>OX463848.1:7697428-8409965 GCA_949825065.1 Odontocerum albicorne
ATATGTATTTATTATTATGAAAAGGTTTTTACAATCATGGAAAAATCTTTTCTTAACTGATTAAGGTTCTAATGGGAGATTGAAAATACCGTTTTATTTAACGTTTGTTATTGACTGATGATCTCATGATAATATCTACCCTTCTTTAGCAAATGTGTTCCTCTAGTTCTCCAATACCTTCACCAAAAACAACCCCCAGTCATTTATTCTTCCTTCCAACTTCCTATCAAGCTGGTGTTACATCCATTCACCCTTTTTCTAATTTGCATACTCGCATTATACCTCCAATTCTCCTGATTTCTCCACCTAGCGCAGCCGTGTGATCAGGAAATTTAATACCAAGTTATAATAACTGCATACATACCATTACGCCATCTCCTTGTCGGGGTAGACAGAGAGGACATTTATTTTAATCCATGATAGATTTTACAAAAACTCATTTACATTCAAGTAAAAAAAAAACGATTTCAACACAATTATCGTAGGACTAGAGAAATCGAATTTATTTAAAGATAAAGTAGGAAACAAAGGAAAATTAGGATGAAAAGGAATGATAAGTAACGCATTATTTTTTTCAATTCTCTCTTAACCGTGATCAAAGATGGTGCACATCTGACAACTCTTGGAAGTTCGTTCCACAGTCGAACCGAGTGGACCGCAAATTAATATGTATAAATGATGTGCGTTATGTTTGTATGCAAAGAAGTCTCTCGACAGAATTTTATAACTAAGCAATTAAAAAAATAAATCATTTAAAAATTGCAAAAGCAATTAAGCAAAATGTATTTTCTTTCAAGATCCACATTGCCCACATTTTATTCTTAATTGGAATTTGTAACATCAAATTATTATTTGAATACACCTGCAATTCTACACAAATTTCCCTCATCATGTTTCAATAATGCAATCAAAATGTTCGGCTATGAGTAACAGTGCAATAAAATTCTCAAATCAGGTTCAAGCCGACGTTTGAATGGTTTATTTTGTGGAAATAGAAATGGTGCTCGACATTTCTCTTAATTGGATGATCTAGTTTTAATGCGACGATCCGAATAGATCATCGTTTCCCAAAGTGGGTGCTATCGCCCCCCTGTGGGCGCTGGAGGGATTTGAGGGGCGTTGTTGGCCCCAAGGGCAGTGGGGGGACGTTGAGGAGCAAGTGGGCAATAGGTCTTAATTGTTTTTAACTACTAATAATAGTGAGTAGTCTAGTGTGTATATAATTTCATTTCAATAAATAACTTCAGAATTTCAGTTCAAAGTTTTATTTCCAAACTAGCTTTGTAAATTCAAAGATCACACACGAAGCTACATAAATATTTAGTGAATTTAGACATCTATACTTACAGTTTTTTTTTTAATTTTATTTAATCGACAAAACAGTGTATTTTATATACAAATGAACATATGACAGGTTATACTTAATATTATTGACAAAAAATACAAAAATTTATCTTAACTAACATGAAGATACAAAAAGCAGTAGTTATGATAAATTACAGTCATTGTTTAAAATTGTTTAATATTAATATGTATATTTAAGTTCAATACATGTATATATACCACAAAATATTACCAAACTTCACCAAGCAGACTTACGTGATTGTCGAAGACTTATTTTATAGTGGTAAAGAACTTAGATATTTGTTTTTAGTGGAAAAACGCTTACATAGAACAAGAATTGGATTTTTTGAGAATTATTAGTTAAGATAGAAATAGAGGTTTACTGAGAAGCGCTGAACATACCATAATTAACTTTTTAAAATGGATGGTGAGCTAACAAAGTTTGGCAAACTCTGGAATACATCTATCTTATCTTGTTCCTCAAACTGAACACAATTTTTCAATGTCAATAAAACACGTGTGTGTATGGCATCTACATGAGTAAAAAATGACTTTCCGAAATCCGACATTCTCTACTCTTTCATATATTTATACATTGGCAAGTATTTATGAGTATCATGGTTGTCTTCATCTTGTTGGTCGTTACCTCAATTCTTGAGCAGTGTGATCACCATGGTCATTAACTATCCTTCTCCAGCAAAAGCGATCTCTTGTCCTATGTAACACCTTTGAAATGAACAACCCCACTGTTTTTTCACCTTATATATGTATATGTTGATATGATCTTTCGTAAGGAACACCACAATCCGAGAGGTATGTGAAGTCCAAGATGTGGTCAGATGGGAACGACAGCGTCGACGATACTGGTACCAACATGTACAGAGAATGAATTCCACAAGAATTCCATACATAGCTCTGCATGGGGTGCCGGATCCACGGCGTCCGCCAGGGAGACCCCCGAAATGATGGAGAGATAGCTGGAGCTCAGCATCACAGTACAATCTTGTAGTAACAGGCTCTTGAGAGCCTACAGAAAGTTGAAGATCTTTCGTGATCGAGTTTGATTGTCAACCATCATGTATAGTAGATGGAATACGGCTGTGCTGTTGAACTTCAGAAAGCACATAATCTTGATAGATCAAACCCAAAGTTCCGATAGCAACTAGATCAAAGTTGAAAGATGATCTGCAGGTTTAATTTGTTGCAACCTTTTGTTAGGCTAAACTCTTTTATATATCACTCTTTTCGCATTGCTTAGTAGCGCTCTAGGAATTTATGATAAGCAGTATATAAGCTAAAGAAAAACATAAATTAAGATGGAAAACTGCTTAAGAGTAAAATCAGTCCTGGAGGAATCGAACCTTGGGTGCTATGTCTCTGCTCCCTTTACCATTTACAATTGTCGCCAGAATTGACTTAATAAAAAGTTTTCAACATGCCTTATCCACATTCAATAAAGATTACTTTTCATTCTTCTACTTTCCTTGAACACGATTATCTGTTAGCCTATTGTTTGGTTTTAACTCCATATTTCTGTGGCCCCTGGCTAAATAATATAATATAAAGGGTCTTTCAAATTGAGCGGTTTTTTAATTCTATTTTTTTAATTCTTGAATAAAACACACAATTTGCTTTGATTTCAAAAAACTTTTTATTGGTCATTGAAGTATAATGTATGACATTTAAACACAAAAAACAATATCTGCCAAATGTCCTCCTCTTGCAGCTCCACAGTTGTCCACTCTTTTGTCAAAATTTCGATGACATTTTGGCATAATTGCGAGTATAACTCGCCAATAACGCGAATAATTTCGTCCTTCATCTCAGGAATTGATTGGGGATCATTCTTATAGACCTGACTTTTCACGTAACCCCAGAGAAAATAGTCCATCGATGTCAGGTCACATGATCTTGGTGGCTAATTAACATCACCGTATCCGGAGATAACAATACATAAATAATTCAACAATTTGAACGCGTTGTATTGTATACTCCATTTTTATAAATGTCATACATTACACTTCTCAAATGGCACAAAACCCAGGCAACTTCGCGACGCCATATAAATTTTATCCGAGAATTAAAAAATCGCTCAGTTTGAAAGACCCTTTTCATAATATGGAAAAGTAATATTGAAAAATTATTACCCTTCTCATTGCTATCACTGTTCAATAATTTGAAATTAACTTTTTTAAGGCAATTCATCTAAAAAAGGATAATTTGTGGCATTGTGTGAATGAAAATTTTAACGTAATTATTAATTATGAATGTTAGTTAAAAACTAATGTGTTAAATAAAGTGCAAAAGATGTCGTTGAGTTTATTTGGACATGTTGAACGGGTGAGTGACGATACAGACTTAACAAATTTATAATGGAAGTTGGAGCCGTGGTAGACGACAACCGAGAAAAATTAGGTTGTACCAATATTTTGAAAGAAGGAAATATAAGAATTCAGAGAAATCGTTCTTGTAGAATGAGAAAATATATGGATGATATAGACAAAAGATGTGAGTCATGATATGAAAGCCTGGCACTCTGTTCTCTTTGTCTACCCTGAAAAGGAAACAGTGTGATGGAATATATGCATTCGTTGTAATAAGACTTCAACTTGTGCTCCACGTTTTAATATTCTGATATCATTTTTCGCTCAGACCAAAAACCTTTTTTAATACACATATTGCATTCAAAGCAGGTTAATTTAATTTTTTTAACAATTCACGAGATGAACTGACCGAGTGTAATGAAAGTCTGATTTCTCTCGAGACAAGCGGTCCATTCTAAATGCGTTATTTATTAACTCTTATAAATTGCAATACGTGTAATAAATTCCGCAGCATCTCGCTTCATACATTTTAAAACGTTCATTCTATAGTAGATGCAGCCGGAACATTGATTGCATCTGGTGCCCCCTTTGCTATAAAACCGCAGATATCGTTTCGCTTGCGGTTTTCTCGATGCATTGTGTTGGTTCGTCATCGTTGTATACCAGTGTTGGACATAGTCCTCTCCTATCCTGAGCCAAACGTCTTCAATGAGATTCCGCAATCCCAAATGCAATCATTGCATGCATCGTTTATCCACATATCTAGTTCAAGGTCACCACTTAAAGTTTTTTAACCCACTTAATTCCAATTTAGTTCTGCCACATCCGACCACTCTATTTTTTCAGTCTCAAAGAAATACCTAATAGTATCCTGTGAACGAGAGAGTGAAGAAGTCCTTTAGATTGCTGGGATTCCTAATGAGAATAACAAGACCATTTAAGAATTTATCATCATTGATAATCTTGCATAAGTCATTGGAAGCAACCTGAAATATGCGTATGTAATATGAAATCCTAACTAGGGGTTGTACGTTAGTTTAGTTGAGGCGGTTGTACGGCACCGGTACGAAGAACTGCATCATAGGCTGTTGCGCAATCTCGGAGAATTCAGGTCAACTCCAAAGGCGTTGATCGATGAGAGAAGGTAGCGGGGTGAAGAGATTCCTCTTTAGCAGGTTGTAACAGGTCTCAAGTAAAACACAGCAAGTAGAGTGTTCTGAGAATAAGGTAATTTATTTTTGAAAGGGACCCTTCTTATGAACGGTCAATCGCTCATCGCAAACGCTCACACCTCGCGAAATACCACCATTTTCGGGAGTTTTGCGCAATGTTTAGGCCGACCGGCCAGCGATCTAGTCTCGACGTCCGTCCATAAGTCTACATTTCCATTGCGGTCGCGACAACGCACGGACCCAAACAAACATAAATATACATACAAAAATCAAACAAATATCAAATTATATACATATCAAAGAAATACACAAGATTTTACATATCAAAGAAATACATATATTAAGAGTGACGCATACGTCCGACACAGCGGTCAAGTGGCATTTTTTAAGGTGTCTGTGTCATAGAAGAAGAGAAGCGTTCTTGGGTCATGCAGTAATAGATTATCTTTTTTCAATATTCAATCGCTTGTGGCTCGTAGAAGTACTTTTGATCTTTTATTTCTTTATAAAATCTTGAATATTCTTGTGGATTCACCTGCAACGTATTGAATTTGTTAGTTAAGTTGTTCTTTCTCGCTTTCTCTTAGAAGATCTGATTTGTTCAGTATAGCCACATTTAGAAGTAAAATCGGCTTTTAAAACCCAGTAGTAATAATGTGTCGAGAGTACAACGTAGTAGCTGACTCAATTTAGCCGTATTTAGTTCAACACTGGCAGAGTTTAAGATGGTGGGAGCTGAAGTGACTGAGGAATGAGTGCTTTATTTTTCTTTCCCCATGTATTGTATATAATTAGTAATATTTATACTAGCATGATGGAACTGTACATGAGATGAACACTGGCAATAGAGATTTTAATCCATGGTATTAATTATAAATGTAATGTGGGAAAATATTAATCAATTTTCTGTGAGTGTTCTTTTGAATAAATATTATTTGACTATTTAATTTTCATAAAATTTGTTGGTATTTTGCTATGTGATTCCCTTTCTTTCATATAGTACATTGTAACATATTTGAATTGGTAATTCGAACATAAATAATTAAATAGCGTGGCCAGGAAGAAATGCTGTTTTCGGCCCCAGTAATCGAGCCATCGAATTTTAGAACCACTGGAGTAGGCTCAGAACTCACAGTTCGCCAAACCATATTTTACTATCAATACCTATCACTTATTTTTCTTAAGCTATATTATCCGTTACCCTTACATTCGTAACGGTCCAAGACACGTGTCTCCCACTCCTTGTCATATATTCCAAAACCCTTATCCTGTCACCCTACACAACCTCTTAATTACTAATTCGCATCAATATAATATTGCATCGCATATTCGGAGCAGGTGTCATTTTATGCACTCAACCGTGTAATCGTGAGTCAGGGTGTCGCAACAGCAGCTGTCGGGATACCAAATAAATTACGCACCATCAATCGTGAACCGCGAGTGCAGCCAAGCGAGAAACCGCAACGAAAAACGTCTAAAATTAAGGAAAAGTACTTTCACATCGTGATTGCATATTGACTTACAGAACAATTGAATTTACAGAAAATATTATTTATCGCACTGTATTTTTTTGACACTTGCGAGCCGAAGTATATAGTACTGTCAAAAACCATGACCGAGTCAAATTTATAACCGCCTTAGACAATGTGAAATGAAGTGTTATGATTGTTAATGAGAATGATTTAATACTAAAACGTGAAAACATTATAAACAATAAACTTAAATTAAATTGACAGGCCTGTTTCGCTTGACAAAATCATTGTCAAACTGTTCGCAATGTATTAAGTACAGTTTGACATTATTTTTGTAAAGCGAAACAGGCTTTTCTTTTAAATTTAAGTGATGTTTTTTTACATTTAAGCGTTAACCCTTTATAGAGCAACTTTTTATTTTTGAGATATTGAGTTTTTTGTGTACCAAATTAACTTTATTTTTTCGAAAATGTGTTATAAAAATAGTATTTTTTTTTGAAATGAAGCGGTCGCATATGAGACCTGTGCCCATTTCAATGGGTCATGCCAGTGGTCGCAAAAGTGACCAATGAATGTTTAGGTAATAATATCTAAGTTTAGACTGTATTAGGAAATAAAATTCTTATATGAGATATAATGATATTTTTTTTACGGAACTGTCAAAGGTCGCGTGATTGGCCGGATGTTTCGATCGTTGCTACTGAACATGCAGCTAACTTCACGACGATCCGTCTTAAATAAGACCTCTGCCCGTCCACTATATTTGCCAATTTGACGTTTGTGTTACTTAAAAATGTTTCATTAAGAAAATGAATCCTTATGCCGTAAATACGAGTATAACTATAAGGGTAGTCGCATATGCAACCAATTTGTGCTTATGCCCGTTAAGGGGTTAAATCACTTTGTAGTAGAATGGAGTTCTAGAATATAAATCCACCCTGTCGTGTAGCTCATGACTAAGCATTGTGACTTTCATGATAGCCTCTGCTAACGATACTCGCAATGGGCCAAGCGGTAGTGCTGCCAACACGTTCAATAACGAACTGCGAGTTATGTGCCTACTCCAGAGGTTCTAAATCCGAATGCTCGCTTACTGGGACCGGAGACAATATTGTCTCTTGAATATATCATAAAACTCAAATTTTGATATACTGAAGGGAAATACCATACAAAAAAAACTGCATAATTTTTGCAACAGCAATAAATAAAATTAAATATTTCGTTGTCATCAATTACTCTTAAATTTCTCACTTCGTTCACTCCTAGCGATAAACCCAATAAATATTTCGTTATCATCAATTACTCTTAAATTTCTCACTTCGTTCACTCCTAGCGATAAACCCAATAAATATTTCGTTATCATCAATTACTCTTAAATTTCTCACTTCGTTCACTCTTAGCGATAAACCCAATAAATGCCGTATTTATTTCATATCTAATTAACTTTCAAATTAATTTACTAGGAAAGGTTGTACATGCGTGTTCATCGCTTCAACTAATCTGATAACTTGTTAAACCTTGTTTAACGCTACTCATGTAACTCACTAATGAACATTTTTTAGAATATCTTACGAGTGTTTAAAATGTTAATTCAATAAAATTATTCTCATTCTAGACTTGAGAATAAACTAAATAACGAACAGACCGACTGAATTGAGTTAGTCATTTGAAGATTACTCAAATTATCAGCCTTCTTCACAAAAACTTACAATAGTGAATTTTTCAAACAATATCTTATCTTTTTGACACATTTCCACACAGTCATTTAAATCTAATTAAACTTAAATTAATTAAAGTAAAGATTCAGCATGAAAAGAGGTAGAAACCGGTATGGCGGGTATTAATAAATGTAATTAGTGAAGAAACAAAATTACATTATTAAATAGTCTGACCGAAACCTTAAAAAAATAAATATAGATTCATTGATAGCAACGTAGTATTTACATTCCGAAATCGCACATGTGTTTTTTTATCCACTTCGCATGGATTTCTCCTGTTACACAAAGAGGGTCTGCTTCTAGCGTTAGCTTATTCGTTAAGAAGAATATCAGCCAGGATTCTTCTCATACTGCTAGGCGGTGCCGAGAATATCTATATACCACGCGCAACTGACTGTTTAGCCATGATAATCGTTCTGTAAGTTGGTATGTAGAACAGAGGGTGATTCCTTACATGGCTATAACATATTTATTGGGTACATATAAACTTAGTGCTTCTAGAAACGCGGGACAGTTAAAGCAACCTTGAAAAACCTTAAGTAGGAATATCGCAATGGATTCTTGCCTTCTTGTTTCGAGGTTTCTATAGTTACACACCGTGATAAGTTTGACATGGTGAGCATATTTATAGATATCTGAGGATTTTTTTCGTATTTATTCTATATTGTTTTTATATTTGGGCTGATGAACCCAAACTGTAGATGCATATTCTAATTTGGTTCTTATTAGATAATTATATAAGATTCGAAGGATAGCGGTACTGTAAAATTCTCTTGATATTCTCATTATAAAACCGAGTAGTTTGTAACATTCCGAAATCAAACCCGAAACATGTTAAACAAATGTGAGTCCGACATCAAAGATTACGCCCAAATCTTTGAATTCAGAAACTCTGTTTAATGCTACTCTTTGTATAGTTTACTGACGGTGGATTGGTGAAAACGATTGACTATAGGATACACAGGCACATTTATTTATGTTGAACAGAAGATGATTTTGCTCACTCCAGGAGACTAGGGAGTCTAGGTCCTATTGTAACTGTGCACAGTCGGGAGGTGAATTAATCTTTTTGAAAATTTTCAAGCCGTCAGCGAACAATAAACATGTCGAGTGACTTATGGAATTTTGAATTTCGTCTATTAATATGAGGAATACCAGGGGACCTAAATTAGATCCTTGTGGTATACAATTCCACAGAACACTTGTTCCGAATTGTTACGTATTGATATCTTTCTTTTAGGTATGATGCAAATAATCCAATTAAATAATCGCTGAAGCCAAGATTATGCATTTTCTTAAGTAATATATAGTGATCAACTTTTTCGAAAGCTTTCTGAAAGTCTGTACATATTACGTCCGTTTGGGAAAGTTCGTCTAAATTTGAAGCAATCTGATGTGTGAAAGAGAGAAGGTTAGTAACAGTCAATCGTTTTGGCAAAAAGCCATGCTGGTTTCCAATAAGTCTTGTTGATACTTGGTGGGTCAATTGGTTGCACAGTACAGTTTCGAAAAATTTTGGAAGCATAGAGATAACTGCTACAGGTCTGTTATTGTGAAAGTCTAACGGGTCTCCCGATTTGAAGATAGGACAGACCCCGGTTATCTTCCAGCTTACGGGAAATGAATTGGTGTTTATGTTCAAGCTAAATATGTAGCAAATGGGATCACACACGTATTCCGTACATACTTTGAATATATTGACTGATAACCCATCTGTTCTGATTGCTTTGTTGGGATAAATATATATCTCAAGATAAATAGCAGAAAATACATTTAAGAGAGAAGCTATTAAAAAGTCTGGGCTTATCGCATACCATCCCCCCGGCTGATATACACCCCACCAATATAGGGCGAGCCCAGCCGGAAGGACATCAGATGTTTTTCAGCCCACACCCCAAATCATATATTTACATTTCAGTTACTCTATCAATTCAGTTACATTTCAATTAGGCATATTATGCGTTGAAGATAAAAAATCCTGTAAAATATAAGATACATATAAAAGCATGTGAAAAAAATACTTGCGACCTCTATTGCCTAGTTACTAAGACATCTATCTTCTGATCCGGGGGTGGCAGGTTCGATTGTTGTTGGTACCCATTTAGTTTTAAAAAAATATTCAGTTTAGTTTTGACTTAAGGCCTCTTTTAACATATTTCTAGTTAGTTGGAAGAAGTTTCCACATAGCATTGAACCCGCCAGGTCGCACTGTTTACAATGAATGTATAGACACATACCATCACCCCATGTCCCTGTTGGTGTAGACAGAAAGAACAGAGCTACAGACTTTCCTATCTCGACGCACATCCTTCGCCTCTTCTACATCCATACACCTTCTCATACAACTCCTGCGTTTCTCTGGCTTATTACGTTTACTGGTTTCAAAATATCATTCACTTACCGTACTTTCCTTGATCTTTCTCTACCACACCTTCCACTCAAGTTTGCACTTTATATTTGTTTTATCAGTCTTTCTTCATTCATTCGTTCCACATGCTCAAACTATCTCAGAGTGCTCTTCTTTATCTTACTTAACACATCAGCCTTAAGTTCTTATTAATCCGTAATCACGTAATTCCGTATTCTGCCATACATTGTCATCCCATGTATTAGTCTCAGTGCATTTGTTGAGCTTTTTTCAGTATTTTTTCACGTCCACATTTCACTCTCATACATCAAAGTTGCTACAAATATTATTTTGTGGAACGAATGTGGAATACAAAAAAATGTTAAAAAATATTTATATTTATTTAACGCTGTCATACATCTGGCTGATTTATTTATTTAAAGCAATTTCTTCCAACTTATATTTTTTTTCATAATTTATATCGGTATCCGTGGCAGTGTTGCTAATTTAGTAGATGAAAATAATTTATATCGGTATCCGTGACAGTGTTTCTAATTTAGTAGATGAAAATAATTTATATCGGTATCCGTAACAGTGTTTCTAATTTAGTAGATGCAAATAATGTATATCGGTATCCGTAACAGTGTTTCTAATTTAGTAGATGCAAATAATGTATATCGGTATCCGTGACAGTGTTTCTAATTTAGTATATGAAAATAATATATATCGGTATCCGTGACAGTATTTCTAATTTAGTAGATGAAAATAATTTATATCGGTATCCGTAACAGTGTTTCTAATTTAGTATATGAAAATAATTTATATCGGTATCCGTGACAGTGTTTCTAATTTAGTATATGAAATTAATTTATATCGGTATCCGTGACAGTGTTTCTAATTTAGTAGATGAAAACAATTTATATCGGTATCCGTGACAGTGTTTCTAATTTAGTAGATGAAAATAATTTATATCGGTATCCGTGACAGTGTTTCTAATTTAGTAGATGAAAATAATATTTGAGAAAAAGTAACAAACATTTAAATATATGTCTATGGATAAGTGTTAATTTCAACACGAAGACAGTGTAAAGTATGTTGATCAACAGACGTGTCAAAAACTCGTGATGTCTTGGAATCATGAATCATGACTGTCACAAGACTCGGGAGTTCACGGCACTCATTAGTCAGTGGTACACGATATTGGACATTTCACTAAATACAGGATCTTTGAAATTAATATGAAATGCCACCAGTATAAGGAAAAGTTTTAAGACATTTTGAGAAAGAAAAAAAAATATTATAAGAAAATGACTTAAAACATACCACGAATGCACAAAGGTTTCCGAAATTGAACAATTTTGATCATGTATAAAGAGATACCACGCCAGCCACGCATCATGTGATGTTTCAATTAAAATTTGATTCCTCTACCCTCAGTAGACGACTCACAATATGAAGAATCGCAATACGTTGGACTGACCAAGTGAAAAACGCAACTGGGCTACCCTTAACGACTGCCCTTCGAGCCGCGAAGTACAGGGATGTACTCGTATGTAGAGGCGTCGTCGGTGGCTATCATGGGAGTCACGATGCTCAGTCATGAGCTTCATGACAAGATGTATTTATATTATAGAGCTTCATTGAATTACAAAGTTATGAAACCTTTAAATGTAAAAAAATCTACATAATAACTTAAAGTGCGAGCTCTGTTTCGTTTTACAAAAGCAAAGTCAAACTGTACTCAATATATTGCTTACCAAGCTTATAAAGCAAAATACTTGACAGTAACGTATATGGTTTAAAACTAACAAAAATTGTTCAAATAGAAACTGACTATCCTGACATGTTGAGATGGCTGGTGGCCCAGCTTTTGAATAACTAGCCCTCGTAAAACTTTAATGTTACAATATTATCTTTACCCAAGTTGGATGTAAAACATGAAGAAAGAGACCAATTTAGTAAAAAGGGCTTTCAAAACAAATCATTTCCTCAGTGACAAACAAAACAAATATACAATACAAATGTGAGTGGAAGGCATTATATAGGTAAATATGTTTGGATCAAGTGAATAATATTTTGAAAGAAGCAAATAATTCAATGTAGAGTGGCAGTGCAGGCTAGTGGCAGGCCGTCGACGTCGAAAACCGATGAAAACATCGATAAAATCAAAGAAATGTTGGCCGAAAACCGCAAATTGACCATCAGAGAGCTGGCAGAAGACTTGAACATCGCTTATGGATCCGCTCAAGACATTTTGGTTAATGATTTGGGCCTCAGACGTGTCGCTGCAAAACTGGTGCCAAAAGACCTTAATTTCATGCAAAAAAAGGACCGCGTTGAAATCGCGAAAGACATGATTCCCACGAGTTTTTGACCAAAAACAACACGAATACTATCCAGCAGCCTTCGAATTCACCTGATCTGCCTCCCTGCGACTTTTTCCTGTTCAACCGACTTAAAAAACCGCTTCGCGGAACGCGTTACAGCACCCGAGAGGATGTCATGAAAAAATCGAAGACGGCTCTGATGGACATACCGAAAATTGAGTACCAGCGGTGTTTCGAGGATTGGATCAAGCGCTGGCGTAAGTGCGTTGCAGTCGATGGGGAGTACTTTGAAGGGGCCCATATCGATTTTGATGAATAAACCTGTATTTTCGATTTTACGAATAAAGTCCTAAAACTTTTTGATCAAGGTAGTATATTAACACTTTATTACATGAAAAGTACATCTCCGCATCTGCATATGTTTAGAAAAACAGTTCAGTTTTTAATAACAGTTTCACGCGTTAACTTTTTTTTCTACCTGATATTTTTGTTGTTGATATACTCGTACTATAAGATACTTGAAATTATTGGTGGAATTACTTTCTTAATGTTAGGATTAGTGTAATAAATAAATTCGTTTAGGCAATTTTATATGAGGAACCCCCTCCTGTCTGTTTTATCGCCCAAAACATTTAAATCCGATAATTCCTTTTGATATCTATATTACATGTTACTTACCCCCGTGTACATTGTTAAGTGGTTGTTTTTGTCAATCCAATTTGAATAAAATTCCCATTTAAGTTTGTTGCGCATAATTTATAGAGGTGTTTATGGCTCACAAATTCTTTCACAGTTTTTTTTCCATTTATCTTATTCATGAATTTACCCTTTCAAAAATATAAAGCTATGTAGTTTCAAATCTATTCTTTTATTTTCCACTGCTAACCTTCAATAACCCCCATGTAGAACCGTTGCAAAAAAAAAACTTCTAAAAATTTGTACTTTGAATTAAAAAATGTACAGTACCCGGCGGTAAAGTAATGCACGTCGGGCTTAAGAAAGAGACTGTCGGCTATAATCGGCTAACTTCGGCTTTGTAGAGCGTCGTCTCTGTCACACGCACACCTCAGAACGCTTGACAACGACTGACAAATCGCGACTGAATACGTGTATGAATGACAGAGACGACGCTCAAGCCGATTATGGCCGACAGTATCTTTCTTAAGCCCGATGTGTATTACTTACCGCCGGTTACTGTATGTATGTATGTAATTGTGGCAAAATTGACGTTTAGGAGTGAAATGTGGACGTGAAAAATTAATGTGGCGGAAATGCGTGCAGTAAAGAGAATCTGTAATTTGTCAAAGTATAGCAGATATAAGAAATGTATTGTTAAGGATAAATTTGATCTAAAAACTTGTCTTAAATTGAGACTAACTAAATTAATTTAACATATAATGCAAGCATGAGTGGAAGTCGTAAAAGAGGACGACCAAAAAAAGTGTGGCTGGATCAAGTGAATGAAATTTTGACAGAAGGAAATATAAGAAGTAAGAGAGAAGGAGAAGGAACTCTACGAGAATATGCATATATGTGAAGGAAGTATGTCATGATCAGAAAGTTTGGCGCTCTGTCCTATCTGTCTACTTCCAATAGGAAAATAGCGTGGTGGTATTTATGAATTTTAATTTATTTTATTTTTAAATTTAATATTTATTAGCCATTATTTAGTCAACTTTATCAGCCCATAATTTACTCACTATTGAGTGAGGGAATTCCTAAATAATTTTCAGTTTTGTGGTTCTCAGCTTTGTACATAGTGTATGAGGACAAAATCTCAACAGTTTTGTCATATAAAGTGTTGGCCTACCTCTGAATGCTGTCAACCCCGACAGTTATTGGAGGCCAGCTAATGATTTTATGTCAGCACTAAGTGATTCGATTCCAACCCATGGCGTTCACTTGGTGGAATATAAGAAAATCTGAAATAAAGGGCAGCCTTTTCAGCCTTGCGTCCCTCTAAAAGATAAAAAAATAAGACTTTGTGACCCTCCTAAAAAACTAATACATTGTAAAACAGACACTGACTTAGGACTGTAATTATTTTTAAAATAAATGTTTTCGTTTGTCTTTAAAATATGTTCTATTATTTTTGTACATGTTATTTATTTTTATTTTCCCAACCCCCCCCCCCCCTAGGGGTCGTGAACAACAAGTTGAGAAACTATGGTATTAGATTACATAGAATTCGTTAACAAATCCTATAATCCTATTTTATAGTTCTTGTGTATATTTGTTATAAACACTAATTTCAGCAGCTATTTGTACATTTTCTCCATTTTATTTACTGAAATAATATTAATGCAAAAAAGCTTTCCACACTGATATGCTTTTTGAACTATACGCAAACCCATCACAATTATTACTCTCAGGTGCCGTCTCCAATTAAAAATTATTAGTTTATATTTCAATTTCCACGTTGTTAATGATAACTCGGAGGAACATTGAATTGCAACCATTAAAATATTCCTAAGCCAAAACACTACCTTGATCAAAAAGTTTTAGGACTTTATTCATAAAATCGAAAATACAAGTTTATTCATCAAAATCGATATGGTCCCCTTCAAAGTACTCCCCATCGACTGCAACGCACTTACGCCAGCGCTTGATCCAATCCTCGAAACACCGCTGGTACTCAATTTTCGGTATGTCCATCAGAGCCGTCTTCGATTTTTTCATGACATCCTCTCGGGTGCTGTAACGCGTTCCGCGAAGCGGTTTTTTAAGTCGGTTGAACAGGAAAAAGTCGCAGGGAGCCAGATCAGGTGAATTCAAAGGCTGCTGGATAGTAGTCGCGTTGTTTTTGGTCAAAAACTCATGGAAATCATGTCTTTCGCGATTTCAACGCGGTCCTTTTTTTGCATGAAATTGAGGTCTTTCGGCACCAGTTTTGCAGCGACACGTCTGAGGCCCAAATCATTAACCAAAATGTCTTGAGCGGATCCATATGCGATGTTCAAGTCCTCTCCCAGCTCTCTGGTGGTCAATTTGCGGTTTTCGGCCAACATTTCTTTGATTTTATCGATGTTTTCATTAGTTTTCGACTGCCACTGCGTTCATCATCCTCGACCGACTCACGACCACTTCTGAAGCGTTCGTGCCACCGAAAAACACTTCTCCAACATTTCCAAGGTCTACGGACCGTTAAATCCGTTTTTCACACAAAATTTAATGCAAACTCGTTGATGCCATTTTCAAACTTGTAAAAAATCGAAAACACGCACATAGGTAGATGTACTCAGTACAGCGTAACTTTTACAAATGTCAAGCTATGACGCTGAAATTTAAAGGGAAGTGTCAATGATAGATATGGTAACCTAACAAAAAAAAATGAATTCCAATCGGGTGACTGACAGCGCCACACGGTGGCCGATCCTAAAACTTTTTGATCAAGGTAGTATGTTACATGATGTCTTGCTCTGCCCAATAATACCTTAGATCAAATATTTGACCGTAGCATAATTCAATATGATGATTACGAATTAATCATAAGAAGATAATTCTATTTCGAGAATAAATTATCTCATAGGGTAAATATGTGAATGTTTTCTATTCCCATTTGGTAAACAAAATAAAGCAACGAAGAATAACCCGATTCTTATTATGGTGTTACACTCGAGACGGTTCTATCACCAGTGTAATTGGTGGGAACCATTCGTACATACTCGCAGTATAATCGTGTGAACTCGACTTGATTATGGCCTTTGGAAATCATCACAAATGATATTCATTATCTGTCCAATTGTTACCTCGATTTGTTTAAGGAAACTACAATAGTCCCAGTATGTTTAGATACAAGTATTCTCGGTGTATCAATCGAAAACATGTAACTACGAGTTGATTGTGTGCAAATTTATTTGATCTATGGCTATTTGGGTGTCCCTCAAGCTATGCACAGTATTTCATCAAATTTATAGTCTGTTTTTTTTTATTTGTAAGTAAAAAAAACATTTACAAGGAATTAATGAATATTTTCACATAAAAGTATAATTTATAAACAATCCCACGATTAAAAACCCAATTATTATCAGTGTTCATCTCATGCACATTTCTGTCATGTCAACAGGTCATTGAAAATGTCACAAATTAACATAACTATACAATACATGGATAAAAATAAAACTATAATTCCTCAGTCAATTCAGCTACTCGTACCATCATCATCAACTATTGAGTGTTGAACTAAATATATCCACACCCGAGTCAGGTACGCTGAATAAAGCAGTTCTTCTAATTTGTTTGTAGTCTGTAAAAATATATTCTTCGTTATTTAAATTATAATTGATTGTATTTATCTTAGGCTATCGTTCGTTTTCCCGAGTAATGTTTCAATTGTATCGATATTAGTTTTAGGAATATGGGTGGCGTTGCAACTTTAGGAAGCACTTGAAGACGACTCTTTTTTTAAAGTCTTATCAACATTTATGATCATATAAGATCACTACACGGACACACACACTCACACATTACACTATACAAAGGTTTATTTGTAGTTCAAAAGTTTTCTAAGCATTTGAAGACAATTATTTTTCGAAAGTCTTATCAACATTTATGATTATATAAGATCACTACACGCACACACATATACTCAAACATTACACTATACAAAGGTTTATTTGTAGTTTAAAAGTTTTCTATGCACTTGAAGACAATTCTTTTTCGAAAGTCTTATCAACATTTATGATTATATAAGATCACTACACGCACACACACACTCACACATTACACTATACAAAGGTTTATTTGTAGTTCAAAAGTTTTCTAAGCACTTAAAGACGACCCTTTTTCGAAGGTCTTATCAACATTTATGATTATATAAGATCACTACACGCACACACACACCCACACATTACACTATACAAAGGTTTATTTGTAGTTCAAAAGTTTTCTAAGCACTTGAAGACGACCCTTTTTCGAAGGTCTTATCAACATTTATGATTATATAAGATCACTACACACATACACACACACACACACACACACACACACACACACACACACACACATTACACTCTCCAAAGGTTTCTTTGTAGTTCAAAGTTTTCTACGGATGTTTTTTCTAAACATATACTAGGTGAATCCTTATCTATAGTAATGGCCGAATATTTTTTTAATCTGTCAATGATAGTGGGTTCGAATCCCAAATTAGCGCGCTCTTGAGAGTTTGTTCTCTAAACAGAGTTTTATAAATTATCCTTTTATTATCATTATTATTAAAGAAAATTTAGATAGTTTCTTCTATTTGACTTGTTATATTTTTTTCCCAAAAAATATGTGAGAAAATGTTTTCGGAATAAATAACTTTCAAACAAAATGCTGACGAATTAAAACACCAAAAAAAAAGAAAAACGTAACTTTATTGTATGTATTTTTTTTTTGTAATTTTTGTACCTCTAAGTTGAATTATTCTTTGCACGCAATTTTTTTTATGTTTTGCACTATCGTAAATAAAAAAAAATATTCACTACCTTTAATATGGGTAGTCCTAAAATGATTTGTGGTGCCACTAAATCAAAGTTACTAATAAAATCAATATGTTAAAAAATTTACTATTTAAAGCTTCAACTGTTTAAACTAAAAAAATTTACGATCGATCGAAAAGTTCTTCGAAGAAAAAAAGGAATGCATCATTGGACATGGCAAAGATACAGCGTTTAGTTAATTAAACCTGTCACGTAAAGTACACCCGAAAAACACGTTAAATGTTAATGCCACATAATTAATTATTTCAAGTGATTCTTATATCATATAGTTACAGTTCCTACATTGTAAACTTTATCATTCACGATATCTCTGTTTGATGACTTTATTTTATAGCCGCACACTTTATAAACACGTTATAAAATGGCTTGATTGCACGACTTACGCCATAATAGACTGCATACCCGTGTGTATTGTACTACTCGTATATGTGTGTATATATACAACAAAACCATCCTTTCCACGAAGCTGTTGTATCTTCTTCCAAGATATTCCAAGAACATTGGATCTACGAGAAACATGTTATGAATAGATCGCTAATAAATATCACCTGATAATGTATTGTATATTCATTGGAAGTTTGTCAGTTTATATGGATAAGGCATCCATGCTGTTTTCCTACCTTCATGCATCACCATTTTGGAACTTCGAATGAAATACATTAAAATTATGAGTTTTTTTAGTTGCTGTTGTATCTTCTTCGAAGATATTCCAAGAACATTGGATCTACGAAAAACATGTTATGAATAGATCGCTAATAAATATCACCTAATACTGTATATTCATTGGAAGTTTATCAGTTTATATGGATAAGGCATCCATGCTGTTTTTCTACCTTCATGCAACACCATTTTGGAACTTCGAATGAAATGCATTAAAATTACGAGTTTTTTTAGTTGCTTTTTACTCGTAAAACATGCCGATGACGAAGCGAATCTGACATTAGTTTGTAAATTGTTCCAGAGTCTCACTGCATGACAGTAAATGACGACGTAAAAAAAGTAGAACGGTTTATTATGTAAACTCGAAAAGTATTTTCTTTGCTTAAACTTAAATAACTTATGTTTAAAAGTATTCTGTTTATCAACATTTCAACAGCATTTTGCATGTTTTCTGATATGAAAAATGTGAAAGTAAAGTTGTATATACATAATGTTATGATAAACAAGATTGTTTATACAATATAAAATGAATCCGCATTTCCATAATACAGCGAATGTGTTGATTGAACAATGCGCAATTAAACAACACAAAACATTCATGCAATCCATACATCGACATGTCTTGTTTTATTTTCTCTATTTTATTTTTCGCAATATTGTTGTAATTAATTAACATAACTCAGAGGGTAATTTTCTAATGTAGTCAACTCTATTTTTTTTTACTGGCAACGCTAATCACTTAAGAGCGCTTGACATTATGGGTTTTTCAAGTCTACCTAAATCAAATGTCAATTCGTTTAAAAAACCTACTAAATATGAGACTAAGTTTCATCTATACAAGTTTATTTCCAAACAGCGTCAAATCCATTTCAACCGATCACGTCATCGCAAAGGCAGACTTCTTTGGCATATGAAGTTTTATCGAAAATGAACAAATTCTGAAAATATCGTGCCAAAATTAGCCAAATACAACTTTCTATGATCAAATGTATTCAAACCCACGCGTTATAAACAAAGCTTGTCAATTCCAAATTTTTAAATGCTTTTTTCTCTGTGAACACTTGCAAAAGTTTGCATTTTTAGACATTATTTGTAATGCCTTAACTATAAACAATATATTTGTAATCGTTTTTCAAATATTTTTTCAGAATTTCTGATAGGCATCACTAACTTTTTAAGAAGGAGGAATTTAAATCTCACATTTTCTCACTATAAGTAAATTTGAAAATTACCTCCTGAACTAAAAAATTATAGTTATGATTGTTATTCTTGAATATATTTAATATTTCTGATTTCTTTTAATACGTCTGCGTACCTACTCGTATGTACAAACGACTATTACGCTTTTTCGAGATTTTATAAAGTAAATACTTTGGTAAGCTTTTCAAGTAAGGACAGCCCCATTCATTAATTCATTGATTGATATTCAGTTTATTTAAAAAAAATCTAATTTTTAATAGCTAACGTCACTGAGTTTTATATAATCTCCTCATACCAAAGCACCAAGGAATCCTTAATTTCAACGATGTACTAAATCTGTCTACTTACCAATCATAATTTTTTATATTCACAATACATATATCATTCAAAAGTTCCATCGTTTTAATGGAAACGCGAACCGTGGAATAAAGTTTCAGGGAACATTAAAACTGAAAATACTGCGTAGAAAAATGTTTAAAATAAACATTTTTGACTTATATTAAAATTAATCGTTAAGATATAAAAGAGTATCATCATCAGCAACATTGTTGCGCATTTCTTTTAGATATTCGACTGATGCTTCGACAATGCAGATTTTCATTTATTTAGATCAGCGGTCGGCAAACATTTTTTGTAAAGGGTCAAATAGAAAATATTTTAGGCTCTGTGGACCAAGAGTGGTTCCACTTTTCTCTTATTTTTTTGACATTACAATGCTGAATACCCTTCATTTTGTGAATATAGAGAACCGCTTCACTAGGCAAGGCCTGTGACGAAATGGTCTCATTTCTTAATCACAAATTTCATGTATAATATGTGTCCTAAATGCTGAAACATTCAGCTGAAAAACGTTCACACTCTGTTCAAATCCTCACACATGCTCCTACTTCGATCCCAAGCTATATCAGCAACAACATCAAACAACTCCTCATCACACACTCTACGTTTGCATCAATCATTCACTCACGTGCCTCACTTCTCGTTCTTCCCATCTCAAAGAGTCACCTTCTTACGTTTTCTTTTTTGAAAGCGCGATATTATAAAAATCACTTATTAATTATTGTACCAATTTCATCGACGATTATAACAAATTGATTAACTTTCATTTTAATACATTTAAACATGAATATTTTTCTCAATTACTACTTATACTATGTGTTTGTTTACTGATGGTCTTTGTCTTTTTAAACAGTGTGGCTGAAGATGGCACAGGACGCTGGGCGCTGAGAAATGTGACCCGTGGCTACTTCCTAGGCTCCAGCGCTGATAAGCTGGTCTGCACGGCCAAGGTGCCGGGAGATGCCGAGTTCTGGCACGTCCATCTGGCTGCGCGGCCACAGGTAATGTGACCAAGATTTACATTGTATTACATTTTCGTTGTATACAGTATTACCTGGCGGGCTTATTGCCATGTATCAATCTCTTCCAACGGGTATCGAATCCGCAACCCCCGGGTTGGGAGACAAGCGTCTTAACAACTAGACCACGGAGGTCGGAAGTCGACCATGCAATATTTTTTCTGATCCTAAATTTATTCCAAGAGCACATATGTACGAGTATGTTAAAAGGGCGCTGTGATTTATTCATACCGTATCGATTGATGTGCAAAATGCAACATAATAAACAAAAATATCGCATTTAAAATGCTTCTTGAATCTTACTTGGGCTGGAGTGAAGAAAAATGGGTTAAAAGATTTCAAAAAAGGAAAGGAATGGTGAATTGTAAGAAGATCTTCAGGCGCTAAGAGTCAGTCAGGACCTCGTGAACAACATGGAACTCTATATAAAATATGTATCTAAAATCCGAACCCATATAACAGGAAAGAAATATAAAAGGAAAATACCAAATATTCTTGGAAAATGCATTTTTTGAGCATTAAAAATAATTATGTAAAATTATTAAATTTAAATTAAATTTCGAGTGCGCATGAATACAAAATCAACGTATCACAAAAAGTTTAAACTAAACATTAGGTATTCATACACAAAAAAATATCATAAAAAGGAGTACGTACATGCATACTTCCTTCCATACATATAATACAAAAATGAGACAGGCAAGGGCTCAGGAGACCCAAGGCCGTAACATACAATCATTAATATATTTAGATTTTTTTTATTTATATTTGTATAAATCAACACAACGAAATTTCAAATATTTTATGGTTTCTTGTAATCAATAGTTTTTTGACCTTAGTGAACTATTCAATAGTACCGCTTGAATACGTTCAGTTACCTGATATAATATTTATTCAATACAATAGTTGCTGTAAACGATATCTCTAATATGGTTTTCTCGAGTATACTAAAATATCGAAATTCGATACTTTCAAGGGGGTGTTTAACTACTCGTGTCTCTTAACGAGGGCCATAAAAGTTCTCCCTAATGTATGCACATGTCGTGCTCGATGGATCACTTCAGTAACTTTAATGATCTGGGTTACATAAACTACGAGAACTACACAAGCATGTGTTTCATATGCTCAAGAGCTCGTTTGTTATAGATGCGTATTTTTATTACCACGTAAGAACTAAAAAATCAAGAGATAATACATTTGTTTTTAATACTCTCCATATACTCGTATATTTCATCAAATTCCATTCCAAAAAAATCAAGAGATAATAGAGATAATACGTTCGTTTTTAATACTCTCCATATACTCGTATATTTCATCAAATTCCATTCCAAAAAAATCAAGAGATAATACATTCGTTTTTAATACTCTCCATATACTCGTATATTTCATCAAATTCCATTCCAAAAAAATCAAGAGATAATAGAGATAATACGTTCGTTTTTAATACTCTCCATATACTCGTATATTTCATCAAATTCCATTCCAAAAAAATCAAGAGATAATACATTCGTTTTTTATACTCTTCATTATTTTTTTTTCGGACAGCCGCCATTTAACGATTTTTTTTATCTATTTGGTACCAACTACAACGACATTATTTCTTATTAAGAAACTGTGTATGATTTGTGTGTCCGATTTACGAAAGGGTTCCAATAATGTCGACCAGCTCAACTCCCCTTTTTTACAAGATATAACAGCTGATAACATCTTGAATTTAATTATTTTTTTTCAAAAAAAAATTTGTACATTCTCAAATCATCAATAAACAAACTTTAAAAAATGTATGGGAATAAAAATTTTGTTTTTTTTTTATTTAGTCTGAAAAAACGCCCGAAATTCACTCCTCTCGAGTAGAATACCCTCCTTAATAGAAATATGTGTACTAAAAATCTACCGATTTTTCAGTCACCATTTCAGGGGGATGTGAATAAATATAACCCTGTGGAGTTCAGCTCGATCCCACCTCCACCCACGCTATTATGGGGGACAACATAACTCCCCATCCAGCGCGATCTACACTAAGAGATTAATTTTTTTTTTGAGCACGACGTAACGTGTAGTAATGAAGAAAGAACTGTTCAAAGGGGCGGGCTTCTTTTTCGGTGGCGAGAATAGTAAGTCTTCGGTGAAGAAAATAGTAGTTACGGTCGACTTAATGTCCGACATCACGGGAGAAGGGAAATAACTTGCAGTGTTGTAAATATACATGGTACTTACAAAGCGGCTTAACGTCTGGAGTTCAATCAGCCTAGCAAGTTGCCAGTACTTTGCTGTCAGAAAATTTCGAATGCAGTAAAACTATTCTTTAATGCCATCCTGTGCAGGTGTTTTTTTTTACATTTTCTCTCCATTTTTTTAAATTGACATTATTTTTATTCCAGGTGAACCTCCGTTCGGTGGGACGCAAACGCTTCGCCCACCTATCCGAGTCGCTGGACGAGATCCACGTGGACGCGAACGTGCCGTGGGGCGAGGATACGCTGTTCACGCTGGAGTTCCGACCTGACGAGGGCGGCAAGTACGCTCTGCATACGTGCAACAACAAATACCTCAGCAGCGGCGGCAAGCTGGCAGAGAAATGCGGCCCCGACTGTCTTTTCAGCGCCGAGTATCACTCTGGACAGGTAACCCACATAAATAATAATCACAATTTATAACATATAGCACCGTTTAGAAAACATACTCTTCTCAAAGGCGCTGTAACTTGGATTTCGGACCCATTATTATTGGCAGATTAAAAATATTACAAAAAATATATATACTATAGAAGTTGAGTGTACGAATATGAAGGAAGTGGTCGCGGTCATTAGATTAAATATCTCCCCGCATTCAACCTATCAAAGGAAGATAAACTACTAAAAAAAACTTTGTTGAGTGCAAGGATAGCCGGTGGTGGCTGCGACCATCAGATTGGAAACTTTCCCGCATTTGCATATGTTTAGATAAACATATTTGGTAAGAAAACAACAAAAAAATACAAACTACAAAGAAATCTTTGTATGTCTTCCGATAAGTGAAAGTAACATATTCGGCTTTAGGTGGAGTCTTATGTTTATGTGTAGTATTTATATTCAACCATAAATTTTGATAAGACTTCCCGAAAAGGATTGTTTTCAAGAGATTTCTAAAGCTGCACACGCCACCCATTTCTCTAACACTTGAAGATATATAAAATGTTAACTGAAATGACATAACTATTTCTATTTTTTTTTATGAATATTTAATGAAACCACCTGATTAAAGTTCTGTATGATATTTTACAACAATAAAAGTGTATTCATTGTAATTTATTTTTATCAAACACTGTTTATTCCACTTTTTTGTAACGGTATAACCCTACCGATTTCAAGGCTTTCACCTCATCTTCAGGGGAGCACAAACAATTGAAATATTTCTCGTGTAAAAAACTTTTACCAAATATAAAGAGTATCAATGCATTAAATATTACGCAATAATAATATAAATGTTGCAATAGCAAAATCAACAAGTAAAAATGACGAAAAATACATTATTGTCGTCTAAAACCAATAAAAATTTGACTATAAATATAATGGAATATTGTACACAGCTTGAGGAACACCCAAATAGACAAAAATCGAATAAACCAGTATTTACGAGTACATGAAAAATTCTAACAGAGAAGAGCAAATCACGCCTTGCAGCTCCAGCAGCGACTGAGCGTGAAATCATCATTAATTAGATTCAAGTCTATTGATTAGTATCATCGATACAATTTTTAAATTTTATCACGAGACAACTACCAGAAAGCTGGGGCTTCTCTCCAGTATATCATATTCCGAGTATCACGCGTAGCTTAGTGGGCAGACCATCAGGGGTGGCATCATCATAAATTGAGACAAAACCACAATGAGATATTTATTTTATAAAACTTGTATATACCTACAGGTTAGACCCAATTACGAGTACATACAAAGCTTATAGAGAAATGAATTAATGGTCCTTACCCGTGACGAGTGTAACAGAAGGCACTACGAGTAAATATCCTCGCCGGCTAGTCCCAATACGAAAATTTGCGCGTAATTCAAAATTACAGTATGTTGGTTTAATGAGCTAGCTAGGTCTTGGCCCTTGGGACTTAGTGGAGGAGTCACTGTGGCCCTTAGGCTAAAAAGTTTGGAGACCCCTGGCATAGATAATACTGTGGAGCCTAGAGAGAAGAGTGTGTGGCGACCATGCGAAAGAGGATGAATTTATCAAATGAAAAATGTTGAAACTCTTTATAAGTGATTTTAAATTAATGTAATGTCGGTTTACAGCTGGCTCTGCGCGATAACAGCGGTGCCTATCTGTCCCCCATCGGTTCCAAGGCCGTGCTGAAGACTCGCTCGCAGACCGTCACCAAGGACGAGCTCTTCTCGCTGGAGGACTCGCTGCCCCAGGCGTCCTTCATCGCCGCGCTCAACTCTAGATACGTTTCCGTCAAGCAAGGTAGGACCCCCATTTATCTATTCTTCTTAATATTTTGTCATATATGTCGCTCCGAATTTTGGAAGTAAGATCAACTGATGAACTCAATTGTGTACATTTGTCGATCTTCCATAGCGTACATAATAAACAAAACAAGTCCAGGATCCAAGACACTCCTTATATGGTCACCAGCCAGCAATATCGATATTGAAATCCAGGAATAGTTTCATGAAGAGAGGAAGACAATTTCTACTGGATCGTAGCTCAAGACCATAATCGAAGAGTTGCTGAAAAATTTCAATGAGATATGGTGGGATAGTTGAGCACGTTATATAGAAGTGACAAGACGTGAACATTTATACCGTTTATCACATTCGACCAGTTGAAAAAATTGTAGTATGGTATTTATTTTACTTTTGATACAGGTTTAACCCAGTAAAAAAGGAAGAAGAAAAAGGAAATAATATTTAAAGTGTAAATATAGTGGAATGAAAACCAGAATAATGTCACTCAATTATACCTACGATGTTTATTGAGGTGTTTAATCTGCAATTTATCAACCGAGACGTGAAAGATATCGGTTTCAGAAAATTTGTTCAACAAGATCATTCCGTGTGCAAGTGATGATGTTCTTAACAGCTAAGTTCGTAAATATGGCACCGAAAATAATCTTATTTCATAATGGCGTAAATAATATTCCAGTAAATCAAACAAAAGTTTGTTAATCAACAAAGGGTTTGCTATTTTTTCATTATAAATTTTTATATGTATAAACAGGGGTGTAGATATATTCTAACGCTTAGCATACCCATTAAAAATGTGGTATAGAACAATGGGTTAAATCCATTTTCTTCGCAATAAAGGTGTCGCAGAAATCTCTTTTGGACTCGCTGAATTATGTGGGAATTCTGGATTCCTCTCGGGCTACATATGATTGAGCCGCGCTCTAATCTACTTCGAACTAGTGAATTATAAAGCGATCTCATAACAGCTCCATTATCAAATGAACAGTATGATGTGATCGCATCTAATGGTATAAGAATCGTGGAACATTTTGAGATATAATCATGTGGAGTATATTAAAGGAAGAAACACGTCTGTTCGCATTATATAATGTCGCTTTATTATGTTTTCGGCTTCACATATCCATAACATGGGCAACATCAAAAAGTTCCTTCCACCCGACGAAGCAAAAACACCGAAAGACTCGGTTGTCATCTCGCGTCTACATTTTCGTAGTTAAATATCACCTGGAGCGTATCGTAGTTAAATATCACGTGCATGCTTTATCTCGCGAGAGGGATGTTTTAAATAAAGATAATTTTATTTAAATACTAGAGGAGTTACGAGAGATTATCGAACGGCGTGTAGCAATAGGAAACAAAGTAAATGGGGCACCAAAACATATACGAGTATACTCGAACCAGACAGTATTAAACTCTGGTATGATAATAGTCTACAACAGTATTTTAGTACCAACTTTGATATATGCGAGTGAAACGTGGACGTGGAAAAAGACTGAAGAAGTTGAATAAATGCTATAGAAATGCGTGCACTGAGACGAAAACATGGAGTAACAATGTATGACAGAATACAGAACTAAGTGATAATAATTAATGTAAACATGAGGCTGATGTGTTGAGTAAGGTGAAGAAGAACACTCATGAAATGGTTTGACCATGTAGAACGAATGAATGAAGAAAGACTAATAAAACAAATATGTATATTGTGTAAATGTGAGTGGAAGGCGTGATAGAAGAAAATATGGTTGAATGAAGTGAACAATATTTTAAATGAAGGATACTTAAAAGTCGGTGAAATCATAGGAGTAGTATGAGAAAGTGTATGGATGTAGAAGAGGCGAAGGATGTGTAACGAAATAGGAAAGTCTGGTGGTCTGTCTTCTCTGCCTAGTCCGATAGGGAAATGGCGTGATGGGATGTAAGTACTCGTATTTATATACTAGAAATTTCTAGCGTACATTTTCCCTGTATACCCTTAAAGAATCTATGTAACTGAACGGTTTATTGATAGTCGTAAAATCTTTCAATCCTGCTAGTCTAACATACTTAGACCCGCTAGACATGATGCAATGTTCCATATTATATTATATAACACCTTATATTTTATTGGTGAAATTAAGTGGCAATGGGCAGGACACGTAGCCAGATTGTCAGATTCCCGATGGACGTCCGAAATAATCCAATGGTACCCAAGAGGCATAAAGAGGCCCAGAAGAAGACCGAAGGTACGCTGGATAGATGAAATCAGGAAGCATGGCAGCATCACATGGCACCAACGAGCAAAAAATCAAACTATTTGGAGTCAGCTTAGGGAGACCTTCATCCAGCAGTGGATCGACCCTAGTTGACAATGATGATGATGATTTTATCGGTATATACACAAAAGTTCGTTATATTGTATGATACTTTCGTTGTATATAGTACAACTCGACGGATTTGTTGAGAAGTAGGAATCTCTTCCAACCAACTAAAAAGTATGCGAGACAAGATATAAAAATCGCTTACAATCAGCCATATTGGACATTTTTAAGAGCACTCGCTAATATTTATTTCATCCACGGTCGACGCTGACATCAAACTAATATAGTTAAGACCGCCGTTGCGTTGATAAAACGTATATCTTCCATCTCAGAGATTGCGGGTTGAAATCCCATTAAATCCCCGATTTTTTTAAAAGCGTTCCAATCTGACTCACCAAAAACCTTTAACTTTTTTTTGCTGGTTGAAAGAAACTCTTCTATGGCAATAAATCAGCGAGGTTGTACAATATTGTTTTTGGCCCTAGAAAGCAAGCCTTCAGGTTTATAATCTCTGGAGTAGGCACGGAATTCGGTTCGTCATTGAATGTGTTGGCAATACGTTCGGCGTGGATTGTTACTAAAATAACTATTTTACCAAACTGGCACCGTTCTTGGGTACCTTCGAGAATCGAACCCGAAATCAATGGGTGGAAGTCAAGAATGTTACCTCTTGGCTACGGAGATCGTCATAAAATTAAATACAAATTATGTAATGGAATTCGTTTCTGCAACTCAAAATTAAAACACGAATCAAATTGATTTCTATGCCCAATTTGTCGGTTCGAATATTTTCAGCGGTAATGAAATTGGTCATATCCCTTGTTCTTTATTTTTTGTTTCTGCAGAACGGTCATTGAAAGTTTCGTGGTCAATTTCTCACTCTGATAGACGATTAAATCACTTATTTAAGCGGCGAAATCGTCTTTGGAGATTTTTCAACCGTCAAATTGTTTTTATTTTATTGCATTTTTCTGGATGTAGCAATTACCAATTAGAAAATGTAAATTTCATTTTGAGTAATATTTTTTCCACTAATTTTTTGACTGCTTGAACGTGCGAAATAGACGCCAAATTCTTCTACTATATCTACTATATAGCGTCCTTAACTGCCCCCGCCCCCCCCCCTCTTATCTTGCTGAAAATTTCCAGGGTCTTTATGACCATGGACTTGCGCTGCGCTCAAACAGAGATTGTTTATTGACTTTCCCAGTTCACCGCTCTTCTTTTTTTACGTCGTCATTGACTGTCCATGCAGTGAGACTATGGAACCAGTTACAAACCAATGTTAGACTCGCCCCGTCCTTGCCATGTTTTAAGAAGTGACTGAAAAAAAACTTCTAGTCAGTAATATAACGTGTTTCATTCTTGATTTAATCTTTCCTCTCCACCACCCTTTCCTTTTCCTTTGATTGATGATATCTCACTTTTACTTTAATATGTTTATGTTCATCAATTTCATAACTATGAATAATCTTTTTAATATTTATTGCGACTTTATTTACTTTTGGATGATATTGCCGCCTGGCAATAAACCCGCCAGATTGTATTTGCAATGAAGTGTTAATAAATTTGCAATGAAGCGTTAAATAGCTGTATTTTCGCGGTGTGTTTTGGATACGTTTTGAGGCAGTTTTTTCCACTCATAATGTTTGTCTTAATTTTCTAAGTAAATTGAATATAATACAAGCATTGTTACCATATGAGGGATGTATGAACAACTCAATTAGTACACTTGATATTTTTTAAACGTACTCCAGCATTACACAAACGTATGAAACACTTCAAACAATATTTAATTATCTAATTAACACGTTCTTAAGGTGACCGCCAAAATATAACGCTTCGCACTATTCCCATATATTTTAGCATAAGCACATTTCTCTTAGATACATACATACATACCATCACCCCGCTTCCCTGCTGGTGTAGGCAAAGAGGACAGAGCGCCAGGCATTCTACCTCGGCACATATTTCGCATCTTCCTCTTGAGCGAAATACTTACAAAACAAAGATATATGTTTGAAATAAATCCACAGCGAGCAAGAAGTAGACCGAAAAAATTATGAAAAGATATACTGAAATCTTTTTTTATTGAGGGATAGGTTAGAAGTATGACGATCAATTCTGTGAATATAAAGACGGGATATATGTCCTCTCTGTCTATCTCAAAATACCATGGATAACCCGTTTTGCTGGGCCTCATAGTCGAGGATTCCCTCGCCATTCCAAAGTCAATTCAGTTGGAAAGCGAAGCCGTGCCATGGAGTTATTTTTTTTTTTTAAGTGACTGAGCCGTTGCACACCAGCAAACTCACCGGCCACACCGTTGTACTGGATCCGATGTCACACCGATGTAAGACGATCACAGCACACCGGCAATTTTTTTTTTTCTCTTTGTAAAACAAAATATACTATATATGACCGAATTCATGGGTATCCTTATAACCCCGAATACTAGGCGGAAAAAATACCTGTGTTATTCGAGGTCCAAACCGGAGACCTTCCGCACGGAAGTCCAGTGCGTTACCGCGTGGCCATGCACCTCAAGAATAATAAAGTACGTATGTATGTATTGTATTACGTCGTTTACAGTACAAGTCGCCTCATCCAGGTTTGAAGACAGATATTTTTTTTAATTAGGCCACGGAGGTCGTGGAAATGACTTTTATATTGTATTTCGACACAGCAAGATTTGTAAATATCATACGAGTATATCGAATTTGCTGTAATGCAGCAGAAGTATCCATACGCGTAAATAATGGACTAGACATCTTACTCGATAACGTAAAAAAGTAATATCATAATCTATGAGTAATTCTCTCAAACTGTTCGCGTAAAATCTTCTATAACGCAGTTACATTGTATCTATAAAAATTACCATGATTCTTGTCAACTCTTCCGGACCGTCTTCAATCTGTTGTTTAATTCATTAAGACTATTTTAATTATTCCATAATAGTATATGTATTACCTGCTATTCCTGCAGCGCTCAAACATCCGGATAAATATGGCGATGTTGCATCAATATTAAACTTGTATATTTTCCGTTCAACAAACCCCGTCATCAGGGCTCTCTCCAGGCACGAACAGACTAAGAAATGGCCCAACGACAGCATACTCCGCGAGCGGGATATTGAATCGTAACACAATAAAAAAATCGCATTGGTGACTGTTAAATAACAAATATTAATTGTTAGGACAGCTAATGAAAAATAATACCGATTTGTGTGATATTCTATCATTCAGTGATCACACATCCGGCTCCTTTATCATGTCTCGCCTAGGAACATAACATTTCACATCATCTCGACTAATACTTAGCATTTTACGGAAAATACATTGTGTACTCTTGGAGCTACAAAATTTAAGTCCAATAGTTTTAAGAGGCCAAAAAGTATAACCATTGGGCTTCCAACCAATTAGAAAGCCTGTGGTACGCGATATAAAAATCGCTTGTAGTGATATTGAATATTTTTAGAGAACTTAGTAGAACTCTCTAAAGGCTTTAAGAGCACGTGAAAATGATGAATATTTCAATAATTCTACATTCAATGCAAATTACTCATTACGCATGGGGGGTGAGAATGATGGGGGCGAAGCTTTTGTCATCGCTTGATTTTGTTTTATTGTAATGCTTTGTCGGTTGTTTTATTATGAATTTGTTTTGTGTTATTTTTTTAAAATCCCATTATAATTTTTATTAAGATTTAATTTTTTTAAATGAGATAAAAACATATTGTAATCTGAACCGGAACCATAGATTGAAACGAAAATATCGATCTAAGGATATCCAACAAAACACGGGCAGTTGACTCTAGTTTGTTGGATCCGGAACCTAATTTATAATACCATGGTTCAGTTTGTTATGTTTTACGTGTATAGTATATGTAAAACTGTAACTTGTAAAGTAAAAAAAAACGTGTTTGCTTAAATATGTTAAGTAGCAATGTTAGGTTAAATTGAAGGATATCAAAAACTAACGTTTTTTTCTCAGCATGGGAAGGAAATAAAGAACATCATTTCCATTTTTACTTCAAGCGACTATCGGAAACGATGTAAATTTACTCAAAATATTTTTAATTCAATCATATTTGTCACTTCATAGAAAACATATAATAGTGTGTATCGCCTTCGAAATATTCCAAAATAATGTTCAAATAAAGCTGGAAGAAAATATTCTCTATACCTTTAAGATACTGATTCCCTGCAGAATGTATGGTCCAATTTATGACAGAGTATGGCGAAGCTAGCGTAGCAAAAGTTATAAAAGTTACTAAACAGCGCTGACTTCGTTCATCAACTTCGTTCAAACAACGAAGACTTCGTTCATCAATCGAATGGGGCTTAGAAAAGAGGAAAAGTCAAGGCTGAAACTATCGGATGGTGTGACAGAGAACTACCGCACTAGGTATAACCAAGTGGAAGAAGGAATCTGCTGAGAGATAAGTGACGAAGAATTTTGCAGGGAGGCTAAACCCGTTGTGGGCTGTTATTACACAATCGTTGCATATACGAGTAGTGCCCAGCGGGTTTACTGCAATGTCTTACAACCAACCAGAAAGGTGATCAACATGTCTTAAGTGAAAACCAGACGGGAACCCTTAAAAAAAAGGTAACAACGAGAATCGAACCCACAATCCACGGTTCGGAGATAGATGTCTTATCAACTAGGCCACAAAAGGCGTCGGTGGGTTGCAGGGCGAATGATATATATTTTAACATCATCTTCATCATTTCTGTGATTTTGTAAAATATTTAAAATGACACGCTGTCACCTTTACCTCTTATCCTCAGATATGGTTTATTTCCGAAAATGCATAATATGTTCTAAAGGCGTGGATATTTTTTAATTCTAATTGTTTGACTATCGACGATATGAGACAAGTAAATATCCTTAATATTTTAATTTTATAAGACGAACTTCAAAATTTTGTACAGAAATAATATTTGCTCACCTATCTAGAAGCGACTCTGCCTACAATGTAGCCGTCAATTTAGTATCAATATGCTCGAGCGATGACCCTTCAGTTATCCTTTGTTGACATTCTCATCATCGGTTTGCAATTTTGTCATCACATTATATTTAGTTGTACTTGAATATGATTGATATTTCCTATTCGGCAGACAACGTTAATTTGTTGAAAAAATATATAATAAACAAACAGTTAAATTTGCGCTCTTCTCCATTCTTTTCTCTATTCCCCATAAAATCAAAGACAGCATCTGTATTGTTACTTATTCCTCTATTTTCCATTGAACCATAGACAAAATTTGTATAATCACTTCTTACTCTATTCCACGTAAGAGCATAGACACCACTTGTATAATAACTTCTTACTCTATTCTCCATAAGAGCATAGACAACATTTAATATTAGTATTAATTAATTATAGTGTAACATGTAATTTAATAGCTATAACAGCGGACAACAAACTTCCTGAAATCACTGTCAAAGCATACGTAACATAAAAGAGGAAACACTAAACTTTGCATGTTAAAAGTTGTAAATACATCTGGGATCAATCGACGTAATTTAGTTTAACAAACTAAATTGAGGTAGAACCAATGTTTGTTGAAATGCGCATATTATACTAAAAGATACACTCGTATGTTAGTAGAAGTTTTTTTTTTTTTATATTCAATAAACGTAAATTGTTATCAGATTATAATGGTGCCGTCGAAATTATATTTTATATACTCTTATGTATATTTGTTATCAATTTCCACAACTATATTGTAAAAATATGAATGCAAAGTCAATCAATATAGCTATTGTATAAGGTTGATCCATAATTAATAATCGTTTTACCGGTGCCCTTCAAATCTGTCAAATTTGTACAGTACCCGGCAGTAAGTAATATACATCGGGCTTAAGAAAGACTGTTGGCCATAATCGGCTTTGTAGAGCGTCCTCTCTGTCCCTAGAACGCTTGACAACGACTGACAAATCGCGACGGAACACGTGTATGAATATGAATGACAGAGACGACGCAAGTTAGCCGATTATGACCGGCAGTCTCTTTCTTAAGCCCGATATGTATTACTTACCGTCGGGTACTGTAATTTTGTTTAATTTTTTTTTACTAACATATTCCTTACTATTTAGGTAATAAAAATACGTGTAGATAACCACCTTCATATTCGTCATATCATGCTTTATCACTTCAAAAAAGGATGGACTGCAGCAGTCATTTCGTGATCTCAACGAACTCTTTGGTGAAGGAACGATCGGCGAAAGTAAAAAAAAACTATTTCTGATATTCAATTAAAAAAAAAACCCCAGTCAAGTTGCTCATACTAAAATAAGCTATTAACAAATGACATCAATCCTTGTAACACGTGTTTCTACCTTCTTTATCGACTCTCTCTTGAAGCGGAGTGATGATTATTGAATTTATGATCAAATGTGAATAAATTATTGTTATTCTGCCTGGTTAGAGCCTCGAGATAGAAAATAGAAATATGTGTCGCGAGAATTAATGTAATTAGTGTAATATAAAGATTTGTCATTAAATGTTCTAACATGGAATTCATCAAAGTTTACACCGAAACCTTTTTGATAAGATAAACAACTTTATAAGAAAACCTTTGTTACAAAGAGCATGGATTTTATCCACGAAATCTTTCCTCAACTATCAGGGAATTGTGGATTCTTCTCGGGTTCCAAATGATTGAGCCGCACTCTAATTTACTGCGAACCAGCAAATTAAAAAGATATATCGTAACAGCACCACCATTAAATGCCCTAGAGACTCTTATCACAAATCCCAGAACTTGACTGTTGGATTAAACTCGTATGTAATCAAAAGTAACAAGTGTATGCTAATAAGGGAGTGCTTTAAGCTATGTTTAAGCGACTTGACAGAAGATGGTTTGTGCTTTGCGCTACGATATGTAAATTTCCATTTAAAACTTCGTCCGCGCTTTTCGATCAGATATGACTAGTAACTTCTAAGATGCACCATGTATATACCGTATAAGGGCGAAACTAGGTGTTTGAGCACCCCTTACGTAGTATAAAACTTGTATTTATATTGATTTTGTTTTCATTGGACATGTAATTAAGTAGGTATGTAAAGAAGCATTGCAAAATGCCGCCGATTTATTAATAAAATAGTTTTTAGATGAATGCATCGAATATATTTATATATTGCAGAAATAAAAGAAATATATGTAATGTCCCCTCAGTGGACATCACCGGGCAGCAAGGATTAACAAAAATATCTTAAACTAAATATTGCCTTAAAGCAAAACATTACAAAATCTGAACACGTATCTGTATAAGACAGTCACAGGAAATTATTCACAAAATTTAAAAAAAATCATTTTAGGCCACACAATTTTTCTTTGCTGTTTTAATAAGATATTTAAAATTGTTAATAACATTAATATACTACAGCAATTGTATACTCAAACGTGACGAAGCCTACTACAATATGTTACAAACAAATTCGAAAAAGTCTATATAGGTACTTATTACGTATTCTCAATAATTCAAGAAAAATATGTACTTTTTTCGAGCTAGCATGTATAGTTATAAAAAGTTATTAAAATACCAACAGTAAGCATTAAGCTCATCCTCACTTTGAACTTGAAACATGTGCATGGCAAAAATGAAAGCCTGTGTCATTGAGAACTTAAGAAATTTCTCATATTTTATGATTTACCATGCAACGACACTTTTGTTTTTGACGTCGCCCTTTCTCTGATATTTTTGAAAGTTAAAAAACGTGCAGGCTTCTAGTATTGTTCTAAAAAAACAATTTCGTAAACCAATAGTTCTGTAGTACTCAAAGCTCCAGTTCTGTTCTTGATTCCAGGCTGCGCTCGAAACAGCAGGCACTCTCGCCCTCACATTGTTTCGCTCCTGTGAATCTAGCGCATACATAGGTTCGCTTCTCCTCTGTATCTCCCACCCAAGGTAGCAGTTACCAAGTTCCCATTGCCAAGGCTCGGCCCAAGGCTGTAAGTATCGGGTTCTATCCCTGCCCTTTTGTTGTTCGCCACCGGTCCGTAGCGCGTGAGAAACGGAAAATACCGGAGTGGATCGCAACGGTCTGGCTAGTGCAAATCTGAATTGTAAAATGCATTGCGATTGTGCAGATAAAATTACTTTGTAAATTTGCTTACAGCATAAATTGCAATCATTGTGTTTTATCTGGTTTCATCCATCTAGTTATTCTTATATGAAAAGGAAATGTATAATTACAAAGTCAATTAGACACTGTAGCGAGGAAAGGTATTGCGGTAAAAATGACAGTATATAACAGTGTGTTAGTCCTCTTTTTTTCACATATGGGAGGATGCTTGAAACAAGAAGGATGATAACATTAAGATAAATGCTTTTGATATGCGTGCACTAAAGAACATTTTTGAGTGTCAATGTATGAAAGAAGACCGAATGATGACTTATGTGGTTTAGTTGATATGCGTGCACTAAAGAACATTTTTGAGTGTCAATGTATGAAAGAAGACCGAATGATGACTTCTGTGGTTTAGTTGATATGCGTGCACTAAAGAACATTTTTGAGTGTCAATGTATGAAAGAAGACCGAATGATGACTTCTGTGGTTTAGTTGATATGCGTGCACTAAAGAACATTTTTGAGTGTCAATGTATGAAAGAAGACCGAATGATGACTTCTGTGGTTTAGTTGATATGCGTGCACTAAAGAACATTTTTGAGTGTCAATGTATGAAAGAAGACCGAATGATGACTTCTGTGGTTTAGTTGATATGCGTGCACTAAAGAACATTTTTGAGTGTCAATGTATGAAAGAAGACCGAATGATGACTTCTGTGGTTTAGTTGATAAGACGCCTATATCTTCCAAACTGCAGTTTGCGGTTATAACTTACTGGTTATAACTTAAGGTCTCTTGAAATTATTTCTGGTTGGAATTGAATAGATTACCACGTGGCAATAAACCTACCAGATTGCACTGTCAACACTTCATTCCGTATTGTCATACATTGTCACCCCATGACTTCTCAGTGCATGCATTTCTACAATATTTATTCAGCCGTTTTCAATATGTTCCATGCCCACGGTTCCCTCTCATACATCAAAGTTGGTACTAAAATATTATATAGACTGATGGCATTTTAGCCGATTTTAATTTTGTGCAGTTTGCGTACATATTTTCTAGTACCCCTTCGACTTTGTTTCATATCGCTGGACGCCGTTCAATATATTGTTCGTAACTCTCCCATCATTTGTGAAAATACTATCTAATTAGCAGAGTTTCTTAACTTACTCCAATCTTTAATTGTTCACCCATATATCGCATTTACTATTCCTTTCACACTTTTCTATCACTATGACTTTGGGTTACGCAACATTCATTTTTAGATCTTTCTCTTCGCGTCTCTCACACAATTTATTTACCAAACTCTGCAAGTTTCCACTAATACTATCATGTCATCAACAATCGGCATATATTTCCTATTTGACATTTATATGCTACCCGTTGTCCTCTATAGTTCTTTCACACGTTAATCTATATAAATATTAAACAACTGAGATGATTTAACGCATCCCTGCTTTACCCCTTTTGAAATATTACACCAACCAGTCAAGACACCGTTCACTGAAATACATACTCTACTTTCGGCATATAATGACGCAATACCACTAATTAATTTCCATTTAACACCATATTCATTCAATAATTTACATAGCTTGCCACGCGGTCATATACTTTTATTACGAATAATTATTATATAAATTAGTCTATTAAATGCGGTGCTCGTAATAAACCGCAATAGTCCATGAACACAAAGCAGCAGTAGTCGATCTGGGGTCAGTCTAGACGAGGGTCGCATTGCAACACCGTACAAACCTCGTGTTATATATTATTATTTTACCTTAGGTATTCCGAGCTATAGTTATATTGATCCCCATCGCTGGCTGCGGATAGAATTACACGCTGTGTTGCGAGACACAATGAAATATTATCGAGAACATATTGTCATTATGATGGAACATTGAAAACCTTACGAATGAAACATTATATAATTTTTATTTTTTATTTTACACATGACAAGAAATATACATAATTTGCGAAAAAAACAACGGGTTATTTAATTTGGACACACAATTTTAATGGTTCTGGGTTTGTTGCCTTGCATTTGTCGTGTCCCCAGTAAACTAGGCTTTTGCCTGTATCTCACTGAGGACATATAGCATGAAAAAATAAATCGATGCTTCTTTCCGATTTTTGATTTTATAAAACTCCGTTGCACATTCTCATCAACCTGACAAATAGTGACACTCAATTACATATGTATACATCACACGAAATCAAACTCCTCACAATTCATCACTCCAGACAGACCAAAAACATTCATCCCACAATATACCGCACATAACCATAAAAATAAAAACAAAAAAATATAAAAATATAAATATAAAACAACAAAAAACACCACACTCAAGAGCTCACACAAACCTTTTCCGCAAGTCATTCCTCTTGCAAGCCCAAGTACTCAAACTCCTGTCGCAATGACAACCACGCTCCGATCGACTGCCTAAATTGTTTTCCTCCCTTTGCCTTTATTGAATTCGGCACCCCATTTTAGTACATATATGATAAATTCGCGTGCTTCTCGTCTTTCGAAAGAAGTTCCTGACTATCAGGTGTGCATCGTACTAAAGAAGCATTATTTATTTCCAAATATTTCTCATCCCTAACTTCTGTACAATTCCCTATCTTATCCTTTTTTTCTTTGAGAACCCTTTATATTAAGTGTTATCAAAATTTATGGTTGAAAATGAACACTCCACATATACACGTATACTACACTCCGAATGTGTTACTATCATATATCAGAAGGTTTACGAATATTTCTTTGTAACTCGGTGAATTTTCTTCGCTTTTCTTACCAAATATGTATTAATGACCGCAGCCACCGCCTTCCTATCCTAACATTCAACTTGTTTTATTTTTTTTGTAATATTTTTAATCTGTCAATAATGGTGGGTTTGAATCCCGAGTTAGAGCGCTCTTGAGGAGAGTCTGCTTTCTAAATGGCTCTTTATAAACCCTGAGTTAGAGCGCTCTTGAGGAGAGTCTGCTTTCTAAATGGCTCTTTATAAACCCTGAGTTAGAGCGCTCTTGAGGAGAGTGCACTCTCAATGGCTCTTTATAAACCTTGAGTTATATGCTCTTGAGGAGAGTCTGCTCTCTAAATGGGTCTTTATAAACCTTGAGTTAGAGTGCTCTTGAGGAGAGTCTGCTCTAAACGGCTCCGTATAAATTGTATTTTTTATTATTACGAGTATTATCTTTTGTTTTAATTTTTATTAATTTTATTTCAATATTTTAAAGACATGGCCATGGATACAAATAATAATTTTAAAACGAAAACCTTTTGATTGAAAAAATGGCTAAAAATAAATGCGCCAGATATTTTTACGTGCAAGTATTCGAAAGATGACTAAACTGTATTTTAAATTACTGGGAAATTACGAGTATAACACAAATTGCATCGTGAACAAAAACTTAAATCAAATAATGTTTCTAGTTGAATAACGTTCATAATTGAGTTGCAACCGCTAAATTTGAGAGGGGGAAATACGTAAAATAAAAATATTTAATATCTTTGTTAAAAAGTTGGCTTGAAGCTGTTTCGAAAATAATTCAATCAATTTTACACTATGTTACACTGTGTATTCCGTTGAAGACTTTTTTTTCATTTGTATGTTACTTGTCAACAAATTCGAACTGGTAATTCGACCCCAATAATCGAGTCTTCGGGTTAAGAAACACTGGATTAGGCACGGAACTCACGATTCGTCATCAATACTAGTATCTCGCACGAAGAGACAACGCTCGCATAAATAATAAATATATTAAAATAACAATTTATATAGCGCCGTTCAAAGAGCTCTCCTCAAAACCATCCAAACTCGAAAATCAAACCCACTTTTATTGACAGATTAAAAATATTACTAAAAATAATTTGAGTGTAAGGATAGGAAGCTAGTGGCTGGGACCATTCAATTAAGTACCTCCCGACATCTGCAGATGTTTAGAAAAAACATATTTTGCTCCTGCAGAAACTTTTCAAGGGAAGACGAACTACGACGAAACCTTTGTAGATCTTCCGATATGTAATAGTAACACATTCGGCTTTAGGTGGAGTGTAGTGTATGTAATATTAAGTCTAGCGCATTTGAGTATTTTTATCATTCGACATTTTTTACCATGGTGCCTTTTTTTAATTTCGGGTATCATCGAGAATCGAGCCCGAAACACCCAGGTGGAAGTCGAACGTCTTATTAACTAGGCCACAGAGGTCATCGTTTATGATTAAAAATATATTTCGAATATTTTTTACTTTGACCAGACAGACGTTAATTTCTCTCAAACAATTCATTTATATCATATACGTTTTATATTTATTTAATACTTTTATTGCAAATACAATCTGGCGGGCTTATTGCTAGGTGGCAATCTCTTCCAACCAACCAGACAAAAGTAAATGAAATAAGTTACGTGGTCGCATAAATCATTCAAATGACTATCCATCCCCACGAAATCCATAAACACATATGTACGTGAGCATATGCCCACGAACCCCACAAAGACGGGCAATCACCCGAGTATTCTTTTTCATATAAAGTGAGATGTCATCAATCAAAAGGAAAGGAACGGATGGTGGAGAGGAAAGGAAAAGAAAAATCAGGAATGAAACGCGTTATTTTACTGACTAAAAGTTAAGTTTTTTCAATCGCTTCTTAATGCATGCCAAGGACGATTTATACATCAATGCGTATATCTGTCTTAAGGAGGTATTCTAGTCTAGATTTTTTTGCATATTTTTAAGTTTAGACCTTTAAAAATATGTTCTGAAAAGAAAATTTTAAAATTCTTAATATTTACGAAGTTATAGCTATAAATGAGGCAGGAATTGCGCCGCACCGGAATGACTCGGTCAATAATCTGAAAACTTTAAACGCGTTTTTCTCGAAACTACTTTTTTCGACCTGGTCAACATAAAATCTCAAGTTCTATCCAAGAGATTGCCTTCAAATTTGGCATGGAACTTCGATAAACGTTTTTATATCGTCCCTACCTTAGAAAATGTAAAGCTTTTGTTTTTTTTACTATTTTAAAAAAATTAAAATATTTGAAAAAAGGGTAAAAAAATGGAATTTTTTTTTCGACAACCGCCATTTTACGACTTTTTCTCTTTGGTGCCAACTATAACGACATTATTTCTTATCAAGAAACTGTGTATGATTTTTGTTTCAGATTCACAAAAGGGCTTCAATCATGTCGACCATCTCACCCCCCTTTTTTTTCACAAGATATATCAGCTGATAACTTCTTGAATTTAAAATATTTTTTTTCAAAAAAATTTTTATACATTCTCAAATCATCAATACACAAACTGTAAAAAATGCATCCGAAAAATGTTTTTAGTTTTTTTTTATTAAGTCTTAAAAAACGCCCGAAATTTACGCCTCTAGACTAGAATACTCCTTTAACCAAATTTAATCTCAACCGGACTTCAAACCCTAAATAAATGTATCTACATTTAATAATTCGATTCAGACATAGAATTCCTATCGGTATGTGTGATTATTATTTTATTTTATAACTATTGGAAGCTGTATCACCGAAGCGAACTTTTAATTTCACGTTTTATTGATAACCGAAATGCTAAACGTATCTAATAACTATGTGTTCAATTTAGAACCGCTTTTTCAATAATATCGCTGGAGGCAAAAATATAATTTAAAATTAATAAGCGTCTGAAATATTCATCTCAAAAACTTTTCATTGAATTTTAATCAAATATGTTATATGTAAAAGGAACGTTACAATTAAAAAGTTATATTAACAATAATAAATAGTTGACTTGTATTGCGCTGTTTTATAAATATCACCTCAAGCGCGACGTTGACCTTCGTGGCCTAGTTGGCAAGACGCTTGATTTCCACCCGTGGGTTTTGGTTTCGGTTCCCGATAATACTCAACAAAAATTTAAACAAAAAAGAGTCCCAGTTTGGTAAAAAAGTTCGTCTGGTAACAATCTCCGTGGCCTAGTTTGTAAGACGTTTGACATCCATCCGTGAGTTTAGGATTCGATGCCCGATGATACTCAACAAAAAGGGCCACGGTCTTGTAAAAGAGTTCGTCTGGTAATAAATTCTGTGGGCTTGTTGGTAAGACGCTTGACATCCATCCGTGAGTTTAGGATTCGATGCCCAATGATACTCGTCAAAAAAGGCCACGGTCTTGTAAAAGAATTCGTCTGGTCGAGTATGTATGTGTGTAAGTCTTTACTCGCGCGGTAGTGTTACAAACACGTGAAATGGTTAAACGTCTACGCCAGTGGTTTTTAACCTAAAGGCTTGATTAACGGGACCGAAGACAATTCTGTTTCCTGGCCACTCTTCAATATTCTGTTTCCTGGTCACTCTTCAATATTCTGTTTCCTGGTCACTCTTCAATATCTCTCAATATCACTCTTCAATATCTCTCAATATCACTCTTCAATATTCTGTTTCCTGGGCACTCCTCAATATCTCCGAATAACTAATTCAGATATGTTTATCATTTATTATACATACCGTCATTCCAAATTTATTTTAGAGTAGACAGAGAGGACATATTAATCTACGTGTCTTTCAATATATAGGTACACACGTGCATTGACACAGAAATTCAGCATTATTTCAAGACTTTTTGCTTCAAAATATTTAGTGGCATATGGAGTAAATGTTAGTTATATCTCTACATGTAAAAATGATACTTTTTCCTTTTAAATAACGAAATATATAAAATCTTTATTTACGCGTAACATGTGGTTTCTTCTGATTCCACAGTATTTGATTTCCGTATTAAACGGTGCATGCAAATTGACCGAATATAATTTGACCCGATCCAGACCGGCCAGACTTCAAATACATTAACTGCTTTAGTTTTTATAACGACTTAAAATTAATAATTGAAATATAACAAACGCGATCTTCTGCAATCTATAACTAAAATTCAATGAAACTGTATTATAGCATTTAGGTATTAATTAATGTATTTATTTTAAAACGACTTTCTTGACTCGAGCAGGTAGCGGCGAATATACATAATAAGACATTCATGTGGGAGCTAACCATTAACAAAATGACTTAGGCTAAGGCCACACTAAGCTAGGTGCTACGTGACTAATAGAAGAGGTGACTTCATGCTTGGCCACACCAAAGTGCTTCACACAAATTCATTTGACATTTGGGAGCGGTTGAGCCAACAAACGATGCCACTCTCAAAACTAACCAATTTCATTATAACTTACCATCTTTATTTACTTCCAGTGCAACTTCATTCCAAAGTGATTTTATTACAGGTACATTTTTGTATAATTTGCTCGATGGGTTCCACAAAAAATCCCTTTTATACACAGCTGTTATTAAAACTTCATCCATCTTGTAAAATCACTTGGTGACACAATAAAATTAACCAACACGTATGTTCGCTAGGAGACTCACTAGGTGACTAATCGTCACGTAACGTGGCGCGAAGCGTGCAGTGTGGTCATTGCGATAGTATGCGGTGCGTTGGTTCGCTTGGATATGTCACCTAGTTCGCAGCGTAGCTCTAAGCACCAAGCGAGGCTCCTACCTGTGTGGCCAAGGCCTTGTCAATTAAAATGCCGAGTTGATAATTTACTGAACAATATCATAAACTTCTCAATTATTCTGAAAAATAGACATAAAATTACTTAAGCGCTATTTTGTAACGAATTCCACTAACAGTGCTCCTTTTTGGATAGCACCTCCGTGGTCGTATTGACAATCTCGGTAGCATAGTTGGTAAGACACCTGCATTCAAACCCAGGTGTTATAGGTTCAATTCTTGTTGGTACCTTTTTTTTAAGGGTGCCAATCCGGTTTTCACTTTAGATCTCTATAACATTTCTCTGGTTGATAGAAAGAAATTGCAATATAGCAATACTCACAAAATCGCCAGTTTATATTGTATACAACTAAAGTGTAATGTAATAATACATAAGTACCGTTGCAACTACCTTTATAAGTTCAAACGAAATAGACCTGAAAGTGAAACTAATCCAAGACCTGCAAATAGTTCCCAGAAAACTTAGCACGCTAATCATTAAATCACCAGACCTCAAAGATGTAAAAAATATGTATAAATTGAATTGTCTGGAAAGTAATTTCGTTTTTTAGGCCAAATTCAAACGCATAATTGCACCAAATACTGGTGGATGGCGGTTTTCGGCATTTTCAGTATCTCCGATATCTCTCGTGTCGTAGAATTCTTGTTATTCTCGATCAAAGTTTTGATTTGGTCGTCATCAGTGGTAATCGACCTTATGGAGTGGGCCGACAGCATCTTTGAGTGTCGTATCACCCTTACAGATTTTTTAAACTACATTTGACACACATGATCGCTTACTGCATCATCGCCATATACTGTACATATAATATATTTTTACCACGTGTTTTCCTTTGCGGTAAAAATAAATCAACGAAAAAAAATGTTTTGTTCCATCTTCAAAAAAAACCGCTCAAATAATGGGGTAAACAATGACCAAAAATGCGGTAAACTATTATTTTTCATATATACATTCAGCACGTTTGGTACGAAGTTAGCAACGAAAACTTTGTCATAACTACATCTATCCGAGAAATGTGAAACTTATTTCCGGACAACATTACAAAGTTAATAAAAGCTTATATAAGACTAAACATAATCGTAAATTCTAGTCGCGAAATGAGGGAAACGATGTATTAACATGCACACATAAATATTCATTATCTGCGCTAATCGAGTTCAACGACTGATCGCTGATCATTGATCGCCGATCGCATCCGCGCCGTCATTGACCAGCTGTTCAGAACTGCCAGCTCCAACGGCATTGCACTCGTATTATTGCTGGTTGCTGACTGGTAACTCCAGAGGCTGCTGAAAGTTCAATGTAACCTTACACAATCGAAGGAAATGCATAACACCGTACTTATAGGATGTAATCATGTGTTTCTTTAGACTCGTCTTATTGCGAGGTTTTCTATCATTGTGTCCCAGTGGTTGTAACTCTCCGCCATAGATGGCAGTCATTGTTAGCTAAATGTAGAATCATTATGCGAAAAATTTAATGTGTCAAAATGTATTGTTTTTGTTTTTGTCTTTTTACTAAAGGAATAAATGAATACCCATTACCCGTGATGATTATAATAGATGTCACATTACAAAGTGGGGGTTAGGGAACTTGATATTGGAGCACATGGGAGCTTTAGTACTTGCAGCTTGTCTGCGTCCTCTTTCTCCATTGGGTCCCTGATAACTAGCAATAGTTCTGCGCCATTTGACTTAATCTGCAGCAATTTGCTCCCAATCGTGCTAAGTATTCAAGTTTTTGGGCGTTTCATGCAATATGCCAATTAATGATAGGCATATCTTATTGCATAAAGAGCAAGGATCTTCAATACTTGCAGCTAGTTTACGTCTTATTTCTCCATTGGATCCCTGATAACTAACAATAGCTTTATGTTTGGTTCGATCTGCAGCGATTTGCTCCCCGTTACGAATATGCTAAGTATTCAAGTTTTTGAGCGTTTCATGCAATATGTCAATTAATGATAGGGATATCCTGTTGCATGAAAAGCAAGGATCTTCAATACTTGCAGCTTGTCTGCATCTTCTTTCCCCGTTGGGTCTCTGATAATCAGCAACAGCTTTACATTTGGTCTCTGATAACCAGAAACAGTTTTACATTTGGTCTCTGATAACCAGCAATAGCTGAGCCGTCTGCGGAGTAGGGATGTGGTGGTCCAGTTCCGCTGGGTTAAAGGTCACTCGGGAAATGTTGGCAACGACCGAGCGGATGAGCTTGCGAGGCAGGCGGGACAACTGAGAGTGGCTCCGATCTACAGCAGGTACCCGCTTTGCTTCGCGGCAAGAATTCTTCGAGAGAGATATACGATGCTATGGAACGAGCAATATGTCTCGAACTCAGCGGGACGGACAACCAAGATGTTCTTCAGAACCATTTATGAGGCGCTGACGTTCGCGCGGAAGGCAGTCCCCACATTCGAAGTGACGCAGGCACTCACAGGACACGGATGCTTCATGAGGTACCTAAAAAGATTTCATCTTGCGGAGTCTGAGAGCTGCCCGTGTGACGAGAGTGTGGTGCAGGATGTGCTGCACGTGCTGCTGAGTTGTCCCGCACAAGCCGTCAGACGGAGGAAACTGGAGGACGAGCTGGGGGTATCCCAACTTCTGCTTGAGAATCTAAGGGAGGGACTCTTAATGAAAGAGAATGTTTCCGCCATATGTTTATATATCACCGAAGTAGTAAAATCCACAAAACACATGAACACTATAACAAGGGAAGAATACCAAGGAGCAGGTCTCTTTGAAGGGCCTTCAGCCGCGTCCCGACGGAGTTTACCGTGATTTCTCCTGTTGTAAGGCAAATGCCGGGGCGCTTCCAATAAAGTCGTGCGCGGACGCATTCCTTGTCCTATCCACACACTGCACATTCGAAACACATCAAACTTATTTAGAGCAATAAATAATAAACACTTTTGGGGTATGCACTGAGGGCACAGGCATAGAAGTGGGTCTCCAAAGAACCACTTCAGAGAGTCCAAACACAATCCCGGGGTTATAAACCTGGTGCGTTATAAGCCAGGTGCCCATTAGCACAACTCCTTCTATAAAAAAAAAAAAAAAAAACCAGCAATAGCTTTACACGGTTGTGCTGAGCATGGATGTATTTTTAGCGTTTCATGCAGTATGTCCTTATATATCTTGCGTTATTCACCGTACTTTATTTTGTCAGCTCACCGTAGAGGATATTTCTTGGGAGTTTGCAGATAGGCGAGCTACAGCAATTGCAAGATTAACACAAGAGACCATGCAACACCAGAAACTCGATGCAATAGTAGTTAGTTCTCCTCAACACTTCATTATTTGATACCCTATGGCAGGGGTCTCCAAACTTTTAAGCCTAAGGGCCACACTGACTCCTCCACTAAGTCCCAAAGGCCAAGACCTAGTTAGCTCATCATACCAACATAATGTAGTTTTGAATTACGCGCAAATTCTCGTATTGGGACTAGCCGGCGAGTGAAATATCTATTACGCAGGGTGCGGGGGTGGACTCCGCTCCGTAATGTTTAATTTCATTATGTGAATTACTTATGTACGAGTATGTCACTTATTGTAAGTTTTCAAGATAAATCTCATATCATTAATTACAGTTAAAATGTTCAATTTCATTATGTATGTCAGTTATTGTGTTTCTTAATTGATCGTTAAATAAAAACATCTGATTATTATTCTGTATGATTTACTTACATTGTAAATTTTACAATGTAATCAAAATAAAATATGACGGGCCGGATTGGTGGTTCTCGCGGGCCGTAGTTTGGAGACCCCTGCTCTATGGTAACATCGAATCTTATTTCAGTACCTTAAATTTAAGAGAATTTTTTGAGATTATTTTTTTTTTCATGTCAATAACGCAGTAAATAATGAAATTGAACATGCGAAATCACGTCATATTATGGAAAAAGTCGCACATTTGTAAATAGGTTTATCTCGATAACACCAAGCACTAAAAATATATATTCATTCGTATCCGAATAGGTGATTGGAACATATTGAAGAGCATTACCGGGAGACAGCATTGCCTTCAGCGTCATTGCATCTAGCGAGTGCGAATAATATTACCAGACTAGTACAATTATTTTATTTGGGTAGAATCGGGAATATAACCCGAAACCCCCTGGTGGAAGTCAAGCGTCTTACCAACTACACCACGTAAGTCGTAGTTGGTAAGACTCTTTACTTCCACATGGTATTAATGCATAACCCCTAGTACCCGTATGTTTCGGTTATGTACAATGGCAAATTTTTATTTTTAACATTTTAATTATTTCTCGGTATTCATAGGTTGAACCAAATATTCGTCTTCCTGGAAACGTATTTTCCTCATTCGTTTATGTTTCTGGATTATAAATTTAAAAAATACAGTCTCATTTATATTATGCATCGCGCTAAAAATAAATCCAGGATCATTTGTATGTACTCGTATATCATATGTATTATGTATCGCGGTAAAAAAAATACAACAAGCTCATATGTATTATCTATCGCGGTAAAAAATATACAGGCTCATATCTATTATGTATCGCGGTAAAATAAAATACAACAGGCTCATATGTATTATGTATCGCAGTAAAAAAATACAGGCTCATACTCGTATATTATGTATCGCGGTAAAATAAAATGAAGGCTCATATATATTATGTATCGCGGTAAAAAAATACAGGCTCATATGTATTATGTATCGCGGTAAAAAAATACAGGCTCATATTATTATGTATCGCGGTAAAATAAATTAAAGACTCATATGTATTATGTATCGCGGTAAAAAAATACAGGACGCTTGTATATTATGTATCGCGGTAAAAAAATCTTATGACCCGGAGAAACCGCCTGTCTACTAAAACCAAAATTTTACTCGTACAATCTCTACTCTTTCCTTTCGATTCTGGACTATGCGGGCGTCTGTTACAGAGGAACATCTGGACAGATTACAGCGTCTTCAAAATATTTGTCTAAGATTTATTTTTAACCTACGAAAGTACGATCATATCACTTGATACCAGAAGGCATTGAACTGGTTGAACGTTAGAAATAGACGCCAAATTCACATACTGTCTATATTGTAATTTCCTTAACTTTCCCGCCACCCCCTCTTATCTCGCCGAAAATTTTCAGCGTCTTTCCGATCATGGACTAGCGCTACGCTCAAACAGATATTGTTTATTGACTTTTCCGGTTCACCGCTCTTCTTTTTTACGTCGTTCTTTACTGTCCATGCAGTGAGACTCGAGAATCAGTTACAAACCAATGTTAGACTCGCTCCGTCCTTGGCATGCTTTAAGAAGCGACTGAAAAAACTCTTAATTTCTTGTCAGTAATATAACGTGTTTCATTCCTGATTATTTTTCCTTTCCTCTCCACCATCCCTTCCTTTTCCTTTGGTTGATGATATCTCACTTTATATGAAAAGGAATGTTCGGACGATTGACCGTCTTTGTGGGGTTTGTGGTCATAGACTCACGTATGTGTTCATGAATTTCGTGGGGATGGGTGGTCATTTGAATGTTTTTTTTTGCGACCATGTAACTTCATTTACTTTTGTCTGATTGGTTCGAAAAGATTGCCGCCTGGATATAATCCCGCCTGATTGTATTTGCAATAAAAGTGTTAAATAAATACCGGATTTGATTCCCTTGGGCACCTAATATATTTTTTTAAAACTATACATCAGTCTTATTTTAACTTCAGGCCACTTAAACATAATTATTTTTTGTTGTCAATGTTTGAAAGAAGATGGAATGAAAAATGGAGCTTTAAAATGGTTTGGAAATCTGGAAAGAATTAATAATGAAAGAAGATTCAGCGAGTATACAAGTAAGAATCGCAAGGTGTGTATAGAAGAGGTAGACCGAGGAAACGTGGCTGTACCTACCAAGTGTACGAGATTTTGAACGAAGGTGAACTGAGCAGTATGAAAAATATAAGATTGTGCATAAAGATATATATGAATTTGGAGGAGGCAAAAGTTGTGTGATTGGATAAAAAAGTTTGAAGATCTGTTTTCTCTGCCTACCTCGCAAAGGACACGGCGTGATGATAAAGTTATTAAGACATCTGTAAGACTTTTATTGTAATAGATTATTACCACATGGCAATAAACACGTTAAATTTTATGGTATATAACAAAAACATAATACAATATAACGTGGTCATAAATATAGCTTTGCGCAGATCTGTCTTTTGTCTGTCCTTGAACGGTCTGGATTCCACGGCTCCCGGCGCCCCCTGCTGATGATACAATGGCGGGAGAGGCATGCAAATTGCATAATTCCAGCCAGGAAGTAGACCATTAAACCGGGTATTCATTCAGCGCCACCTCTAGCTACCCAAGAAACTCTACACGAAGTATTTTCTCAAATTAACGGTATGATTTTATTTATTACTGCCTCTTGACGAGTCTTTTATTATTTTATAAGCTGGAGATTTAGTTATCGGGTTATACGGAAAGTAATTTCGTATTTTTAGATTAATTCAATTGCAAAACCGCACCAAATGCTGCCCGTAAACGATGGTTTTCAATATTTCTAGTATCTCAGCAATCTCTCAAAATAACGAATTTATTTTCGCAGTCCCGAACAAAATTACTTAACAGCAGTGTTGAAAGAATTTCGTTTTAACGAAATAAAAATTCTAGCATGGCGAATTTTTTTAAATACGCGCCCAAACATGAACTTCTTAATTATTTAGAAATTAGCATCACATGTAACATTGCTACTTTACTTCGGTTTAGGTCGTCTGATTTCGGTCTCTATAGGAATATCGTAATTGTTTTTACAGCCGGCAGAGCGAGACTTGATCAGAGTGAGTAAGTCGTTCTCAGTGAGTCATAAATATTTTATTAATATATTAAGTTTTCGTGATATTATAAACATTTAAATTTCTTCACTCTTAAAATGGATAAAAGGGGCGAAAAACGTATTTCGCCCCTTTTATCGCCCCTTTTATCCATTTGAAGAGTGAAGAAAAAAAACAAAACATTGAAACAAAAAAAAAGAGAGATTTGGAGGAAAATAAGCACGGGACTAAAGAAAAATATTGTTGCAACTCAATAAAAGATAACGGATTACTACTCATTTTATACATACTATTTATGTATGCAGTTATATATACGCATTGAACAATCACAAAAGGCCGCAGCTATTACCGGATGTTTAAAGAACACTATCTAGAAAAACAAGTATATGAACATCCAAAGCAAGGTGAGGATATACAAAACCTGTATCCGCCCCATAATGACATACAGCATAGAGTCCAGAGCCGACACTGTCAGAACCAAAAATCTCCTTCGAACCAGCGAAATGAAGGTACTCAGGAGTATCGCTGGCAAAACCCTTCGTGATAGAGTACGAAACACAGAAATCCGAAGGACGTGCGAAGTTGAAGATATTGTCAGATGGGGACGACAGAGAAGAAGGTTCTGGAACGGACACGTATCCAGAATGGTGGAACCAAGAGCCATAACAATGGCCAGGGGCAGTATCCCTCAAGCGAGCAGACCTCCAGGACGACCTCCCAAAAGATGGAAAGACAGCTGACAGTCGACGTCACAAGAGGGAAACAATGATGCAGGACCATAACAGGCCAACAGGCCTAAAACAAGAAGAAGAAGAAGAAGTTATATACGTAAAGGTGTTGTTATTATGTATTGCGATTAATTAATAAAATATAGTAATAAAAATTGATGTTTTCTTTTTCAGTTTCGTTATAACGAATTTTCATTCTAACAAAACGATTTAATAGGCCCCTTGAAGTCGTTATAACGAGATTTGACTGTATAAACAATTTGATATCAGACTTTGCAAATAAGAAAGCTTCTTTATAATTTAGTCATAATACAGGTGTAACACGTGTTTAATCATCTAGATGTACGAGCTTTTACCGCTCAAGAAAAGTAAATGTATAAATATGTAACATGTAAAACTTTGGTGAAAGCACGCATATTTCATTCTACGGGATGGTCCAGAAAAAAGTTCACTTTTAAAAATTCTTAATAAAATAGTGGTTTATTGTTATCAACTTTAATTATTTTAAACATGTAATAAAAGGTTGGGAATTTTTTAATAATGTCAAGATTACCACCATCGCGTCAATGTCATATATCTAATCTGGCTCGAAAATTTTGAAGCACACACCTGCGTGTTTCTCGAGGTAATACTAATTACGAACATTTAATTTTAGGTATAAAAAAATCGAAATTCCAACTATCGAATACCCCATCTCTAGCCAATGCAGACTAACGTAGTGACTTTTGACAAACGTCACCAAATATAATTTGATTTTAACAAACTGTCAAATATTTGCTAATTTGTAACAAGATGTATTAATTTGTCATTATTGTTAGTTTTATGTAATGCATGGGTGGCCAACCTTTTCAGCAGCCGGGCCAGATTTTAGAAATGAGATTTCCTACCGGGCCATACAACAAAATTTCTTTTATTATTCAAAGCAAACAAGAAATATATTGTTTTTTTTAAGAATATATAACAAAAATGAGAATCAAACATATTTATTAGATTAGAGTTAGGCAATGCAAAAAATAATAATAAAAAATAAACAAAATATAATAAATTTTAGTGAGACGTCTGATTTTGTTTGTCAGAACTAACTAAGTGCATCAATTTTGATAATGATTGATGTTGTTGGTACACGCAAACAGTTTTCCAAATGCTCATCAGTGATTCGTGTTCTCATTTGAGATTTAATATTTAGGTAAATACATTACATTGTAATGTATTTACCTAAATAACTTACTATTTATTAGAATTGAGGCTTATATTAAAGTTGATAAAATAATTAAAATTACTGAACGTCGTTACCAGGTTGTATTGGGGCAAATTTGTGAACTGTCACAGGAACCGTGCTACAATTTCTTAAGTATAAGAAAGCTTTATTTGCTTTCTTTAAAAACATTTTCAGAAATGTTGAAGATGTCAATATCCGAGATCCTTTTCAAAATGTACATCCCGCGAAACAAAGGAAGAGCACATCACAAATTAATTCAACTTATTACGTATGAATTTTAAGGTTGTTTCTCTTACCTTCGTAATAAATATCATTTTATTTTAAATACAACTATATAACTATCTTTACATATCTAATTACACGTTTGCGGTTGAAAACCCAGAGCATTATTTAAGTAATCACCTCGATGAATATTTCACATCTCGAGTAGCGATAATTAATCAAATTGTCTCATTATACTGAATTTCCTTTCAAATATCTTATTGAGAATAAATTTACTGGTGTCTGTCGTGCGATGCATGGCGGAATTATAGAAATAATTTACTGAATTTTCGTTTGCTGCACACGTGATGAATAAACATTCCAATAATACGTAAAAACCGCTCATCGTGAAGGCGGAAATGTTTTTTTTTCTTTATCCCGTATATTCATTGATTTTAATCTGAACTGATCCACTGAATGAATTACTTACAAGTTAAAAGTCATTATTTACCAGTGGCGGCAGTTAGTACATAACAATTTTTATACTCAACAATATATATGTATTTTTTTAACAAATACTTGGGTGGAGTGTCCCATCCCAATCTCCCAATTGAGATTAGCATCTATACCATGTGGATTTAATTTTACATGACCTTCCAAACTGAATTTCCCAATTGAGATTAGCATCTGGACCATGTGGATTGCATTCTATTATATATGACCTTCCAAACTGAATCTCCCAATTTACATTAACATCTGGACCATGTGGATTGCATTCTATATGACCTTCCAAACTGAATATCCCAACTAATGTTAGCATCTGGATTATATGTGTTTCACTCTACATGACCTTCCAAACCGAATCTCCCAACTAACGTTAGCATCTAGATCAGGACTGGTCAATCCACGGCCCACGGGCTAAATGCGGCTCGCGGCGCCCTTATGTGTAGCTCGCCATCATATGAAGAATTATGTTTTTTTTATTACCATACAGGATACAAATATATTTACGAATTAATAACTTAGAATTCTAAGTCATTATATTGTAGGGAATACCCACGTCCCTAAAATATTGTCAACATGCAGGGTCAACGACCGATGAATCAACCTCTGGATATGTACAAATGTCACATACCAGAACGTCAATATTGTTTACACGCAAATAATATTTACATCGCATTCCACGGTAGAAAGAGAACATATCACGCCGTCTCGCCGTTTCGACAATAAATATTCTACCCACTGTATTATCCGCAGCGCTTGCGACCACCTCAGCACGCGCAGGAGTGAGATCAAGATATACCGCGGACGCATTCACGCGCCCCGTTCTGAAATTCTATATATACCTACTTATCGATGAATAAAGGGCACTTGTTATTATTCACTTGACCATTCATCGCTGTTTACTATTTATCGATTATTCACTCTCACTTTTTCGCATTCCTGAATCGACGTATTTTATTTTCAATACAAAACAAATCAAAATCATCACGACCTATCAATAAAGTACCGCTAAATTGATGACCCCGAACGAAAAGGAACACAGAATTCGACTAAAGCGAATACAGATATGTCAACAACATCATCATCAGCACGTCCTACTAGGACACACGCTAAAATATTATCATACAAATATATGTTGTTGTTGGTTCAATGCGTGTTTTCCCTTCATATCTAGTTGAAGTATCGTTTTTTTTTCTTCAGATTTACAATGATTGAACACTTTCTGTGTACCTCTGCGTCCAAATCAATCACTTACAAAAACAATTAATAAGTACGAATTTCGTTGTAAAGTCAGATATCGAAAAAAATATTGGAACAAAATTAGCAATTAATCTTATTTATGTGCGGCCCTTGGAGAATTTTAGGTCGTCAATGCGGGGCCCATGGGGCAATTTGGGATGGCCAGACCTAATCTAGACAATATGTATTTCACTTTACATAACCTTCCAAACTGAATCTCCCAACTGGCATTAACATCACTACTCTGTGTATTTCACTCCACATGACCTTCACTAACTGAACCTCCCTACTGACCTTAGCATCTGGACCATACGTATTTCACTTTATACGACCTTCCCAACTGAATTTCCCAATATTCTTAATTCAATAAATTCAACGTAATTACTGTTATTTTATGTATATTTTTTTCGCAGTTAAGAGATGAATAGATTAGGCATGCTTCGAGCTTAACTAATTTATTCATTTCACATAATTTTGCGAATCAAAGAAATCCAAACGTCGCTTAAAATAATTATAATAAATTTACTTACCAATTGGATTTGTGTGCTGGAAATTTTGCGTGAAACCTTTGTAAAATATACATTGTATTCTTGTGTTTCTCTTCTAAGAGTTTCTGTTTTCTGTTTCTCTTCATCTCTAGATGAAACTCTCACTTGAATGAATATTTAGCGATTATTACTGTGTTTATCACGCGGAAAAACATTCACATTACTGCAACGCATATTCAAAAGAAGTTTCATTCTTTTGTAAAAAATATAATTTATGAGTACATTGATAGACGGCGCAATAACTCAACTCTTAAAGCTCAGAATTATCGTATATCAAATTAATATTACATGTTATTATCCATAAACATTCCTATTTTTTACAAGATAACCTTATTTTATTTATAGTTTTTTTTTAAATATGGTTTATTACTCGGTGTGGTAAAGCACCGAGTTAACAGCACCAAGCGAAACCAGCTCAGTTCTGGCGAGTATCTGATGGTTTTAATGCCGTAATGAATCACTTTGTTTTCTTACAGCTGGTATACCAATTGAACATGTTTATAAGAATTAAATTAAAATCGGCCAATTAATCTCGATGTAAATGCAAATCCGAACCGATATTTAAGAGCTGAACGTCAAGCAAAACAAACACTGCCGAGTCCAAGATCGTCACGGCCGGCTTAGCAACGGGGCTAACGTCCGAATTATATCCTCACGAACATTCGGAGTGGCCGAGGAAGAAGAACTCGAGACCAGCCAGTGGCTCATTATCTGCAAGAAGCAGAGCGTGAAAGCCGATTGTGGCAGCGACGCGGGAAGCGGATGACTTTCAAATTTGCTGAAGGTGTACGCGAAAATGTTCTTCCGGATTATCATTTCCTCACGGCTGTAAATGGACATGCGACAACATCGGTTGGATGGAATCGACATACCATTTAATCGTCTAGACGTTTCTAATTCAATCAAACACCAATGTCATGAATATAATTTTTCGTTTTTACACGATTGTGCTGATAATACGAATTATCTTGTAATATAAGTCTCTTAATGGAATGTCTTCGTTGTAACTTTCGAATATGCGAAATGTTCCTTCAGAGAGTAGAACTTTGAGGTCGATTTCATCTTCATTGAATAAATTGATTGTTCTAAATCGATCCAATAGGGTGGGGTATTATGATGGAACTATTATCGTTGCTGATCGGTCGTAAAATTGTTTGTCTCTTAGTAAAGAGAATTGTAGAACTTTGCGGTCGATTTCATTTTCATCGAATAAATTGATTGTTCCAAATCGATCCAAATGGGCAGGATCTCAGAATGGGTATTTACCGTTATTGTTCCTGTAGATGGGTCTGCCTCTAACTGTTAGATATATATAGGTGGCGTGTGCAGCTTTAGGAAGCACTCGAAGGCAACTCTTTTTGGGAAGTTTTATCAAAATGTATGATGGTATATGAACACTACACATATACACTACACTACACCTAAAGCCGAATGTGTTACTATTACATGTCGGAAACTCTACAAAGGTTTCTTTGTAGTTCGTCTTCCTTTGGTAAGTTTCTGCGGTTTTCTTACCAAATATGTTTTTCTGAACATACGTAGACGCGGGGAAGTAACTTATCTAATGGCCGCAGCCACTACCTTCCTATCGTTACACTCAATCAATTTGTCAATAATAATCGCAGTTGGTTCAAATCCCGAGCTGAAGCGACCTTGAAGAGATTCTGCTGTCTAAACGGCGATATATAAATTGTCCTTTTTATTATAATCAGAACAGTCCCAGTGCGCTTTTTTTTCAAGAAACTTTTTTATATTTGGGGCGCCGGAAATTCTTAACATGCCCCTGAGTACAAAATCGTTAAAATGTGACGTAGAGCAGCAAGAAGTGTTGTGCCGTCACAGTGTAACAGATATTAATGTGTTATTCGCGACAACTTAATGAAAAGTTGCCTCGATTAACGGCGATGTCGCCTGCAGGTGAATTTCTATACAGCTTATCTGTACGAAAACACGTGTACGTACGCGCATCGTTGTTCTCTACAGTGAACAGTTCTATGGCGTTTTGGTAAAGAGGTACAAGTCGTCAATAACTTATTTGTCAGTTTGAAGTTTTGCAACACTTGTATTCCTGAAATACAGACCTCAGGTAAATTTTAAAGGTGAGCTTTGAATACATAAATTATTTATGTATTCAAAGTTTTGAATACATAAATTATTAATGTATTCAAAGTTTACCTTTAAAATTTACCTGAGGTCTGTATTTCAGGAATACAAGTGTTGCAAAACTTCAAACTGACAAATAAGTTATTGACGACTTGTACCTCTTTACCAAAACGCCATAGAGTTTAAAGCTTTCAACTCAATAACTATCGAACTATGCGTTATTATAAAGGTTTTTTTTATTGATATTTTCATCGCTTTCGAAAAATTTTGAGTTCGTTCTTGGCAGTATAGATTTTTTCAAATAATTTCATATTGACCTCACTGGAATATTTTGTCCGATCAATCAACTTGCACAAAGCCATTTATTTACAAACCGAAATCACTCCAAGAAATCTTCTGTTTCATTTCATAATATATCAAAAAATCACAGTAAAAGAATTTCACTCAAAATATATATGTCAAAAATCACAGTAAAAGAATTTCACTCAAAATTTATTGATTACTAAAAAAAAAGAAAATGTATAAAACAACACATTAAAAGTATTAAACAAGTTGATATACAGTTTTGGTCATCAAAAATTCTAGTCTCATTTTAAGTCTGATCACCTGATCAAGGCACGCTCCCAAAAAAATCTTTTGTAGATTAATTTGTTTGTTTTCTTTGTAATTCTAGGTGTGGACGTGACCGCCAACCAGGATGAGATTTCTGACCATGAGACCTTCCAGCTGGAGTTCGACTGGTGCACACGGCGCTGGTATGTGCGCACCATGCAAGATCGCTACTGGACTCTGGAGACTGGCGGTGGTATCCAGGCGTCTTTGGACAAGAAGTCAGTCCCCCATTCATTCTTTATTTTCCATATCTAACGTTATATTATTCAGTATTTATAATATTTTTACTAAACCTACGGTCAAACATTTAGATCTTAATGGTAAACTCTTGATCTTAATAAAGATATCTAACTTATAAAAATAGACTGTATTTCTTGAAGTTGGTTTCTCTGCTACGTGTGGTGTATTTTTGGTGATTGTGTGCGCCCCGGGACATTATGAGAAGGACTTTGTGGTCTGTCTGGATTAATAAAGTATGCGGGATTTAACTCATATGATACATGTATGTTAATTGAGTCTCACTGTTTATCAAGTTGATGTGAGTTTGCAATGAAGTGATGTATAATCAATAATCGGTTAAAAAAACGTCAATTTATTTTTCCTCAGTAAAATACAGGCAAAAAAGTCTAGTTTACTGGGGACATGACAAATAAAAAACAACAAACCTAGGTCCATATAAATTGTGTGCCCACTTTAAATAACCTGTTGTTTTTTCATAAATTATGTATAATAATAATATTTATAAAACTTTTTGTAATGTAAATATAAATAAATAAGTATGTTATGTATAACATGGATGCTGAAGGTTCATAAGTATGTTATGTATGACATGGACGCTGAAGGTTCATACTATGAATCGGTTGGAAGCGTTCGAGATGTGGTTGCACAGGAGAATGCTTCGAATACCGTGGACTGATATGATCACCAATTCGGAGGTCTTGAGGAGAGCTAATTGCCGTAGATAGCTGCTGACAGATATTAAGGTCCGCAAGATATCCTATCTGGGTCACATTTTACGTGGAGAGAAGTACGAAATCCTCCAATTGATACTGATGGGCAAGATCGTCCTGGTAGAAGGCAAACATCTTGGCTGCGCAATATAAGAGACTGGACGGGGATGAGGCGTGTGGAGGACCTGTTCCGGGTTGCGCAAGATAGAGAAGCCTTTGCCAGAGTGATTGCCAACGTCGGGGGGACCCGATAGGGCACGACAAGAAGAAGATGTATAAAATAATTGTTTTTCATTAATATGAAATGAAATTTTTATATATTTTATCCTAAATAATAATTATATTATTTATTTTTATTTTTCAGGTCTTCCAACGCCTTGTTTGATTTAGAATGGCAAGGAGATGGCTCAGTATCTTTCCGAGCCAACAATGGGAAATACATCACCACAAAGCGCTCTGGGCATCTCTACGCCAACTCTGATGCTGTGGATGATAACTGCAAATACTACTTCTACCTTATCAACAGGTATTAGGGCGTATAATTGAAAATTTATAACAAATTAACAATTTTATTCTAATACACATAATTATCATACCCAGGTGATCCTCAATTTGTATGCCTTTCATCTTAAATGGGTTCACTAACTATTTTTTTTTAAATTAATTTTGATGTCATTGATTAATTGAAGATCTCAGTGGCCCCGTTGGCAAGACGCTTGTCTTCTATCCCGAGTATTGTGGATTCAATGGATGAAATTCAGATCCGTAACAAGAGTCTTGTGTGTCCCAAAAATGCCTATAAAACTGAAAGGAAAGGTATACCAGACTATCGTTAGACCCACAATTATGTATGGCTCAGAATGCTGGACTATGTACAGCTCCTACTCTAGCCAACTTGAAACAGCAGAAATGTGAATGCTTAGGTGGTCGGCAGGAGTATCACTAAAGATAGAATTAAGAGCTCACGCATTCGTGGGAGCCTGGGGGTCACTAATATAAACAGTAAGCTGGAAGAACGACAGCTGAGATGGTACAGGCACATAAGACGGAGACCACCAGACCATACTGTAAATCAGGCAATGTCTGTGGATCTTCCTCGACAGCCGTCCAGAGGAAGACCAAAGAACTCCTGGATAACTCAATGCTACAAAATCCTGCAGAGAAACGGCCTAGATGTAAGCGACACCCAGAACCGAAGAACATACAGCCAGAGAACGAGAAGAGCCGACCCCGACAGCCTACCTAGGCAATGAGTTGGAACAGTGCCAGGAAAAAGAAAAATAAGAATTCCCATTGGTGTTCAATTTTTTTTAATAAGTTTCCAGTCTAATTTTCATTTAAGACCGCTTTAACATCTTTCTGGCTGACTGAAACAGATTGCTACATGGCAATAACCCCGCCACGTTTAATTGTCAACAACAAAAGTGTATAACAATACAATTAACATGCTTAGCTTAACATGGTTTGGGCACATAAAACAAATTAATGAAAAAAGGCTAACAAAACAAATAAACAGTGCAAATGTGAGTGGAAGGCATTGTATGGAAGACCGTGCAAATGTGAGTGGAAGGCATTGTATGGAAGACCAAGGAAAGTAAGGTTGGATCAAGTGAGTGATATTTTGAAAGAAGGAAATGTAAAATTCAGAGAAATTGTATGAATTGATAAGAAGGTTTATGAATGTATAGTAGAAGAAGTGAAAAATGTGTGTCGAGATAGGAAAGTCTGATGCTCTGTCCTCTCTGCCTACCTTGACAGGGAAATTATGTAATTGTATGTATGTATACTTAGTTTAATTTGTAAAACTAGGCCTAGTTAAAGCTCATCCTCCAATACCAAAGGTTAATAAAAGGTTTTCAACGACATGCAGGATGAGAAGACTCTCATACTTGGGACTTATCACTAGAAGAGATGAAGACAGTCCGAAGAAGCTGGAGTGTTCAAGGGGGGCGAGCAAGAGGACAGTCTCCCACAAGGAAGATAGGCTAAATTAAAGAGATAACTAGCTCCTCACTGACTGCTGCGCTCACCATAACTTAGGACTGGAAGAAGTGCATTCGTTCAGTTCTACACTGAGAGCAAACCACAATGCTAAGAGCTAGAAGACTAAGAAGAAAAAGCTTTATTGACTGTGGTTATGTGTCTATAACAATAGCAATACAGTTTAAATAAATCAGTAAGCAAGAAAGTCAGTCGTTCAAATTATGACATCTGATCTGGAACCAAACCGGACATAATTCCTAGGTTTAACTGTAGGAGAATATTTTATTTACATATTCCTGAGGCACGATATTCATACAATTTGATACGTTTTCGCACTCTGTAATTGATATGTTTTCTTACATATCATTTACGACTTTTTTACCACCATCAAAATCATTTGCATTGATTCATGGTTAGCACCTTATTTGACAACCTCCATGGCTTTATTAGTAAGATATTTGACTTCCACTTGGGGGTTAAGGAAAAGTAAATTTTATTAGCTTTGCCAATAATTTTTCCAGTCTGGTAAAAGAATTCGTCAGGTAACAATACTCGCACACGCCGAGTACATGTGGATGTGTTGTTGTTTCTTCATTTGCTGTAGTGTTACGAACACATACAATGGTGAATTGGAAGTTCCATACCTACTCCAATGGTCCTAAACCCAATGACTCAACTGGAACTGAAAGAAATATTGTTATTATGCTTTTTGATATGTTCAAATCACCAATTCAAATATTTTGAAGGATATTATATGAAAGAATCTAATTTGAATGCTAACACTTAGTATCTATAAAATATGTCAAAATAACCCCTTTTTTTTATTGTGTGTTTTTAATATAATAATTTTTGCCTTACAGGCCGATCCTTGTGCTGAAGTGTGAACAAGGTTTTGTCGGCTTCAAGTCTTCTTCCAGCCCCAAGCTGGAGTGCAACAAGGCTACCTACGAGACCATCCAAGTGGAAAGGGGACCCAAGGGTATTGTTTACTTCAAAGGTTAGTTGGAAATTGTAATATTTTTCTTCCATATTTGTCTTCATAACCTTCTTGGGGCTGTAGACTGCTAGACCCATATTTCCACAGCTATATAATAGCACTCTCAGACACCCCCCAGTGAAAGAGTAGAAAGAACACCAGTTGATAGCATGGTAGACAGTTTGTGATTCAGCTATAGAGATTAGAGGCTGCGCAGCCAACTCTGCATTTAAATTTGTTAAGTCTACACCAGAGCTTTCTTAATAATGAAAAGCTATGCTGTTGATGGGTGAACGACAGTTCTATGTTTACAGTTACAAAAGTTGATACGCAGGACTGAAAAGCAAACTAGGACAGAAGCTTTTTGCATCTTCATGGGTTTGTTAAACTTTATAAAACAGATCACTTTCATCTTCTATTATGATTTGGAGACTCGAGTCAGTCAGTTTATAAAAAGCTGTGCGTCATTGTCTGACGAGTGCATTCGATAACTTTGGTAATATCTCGTCTTTGCCAGACTTATTTTTTGCATAACCCTGATTTCCATAACCGAAGTTTTGTTGAAATTAATTCTGTTGAATTATTTAAAAACAAAATAGTAAAAAAATTTAGTGATCAAATAAACAGAAAATTGGTCAACTTCGAGAATAGTGCGTGGTATTTGTTTTAAATTTCAAAACAAAAGTGAAGATTGATGTTACTGAACCACGGGTGAGATTATCAACTCACTGAAGACACTGAGTGAATTTTGCTACTTCCTTAAATGTGCAAATAATTATTTATCGCAAACTTTTACCAATCAATATTAAAAACCTTGTAACCATGAAAAAAGTCAGATGGAAAAAAAAAATTAATTATAATTTTTTGTATTGATAGTACACATAAACAAATACTTTTCAGGTCAGAATGGCAAGTACTGGCATGTGGATGGAGAAGGAGTCACCTGCGACTCCGATAACCCTTGCGGCTTCCACCTGGAGCTCCGTGAGCCGACCAGAATTGCCATCCGCGCCGTCACCGGGGAGTACTTAGCCGCTACTAAGAACGGCAACTTCCGCCTCGGAGACAGAACCATCGAACAGGCGACACATTGGGAATACTAAACTCTCTCTTAATATATTTATCAAGATATTCCTAAATAATGAATCATCATTTATTAAAAGCATTCGTTGCAAAACTCTTAATTGTAATGTTCGACACTATTGAGTTTCATTTTTTTGCATTTATCGATTGTCCCTTTATCTTGCGGAGTTTTGCCAATTTAGCGACTACCAAAAATCTTATCTATATCTTTAAATAAATGCATTAAAATGAAACTCTCGTCGTAGTTAACTATATTTATAACAATAATGAATCGTTTACAGTTTGGTAGAATGTTGTAGATTTGAAAGCTGTTAAGGTAAAAAGATAACATTTCTTCGAGGTGTTAAGGCATTTAAGCTTTTTATTAGAAGAGACACGTGATATGTTGGTTGTCTGTATGTGGTACTGTGCTGGCTGTAATCGTATTCACATTTATCATAATTACAATTTATCATTTTTGTAAGTGCATTTACAATGGAATATTATGCTTGTGAAATTTGAATGCTGAAGATACGAGTATTTATCTTAGACGCATTGAATAATTTTGCTAATATATATTTGAAAATATTTATAAATAGTCAGTAAAGATTTCTTTTTTTTTTACTGCCACAATTCAGTTATTTATTCAGATGATTACAATTGGCTATTGCTGATTAAATTAATAGATTTTGATTTTAAAAGTTTACAATGCTGAATTTCAATATTATATTGATTTTATTCAGCATTTTTTTTGGTTTTCATTGTTTAAGAGTGAAGCTTTAAATTATTTCACTATTTATAATATATGCAGGAAATTTTTTAATTTCTTATAATGGATTTTATTAGAGGAAATCAAAAATATTAAGGTAGAAGTCACTTAATAATAGCTTGTTTTGATATGAAAGAAATCTTTTTTCGTTAGACTCGAAGGCAGTCGTTTCATATAAAATAGATTTAGGCCATTTTACAAATCAATTATCATGAAACATCAACTACCAAAATGCCTTCATACTCATATTTTATGAAGTTTAGGGTATTTTTTACTGAAAAAAATATGCAACTTAATGTCCACAATTTTGAATTTTATACAATTTACAAATTTTGTACTTTTTTACAATAAATGTTTCATACAGATGTTTTTTATCTAAATTAATATACAACACATTTACTTTGAAGTGTTTAGATAAATTACACCGATTGTAAAAAAAATATTTGTAAGTCTAATCGTTCAATTAAATGTGGTAGTGTTTTTATCAAAAAAGTATCTTCTATACATTTTTAATAATATAAATAGATTGCTTAAAATAATATAAGTTTATTTCAAAACTTATTTTCAAGTTTCAAACAACTTAACTATATTTTTTTCAAAATAAGTATTCAGATAATCAGACAAAAACTACAATAATTGTGATGCAGTTATTTAAAAACTAAATTCGGTAAATATATTTTTCCCACCTTTTAATTAATTTAACAAAGACTGCACCAGCCTAATTACTAACCTTGATTTGGTTATTTTATTTAGGAAACTAATTTTATTATATTTTAAACCAAATCACATACAAGCACTCGTATTTTTCAAAATATTATTTGTTGATCTCGTTTTCGTCAAGTTATTTATTGAACTATACCAAGTTATATGTATATAAAAAAACTATACATCTTTTCAGAAGTGTCACGAAACATCATGTGTTTATATATTTTTTTTCATTTTATTTGTACCAAATTTGGTAGCATCTCTTATTCCAATCTGAAATCAAGAGAAACTTTATTATACCTGTTACAAAATCATATTGTAAATCATGAAGTTGACTGAATTATTCTTACATATTCAATAATCATGAATAATTATTATTTCTTACTCTTTTTAATAAAAAAAGGTTCACAAGAAAATATATATCGAGTGCTTGTATTAATTCAGGGCTATGCGCAATACCAGATTCATGCATTTAATGTCATCAGTGAATTTAATAATTTTGTTTTATTTTCAGGTAAAATTTTAAATTGATTAAAATCAATAATATTAATGAAAAACTTCCTGTACTTAAATAAAATAAGAATTATTTCAATTTAGATTTCTCGATGGACATTGATTTATATAAATCATCATTTTAAAAGGAGACATTTCGATGCAGTGTATCTGGCTATTAATTTTTAAGTTTTTGTATTTTATGCTGTGCATTTATTTAATTTTAATCTATTCATGAAATTAAACGATAAGCTTAAGTTTTAGCTTTTTAGTATGAGTTTTATAGTAATTTTACGAGAACTTAATATTTTTTTTCTCTAATACCCATATTTTTTGAAAAATTTATCAAAATATCACGATATACCATTCCATGAAGATAAAATATTTCTCACCTTATTGAAGTGTAATAAAAAATATATTAAGGTTTAGCTACATTGATTTGAGGTGTAATTAACTGGAAAAATATATTAAGGTTTAGCTACATTGATTTGAGATGTACTATAATTAACTGAAAAAAAAAATTCATGTTAAATCAAAGAATTTATTTCGTGGATATTATTAGATTTCATGTGTTTTTCCTTAAATATAGCTTAATTACCACTGCTATTTCATACTTTGTATATTAATTTATGAATTTGTAAACTATTTATAAAAATAAACTAAAAAATGTACTCTTTGTCTCGAGTCTTTGATATTTTTATTATGCCTACTTTCAAACCCAGCAAACATAATTGAAGAGTAAAACTCATAAACCACTCAAGATCCAAAAAAAACTGGACATTTTCTAGAAAACGTTTTATTTGTGAAAAATAAAAAAAACATACAAATTATATAAAGCTATTTTTATAGTTTGAATTCACATATCATATATGCCATTTATGGGTATATTGTCGCTTGTTGATAGACTGTTTTTCCATAAAAAAAATTAAAAATAAAAAACATAATTGTTATGTGGTTTACGAGTTTTACTCTTCAATTATTCTTACCCATGAAATAAACTAAAAGTACGGGCTATAAAAACAAAAGGAGCACAAACGAGACTTGTTTGTGCTCCCCTGAAGATGAGGTGAAAGCCTTGAAACCGGTAGGGTTATATCTTTACAAAAAAGTGGAATAAAGTGTTTAATAAAAATAAATTACAATGTCTTTAAACCTCCACAATGTTAATGTCTTAACTATAAACAAAATAAAAATTTAATTGTTCATTAAAGAAATTTAAATGATGGATTTTAGGAAGAAATGACTAGGAAATAAGCAAACACAGTAAGTAAATTTTCAAAACGTATAATGGAGAACTAAAATTCAAGTACAAAATACTTGTATCATGCTCATGAACCACAATATAGAAATATGGTTAACTTAAACTCTGAACGAGTCAATTTTCGAATTGCCCCCCTGTGGGGCATGGGGCCCACGTTGGGAAACACGGCATTAGAGAGTTTAGAACCATAATCAAGATGTAATACAAACATTATATACAATGAAAAATAATCTGACCAAATTATTACTAAACTAATGCAACGGTACTTATCTTAACAAAGCTAAACTTGATTTGTATTTTCCAAGACCAAAAGCCTATCGAACTTTAGATTTTTTTCATCCTAAAATAATTGGAAATCTTGTTTATACTTTTTGAGTTCAATTGTATTTGTATCTTCTATTATCATTATTAGTTAGGGCAATAGATTCAGATTTACGATTGTAAATTAATGGAGAATTAAATGTAAGTACTAGGTTAGTCAAAAAGTTTTAAAAGCGGAAATGAAAATACATTTTTTTTGGGGGGAAATCACTTTTATTGCTCAGTATAGTCTCCCATAAGATCAATACACTTGGTCCAACGATCTTCCAACTTTGTTGTCCCATCACGGAAGTGACTTTCTGGAAGGCCTGCAAAATACTCCTCTACGACGGCTATAACCTCTTTGTTTGATGAAAAATGCTTTCCACGAAGGAATTTTTTAGGTGTGAGAACAGCCAGAAGTCAGAGGGAGCTAAATCTGGCGAATAGGGTGGATGCTGCAACAATTCATACCCCAATTCACTGATTTTCGCGATGGTTTTTGGAGCTGTGTGAGCAGGTGCATTGTCTTGATGAAAAATGATTTTTTTCTTCTGCAAACCGGGTCTTTTTTCACAATTTTTTTCATCCAACTGGTCCAAAAGGTCACAATAATAATCAGAGTTGATTGTCTTACCAGTTTGGAGATAATCTATCAATAAAATTCCTTTTGCATCCCAAAAAACTGACGCTAACACCTTCTTGGCCGATTTCTGGACACGAACTCGCTACGGAGCCAAAGTGCCTGGTTCACACCACTCCTTAGCCTCTTGTTTTGATTCAGGATCATGGTGGTAGACTCATCCATAGTGATGAATCGACGCAGAAAATCCTTTTTATCCTTTCGAAATTGCTCCAAATGTTGCTCAGAAAGTCGCATTAGAACGTGTTTTTGTTGCATTGTTAGCAAATGCGGCACCCATTGTGCACACAGTTTTTTGGAACCCAAAACTTCAGCCAAAATATGCCATGTTGTTCCATGTGAGATGCCTATGGTGTCAGCTATCACATCCACAGTCGATCAATGATCTTCCAAAACCATATCCTGTATTTTCTAAAATTGATTTATTCTAAAACCCTGGCAACCCCGGCATTTTTTAAACCTATTTGAAAATTTTGAACAAAAGAGTCAATCTTTTTGCCTGTGCCCGTCCCATGTGAAGCCTCTTTTATGTATGCCTTGATATCTGCCAACACACTGCTCACCTAGCCCTCATATGGAACCTCCTTAACATTTCTCGGTCCTCGCTGCCACATGCCTTTAGAAAATGGTGAATTCCTTATATTGAAACTTTTTGGTCAAAGCGACCCAACAACTGCAACAGTTTCCTAGTTTATCGTTACTATCCGCTTCTGGCAATTATCATATAAATCGATACTAGAAGTTCTCAAACCAGGTTATGCTAGTTCAGGCCTGGCCAACCCAAATTGCACCTTGGGTCGCATTGACGACCTAAAATTTTCCCAAGGGCCGCACATACCAGTCTGTAAATATGAAACCGGAATTTGCTCATAGATGGCTCTACTTGTCAATGTAGTGACTACCAAACCGCGTCATTGGCGCCTTTTTCTGTATTTACATTTATCAAAGACTTTAAATTCACAATAATACAAGTTTAATTCAACTACATATGTTTTCATAGCGTTGAACATGTCTATTTTTGTGCCTGAAAACTATGGTTCACCGACAGCATTGATTTTCTGTTACCATTTAAAGAAAACTGCTGCAGAATCGCATCGAATGCTTGTCGAAGCTTACGGTGAGCATGCTCTTGGTAAATCACAGTGCTTTGAGTGGTTTAAAAAATTTCAAAAGTGGCGATTTCGACGTGAGCAACGAAGAACGTAGAAGACCACCGAGAAAGTTTGAAGACGCCGAATTGCAAGCATTGTTGGATGAAGATGACGCTCAAACGCAACAACAACTCGAGGATGAATTAAATGTAACACGAGAAGCCGTCTCCATACGTTTGAAAGCCATGGGAAAGATCCAGAAGGTGGGAAAATGGGTTCCACATGAACTGAATGAAAACCGAAAAAGACAGCAGGAAAACCGAAAAACCACTTGCGAAATGCTGCTCGCCAGGTACAAAAAAATCATTTCTCCATCGAATTGTGAGTGGCGATGAAAAATGGATATATTCCGAGAATCCTAAGCGTAAAAGATCATGGGCAGCTCCAAGCAAACCAGCGACATCGACTGCAAGGACAAATCGCTATGGACGGAAGACAATGCTCTGTGTTTGGTGGGATCAGAAGGTTGTTATCTATTATGAGTTGCTAAAACCTGGCGAAAACGTTAATACTGACGCTATCGACAACAAATGATGGATTTGAACCAAGCATTGTGTGAAAAACGACCAGAATATCAAAAGAGGCAACATAAAGTGATTTTGCTTCATGATAATGCACCATCGCACACAGCAAAACCGGTCAAAGAAACGATTGAGGCGTTTAGTTGGCAAATACTTTCGCATGCGGCTTACTCACCAGACTTGGCTCCATCCGATTATTACTTATTTACATCGATGGGACACGCACTTGCTGAGCAGCGCTTCACTTCTTACGAAAATAGCTCGATGATTGGTTTGCCTCAAAAGAGCAACAGTTTTTTTGGCGTGGCATCCACAAATTGCCAGAGAGATGGGAAAAATGTGTAGCTAGCGATGGGCAATACTTTGAATAAAATATTTTTTACCATTTTCATAAAATAAATGTGTATTTTCAGTAAAAAAAAATCCGTTTTCATATTTAGACCTATGTTACATACATTATACAAAAATAATTAGATGTTTTTTATTACATGAATTTCATACTTATTGACTTTTTTGTAAGTACAATATATAATTTGAATGCAGAGGTAATCTGAAAGCATTCAATCGGGGTAATTGTGAAAAAAAAACAATACTACAACTAGATGTGAAAAGAAAACACGCATTGAACCAACAAAAAAATGTATTTGTATAGTAACATAATAAACATAAAATAGTTTTAACAATAAAAAATAGTTTTAACAATCAAAATTATTAATATAAATCAAACAATATTACAAATTTTATTTTAAATAAATAACTGAGTAGTTACAAAAATGACATACGGCGGCCCGTGGCGGCGCTGCAAGCAGACTGCGAGTTCTCGAACGCTTAACGAGCGAGAAGTTATGCGCGGGAAATATAAACCAGCAGAATCTCTGCATTTCGTGTTTTTCACGTAATTTGTTTTAATTACTTAAATGTGATTTTAAATACATTCTGAAGTACCCGATACTTTAAAAAACCATTATTCGGCGGGCCGCACGTAAGGGCGCCACGGGTTGGCCAGGCCTGTGCTAGTTACTCACACTAAGCATATTTCAAAACGTTTTTCTGATTTTGGGCTTCATAATTCAAAATAGTTTCAAGACTCCAACGCAATAAATATATTTTAAGTGAAATGAGCGAAAACTTCGTATAACAAAGCTGAAGATAATTTACAAAGCCTTTGGCTCTTTGCTTATACTTAGTTGTATGAAGTTACATTTACCTTTTCCACTGTATTATCGTCGCTGAGCGCCTATGTTCCTTTGTATAGAGTATAAATATCTCGAAACAAGTCAAATGTTTTTAGGAGAACCCACATTGATATGTGGTTCACTATAGTTCGGAAATTCTAGGATGAGTTCTGTGACAGCTCACAAATTTGCCCCAATACAACCTTATGTAATGTATTTACCTAAATAACTTGCTATTTATTAGAATTGAGGCTTACATTAAAGTTGATAAAATAATTAAAATTACTGAACATCGTTACAAGGTTGTATTGGGGCAAATTTGTGAGCTGTCACAGGACTCATCCTAGAATTTCCGAACTATAGTATGTTTAAAAATTTCGTTTGATAATAATACTAACACATTCTAAACGTATGCGAATATTGTTACCTCTCCTCGTGTGATAATATTGTCAATCACATGATGATAAAGTTAAAGTCGATATGAGACATTTTGGCGCCTGGGTCACCCATTCAAAAATGTGCCTTTGGGAACGAATAAAGTTACTGGAATATTTTCCCCATAAATGCAAGTGGGTGATTTATGCTATCTAAATAATTGCTCTCCCGTGCCTCGGTAGCCCCACCCTTTTCAGGTTCCAGTGGTTCTAGACCCGAAGGCTCGATAAATGGGGACGAATACAAAGTTGTCTTCCGACTAAACTCATTAACGTATTCACATAACCAAATTGGAAAAACTAGAAATGAGTTAAAAACAGTTACATTCACTGCGTATAAAATACTTAATGTGATACAGAGATGCTGGAAATTCGCGAATTTTTTAAAACCCATAACTTTGTTAAAAATCAAATTCTACTTTCTATTTAAACATCATATACAAGTGTATTCCTTCGTGTCTTCAAAACACATGAAACCGGCGACGAATCCTTATCGGGAGACGTTTATGAGTGCACTAAACATTACAGGCCGAGCGAACTAAATGTGCGTGCACACCACACGCTTATTCTGTATTTATTTTCAAGAAAATAATTCTTACATTTTTTTCTATTTCTCTTTTGTTTTACAGCCGTTGAACTTTATCGACTTACTTCTTAAAGTTGAAAATCTACACAAAAAAACTGAGATAATAAAAATGTTAGTTTCATAATTTGAACTAGGTACAAGATACACACACTATCACAATTCAATATGTTTTACACTACGTATATATATATATTTACTATAGAAATTGTTCAAAACAGGGATTATATATTTTAAAGCGAAAAACGTTTATTATATATTATACATAAAAAAACGATGACTTCGTATTGTTTTAGACACTGCTTAGTTCACAAGTATACGATTTTGAAAATTTCGGTGCATTAAATGGATATACAATATAATGTCTGGTACACTGTGAAACCAACTAAATTTGCTCATGGTATAGCCGGAAATATGGCTCCAAACAAAAACCAGGCTTACCTGGACAGTCGAGATAACAAAACAGGAAAGTTATTCCATTTTTTGTATTACTCCAGCAATATTTACATCTCCGTCTTTTTGTATTGCCTTTACTATCTTCTTCACAATAACTTGGTAGGTGAATTTTTACCTTGGGTTGTTTGGGCAAGGTAGGCGGAGGTGGACCAAGTATTTTTTTAATAACCGATAATCTAAAATCGTACAAAGACATTTTTGGATTTTCAGAATTATATAAATAATGAGCATTCAAAAGCATCGTCTGTAATGAATTAATACCCCTTTTTTGTACCACCGTAAAGTTTTACGTTGGCACGAGTAATATGCCAACATTTGATCATGATAATCAATTTCGCTCATGTGGTGGTTATATTCAACTATCATCTTAGGCTTCTTACATATTTTGCCAAATCGATTGGTCGTGTCCGTTATATCACCATCAAATTCTGATGATATAGTTAGCACGTCACGACGGTCTTTCCATTTGGTAACGTATACATATATTTCGGTGTATTGGCTAACACATTCACCAGTTTTCAATTTTTTCTTCACAACTTGCTCAGGGTTTCCTTTCCTATTATTTATGTGTACCTGTAACGAATGTTATATCACTCAATAAATTTTCTACCAGTGGGGCATTCAAACGAATTGTTGCTGTATGGAATAATAGACACAACCATAATTTGAAATTCTCAATTGTGATGTCTTTCCATTGACTTATACGACTTCTATCCCCTTCTGATTGGGCTAGTATTTCGACTGCATACACATTTGTTTGATTGATGATCAAGTTGTAAAAATCGTCATTTGCCATAAGGTGAAAATAATCAATTGGATGTTTGCTATTCATCTCCACCTGTATGCCGGGTGTTCCAGAAAATTTGCGAAAATATTACATTTTCACTATCGTCTGATTCTAATTCCGATTCTGTGTTGTAGTCGAATATAATGTTCTCAAAACCACTTCCATTACTATCATCCGTTGAGTCATCGCTTTCATTTGTTCTTGGTCTCTTTGAGCAAAGATGGCTGATCCATTTTCAGAGGGTATGAAGAAAGTGTAAATTATCACAAAAAAGCACATAACGAAACACGACACTTGAAACACAATAATACGTAGACAGTAAAAAAACCACTAACAATGAAAAGTTCAATATGAGCCACACTAATGACAGTTTAGAAAAAAGTATAACCGCGTGATAAAAATAAAACACTCAAGAAATATTTTGCAAAAAAAAAAAAGTTCACCATACGAATTACATTTGTATATGTGTGAACGACTCTTTATATGAATATATCATAAAAACCGCCGCTTGCGATTAACGGCACGAAATACTGACATAAACTGAAGCGTATATACTAGTTATGCTAATAGCTTTCGTCAACTTTTGAAGCGACGCTGTAATATTTTCGATTCAATGAATGAATTTCGGTAAAGATAACATAAACACGACTCCCGTGTTCAACGTGTGGCTGCAATATTTGTATGGACACGGGAGCCGTGTTCGACGCACAGGACATGTTAAGAGAAAAAAATGCTTTTTTATTGCACGTACAACAGCAACGTGAGAACTAGTGGGACTCGCCCTAAGCATGATTAGAAAAATTGTCTTTGATGAAACCTTGCATCGTATTGTCTCTGACACTGACACAAATATAACCGCTTTAAACATAACCTAAAATGTGTATAGTCCTCTAGCGGCTTAATCATTGAAAATCAGAAACTGAAAGCGATTAATATGGATGATTTCGATTATTTAGTTCCACCAAAAGTATTTGTAAGTAAACTAAATTACAACCTCTGTCATAATAAAGTTTCCCGAGCTAACCTATATAATGTTTACTTTTAGGGTATCCCTGATGATTTATGTAGCAAAACTTGTATAGCGGGCACTTTCATTAAAGGAAATGAATTTGCTATCTTCCCATATCAACATATTTCATCGGAAAAGAAAAAAGAAGTCAAAAGTCAGTTCGCTCCATGCAATCCAAAAATTCATATGATTCGGCAAGATGTCACTTTATTCCACCCGGTCATAAGGAAACTAGTCAATGAATCAAACGGAACGTTTATTTCACTTCAGTCAACTGTGGATAAATCAAATTATGGAGATTTAAGATGCGAATTATTAAAAACATCCAGACAATATCGTGCCATTATTAGAGCTTGTCTAGAAAACTTAAGTGAAGCTATTGAAAATTCACGAGATAAAAAAGAAAATGAATTATTATCATCGTATGAAACAATATTTTATTGTATCGATTATATTTGGCATTTATGTGAAATATTATATATTGATAACATACCCGGAGACATTGTTTTACCACAATTATTGGAATGGGTTAGACTTTACTTTCCAAATCATGAAAATTCTGCCGCACAAATATTGGACTCTTGCGAACGAGGAGCCGAAGAAAGACCTGAATATTGGAACACAGTTACGGGAATGATACTGCAGGGGAGAATTGATATAGTGAGAGCATTATTGAAATTACACTCAAAGTGTGATGGAAATCAGTTTAAAATAGCTGACAGTATTCTACGCTCTATGCCTACACATAGTGTAAGTATATTTATTATTTATTTTTGTCAAGTTATTTCATTTAAATAAATGGTCGTATGACCATATACATAAAACAAAAAAATACATCAGTGTGACATTAGCACTGCTCTCATAACAAACCAGGATTATTCTGCCTGATGAGTGTCTTGAGAAACATTTGTAACGGTGATTAACGGTGATTAACAGTGGAATAACAAAATAATTTATTATTAAATATTCCAAAAAAAACCATGTTCAAAAAGTAATAAAAACAGTTTATCAACAATCTAACATACCACTGCTACACATTTGCGCAAACATTCCTAAAAAAAATCTGCTTAAGACACCTTTATTCATACTCAGTGTGAATTGCAAAGGATCCGTGCAATATTCATACTGTTATCCTATCCTTTACATCCGTACCATAGATAAGATACACAAATAGTATGTGGATCAATAATTGTAGGGAAATATTAGTACTGATGTATGTGCACTGAGGAAATATGCAAACCAACGGGTTAAACAAGTTCAGAGCAGTCAAAATATGATTTGAATATGTATGGATGTACTGTAGTACTATGTGTACTTTCATTGTGTAGAGTACAACCTGGTGATCTTATTGCCATGTGGCAATCTTCCAACATACCAGAAAGATGTTAACTATGCCTTATGTGAAAACCAGACTGGATGCTGTTTTAAAAAATCTTATACTACTAAATCTATGAATTTTCTTCTGTTGCATTATATTTTCAAGTTCAAAAATTTTATTGAATGAAATGTGTCACGAAATATATACTTTAAAGTTCTCAAATCTTAGAAATCTGCACAGCATCCCCTCCAATAAAGAGCTCTCAGCTATCTCACTACATTAAAATCCTTACACAATCCAAATCAAACAGTGTAGAAAAAACCCTAGCAGTGATGCTTCTTGCATGCAGGACAAATGCCAACTTTTCATAAAAAACATAAAAAAATCTCGCATCTCATAAACATCACTTAATAAACCATTGTTTTTTTTTATAATTGTAGATAAAATTCAACTTGTTTTTAATCCCCATTATGACTTCTGTAGCCTAGATGCTAATAAACTTTAAAAAATTTAACTGTAGGTTTCCGTATTAGATTCTAGATGATACCCAAAATAAAATAAAGGCTCATCTAAGTTAGTATTGCCTTCTTATGTGTGGTAGTTTTAAAATATTTCAACTTGAAAATAATATTTCATTTTATGGTGAATTATTAAAATATTACTCAAGTTAATTTTATACATAGGTATGTTAAAATATGGAACTTCTTTATTGTGCAAAAACAACTAGAAAAATGTCCTATTAATAGATATACCAACATTTCTGTAATAATTTCAAAGATAAGATGGGCTTATCACTGCATATCATAAGGGCAATTCAACCTCGATAAATTCTATTACACCTTTATCAAGAAAAAATATTTGCAATACAAATGAGTGCTTTCATATTTTAACAACATATGATGCACTTTTGCCTTTTTAGCAAATGTATTCTACGTAATGGAAAGTCGAGCAATCATTGATTTCATCGACACAGTATTGACATGCGTATTGAAAAAAAAAACGTATAAAGCCTTAAATCTGTTGACAATAGTATTTTAGTCTAATCTAATTACGTGCAGAGATGAGGTTTCTTGCACGAAAGTGGCATTGAATGTGATTTTGGGGATATACAGAACTCACAACACATGCTATTTTGTCCGAACATCGGGACTATATGCTCTGGGCAGAACCTGATTAATAATACGATCTCTGTTGATTCTTACTGGAAACAAGTGGCATAATTGATTATTGATGATCTGGACACGGGAATGAATGCAGTCTAATTGTGCCTTTCAATAATGACTCGCTATATATTTCAGGCATACAGCAGTTTATCGATGAATGAGTTCACTGTTAATTGGAAGCATTGGCAAATTGATTGTGAAGCCAAAATTAATGCTGGATCATTTGAATCGGAACTACGATTAGATCATATAATGAGAGTAAGTAGTTTTGAAATAATAGATAACTAAAAGTATTAATTTTATTTGAATTTTTGTTTTAATTAATAATGATTTGTTTTCCAGTTAGTAGCTGGACAGCGTAGCGCTTTTGAGACTGCCCGTTCGGAAGTATCCTGCTGGAGGGATTTGCTGGGAGCGTACGCACTATATGCTGCTCCAGGCACCAAGAGAGGGGATTTGGGGCGAATCGCTCATGCCTGTGCCAATATCCGCTGTGCTATTCCATCACAACAGTCACACTTAGATACCATTGTTTTAGCACTTATGGAAGATGATGTTCATAGGGTAAGTTATTCATTATAGAACTTTATGTTAACTCTTAAGTATCCACTCACCTTTGTATGATCTTCCATCTAGATGCCTTTCATTTGGTTTTATCAAGAAGGTATGTTTCAACAGTCTTTTTGGTGGTTGCTTAATATTCCAACCAGCTCGATTGAGATTTCTCTAAGTTGAATGCTAGTGATTCTATTTTCTAAAATCTTTCGTATATACACTGTAAGATGCAAAAGAAATATAATATTAAAATATAAGTATTAAAAAATTTCATTAACAATTTTGAACTATTATTTTTTCCCTCATCGTTTCTCACAGTAAACCCACATGTATGTTATTATTTTTTACAGGTTTTGCATGAAATTCAACAAATGAATGATAATGGCTGGTTTGCTACACATTTAACCGATTTACTTACTTATTCAGGAAAATTAAATATAATCGATGATAATCAAACCAAGTAAGTTTATTATACTTTATTTTCTGATATATTAAAATGTCTCTTCACTCGGAGGTTTTCAAAGTGTGTGTCTCGGCACTCTGGGGTGCCATGATTAATTTTTAGGGATGCCACGAAATATTGGAAAGTTTTAATAATTCCTGGTAATTTTAATTCAACACGCAGTCACAATAATAGAAAACGCCTAACTGACAAATCCTGAGAGTCTGACAGAGCTGTCTTGCGACAGTATATTAAAAATAAAATTTGTCAATATGGAACTGGTTAAGTTTTGGATATCAGTTAGGCCTCGGCCACACAGGTAGGAGCCTCGCTTGATGCTTAAAGCTACGTTACGAGTTATGCGACATATTCTAGTGAACCAACGCACCGCATACTATCACAATAGCAACACTGCACACTTCGCGCCACACTACATGACGATTAGTCACCGAGTGAGTCTCCTAGCGAACTGACATGTTGGTTAATTTTATTGTGTCACTGTGATTTTACAATATGGTGGAAGTTTTAATAACAGCTGTGTATAAAAGGGAGCCTTTGTGGAACCCATCGAGCAAATTATACAAAAATGTACCTGTAATAAAATCACTTTGGAATGAAGTTGCACAGGAAGTAAATAAAGATGGTAAGTTATAATGAAATTTGTTAGTTTTGAGAGTGGCATCATTTGTTGACTGAACCACTCCCAAATGTCAAATGATTTTGTGCGAAGCACTTTGGTGTGGCCAAGCATGAAGTCACCTAGTATATGAGTCATGTAAAACCTATCTTAGCACCTAACGAAGCACTTTGGTGTGGCCTCGGCCTTAAGGATTAACATTCATTGCTGAGTGATAAAATTAAGTGAATCCTGGTTCCATTTGCAACGATTTACCTTTGTAAAGCTAGATTTTCAGCAGTAGCTGTAATACATACATATCACACCCTGTCCCTTGTGCGGTAAGCAGAGAGAACAGATTTCCAAACTTTTCTATCCAAGTACACAACCTGCGCCTTCTCCACTTTATTCCTCTCTGTAATGCTGTAATGAAAACCAAATATTGCTAAAAATTCAATACGAAACAGGTAACGAGGGGGTAGCAATCTTTATTTTGATTCTAAAATTTGAGAAACTGTGTCATGAAGAACAGACTCGTTCATCCCACTAATTGACACGTTTTTAATTAGGGCACTGAAAAAAAAACTTAACCCATAAAAAGGCACCGTAAAGCCAAAAAGTTCATTATAACACTGTCTTAACTGCTTTATTGAAATTCATTACACCCCCGTGTTAATCAATTGTGTTTTAGAAATAAATATCTTAATCACAATTAAAATTATTACATTTTCTGAAAGGTTGTCCTATTTTTGTGTCAACTTTATTAAATTTAAAAATTAGAGTAACTTGGTTACAGATTTCATACACTGTAAAAAAGGTCACAGGTTTATAACGTGTACTGAATTACATCCCACTGTATATGACAAGAATTTTTTCTACAATGATTTTGGTCATGTCTTATTTAAAAAAAAAATTAAATTCATCTTACTTAACTTGTGTATTTTATATTCAAGTATGCTTCATTTACTTATTTTGAACAAATATAATTTAGAAATCTTTATTTTTTTAGAGAATTACATATATGATTTCAATAGGAGAATTTGTCAGCAATTTTAATAAATTTGTTAAGAATATTGTATTACACTTTCGTTGTATAAAGTACAACCTGAAGGGCTTATTTTTATGTGGCAATCTCTTACAACTAACCAGAAAGATGTCAATGAGGCCTAAAGTGAAAAGCAGACTGGAATATTTTTTTAATAATTCTGGGTTCCAGCAGGAATCGAACCAGCAACCCCCAGATCAGAAGACAGATATCTTACCAACTAGGCCACGGAGGTTGTCTTTTCTTTTCTACTAAATACTTGATACATTAATTTTGGTTAAATTTTGAGATGGTTAAGTTGAAAATACACACAATGATGACCTCCGTGGCCTGGTGGTAAAACGCTTGTCTGCCAATCCGAAGGTTGCGGGTTCGATCCCCACTGAAACCCAGATTTTTTTAAAATGGGATTTCAGTCTGGGTTTAACTTAGGGCCCATTAAAAACATCTTTCTGGTTGGTTCAAAGAGATTGGCAATAAACTGAACAGATTAAATAAAAAAAATTACTATTCCAAAGAAACTAAATTTTTTTTTTGTTTTATCGCTACTAAATGATTCCTTTTTTTTCTAGTGTTACAAACCAATTGCGAGATAGTCTGGTTTTGGAGTATGGCTCTTTAATGGCGGGGCATCGATCCCTGTGGGCTGTGGGGCTGTCATACTTGGGTCAGTGCTGGGGCCGGGGTGCAGGAGAGGGGGCACACCGGGCTGCACTGCTCATGGCCCGACTGCCATTGCACTCCGAACAGCGTATCATGAAGATTCTTAATGAGGCCAAAAGATACAATTTACACAGTGTTGGTAAGCTTTCAATTTTTCAAATCTTGATCGAGTTGATTGATCAAAGAGCTATTTTTTTATTTTTATCAAGGAAATATGGAAAAAGGTGACAGTATAATAGATTCTGTAGAGAAATAAGATGCATAGAATCTAACAGAATATGCCTATCAAGAATTGGCTTACACAAACATAACCTAGAATTTTACTTTGTAGAATAACTAGAATACGGTAAAAATCGGTTAATTTGAAATTTAGGGAACCAAATTTCACAAAAAGAATTATGAATACTAAAAAACTATTTGATTTTGAGCAACACTTCCCAATAGCTGGGAACAATGCGACCATTTTTTCTAACTGTAAAAATGATGTTAGTCAAGTTTTTTCGACATATTTCTGCAATATTGAAACATAATAACATATTCAATGGTAAAATAATTAAAAAATATGTAATTTATTTTTATCAAACACTGTTTATTCCACTTTTAAAAAAAAAAACTTTTATTCCACTTAAAAAATAAAAAATAAAAATAAAAAAGTGGAATAAACAGTGTTTGATAAAAATAAATTACAATGTCTTTAAACCTCCACAACGCTAATGCCTTAACTATAAACAACATAAAAAATATGTATTATTTTTCATGGACAGCCAACGTATATGAATTAAAAAAGCGCTATATTATTTATAGTTAAGGCATTGTGAAGGTTTAAAGACATTGTAATTTGTTTTATCAAACACTAAATTACAATAAAAAAAACACTTTAACTGACATGGTTGCTTATATACACAGATTAACTTGTTAATAAATATGATGCTGTCTCTGGTTTTTATTTGGTCGCACACTTGATTACGGTATAATAATCTACGATTCAAAGCTTTTGACAAATTATTGTTCACAGTTGTGCAAGCTGTCAATGTCTTGAACATTAACCAATGGAAAATATTATTTTCAGCTGAAAGCATTTGCCAGCGCCAAGCGATGGTGTTGCGTGCCAAGGGTCGAGGAGGTGCGGCTCTGAGCTGGGCGCTGCGTGCCCGCGCCGGCCCCTTGGCTGCCCGCCTGGCAGATGAGGCCTTGCAAGAGTACGCCCGCACAGGGACCTTGTCCAACACCGACTTGGTTGGGACTCTGGGCCCTGACATGATGCTGAGTGATAGGCTGGTGTTTTTAGGTGAGATATCTACTAAATTCTATAAACACCATGAAAGGTCAAATCCGGTTTTATATTTATTGTCTTTTTTATAAAATATCTCATTCAATAAACTAAATGGAGCTTGAAAGCTAAAAACCAGTATTTCTTAACCTTTTTGAGCTATGACCTAGATTATGGTATTTGTTTTGGGTTCATGATCCAAGTTAAGATTAATGATAATACAGATAACAATCAAATAAATTTTATGTTTATACAAAATACATTACTAATGACATGAAATCTTATTAACCTCTAAAGGAGTATAGCCGTACGGTGTACCAGTCCACGCACGGAAACTGCAAAGTGTTTGCAACATTACTAATTTATTATTATTTATTTGTATTCAATTGCTGTATCGTTTTATTACCATATTAATCGATGATATATTTACGTTCTATATTATTGGCATTATTTGATTTTGTTTTGGTTTTTTGGTATCGTCTCATTTTGTCAGAATTATATCTTTTGTTTTTTTTTTATATTTAACAAAGTAATATATGGTACAAATATTGGCCAAAGGCTTTAAATACATACAAATTTATATCTCAACTTATCTTCTTTATATATAATATTTTAATTATGAACTAACTTAATTTAAATTTCCTATATGTCATTTTATTTTTATAATCTTAATATATGATTTCTTAGAATTAGTTAACACCTATACTACTTATAACTAGATAACAATTCTTACAACTAATTATTTAGTAAGAACAAGTCCACTCGTTAGTTTTTTAACTTTACTTTTGCAAATTACATATTTTGTACCGGGTTATATTTGATTATTTTTTAAAATTATATTGAATTTGCGCAAGAAGAACTTGGAACATTTGCCTGATCACAAGGTAAATGAGCAGGGAAGAGACCTTGTCTAACATATCTTATGTAGTTTCCCTCTCCTGTTACACCTTCCGAAATCAGAGTTAACAAATATTTTTCTTTCAACTCAGGTCCTTATTTATTTAGTCTTTATACAAAATATAGATTCTAAAAATCCCATCATCCTATAAAATTCTGCAGCCTTTTTAACTCTTTCCCCGCGGGGAGCACAAACGCCTGTGATCTGACGACAATCCAAGTTTCAAATCACAAATACTTAAAAACAATGACACAAAACCGGAATAAAAATTGAACTAAAATTTAAAATAATCTTTATTCTAGCGACATCTCTAAAAACCTTGTCAAATAATATATTAGTTTATGAGATGTTGTTGAATAAACAGAGCGCCGATTTTTTTTGGTTTCTCAATATTTCCAGCATTAATGACCTGTCGCGCGGATCGAGTCCTGCGATGAGTCTCTTACGTAAATAAACATTACTAAGTCTCTCTTACGTAAATAAACATTACTAGTGCTATATGCATTTGATTGGGTGAGTGTCATGAAGCATTGATTTGATCGTAGCATTCCTTTGTTTATTTTACGTAATGTTAAGTTTATCTCCTTTATTTAATGAGTCTCCTTAAGAGTAATGACTATTATTTATTATCAGAAAATTACTTAAGTGTCATGTTTACTTGGTGTTGTAATCAAATATCAGTGGTTCTAAACAAAATATGTGTTTAAACTTAGAAATTAAAAAACGCTGAAATGGTGCCGCGCACAGGATTCGTGGAATTTGATTTTTAACGCGGTGAACAGGTTAAAGGGTCTTTCAAATTGAGCAGTTTTTTTAATTCTTGGATAAAACATAGATGGCGTCGCGAACTTGCCTGAGTCTTGTGACATTTGAGAAGTGTAATCTATGACATTTATAAAAATGGAGTCGTATACAATACAACGCGTTCAAATTGTTGAATTATTTTATGTATTGTAATCTCCGGAAACGGTGATATTAATTGGCCACCAAGATTATGTGATCTGACACCGTTGGACTATTTTATCTGAGGTACGTGAAAAGCCAGGTCTATAAGAATGACCCCCGATCAATTCCTGAGCTGAAGGATGAAATTATTTGCGTTATTGGTGAGTTAGAACCGCAATTATACCAAAATTTTGACAAAAGAGTGGACATCTGTGGAGCAGCAAGAGGTGGACATTTGGCGGATATTGTTTATTGTGTTTAAATGTTATACATTATACTTCAATGAAAAAAAAGTTTTTTGAAATCAAAGCAAATTGTATTTTTTATTCAAGAATTTAAAAAATTTTAATTAAAAAACCGCTCAATTTAAAAGACCCTTTATATTCCCACAACATCAAAAATATCAAACCTGATGGTATCAAGATTGAAAATAATAATAAAATTAGTAATCTCTTTCAAACAAAGAATTAGCAAAAGATTTCATGGAATCATTTTAGTCAAAAAGAGTTATCTAAAAGTATACATTTCTTCTTTTAATTTTTTAAAGTAGTTTTAGTCAGGGGTGTTGCAGTGGATCTCTCGGTTGAGTAGATAGATAACATATCTCTGTCCCTCCCTACTGCGACAAGATAGAATCTCGCTGTCTTGATTTTAAAGATACTTCGACAGGCTCTGTTGTCTGGAAACCATCTCAGATATGCGTCTTGACTTTTGAGGGCCAATCCCTTCTGAGTCATGTATACATGTTTTATAATTCTCTTATAAAACTTACTCAACTCTTGTTTGTCATCAATGTTCTTAATGTGGACACTTAATAAATCAATATAAATCTCTATCTAGATGTGTCAAGTGTGACGTATCACGTAAGGGTCGGGAGTGCTCCTCTTCCCTTGAATCACTAAAATGTATCAATTGGTCAGGATCTCACGCCACAAACCAGAGATAAACCAGGCAAAGTAATCTTTGCCCAGAGATAAACCAGGCAAAGTAATATTGAAAAAACAATGCTAGTTGAGAATATTTCTTATACCCATGCTTCAAAATAGGATATAGTCATACAGTATAGTTGCCTGCATCAATAAAGTTATGCAGTGAAGTTACAGTTGAAGCTGGATGAAACCATATTGGAGTCCTAAAATAATCCTTTTAAATAAGAAAACTTCAAACCTTTCTTCATTAAAAAATATGAAACAGCGATGCCAATATTCAGTTGATTTCCCAAATCCTTTTTAATTGATTCCTATTTTAAAATCCGGAAAGGATCCAAGTTTCGCTGAATCTTACCATCCATTGTGCTATTAAAATGTTTTAGAACATATGGGAAGGTGTATGGATGTACAAGAGGCGAGAGATAATGTATGTAAATTATGTGTATGTATGTAAATTACTTTATTATTCCATTAATTACATTAATCCCCACGACTTGTGTTTCTACCTCCTATCGTGAGGCTATATTCAGTGCAAATGATCCCGGTTTGTTACGAGAGCAATGCTGATCAGACTGGTGTCGTGTTTCATCAGAAATGTGTGTGATCTATTGACACAATGAAAGTTTTTTTAGGTGGCGCAAAACATTTTGCATTTTTTGTTATTTATTAATTTATTTTATGTGACAAGGAATGATACAATAATACCATTGCAGGAATTTAAAGACACATTTCAATAATCATAAAAATAACATATTCCCCTTCCCCCACCATGCTTAATAACTATGTTCAGATACTGTAGACCTGCTGACTGACTAACTAGGAATTTTGGTTTTAAGTCTACCAACTTATCACATGTGTCAATTAAATACTCTCATCACTGAAAAGAACCTAAAAATAACAATATCTGAATATAGGTGATGTTTGCATCTTTTTCAAGGAACATAATTTGGAAAAACAACAATAACAAGATACCACAAACAATACCACACTCAAATTGATATATGACGTATTATTTTTTTATTTTTGCTTATGACCCAGTCTAAATTCATAGTTTTACATAAATTTTGTTATATGTCAAATTTTAACTTCACTTTCTTTTAAATTACGGCATCAGTTTTCTGGGATTTTAAGATCATTATCATGATTGACGATTTGCATAAAATAAAAATAATAAACAAACAGTACTACTCTAGCCTCATAACCCAATTGAGAGAAGAAATCAAAAAGAGACTCAGAATGCTGACAAAAAGAATCATCTTTCAACAGGACAATGTGCCGGTTCGCACAACGGCAAGTTACAATGGCCACGCTGCATGTATAGTAACTAGCTTCCAATTGATGCGCCATTCATTTTATTCACCTAACATAACAATGTTAAATTTACACATCTTCCCTAATCCCAAAAAAATTGACTCGAATAATACTGTTATAGCGGCTGCGCAGTCCATGGAATTCACAATATCCTTTTCCAGCACCACATTTCAAATGCATTTATTCTATGTTTTTCGCTTGCTCTCAGAATCCAAGTCTCCACGCCATACATGAATATTGTGAAGATGAAAGACTTAACTCATTTTCGACCCTCGTTTTTATAATACAAATATAAAACTCATTTTAGAAAAAAAAAAATCTTAAATTACTCGCTCCGTAATGATTGATTGAGATTCACGTAAGCTTTTCTTACGTATACTATAAATATTCTATACCTTGCATCATCTTGAACCAGTTTAACTATATTTTGCAGCATCTTGAACCAGTTTAATTGATTTATTCTTATTTCTTTATATTTTCTTATTTCTGTTTACTTTATAATATAACATTGGTTAAGTTATTAATTGTAGTTACTTTTATTTACTACATTTTTTTAATGTTTAAATTGAAGCATTCAGTCATTACATAATTTATATTAATCTTATTTCAAGACTTTATTATAGTTATTTCATTGTAAATTCTACTTTTTATTTATTTTTTGTAGTAATTAAACATTTTTATTGCATTCATTGTTAATATAATACAGTCAAAGGATAATTCCTAGCTTAATTAAATATTATCTTGTTTTTTTTTTCTTAATTGCATAATTTAAATTGTAATGATTTAAAAAACAAGCAAAAAAATCACTTTTTTTTTGCATGGATAATTATTTTATTTAATTTTTATTATTTTATTTTTAGCAAAGTATTGCGAATTTCACCGACTTTACAAGAACAGTGAATTCAAGGAAGCAGCGGGATTATTGATTTCATTATTGGCTTCAAAAATTACACCAAACTAGTATGTTTATTATTTTATTTTATTTCTCGTTACAGTTTTTATTAAATTTTTTACACATATCTATTACAACATTTATGTCAATTATATTTATTTTCATTGATAATATCTACCATTTATGCATTCACAACCTCATTTTATTTCCAACTTTAGCGTATGGAAGCAATGTTGGGACATGGCAAAAGAGGAATGAAAACTAGATAAGCGGTCGAAATGCAAATGAGTGGAAAAAGATTTAATATTAGAATAGATAATGAGAAAAAAAAAATGCTGAAGAAAATTGATATAGTTAGGTCACATAGAAAAAACTAATGAAAAAATATATAAGATTTTTTATTCAAATTGGACCGACACTATAAAACATTTGTGATAGCTGAAAAATGTACCGAAATAATCCAATTCTGAAATTTTCAAAATAGGGGAGTATGCAAAGGAGTTTGGACCTGGCAGAAATAAATTATGTGTATTAGGATAGGATGAAGGAGAGATCTGTCCTCTATGGTGACACCAATAGGATCATGACTGGATCATCATGATATATGAAAACTTATTGTTTGCCTTCTTATGAATACTAACCAAAAAAACAGATAGACACATTTTTTTCAATTCTCATCTTTGCTACATTCATCATCATCGTATATGTTCTATTAGGAATACCGAAATGTCACAAAATGCATTCGAGTTCGGTTCATAGCCCAGTACTCTACAACCACCCACTTTAGGTCAAGACTACAAATCTCTATCTTTATATTGGTGCCTGGTATTAAAGGTTACTGATGCATGTGCAATTGAAGTATCTCATTCTTCACATGGTTGTACCACCATCATCCTCTTAACAATTGAGAAGTGTTATTTCTTAGGACTTGGTTCAGAACATTCTAACACATCGATCAATAAGTCCCGGGACTAACCAACAGATGGCGCCTCTAATAACAAATCCATACCATTCTCAGTTAGTACCATTCTTTAGAAGTTACGTGTCAAACTTTCATGGCATTCCGACATTGTGTCATTGAGTTACAGTGGTTTTAGTGACGCTACTTTTGCTATTTTCAAAACAATGGAAAAAAACGAATTTCGTGTGTTGATAAAACATTGCTTTTTAATGGGAAAAAATACCGTTCAAACTCAGCTATGGCTTGAAAAGTGTTATCCGGGCTCTGCTCCGTCGAAAACAACCATTTGTTAGTGGTATGCTGATTTCAAATGCGGTCGTACAGACACAAATGACGCTGAACGCTCTGGTCGTCCAAATGAGGCTGTTACACCAGAAAACATTTAAAAAAAACTCAAAATCGTGATGAACAATCGAAAAGTAAAGTTGTGTGAGATAGCTGACATCCTGAAAATATCATTTGGTAGTGTTTACACTATTTTGCATGACATTTGGTCATGAAAAAGCTTTTTTCGAAATGTGTGCCGCGTTTGCTCACAATGGAACAGAAACAACAACGCATCGATGGTGGTAACGATGGCCTAATTGCATGAGTTGAACTTCGAATTGCTTCTGCACCCACCGTATCCTCCAGATTTGGCTCCCAGCGACTATTGGCTGTTCGCAGACCTCAAAAAGATGTTCCAGGGAAAGAGATTTAGCTCCAATGAAGAAGTGATTGCCGAAACTAACGTCTATTTTGAAACCAAAGATAAATCGTTCTACACGACTGTCATAGAAAAGTTAGGAAAGCATTGGAATGAATGTATCGCTCATGAAGGAGACTATGTTGATGAATAAAGAAGAATTTTGGCAAACAAATGTTGTTTTAGTAGTTAATCCCGGGACTTATTGATCGATGTGTTACATTCATAGATCACACAATATGATTTTTTTTTATTTTAACATATTTGAATCTCATCAATATATTTTATGATAGATTGTATCCTACCAGAAAACTGCTTAATAATAACTTCAAACATGGTTACCATTTTTGTGCCTTCTCGGAACGGCATTTCTAGTGTTTACTTTTTCACACTCCTTACTTAATATGAAATTACTAATAACAATTGAAAAATCACATGATATTTAAGTACAATAATTCTATCTAGCGTTAATGTAATATTTTATTTTTTAGTTTCTGGTCAACTCTGCTTACTGACACCTTGCCTCTCCTGGAATGTGATGTGGTTGTGTTTGGAACAGACGACACATATGAAATAATGCATTGCTTAGAAGAGAGAATATCAAATGGTGAACTCGGCGAGAAGATGGACTTACTGAGACTGGCTTTAGGGAGAAATCTTGCAAGAACCATGCTTCTCGATGATGAAGATACTCCTAATGATGATATGTCGTAAATTTAAGATACTCCTAATGATGATATGTCGTAAATTTAAGATGATAAATAATATTCTATAAAAGTTAATTATTTTATAGGATTTCAGTAAACAAATTAGCTTGGAAAGTTTAAACTCGAATTGTACAAGTTTTTGTCTTAAATATAAAAATATAATATTTATATGTATTTCAATTACATTATACAAAACTAGACCTCTGTATTTCTCTTTCATAATTGTTTTGAAGTATTACGACATTTGTACATAATTTAAAACAGTTGAAAGTAGCTTATTTCTTCAAAGTATCTTATTTTACATAACTTATTGTATGTGCAAAAAGTTGTGTTGTTTAAAAAATATGTCCATACATACTTGTGAAATAAAATATTCATCTTAAGTATTTGAAATGAGAATGTTTACTTTTAATCTTTGTGTCTTTAGTATGTATGTATATACTTGTATATTTATATCACAGCTGGGTATTTAAATTTTCCTTCCATACTAAAAAATGAATAGTGATGTCATGCTGAAAAAAGAGAAACCCAATACTATATTATTATTTTAATAAGATTTATGTTTTAAAATTTCGTAATTTCTAGAGAAATTTTCAAACTGACCGACATCAGTAGGTATACAGGTATCCCTCACTTTAAACTTCAGGGTTAACCCTTATCATGGCATTGTAACACAGGTATTACACTAATTTAGGGAATTTTTTTTTAAATCCAGAAACTGTAACGTAATTTCAAATATGGCAACACATTCAAATACTATACATGCACTATTGTGTGCAGTGCTATCATCTGGTAATAAATATTGACAACGCTGCAACCTTTCAAATGACATCGGGTCAACATGTCTGGACAGCGTGGGTGCGTTTTGAAAATTGGGGTAAATAATCTAAATATCTTATTAATCACTACATGTAGAGAAAATTTTATTCAAACCATTTTATTTGTTGATAAATCTGCTATGTAAATGTTGTTCATGTTTTAGATTATAGAATCATTTTATAGCCCTTTTTGTGTTTTATAAAAATTGATATTTTGGCAATGTAACGTGGGTGTTACATATAAAAAAAAACTATAAGGAAAAGTTGTGATTTTTTTCCTCAATTTTCCTTCATAACTTACCATATAACAAGGAATCACCAAAGAAAAACGTTAATATTTGTATAAATTGAACTTTGCTAACTAAGGGTTAATTGGTTCTAGGAAGAATCGCGTAATTAGAAAAACATGTATTATAAATTGATTTTGATCTGGATGAGATTGATTCTAAACAAAAAGGAGATCTAAAAATGATTAAAAAAAAACAATTATTTTTATTTACAATTACACTAACTACATAGCTTATTATTTTTTATTTTGTAAATTTAAATTGCCTTAAATAGGAACGCATATAACAAGGGATATATGTACTTGATTTTCCTATCTAAATGTTCTAACACTTCCAATATTTGTTTCACCAAATGCTTTTTTCTTAACTCCTGATTTTTTTTAAAGGTATTTTAAAAAACTCTTGGATGGAAAGTTAACTTTATAAAGTAATCTAACGTATGATAATTCGTCCCTTTTAGTAGAACATGTTAATAAAATTGCCATCTTGAATCAGAATGGAAAGCTTTTAATCTCTTTTAGAACATAGAAATCCGGTAAGTAATGATAAGTGGTAATTACTGAATGTTCTTGAAGCATATAAATTAGTTCTATGATAATTAAAACAGAGGTATCATGGGAGATGTCTGTCTGGAAGATGTCGTGGAAGACATCTCATTCTTTGCTTAAGCTATACACTTCGACAAACACTGAATTCAAGTGAATAGTCCAGTATTGTCATTTTTGTTAAAAAGGAGACAGTTTTTTTATACTATCTAGTATTATACATGCATTATAATTTTTAAAAAATGTGATTATCACTGTGTTCTATTTTTATTTTCTTGTAATAAAATATTTTTAATAAAAACATATTTTTTTATTTACTTCCCATTTCTCTTAAATTATTATATAGTAGTAATGTTATTTTCTGATATATCAGGCATAGTCAACCCGCAAGCTGCATGTCACACGTAAACGAACTCATAAAATATGGCGGCGAAGAACTAGTGAAACATCTCCACAAACTTTACAACTTGATCCTTGAAACTACAACAATACCAGATGAATGGAGGGCCAGTATAACGATTCCCATCTTCAAAAAAGAACAAAAATCTGATCCTGGTAACTATAGAGGAATATCTCTTTTAACCGCATTTGTCAAGCTCTTCACCAACATCCTAAGAGTAAAATTAGAACATCAAATTGAAAATAGAGATGAACAACAAGGATTCCGAAGAAACAGATCTACTACAGATGCTATATTCATACTACGGCAAATTAAAGAAAAGTCTTTGTAATACTTTGATAGAATCCAACTAGAAGATGTAATAAGCATTTTGCTCGAAAGGAACATGTCACCCTCCATCGCCAAAACCATTAGAGACAAACCTAAATAGCTCCACAAGAATTCGCGTAGACGGAGAACTCTCCAATGACGTTCCAACACCAACCGGAGTAAGACAAGGAGATAGTTTAAGCCCATTTATATTTAACTTGGTTATGGATAAAATTATAGAAGAAGTTGCCGACCTTAACCTGGGATACAAGATGGGCGACAATATGCTAAACATCATATGCTATGCTGACGATGCCACCATCATAGCCGAATCAGAGGAAGACCTGCAACAAATGCTACATCGATTCCACACTGCTTCCAAAAAATACAACATGTCTATCTCCATCAGCAAGACTAAATGCATGACTTTAGCCAGAGAGCAAGTTGGATGCAGTGTGGCGATCAAACAAGTAACAAAATTTAAATATTTGGGTGCTAGCATAATGTGCAATAATGGTAATTAATGCAATAATGGCCTAAAATAAGATGAAGAAGAAGATATAAAATTTTTATTTAAATGTGCCCAAAATGAATTTTAAAAAGAAAATACAATATAGGTACATATTGAATTTTTGCGTGTAATAGGTATCCAAAATAATACTTATATTTATTTATTTGTTTACGTATTTATATTAAATAAAATAAATCAACTTAAGAATTTGTCTACCCTCAAAGTTCAGTGGTGAATTCGTTAGGATCACGAACTAAGGGCCTCGGGTTCAATTTTCGGTGGTATAATTTTTTTCACTGTGATTCCGAGCTGCTAAAATCGAGTATATCTAAAATATCATTTGACGGCACATTGTAGTAGCCTATCAGCAAGCCGAGGGTATACTTGTCACAGTGCTCTTGAGATAATAGTGATAGGGTCTTACTAATGTTAGAAATATCCCAGATGATGATGATTAAAATGTCTGATGTACATGTCAGTGTAAAAACATTGCCATGATCTACTGTAGTAAAAGAATATGTATTTAGATATTGAAAAGAAAATTGGTCATACAACTTGATTTTAACATCAACAATTTTTCTCCAAGACAATCAGTTATTCGCTGTTTCCCCTCACTTGTACTTTCCATGTGGGTTCATAGGCCGGCACTCCACGTCATCTCCCTATCGTAATACTGGTGTTTGGTGTAGAATGGATGCCACATTTGTAAAGTCCCTTGTGGGGGATAAAACAGCGTAGCTTAGACCCACCATCCACAGCGCCTCACCCTTATTTTGGTGCTTATAGGCTGCTGCATTCAATGATGAACCTTTTCATTGTCACTTGGTTAAAACACCATACCTATAATCTTCTGATGACTCTTCTCTCTTGACCTTGGTAACAAGCCAAGATTCAGATCCTTATAGTAAAATAGGCAGAATGTAGGCACCAAACAGCTGATACTTTGTCTTTAGGCTGAAGGATGAGCAGTTCCATACGGCATTCATATTATTAAAGGCACCACTGACAATACCTAGCCTAATGGCAATACAAATCCCTAAACCCCCATTCCTAGCAACTTAAATTTATCAACACCGAAATGAACTATAATTTTACAAAACAGATGTTATTTTAATGCTTTATCATATTCATAAGTAAAAAATAAACGCTTCTTTGGATAATTATTTTACACTATTGGCAAATAAGATTCAAATAAATTTTTAGTATTGTGATTTTTATCCGAAGTTTTACATTTCAGGACAAAGACTTGGGAATGAATAATTTATTAAGAGAGGCAGCCATTTTTTTTACTATTTATGAACTAGGATAATTAATTTGACATTAAAGCTAGCATTAACTCATGTATCCATAGAAAGATAGGATGGTTTCATCACAATAATTAGATTTTACCAGTTGATAAGATGTTTAATAAATCCTTAAGAATAAAATATCATTTGTTTGTTCAATATTTAAAGGTGATTTGAAAGAAATTTTCTTAAGATAATAAAATAAAATCTAAGGCTTTTGCTCACTTGTTAATTAAGTGAAAAGGCACTTTTGTACACCATAAACTACAGTTTACACATGGTACCATCTTGACTTCATCTGTATAGTATATCTACTTGTTCCATGTAAACTAGGCTTAATTAAGAAGAAAAAAACAAGAATTTTTTGAAAATGAATATATTTTTTTTAAATGAAAATATTTTGTTTCTCCTACATTTTTCTATCTCCTATTACACATATCAAAATATCACTTCAATCTGTGCTCTATTACTTGTATTATTTATTCTAAAGCAGCATTTAAAAAAAAAATAATGATTTGTGAAAGAAATCAGGATGTTATTTACGGATTACAGTAACAAAAAACAACACTTAAAAAGAAATTAAATTTAAAATATTTTATACTGAACACAAAATATGTATTTTGAAATTTATCTAATTTCTATACTCAAGAAAATGTAGCATGGTCCCTTGACATTTGAAATGTCATGTCTCAAAGGGATGGGATAAAATTGTTTTTTATTGCAAATCGAATAGTTTTTTTATAAATCGATTCGATTTGCAAAAAAAACTCTAAACTGATGTTTTAATTACTAATTTTCACTATACTGACTTTCTAATGTATTGTATGATTTGTATCTATCTTTAAATAAGCCAAGATCCACTATGAATTAATACTAATTACAAACATTTAATTTTATGTATAAAAAATTCAATTATCGTATACCCTATCCCTAGCCAATGCAGACTAATGTAGTGGCTGATGAACATCGCCAAATATTATTTGATTTTAACAAACTGATATATTTTTGCTAATTTGTAACAAGATGTATTAATTTGTCATTAATGCTAATTTATGTAATGTATTTACCTAAATAACTTGCTATTTATTAGAATTGCGGCTTATATTAAAGTTGATAAAATAATTAAAATTACTGAACGTCGTTACAAGATTGTATGGGGAAAAATTTGTGAAACGTCACAGGGACCATGCTAACATTTTCTTTAGTATAATACAAATAACTCAATAGCCTATACTGGAATGAAAATAAATTGTATATCAATAATAGTAAAAATCAACAAGAGAGATTCAATTTATTAAAACAAAACACTTAAAATTTACATGTTTAGATGTTGTGGCAAATGACAAGTCGTCCAAGATAATACTTCCATATTATTAAGAATACTATCAACATTAAATGTTTCGTGGGCAGGGAACTAATACTGACAATATGTGGAAATACTCTAAAATTGTTGAAAAATAGTATTGTTGGCTTTAGTGACCTGGCTGATAGCTACTTGTTTACATAGATTAATTTGTTAATGTATTCATGTGGAATAACTATAATAATTTTCATGTGGAATAACTATATATTACATATAACATATGATGTCACTGGTTTTTATTTGATTGCGCACTTGATTACGATATTATAATCTACGATTAAAAGTTTTGACAAATTAATGTTGACAGTTGTAAAATTATTAAAAAAAATTTAAAATACATAATAATTTATATGAGAACAACAATCAAAATCCCATACTTATGATAACAGTCTTGAAATATTTCGATATTTAATATTTGGATATAGCGGGAGCCCTGGGAATTTAAACACTCACCGGCATGTAAATATGTCATGACCGGTGAGTGGTTAAACGTGAATTGGTGATTTGCGTGGAAAATTTATTACGAGAATTTATTATAAAAACTCAATATCGGGACTTAGAAAATGGCAAAAAATACAAATTACGGATTATCAATGTTGTAATTAACGGGCTTTTACTGTAATTCTATAGATGTGTACATAATTGGAAAATATCATAGTACATAAACAAAAGTAAACAGTCAAACAAAAATACTAAAACATAACATTAACAAAATTATTGTCATTTACTTTTCCTCTATAAACGAGGATTACAAAACATTACTAACTAAACCAGTCAGATCATCTTCAGAAATTTTCTTTAGTTCATGTCTTAGTATCTCAGTATGTCCACGGAACCAAAAGGTTCCGGCGAAGTGGGCCCCTTTCAACATATAAGGGAACCATATTCTATCATCGGGCCACATATCACTGAATGGTATAGCTGCTAAGTTGAACCACTTGGGTTTCATTTCTTCAGTCTCAACGGGATTCCCTTTAAATGTATAAGTACTGAATACTTTGACTACCATTATAGTTGGCTCATCTTGAAAAGTAAATTCTAAATGACCTAAATGATTCAAATTGTTTTCTTCAATTACGATTCCACATTCCTCTTGCATTTCTCTTACAGCTGCTTGTCTTAAAGTTTCCCCAGGTTCAATTTTGCCCCCAAATCCATTCCATTTATCTTTTCCGAACCCCCGCTTTTTAAGTCCTAATAGGATTTGGGTGTCTTTCAGAGCAAACACTAAAGTGAAGAGTTTTTTTTGAGACATCTGAAAAACAAAAAAAAAATTAGAATGAATATATCTATGTCACACACTGGCACATATTTGATTGTATTGGTGAATTTATTCCCGATTTTCACAAAATATCTCTGATGTGGCCGATAAGTGCTAATTATTATTAATATTATTTTCTTCATTCAATGCGTAAATGTATTACGGAGGAATACAGAAATCTGAACCCAGTATTTCACATATTATATTTATAGAGATGTTAAAGTTTTTAAAAGCAATGTGTACCAGTTACACATCACAGAACAAGAAGGGTTAACGAATGCAAATTACAAGTACTTACATATGGCATCACTTAGGGATTACAAAGTCAACGAGTGAGTCTACCTAAGTGCTCTTATTTCGATGAATGTAGGATGTGAAGCAGAGATCCAAAGGTGAAGTGGAATGGAAAATCAGCTATGATAAGTCTTGACAAAGATATGAACTAATCGGTCTATACTCAGAAGAATCTAAATCTATCTAGTTAAGTATCTAGTATTCTCTAAAGCAGTGTATGGAATGGAAACATGGATGATGAGAAGGAAGGAAATAAATGTGATATATGCCTTCTAGATGTGGTGTTTGAGGGGGATGTTCCGTATCTCATGGACCGCAAAGCTCACCAACGTCTGCAACTCTATCATCTGAGAATTGGAGATTACCGAAAGACTTTTGACATGTAGAAAAAGAATCCTAACGTACTTTGGGCATGTTACTAGAAAAAATTATGAAATTCTGGAGAACTTGGTGATAACGGAGATAGTTGAAGGAATGCTAGCAAGAGAAATGTGTCAAATGAGATGGATGGATCAAATAAAGGAGTTAACAGGATTCTCTATAAGTGCTGCATTCAAATGACTCAGGACGGGGTGGGATGGAGACAGGTGGTTCACCGAGTTCGAGACATAGCAAAGAACCACAACGCTCAGCATTGAGCATGCAATGAAGAAAAAGATATGGCATTGAAACAACTCTTAAATAAATGGTACATCCAGAAGTAAAGACAAACACAAGTTATGGAATGAAGAATGTTAGGCACTGTTAATCCAATACATTGATCAGGATGTGGCAAAGAGGTAACAAAATTGCAATGATTGTGGCATAGAAGTAACAAACAGATGTGGCAAAGAGGTAACAAAATTGCAATGATTGTGGCAAAGAGGTAACAAACAGATGTGGCAGAGGTAACAAAACTTCAATGAAACTGGGTCGGCTTTACCACGAGACGAGGGAATAACCACTGGCCTAAGAGACTACTTGGGAGGTGGCCCAGCACTGAGCAAAGAAATGTTGACAGACTCTATGGTCAGATGATATTATAGACATTGAGGATCTCTGTGGAGATGCATGGCGCAGGATAGAGCCAAATGGAAACCCAAAGTAAACTTTCCATTTCGTAGATAAAAAATTTCGACTTAGGCCTTTATGTACATTAAACTTTCCGACTTAGGCCTTTACTTTGCCTATATCCAATGAGAAAGAAATTTGTATGAAAATAAAAGATCTTAGGAATATATTGTTGATCGAGAACGGGAATTCATATAGGAGTTCACGGCCATTATTTAAGAAGAGAGAACGGGGATTCATTGAACGAATCCATTTTCTATATCTTATAGAAAAACTAACAAATGTTATTAAATGTGAAAATGACAGCAGTTATCAAAAATCAAAAAATACTGAAAACGGCGCAAACAAAACTTTATTTTGGTGTTGCACGAAGACAATTTATTTCACTACGTAAACATCAAATTTCAATGCGTATTTACGAGATTATTTTAATTTGAAATATTTTAACTAAAAAAAAGCATCTCAAAGACTTCAAAACAGTCTCATAATAGAAAAAAACTAAAATGCCCGCGGTTATTTCATGATAATTTGATTTTAAAAATATAGTAACACTGGAATGCGAAATATCCCCTTCAAACATCCGGCTTATTTTATTACTTGGTGATTTTTTTTACAGCAAGTAATTACAACCTCTGTGTTACGCGTTTTAATAACTGCTATAAATTAGCGAAATGTTTAAATGAGTCAAAATAACCTTTCGTTTTGAATGTGGCTTCCGCTGAAATTATTACTAAACTTGACGTTTCTCTGTCTTGTTTGAGTTACCCGGATATAGCAGACATCTTGAAAGTATTTGTCATAAATAGTGACTACTGATTAGAGAAGGAAATTTAGTTCCTTTTTCGGACTAGTTCCATTCAGTTTGCTTTTCAAATTGAATTAGTTCAGGAATGTGTATCGCTAAATTCTGAAAAAAAAAACATTTTTTTAGTATGTCAGTAGCTTCATAGTTGGAAAATTTATTTCATATTTACAAAAAAAAATTATGTAAAATATCATATTAATAAATTTTCTAAAGCATTCAAGGTTATTCTGACATTTTGTAAAATATTTTTCTATAGTTCCAATAAAATTTCATTTTTATAAAAAAAAAAAAAAAATTGCTCAGTTAGAATTCAACTACGACTACTATGTACTATTGGCGAGCCATATTAGGATAGCCACAGTTTAGGATAACGCAATAATAGCGTTTTGAACGATGGAACATTACAATTCCAAGTAAATCTGGGTTGTATAGCAACCCTAAGTATTAACATATTTTAAGCAAACAGTTTGTGGATCTGTTTGTTTAAACGTTATTACACAAAAAATACCGTCTTTGTTCAACTAATTTAAAATTTCTACGTCGAAAAATAGTTCTACATAACGAAAAATACAGAACTCGCCGATTAATTCATGAAGTCGACTTTTGCATAAGAAGTATATGATTTACACGCATATAGCAATCAACATTTTGAAATGGCAGTTCACTATTTCAATCGTATCAAAATAATTAAAATTGTTATTTATAGTTAAGACATTGACATGGTGGAGGTTTAAAGACACTGTAATTTGTTTTATCAAATACTGTTTAGTCCACTCTGTGTAACGGAATAACCTTATCGGTTTCAACTCAAAGTCTTGTTTGTGCTCCCTGATGATGTTTTGTGTTTGATAAAACAAATTACAATATTTAAAATTGATTTAATCAAAGATTAATACTATAAATTTATGGAGCACTGTATTCAAGTAAACGTGATCTTGTTATTATTTGGTGTACTTTATTCTTAGTGCTATAAATGGAATAACTAAGTAATACTGAGTTTATCTTTTTATTTACGATGTCTGTATGCATTATATTTCATATATTATGGTTATAAAGAATAACCTTGTTAAAATATACGTAATCAAGTTTTCTCGTTTTTTGAAAAGACCAGTTCGTTTTCAATTGGTTGTTCACAACCGACTGAATGTCATTCTACATTTTTTCATAGTTTCGTTTGGAGTAGTTGACGAGGTGAACGTATTAAATTTATAGTTATTTTGTTGTTTTATTTTAAGTGTACCAAGTGATATTTGTGTTTAATTGTGTCATGAGGGTCCGAAATCGTTTTTGATTTGTCTAATTTATAGTGGAAAGTTTATTGGCCTATTGGCCAAATAATAATCGAGATCACTACTTTAGGTAAGTTGCATACTCTTCCTAAAATCGCTCGTCATCTTCTATATTAACACATAATAGCCTTTGTCGTTATAACTGTTGTACTTGACTCGCAGAGAAATTTGTACAAACTGTTGACATTGACAAGGAATGCATTTTTAAAACGAAGTCACATGATAATAGGTTTAAATAAAACTTGTTTTCCTTCTATGTATAGTATTTGATCCGATACATGTCACTTATCAGTTCCGTTACTTAAACATTCATTACAATTTTTATATTTAACAGTTTGTTTTTGTATTATATGTTCATATTTTGATATTGATAAATAACGAAATAGGATTATTCGTATTAATGAAATGTTAACCCCTTATTGTATTTAATAAAGTATTGAAAATATTTAAATTTGTAACGATTGAGCAAGTGGTCTATTTTATTGTTAAAAAAGTTGAACAATATTGTTTGTACAAATAGCAAGTTACTGAATGTTTTTTTTTGTTCATCAGTTTGAATGTGAATTTAAGGCTAATGTGCTGAGTAAGGTAAAGAAGAGCACTGAGATGGTTTGGGCATGTAAAAGAAAATAGAGAAATCGTAGGATCCTTATGAGTAGGTTTATTAATGTAGAAGAGACGAAGAATGTGTGTCGGGGGAGGAACGTCTGGCGCTCTATCCTCTCTGCCAATCCTGACAAATATATTTTTTTATTACTTATTCTGAAAGCTAATGAACAAATTAGTTATCCTTATTTTTATTAATTTTTTTAAACCTCTTATAGACAATCACACTAATTGCAACATACTCGCAGCAAACGGGTGCTGGTAATATAACTGGTGCCTTTTTTTATTGGCCAAATTTCATTATGATGAATAAATTAACGATTTTGTATTAGTCTTTGAAATTTAAGTTTGAAAATGGCTTTTAGACAAAAATCTGTCTGACTCATTTTCATTACAAAATCAAGTTATCAAATTATTTCCTGTGATTCTAGTTCTTACAAGTAATCTTACATTTTACTTTACTAAGAATCAGATTAAAATTATCATTAAATAGGACACCTGATAATTATTTATTGTTTCAAAACAACTGAAAAAATTGAGATACATTTTGGAGGAGAATGGTTTAAAAATAAGCAGAGCCAAGACTAAACATATGCTACGCACACCAATTATACCACACCGGGTATTGGAATGACCAAACTCCAATCTGAAAACCTACTAAGGACTTACAACAGATGGAAGACTGAACGTATTGAAGGCTACCAATAAAACTTAAGAGCAAGGTCTAGGAGACAGTGATCAGGCTCACTATGTTGACCTCTAATGAAAAAAGAGGAACAAATGTCGCGGAGATGTGCATGCTACGGTGGTCACTGGCCATCACTAAATTGTACGAGATCCGAAATGAACAAATTCGTAAAATAATTAAAATTATGCGAATAATAGATAATGCTCGAGAAGCACGACTATGCTGGTATGGGAAAATGCAACAGCGAGATGTCGAGTCTACACTAAAGACAGTCACAAATTGGGAACTCCCAAATGGACACAGGGATATCCAAGAAGAGCCTACATAAGAAAAGCGGAGGAGGATATGACTAGACCCGGACTATCCCTGAGTAATTGACGAGAAAGAGAAAGATGGAGGAAGAAGGTCTAAGCAGTCAATCCCAAATGGATGGGATAAGGCAAAGAAGAACATAGTATTTAAAAATAATGTCATAGTTCTTTTATCTTTTTTTTTTTACCAAATTCAATATAAACTAAGTTTATTTTTCTCAAGACGATAACTTTTGTGACCTAGTTGGTGGAACGCATGACTTCCACTGTGATTTTTTGGTTCTATTCCCAATGGTGCCCAAAAAAGGGGTTTCAATCTGATAAAAAACGTTCGTCAGGTAACAATACTCGTACACACTGAGTATGTGTGCGAGTGTTGATGTCTCTTCATGTGCGGCATTGTTGCCAACACTTGCAACGACAAATTGCAAATTCCATACCTACTCAAGTGGTTCTAAATCCAAAGGCTCTCATTATTGGGGCCGAAGACAATATTATCTCCCGGTCACACTCTTAACTATAATAGCACTTTGATTGTTGACCACTAATAATTAACCCTGAGAGCGCTACGAGAAAAAAATATAATTGTCTATCTAGTGCTGAGATATATTTACGATTCGGACGTTCGTGATAAATATTTATTTTAAACAACAAAAAAACAAAAAAAATATATTTTTACAACATAAATATATTTTAGAATATGTACACTTGTATTCTAAATGAATGATATTCATTTAGAATACAAGGGTAGAACAAATTTCTTCCACTGCTATAGCAGTGCGCCGATCTCTCAGGGTTAATCAATACATATTGATAACAACTTGATATAAATTTGTTTATCAACATCATTTTCTTTATTTCATTACTTTCCTCTTGTGTAAATATCCGTACTATTTATTTCTTATCAAAAAAGCATGATTTTAATATGATTTATCAGCTCTAGCACTGTAAATAAAGACTTGTATCCAATTGAAGTTTTCAGATTATTTTATTGCGTTAACACTGTGAAGGTTTAAAGACATTGTAATTTGTTTAGCAAACACTGTTTATTCCACTTAATATAACGATATAACCCTACCAATTTCAAGGTTTTCACCTCATCATCAGGGAGCACAAACAAGACTCCTTGCTCCTCTAATGATGAGGTGAAAACCTTGAAACTAGTAGGGTTATACCATTATATTAATTGGAATAAACAGTGTTTGTCTAAATAAATTATAATACTATATTAAATTTTCATTAGAGTATTATTAGGCTTATTGCCATATAGCCAACTGGAAAGAAGTTAAAAAGGCTGAATGTTAAAAAAAGATTTTGAAAATTTTGTTGACCACCATCGGGAATTGATCCCTGAGCCTCCGAGTAGAAATCAATTGTGTTCTACTTATATGTCACAGAGGCTAGTCAGATTTGAGAGGACTATAGTTTGCTTTGCATATAACAAAGCAAAGTTTATTTATAATCAATGATGTACTTGAAGGTGTTTAATGCTACAAAGTCTGTTAGTGAATTTATAGTATTAATTAAACTCATTATTTAGTAATAATGCTTACAATCTTTATGTTTTGTAAAAAAGCTGAAATTTTACGTAATATAATTTGTTCTGGTAGGAGATAAGGATGATGATAGAGGTACAATTAGATTTACTTGGAACATGTAAACTACACGTTTGATGATACATTTTGAAGTAAAACACAACAATGCTTCGTGTCATTCAAGAGTGAAACATATTCATGTGCAAATTTTTTTAAAGAGAGAGACAATGAGAATATTTTTAAAACTGATAAAAAGACTTAATCTTTTATCAAAAATACATTTTACTATGTTGTATGGAAACTGATTTTATCTCTTTTATCAGTTAAAAATATATTTTTATCTATTAGCGTCATGTCACAATATACATCACTATCTTTGTTATAAAATATGTATTTTAATTTTTGTTATTTGTTTTATCAAATACTGTTTATTCCACTTTATGTATTGGTATAACCCTACCGGTTTCAAGGTTTTCACTTATCATCAGGGAAGACAAACAAGACGGAATTCTGTTCAAACTGGTACTGACATACACACTTCTGACATTAAAAATTCGAGTTGGGGGTTGTGGGTGGAGGGAGGCAGTAGACAACTTCAGCAAGCAGCGGTGAGATTCTGGGAATATATGTGTTTGCTAGATGTTCACCCCTATGCACTGACTTGAAAATTTCTAGGGCCTCTAATCTGTTAGATTTATTTCAGTTACTATTGATATGTAAGAATTTGGCATCATCGATAGAAAATGTATGATTTTCACGGGGACAATGATTAGCCATTTCAGAATAAATTAGAGGATTTATTAAGGCAGATTTGTGTTCACGAAATCTGTTTTCAAATGATCTTCCTGTCTTTCCTATATAGAAATTATAGTAGGGTTATACCGTTACATAAAGTGGAATAAACTGTTTGATAAAACAAATTACAATGTCTTTAAACATCCACAATGTTAATGCCGTAACTATAAATAATATATTTCAATTTTTAATATGTGCTGGCACCATCCATGTTCATTAATTTTAATTGTCTTTGTTTTAAGTAATCTCTTTAATTTCAAGTGATTTTAGTAATTAAAACTACATATTGATGAGAAATTTGCCTGATTCCTAAAATTACAGTGATTCATGGATTTTCCTAGGTTTAACTCATTTGGGTTATTCGAAAGCCTGTGTTTGGTAATCTTGTATGTATTTTCTAGTTAAAAATTGTACAGTACAAATGCAGAATGTATTAATATAACGTATATATTATAGTTCGGAAATTCTAGGATGAGTCCTGTGACAGCTCACAAATTTGCCCCAATACAACCTTATGTAATGTATTTACCTATATAACTTGCTATTTATTAGAATTGAGGCTTATATTAAAGTTGATAAAATAATTAAAATTACTGAACATCGTTACAAGGTTGTATTGGGGCAAATTTGTGAGCTGTCACAGGACTCATCCTAGAATTTCTGAACTATAAATAAGGAACTGCCACATGTTTCTCCCCTCTTTATTCTAGGGATTACCCACGCTACTTCCTATCTCTGCAGTGCTCCACCTGCTTCCTCCAGCACTTTCTCAGTCTTCTTACTGTATGCCTTCCATTGAGTCCTTCTGAAAGGATTTATTTTGGCAGCCTTTATGGTTACTGAAAAACTTGACTCAGTTCAACTAGCGATCTTCATGGTCTAGTTGGTATAATGCTTAGCATCTATGGCAGTTTCGAATTTGATTTCCAATGGTACTCAAAAAATAATAGAAGGGTCCCATTCTTGCAAAATACTTCATCTGGTAATAATACTCATGTCTGCTAGATGTGTGCAAGTGTTATTGCATTTTTACATGCGGTAGTATTGTCAAACCACGAGTTCCGTGCCTACTCCAGTGGCTCTGAAGTCTAAAAGCTCGATTACTAGGACCGAAGACTATGTTGTCTTCCGGCCACACTCTTCAGTATGTTCAATACCAGTTTGGATGTGTTGAGAGGAATCATACGGATTAATGAAAATAAAAATACTTACAACTGAGATCTTTGTTGCTATGTAATTTTTTACTTGGTCATCAGAGATCGTCCACAACTTTTCTAAAGTATCACATTTCCATTACCTAAACCTAACTTTTTATGTGAGCATACAATTTTCTGAACATAAGATAGAGCTGGTCACCATAACATCATCGCCTTTTTTTTAACTACCGTTTTGAAATATATATATATTTTTTAAACATGATTATTTCCTGTATTTTTAGAATAAAAAATGGAAAACTTGATTATGTTGACTTACTATTTTATAATTGGCGTGGACTGTCATTCTCATTGGCGAAACCAACTAAAAAAAATCCTTTTTGTCTCCTGAAAGTTTTTGTGAAAAAAATATAAAATTGTGATATCAAATTGAATAAATTTTTTCGCAGTATATTTTTTTTTGTAATATTACAAAGGTATCTATCTATATTGACTTCTTTTTTAACTGAAAAACCCTTTCAACAAAGCCATTTAATATCAAATCTGAAGATATTAATATTTGGATTCAACATCTCTTAGAATTTCTATGAAATCTCTATGGCCAAGTGCGGATTTAGTTTTATTGAACAATACTTAGTGATGTCTTATTTGAAAATATTATTCCGTAAAATTCTACAACTCGTTCCAAAGTAATGTTTTGATAAAATTATCAGTTGTGGTTTTCCTTTGTATAATTTGATTATTATATTTTCAGATTGTTATCTACCATAGGAGGATTTAAGGTTGTGCGTTTTAGTAACATATTTAGTAATCTTCAAATTTATATTCCTTATGACCCAAGTATCGTGGCTGTCGGGTCTTAAATCATATTGAGTGCAGATTTAGCATAAATCCTGTCATTTCTTTTATTATTTTTCCATCTTATTGCCTTTGTATATGAAAACTTTCAATAAACATGAGCTTCGTTAGATTACATCTTTAGTGGACATGTTAGAAGTATGAAAAAATCCTTATGTTATACAATATATTCTAGACACTTTTTCCTTGAAATTCAGCTCTTCGAAAATAGTGATTTTTTTTGTTATTCGTGAGATTCGACACTCATCACCAACATTACATCTCGAAAACAACTGACATTTGTATCCTTTTTTTCTGAACATCGTTAGCTATAGAAAAAATCGAAGTTTTGACTACAGAAAGTTTTATATTTTTTTAATTTGTTATAGCTAATCCTAATACAAACATTTTAGGTTCTATTAAATCGGATAAAAATATGATTATTAGATAAAAAAAAGTTTGCAGTTTTCCACTGATGTTGAGCTTTCCAGCTTTTTGATTTTGTTAATTGTTGCAACATTGACAAGACGCTATTACTTCAAACTTTTAATTTATGATTCTTTGTGGAACAGGGGTAGTGAAAATGTACAAAACGCTATTACATCAAACTTTTAATTTATGATTCTTCTTTATGGGACAGGGGGAGTGAACATGTTCAAGACGCTATTAAATCAAACTTTTAATTTATGATTCTTCTTTGTGAGACAGGGGGAGTGAAAATGTTCAAGACGCTATTACATCAAACTTTTAATTTATGATTCTTCTTAGTGGGACAGGGGAAATGAAAATGTACAAGACGCTATTACATCAAACTTTTGATTTATGATCTTCTTTGTGGGACAGGGGGAGTGAAAATGTTCAAGACGCTATTACATCAAACTTTTAATTTATGATTCTTCTTTGTGGGACAGAGGGAGGGAAAATGTTCAAGACGCTATTACATCAAGCTTTCAATTTATGTTTCTTTTTTGTGGGACAGGGGGAGTGAAAATGTACAAGACGCTATTACTTCAAACTTTTAATTTATGATTTTTCTTTGTGGGACAGGGGAAGTGAAAATGTACATAGTACTAATAACCACAAAATATTCAAATTCCACCTTAATTGAAGAAATTTAATCGGTAGTTTTGAATTTCACTGGACTACTTTTTGCATTCATACATATTTATTTTTTATATTCTTACGGAAACATTTTTAATTTTATGGAACAAACCTGTATTGCGAAAAAAGTCCAAGGTTTAATGTTTTCCAATTTATAAAAATAACATAATTTTTACAAATATTTATCGAAATCCTTAAGTCTGATATGTCACATCAGATGCTGAAACTGTGTCAGTAGTCTAAGACCTTAAAGACTTGTCTAAAAGGGTATTTCATATGTTTTTATAATTTTCCTTCCTGCATATACCATATATTAGCTTCATTCTGAATTCTCGTATTATTATTTAATGAATAATTCACCTTTAATAATGTTACAATAGCAACAAAATGGAAATATTCAGCGTAGTACATCGGGAAAATAAATTCAAGTTTTTTTCTTTACCAGATGCTCGACAATCATCCAGTACAATTATAGCCTCTAATAGCTCTTAAAATAAATTCTATAATGGTCTGTGATATGTACACATACCAGGAGGGAGTGCCTGATTTGTTTAGCATTCCTAATGACCTGAACTTGTTAGACCCAGAAACAGTGGTGTTACAATTTATTTTAAATTTACCTTTTAATATATTTTTTTTATCTCAGGTAATGTTCTAAGAGTTTCACATCTATTTTCTATTAGTACCAAAGAGTTTTTGAGTAATTAGTGTTTAGCTAGCTTAAAAATTGTCTTCAAGTTTTGAAGGTGTTGCCAATTTTTTTTTATATATCTGATCCAATTGCCAAAGATCAATATTTTATATTTGATTAAACTATTTTAGACATCATAAATTAAAAGTCCTTTTGATTTCATTTTATCTCAATCAATGTATTAAGATATTATTTATATAATAGTTAAGGCATTAACACTGGAGGTTTAAAGACATTGTAATTTGTTTAGTAAAACACTGTTTATTTCACTATATATAACATTATAACCCTACCGGTTTCAAGGTTTTTATCTCATCATCAGGGGAGTACAAGTCTTGTTTGTTTTTATAATAGTGCACTAAGTCATAGACTTCTCAATAAACCTTCATCTTCTCCCTGGCTCCATCCCAACTCACTGTCTGCGAAGACTGTTGGGATGGAGCCTATCTGTAGGTTATCCTTACATAAAGAATATCCATATGACCTCCGTGACTTAGTTGGCACCTGTTTTCTGACCCAGGGTTAGTGGGATCGATTCCTGTTGGTACCCAATTTTTTTTTAAAAGGTTTCTTCTTTTCTCTTAAGGATTCTTTAACATCTTTCTAGTTGATTGGAAGTAGTATACAATGAAAGTGTAATGCAATAAATAAAAATTAATAGTATAAATTTTACCAACTTTATTTAAATATTTTGGGTTATTAGTTTATCAATAAACTATGTAGCTCAAGAGTCTATATGTGGTCGCATTAAATAAATTTAAAATAAACACATATTTGCTATTCAGAATGTTTCATATTCAACCATTAATGATATTTTATAATTGTGCTATTTGCGTACATGAAAATAAATTTTATTTTAACATTTTATTTCCATAAATAGCACAATCAAATATTACTGTTTCATGAAGTTCAAGCTGAAATCTTCCGTATATTCAAATATAATACATTCAAGTCGAGTCAAGTAGGAGTTGTGTTTTATTTATATAAAACAATATTTAATATACAGATCATTCGACCTTTAGTATAATTCTATTTGAATATGTAAATAAGATATACTTGTATGAATATAAATATTTTAATCAATACAAGTGTAAATTAGTTCTATGTTGAATATACACTTTTTTTATATTCACTTAATATTAAAAATTATATTTTCAATAATAATAAAAGGACAATTTATATAGCGGCATTTAGAGAATAAACTCTCTTCAAAGGCACTCTAACTCAGGATTCAAATCCACTCATAAATTTTGATAAGACCTCCCAAAAAGGATTGTATTTTAAGTGGTTCCTAAAGCTGCGCATATCACCCATATTTCTGACACTAGGAAGCAGACCATTCTAGCAATGGTAAAAGCTCTATTATAATACCAGCTGCACATATCACCCATATCTCTGACACTAGGAAGCAGACCATTCTAGCAATGGTAAAAGCTCTATTATAATACCTGCTGCACATATCACCCATATCTCTGACACTAGGAAGCAGACCATTCTAGCAATGGTAAAAGCTCTATTATAATACCTGCTGCACATATCACCCATATCTCTGACACTAGGAAGCAGACCATTCTAGCAATGGTAAAAGCTCTATGATAATACTAGCTGGACATATCACCCATATCTCTGATACTAGGAAGCAGACCATTCTAGCAATGGTAAAAGCTCTATTATAATACTAGCTGCACATATCACCTATATCTCTGACACTAGGAAGCAGACCATTCTAGCAATGGTAAAAGCTCTATTATAATACCAGCTGCACATATCACCCATATCTCTGACACTAGGAAGCAGACCATTCTAGCAATGGTAAAAGCTCTATGATAATACTAGCTGCACATATCACCCATATCTCAGATACTAGGAAGCAGACCATTCTAGCAATGGTAAAAGCTCTATTGGATGAATTCAGAACAACCAATTTAGGTTTAAAAACGCTGCAAAGTTTTGATTCATTATTTTGTCTTAGTTTTATTATTATTACACCAATAAGATCACCTTTCTTATGCAGAGTGACATTGGATCCATTTCACCAATCTTTGGGACAGTATTCCTCATCCCTTACATCTTTATAAAGATGGTAAACAGGATGTATCAGAGAGCTGATTTTACACATGAAAAATTCAGTTTAGATGCCATCATTTCTAAAATATTTTTTTAACTCCCTCAAAGTCGACAGTATCTTGTAATGAATAGGAAACCTGAGTATATTTATCGCTTGAAGTATTTCCAGGCCCTCAGACGATTCAAGATGTTTTCAAAGTACTTCTTCTATCTATCTTTTACCAACTCAGTCTAGAAACAATATTCCCACTCTGATCGTGCAGTGTTTGCTTTGAACTTCTCTCCAGAGTTAAGCCAGATTGTGATCTCAACAGTTTTTTTTTAGTCATTAATACTATTAGCTACTTTAGCCATACAAATGATATCCTTGCAGGTGGACATGCTTATCTTATGCTCAACCTGACTCTCAGTATCCCAGTACTCGTCTGTCAACCACTTAGGGATATAAGGTCCCTACGGACCTTGATCTTTTAGGGATTCTCAATGGTTCCTCAGTTTTATGTTGTATCCACATAGGTTTGTTGTTTTTTTTTGTATCTCAGGTCAAAGTTCCACAGTTCCCTTGTGATAGACTAGCCAATCCTCAATGGTGACTGTACTAGCAGGCCTTCGCAGGATATCAAACTTGTTAAACAGCTCGATTTTGAACTGAATGAATAAAGGGACTCCTTATTACGGGCATCAATGCTTCACAGAGTAGATATCTGGCTTTAGACCAAAAATTTATGTAGCTAATGAAATCCTATGGTCCGCATGAATATTTACTTCACATTCAGTCCAAACATCCTTTATGTTGGTGTACGAGTAGAATTAAGAAAGTTGCTTTAATATTATCCAAAAACAGTGAGTCAAAATGTGAAAGATAAACAAATATGAGAACCATGGAATATTGGCTCAAGCATTTAGGCCTTATTAATTCGGAAAAATTAGCTTCTTACCTCAAATGATATAGTAAATTTTTCGTGTTTATTTTTAATTAATATTCTTGATTATTTGGCTGTTTCCGGTTAGTATAAAAGCATTGTAGAAATGCGTGCATTAACCCTTTAACGGTCATAAGCAGAAATCGGTCGTATATGCGACCACCCTTATGGTTATACTTATAAGGATTAATTTTCTTAATGAAACATTTTTAAGTAACACAAACGTCAAATTCGCAAATGTAGTGCACGGGCAGAGGTCTTATTTAAGACGGATCGTCGTGAAGTTAGCTGCATGTTCAGTAGCAACGATCTAAACATACGGTCAATTACGCGGCCTTTGACAGTTCCGTAAAAAATATATCATGTCTCATATAAGAGTTTTATTTCCTAATACAACCTAAACTTAGATATTATTACCTAAATATTCATTGGTCACTTTTGCGACCACTGACATGACCCCTGAAATGGGCACAGGTCTCATATGCGACCGCCTCATTTCCAAAAAAATACTATTTTTATAACACATTTTCGAAGAAATAAAGTTAATTTGATACACATAATAATGATTTATTCAACAAAAAACTCAATATGTCAAAAATAAAAAATTTCCCTATAAAGAGTTAAGAAGAATATTTAGAGTCACGATGTATGACAAAATACGGAATGAAGTGATAAAGAATGAATGTGAACTTAAGGCTGATGTGTTGAGTAAGATGATGAAGAGCACGCTGAGACGGTTTAGGTATGTGGAACGAATGAACAAAGAAATACCAACAAAACTGGTATACAGTCCAAATGTGATTGAAAGACGTGTGAGAGGAAGACCAAGGAAAGTATGGTTGGATGGAGTGAATAATATTCTGAAAGAAGGAAACGTAGAAAGTCAGAGAATTCGTAGAATTTGTATGAGAGTGTATGGTGTGGAACAGGCGAATGATGTGTTTTGAGATAGGAAAGTCCGGCACTCTGTCCTCTCTACCTATCCCGACTGGGAAATGTGCCTGATGGTATATATGTATGTATTATATTTAATATCTATGTCGACTTATTGGTTACTTCTATTTGTATAATATTTTTGATATCCACAAAGTGAGAATATAAATAAAAATAACTTTTTTCCTCTGATATGCGACAAGAAACATTTTTGACATTGATACATTTAGAAATATTGCTAACTTGACCGCTATAGAAATATTGCCAACTCAACCTTTAATGAGAATGGTTGAATGGCCAGTTAGTTACTCTTCATGAAAGCTAATAAGCTTTATGTCTTTATTCAAGTTACCTTTATGATTGGCTTATCATTCCATGGTTATCAGTTAGGGTATCGGGTTTCAATTATTCCTTTGCAAACTACGCTTTGACCTCTTTGACATGAGATTCTAAATAATAACTATTTGATTTGTAAATTTTTTGGCTATTGTTATATATGATTTATAGATTACAAATTATTATTGTGTTCTGCAACATAGATCTGCGGCAGTGCAACTTAGCCACGATTTTATTATAAACTGTCAAAAGAACCTAAAACTTTGATTTGCGTATCTTTTGTTATAAAATAAATAATTAAACATATGTAACACATCGATCAATAAGTCCCGGGACTAACCAACAGATGGTGCCTCTAATAACAAATCCATACCATTCTCAGTTAGTACTAACCTTTAGAAGTTACGTGTCAAATTTTCATGACATTCCGACATTGTGTCATTGAGTTACAGTGGTTTTAGTGACGCTACTTTTACTGTTTTCAAAACAATGGAAAAAACCGAATTTCGTGTATTGATAAAACATTGATTTTTAATGGGAAAAAATACCGTTCAAACTCGGCGATGGCTTGAAAAGTGTTATCCGGGCTCTGCTCCGTCGAAAACAACCATTTGTCGGTGGTATGCTGATTTCAAATGCGGTCGTACAGACACAAACGATGCTGAACGCTCTGGTCGTCCAAATGAGGCTGTTACACCAGAAAACATAAAAAAAAACCTCAAAATCGTGATGGAAAATCGCAAAGTAAAGTTGCATGAGATAGCTGACATCCTGAAGATATCATTTGGTAGTGTTTACACTCTTTTGCATGAACATTTGGTCATGAAAAAGCTTTTTTCGAAATGGGTGCCGCGTTTGCTCACAATGGAACAGAAACAACAACGCATCGATGATTCAGAGCGCTGTTTGGCACTGTTGACGCGAAATAAACAAGAGTTTTTGTGTCGGTATGTGACAATGGATGAAACTTGGATCCACCACTATACTCCGGAATCAAATCGGCAGTCAGCTGAGTGGAGAGCAGCCGGTGAAAGTCGTCCGAAGCGACCAAAAACTCAACAGTCGGCCGGGAAAATTATGGTCTCCGTATTTTGGGATGCGCATGGTATAATATTCATCGATCACCTTGAAAAGGGAAAAACCATCAATAGCGAATATTACATAGCGTTATTGGAGCGTTTGAAGGCAGAAATTGCATAAAAACGGCCCCATATGAAGAAGAAAAAAGTTCTCTTTCATCAGGACAAGCACCGTGTCACATGTCGATGGTAACGATGACCAAATTGCATGAGTTGAACTTCGAATTGCTTCCGCACCCACCGTGTTCTCCAGATTTGGCCCCCAGCGACTATTGGCTGTTCGCAGACCTCAAAAAGATGCTCCAGGGAAGGATTTGGCTCCAATGAAGAAGTGATTGCCGAAACTAACGCCTATTTTGAAACCAAAGATAAATCGTTCTACACGGCTGGCATAGAAAAGTTAGAAAATCATTGGAATGAATGTATCGCTCTTGAAGGAGACTATGTTGATGAATAAAGAAGAATTTTGGCAAACAAATGTTTTAGTAGTTAGTCCCGGGACTTATTGATCAATGTGTTATTACGACTGAATGCCTTTTAATTTGGAGAGACTGGCCACTTAACAAGGATAGAGAAAATAAAAATTGTAAAAGGAAAAATATGTTAATAGAAATACATTTATTACAGCATTAAGAAATTTAATCTGTTTAGTATTTAAATTAGAATAGTGTATTTATTCCGAGTTACATATCTTACATGTTAGTCAATCAAGTCACATAAGTGATCTTTATTTTTAATAAAATTGTCAATTGGCTCACAAAATATTATCTGGCTTATCAATAGTGTTGATAGGTAAAAATATCTGTATTTCTGATTGAGATATTTATATGCCTAATACTGCCTTCCTCTTGTGTCAGAGATTAAATTAATATTTAAAAATATGTATAATTTTGAAATATGTAAGTAAGAAAAGAAAATACAATTTTTTTAACTGTCAATTTTTCTCTTTCTAAGATCCGAATTCATAGTCTGGTCTAAATACTAATTTCTAACCTTAAAATTGTACGATTTGTATTCCGAGTCTGACCTCACATGTTTCAAACTTTAAAGAGAAGTAATGACACTATGTGACTCCCTTATTTAAGGAAGTTATGTCAAATTTGTATGAAATTTAACTATGAATACTATTAAAGTTATGAGTCGGTATTAAATGTTCATGTGAGACTTTAAATTTTCAGATATAATATATCTTTTATCGGTGAAAATGTTTCCATTTAGAGAAAAGTAAAATTTTAAAATGTTAAAATGAATAAGTTATATCTGCAATTAACAAAAATATAATAGAATATCTAACCAATAATATTGTAATTTGTTTAGTCAAACACTGTTAATTCCAGTTTATATAACGGTATAACCATACCAATTTCAAGGTTTTCATTATCAGGGGGAGCACAAACAAGACTCAAGAAAACATTGAAACCGGTAGGGTTATACCATTATATAAAGTGGAATAAACAGCGTTTGACTAAACAAATTATAATGTCTTTAAACCACCACAGTGTTAATGCCTTAACTATATACAATATAATATAAAATGATTTAAATAATTTTTCACACTTCTGGTTAGAAATAGCAGATCAACCAGTGAAAATTACATTTTCATAAAATTTCTCAGTAAATTGTAGTCGGTTGAATTTGCTCTATCAGAAGCCTCAGCACATTATAAATCTCTACTGACAACAGAGTGGAAGCCCCCCACCCCACCCACCTAGTTCTGCTACACTCCTGATCCTCGACTGAACTTGTATAGCTTCAGAGAGGCCGCATGAAAGCAATTATATCAAATATTCCATTTTTTTATTCGCCTTCCTTACCTATTCCCATTTGTTTCATTGATTATAATTTCAAATCCGATATTTCACTATGTGGTGTCAGTTAAACAAATGAAAGTGAAAAGATTTATTTTTAATAACTTACTGATTTATCCATGGTTTATCTTTTTTTTATCTATGCTACACATTATATTTTTTTTTATCTATGAACATTAATTTATACATTTTAAATATAATTTATAAAGATAATATATATATACATACAAACTATCACACCATTTCCTTGTTGGGGTAGGTAGAGAGGGTAGAGTTTCCTATCTCGACATAGATCTCTTCTGCACCTATACATCTTCTCATGCAACTCCTATGATTATGTCTTTTACATTTCCTTCTTTCAAAATATCATTCACTTTATCCAATCATACGTTCCTTGATCTTCTTCTACAACGCCTTCCGCTCACTTTTACACAGGAACAGAATTAAGCAATGAAAAGAGAGTGTACAAAGAATGGAAGATTAAAACATAAATAATGGTTGAAGGAAAGAAGTAGAAACTTAGAGATGAAGAAAATAGAACGTGAGTGTGAATGCGGAAGGAAATATGAAAATATTCTGAAGGGAATTAGGTAAAATGAGAGGAAATAATTATACGGTGGTATGAGTGTAATCGACGTAAAATATAAATATATCTGTATACCTTACCTCAGTTTAATTCTTTAAGTGATGAACACCATGGATTAGCGCTACGCTTAAACAGAAATTGTCTATTGGCCTTTCCAGTTCACCGCTCCTCTCTTTTTACGTCGTCCTTTACTGTCCATGTAGTGAGACTCTGGAGTCAGTTACAAACCAATATAAGACTCGCTCCGTCCTTGGCATGCTTTAAGAAGCGATTGAAAAAAACTCTTAATTTCTAGTCAGTAAAATAACGTGTTTCATTCCTGATTTTTCTTTTCCTTTCCTCTTCACCATCCCTTCCTTTCCTTTTGATCGATGATATCTCACTTTATATGAAAAAGAATGTTCGGGTGATAGTCCGTCTTTGTGGGGTTCGTGGGTATATGCTCACGTATGTGTTTATGGATTCCGTGGGGATTGATAGTCATTTGAATGATTTATGCGACCGCGTAACTTGCTTCTTTTACTTTTGTCTGGTTGGTCGGAAGGGATTGCTGCCTGGCAATAAGCTCGCCAGATTGTATTTGCAATAAAAGTGTTAAATAAATAAACACCTTGATAAGTGTTTAAGATTATCTCTTTCGTCGTATAATTCTAACTTTGAAAAAATGGCCAAATCTGGACAACGTCAAAAATCTCATTAACATTACTTATACTTACACCAGCATTTATTGTATTCCTAGTTTTTTTTCTTCATAATATAATAAATTTTTTCCTGTACACTCGTAGATCGCGACTTAAAAAAAGTAACTCATGTTTACAAAACGGTTGGGCAGCCCTGCTGTGTATATTATGTTCACCTTTTTATATTATGATTTATTTAATATATAAATATTCTTAACCTCTTTTTACCACTAATTCTTACTCATATTTAAACCCTGTATAGTACCCGGTGGTAAGTAATACACATTGTTTGTAGAGCATCGTCTCTGTCGCACGATGCGCTAACAGTCCGGTCTGGTAATGATTGACAAATCGCCAGAGACGATGCTCTACAAACTATGTGTATTACTTAGCGCCGGGTACTGTACATATGTGTATTTATAATTCTGTAAAAAAATATTGTTATAGCTTGATATTAAAATTCTGCCATGGAAAAAAACTTATGCACCAATAATATAATAATGAATGCTTCACTTCAATTTAATTTTTGTTTTTATTTTTGCATGTAAGTCAGTTACTTTTCTAGTGAAGCTACTAAAATTTTAATTGATGAAATTCCACACTTTTTTTTTGTAAATTTGGCCAAATGACGTGGAATGAAAATCTGTCCATATTCTCTATGCTTACCAGTAACTGACTGACTGAAGTGTGTTTTCTTGTTTCTTTGACAGACGCTGCTAATACAAGTGTTTGGATTTGCTATATTAATCCAGCAATATTGATCCACTAAGCAAAAGTAAGTTACATTGTGATATATCTGTGTGTTTTTGCTTGGCCTTATTTGTGTTGTCTTTGTTCATGTTATTGTTTTATTTATTCATGCAATCATCCATTAAAATATATTTAGAACCTAAATGTGCTTTTTCAAGACTAATTTGCAAATTGAAATCATCATAATTATTTTGGAATTTGTATGCCACTTATGGCAATATTTAAATTATTGTTCCACAAATAATTGCAACACATATCAAATGATAAAACTGTGCAAAATAATATACTTGAGAAATTGTAGCATGATTCCTGTGACAGTTCACAAATTTTCCCCAATACAACCTTGTAACGACGTTCAGTAATTTTAATTATTTTATCAACTTTAATATAAGCCTCGATTCTAATAAATAGCAAGTTATTTAGGTAAATATTATACATTACATAAAACTAACAATAATGACAAATTAACACATCTTGTTACAAATTAGAAAAAATGTGGCAGTTTTTTAAAATCAAATAATATTTGGTGACATTTGTCAAAAGTCACTACATTAGTCTGCATTGCCTAGGGATGGGGTATACGATAATTGGATTTTCGATTTTTTTATACCTAAGATTAAATGTTCATAATTAGTATTGATTCATAGTGGATCTTGGCCTATTTAAAGATAGATACAAATCATACAATACATTAGAAAGTCAGTATAATGAAAATTAGGAATTAAAACGTCAGTTTAGAGAAAAACAATTTTTCGATTTATAAAAAATCTATTCGATTTGTAAAAAAAAACGATTTTACCCCACCCCTTTGAGACATGACATTTTAAACGTCACAGGATCCATCCTACATTTTCTCAAGTATAGTAGGATTCTGAACAGTAAAAAATGTGCATAACACCATTTATTTTTACATTAAATAACTGTAAGGCAGTATCTCTTATAGTATATTTTCATCTAAGGTTCATTCTTTCTATTACATTGTTATAGCTGTTACTATATTATGTCAATAGAAATCTTCCTGCTAAAATTTAATAAAATTAACTTCCTCCTTTATGAATCTTTTTGTATCCCTGTTTATTTCAAATATTATTCTGTTTTCCTGGCTTAATTATTTAGATATTTAATTCCTGAAAAATACTTATTACAAATTTAATTATGTACAAAAATTTGTACAGTTAAGGATCATTCCGCAGAATTTAATTTCATTCGGTTTTTTTATCTTTTGAAATTTTATGAATTTATTTTGCTGACTTTTATTTAGTTTTTTTTTTGTTTATATTAATGTATATTTACTACAAGCAAAATCTTATGGAATTTTGGTGAACATGAATATGTTTTTAAGCTGATATAGCATAATGTATTGGGTGTACAAATTAGTTCGGTTCGTTTTTTGTGTGTTCAAAAATGCATTTATTTCTAAACAAAATGAATGAACAGATCAATTAAAGTATTGTCTATTGCTGGCTACTACTTTTTCCCATCTCTCAGGCAATTTTCGAATTCCATCTCGAAAAAATTAATTGTCTTTTGAGGCGATCCAAGTTTGGAGCCAATTTTCGGTTTCTGCGAAAGAAGTGAACCGGTGACCTGCCAAATCGTGCTGCATCCTTCGGAACAACCAGTAATCAAAAGGAGCAATGTCCGGGGAATACAGGGGGTGCGGTAAAACATCCCATTTGAGCGTTTCCAAATATTTTTTTACGACTTTTGCGACATGAGGCCGAGCGTTGTCATGAAGAAGAATAACTTTATCATGTCTTTGCTCGTATTCCGGTCGTTTTTCTCGCAATGCACGGCTCAAATGAATTAATTGCAGCCGATACCGATCGCCCGTAATGGAATCGCCAGGTTTCAGCACCTCATAGTAAACAACACCCCTTTGGTCCCACCAGATACAAAGCATGATCTTCGAACCATGTATGTTCGGTTTTGGTGTTGATTTTGAGGTCGATGGCAACGATTGACCGGGCTTAGCGTAGTATTTTTTCTTCTTGGGGTTGTCGTAGAATATCCACTTCTCATCTCCAGTTACAATCCGATGCAAAAAACCTTTTCTTTGTTGCCTTTGAATCAGCTGCTCGCAAGTGAAAAATCGCCTTTCAACGTCTCTCGGTTTCAGTTCATAAGGCACCCAATTTCCTTGTTTTTGAATCATTCCCATGGCTCTCAATCGTACGGAAACAGCTTGTTGAGTCACTCCCAATGATTCTGCAAGCTCCTCTTATGTTTGACTCTGATCTTCTTTGAGTAATGCCTCTAATTCTTTGTCCTCGAATTTTTTGGCTGTCCAGAGCGAGGCTTGTCTTCGACGTTGAAATCTCCATCCTTGAAACGTCGAAACCATTCCCTACATGATTTATCAGTTGGAGCAGCATCATCATAAACTTCGACAAGCATTCGATGGACTTCAGCTGCACTTTTCTTCCAATTAAAGCAGAAAATTAAAACCTCCCGCAAATGATGCTTGGTTAACACAAAATTCGACATTTTCAACACTGTACAAAACAAAGTTTTTGCATGAAACTCAAAGCGATATAAACTGAATATTATTGGCAGATGTCTAACCTCTCTCAAACTGCCAAAATTGGCTGTCACTATGAACCATTCATAACAGCCAGAGCTATCTTTTGGAAACGGACCGAACTAATTTGTACTCCCATTATATTTACTACAAGCAAAATTTTATGGAATTTTGGTGAACATGAATATTTTTTTAAGCTGATATAGCATAATGTAGTTATTTTCTACAGTATTAAATATGTGATACCTATTATGTATTAATACTTGTTTATTCTTACTATTTTAAATAACCGAAGTACGGAATATTAATTTTATTGGAAACTGGTTATATTTTACAATTTTAGCTATTGAACATTGAATTTTTTCAAGTTTTTTCATTTGTTGTAAAATGTTTCCATTTTATTATGTATTTTTTGCCATGTTTACTAGATGGTGTCTTTAATGGATTACTGGATTTGTGCCAAACTGTCGTATCATACGTGTGATGGCAACTAAATTTGTTGGGATCATTCTAATCCCGGGTGAATGTATGTTTCCTAAAAACAAGTAATATTTCCTTTGTTTCGTATTGTGCAAACATTATACACTGCATTAGATTTATGGGCCTGAACTTATTTTTAATTTCTTAATTTTTTTTCACTGTTTCAACCAAGTATATGCGTTCAGTTGTATTTTTGTTATGTTTTGCCTCATTTAGAATGAATGTTAACTGGAGACTGATGAAATAAGCGGTATGATAAATAACACTTGAGGTGATTTGAACATGTAAAATTGATGAAACGCTGACAATACGGAGTGGGAGTTGTAGGAGAGGAAGGCTGAGGAAAATATGGTTCGATCGAGTGAATGAAATTTAAAAGGTTAAGAATCAAAGAAACCAAAGGAGTTATATAAGTCTATGGATGTTCAGGAAATGAAAAACGTAATTTGTAATAGCACTCTGTACTCTCTGTGCATACTGACAGAGAAATGGCGTAAAGGTTTACCTTTATCTTTATCTGCCCTTTTTTCTACTCGTTGCTGAGTGAGGGCACCCCTATGACTGAAGCTTGTGGTTTTTCAAATTTTTCACCAAGTGTATTAGTAAAACCCGACAAGTTCTGTCATATAAGGGTATTGGCTACCTCCGTTTTCTGTCTGCTGTACAACTTTGGAGACACCTAGTGATTTTGTCTCAGCGTGTACCGTGCTCGCTCTATTGATGGGGTGTATCTCGGCCAGGGGGATGTTATAAGATGAACCCAGCCAAACCTTTTGATAGCTTCTCTCTTACATGTATTTTCTGCTATTTATCTTGAGATACATGTGCGATTTCGGAATGTATTTATATATGTAGTAATATGTTGCTATCAATAAACCTATATTTATTTATTTATGTATTTTCTTTGTTTGTGAGGGAAAAGTGATAAACGTTAGAAAAACAAGAGCATGTGTGATGAAATATATGAATTTAAATGAAGCACAAGCTATGTATTAATAGGAAGGTATGGAGATCTGTCCTTTCAGCCCAAAAAGAATAGAAGTGGTTATATATGTTTGTATTCTATGGTTATACATTATTTAAAAACAACTAAATTAATTAATTTAGCTGCAGTTTCAATTCACTTACTCTTTCCGACTAGGATTTTATTTCAATTGCTCATTAAAAAAAAAAAAAAAAAAAAAAAAAAAAATATATATATATATATATATATATATATATATATATATATATATATATATATATATATATATATATATATATATATATATATATATATATATATATATTTATTTAACTATGACATGATTTTCACATGTGCAACAAAGTTCTTTAAAAAATAAATTCAAACAATTCTTTTTCTACAAAACCGCGTTTATTCGAGTATTTAATTAGTTTTTAAGATAATTTTCTAACAAAAAAAACTTGAAAAAAGAAGAACGGGAGATTAAAGATAATGTTTCAAATTCCCCATAGTTTCCCGCCTCTTTGATTTAATTTTCAAAATAAAACTTTAAAGTTGTACTTTGATTGAAGGAATAAGTCTTTGAAATTAAGGTCAATGTAATATGACACCTAATTCTACATTAAGATAAAGTACATTCACAAAATCACCAAAACTAGGCATTGAAGACATTCACCTCAAGACTGTTTCTTTTGTGTGTTGTCATTGACTGGTCAAATCTATTTCCACTTCATTGAATATGGAAATGTTCTCATTCTGTGGTGGTACAAAATTCATAATGGTCTTTATGTTTTTTTTATTCATTTATTGTATATTTGTTTTTTTATGTGAAAATAAATTAAATTAAAAATAAGTTTTATTTTAATAATGCATTGTTCGCAAATCAATAAGATTTAATGGATTATGCACTCAAAATGATTGTGAGTTTTTGTGAGTTAATTTCAACAAAAAATTGTAAGTGCAATTTATTCCAAATGCCTTTGAGGCAAAGTAACTCAAACTTAATTACACTGTGAAAATTATAATGTAATTAATTCTTATTGATTAAAGATAATTAGATTTCAAAAGGAAATATTAAATGTCATAGAAACGGTTAATATCCAAAAAGATAAATTGTAATATAATTCATTCTTAGTTGATTAAAGATAGATTTCAAAAGGAAATATAGAATGTCATAGAAACGGTTAATATCCAAAAAGATAAATTGTAATATAATTCATTCTTAGTTGATTAAAGATAGATTTCAAAAGGAAATATAGAATGTCATAGAAATGGTTAATATCCAAAAAGATAAATTGTAATATAATTCATTCTTAGTTGATTAAAGATAGATTTCAAAAGGAAATAATATAGAATGTCATAGAAACGGTTAATATCCAAAGAGATAAAAAAATACGATCGATGCCAAAAATCAGTTTTTACATTGTAAAATGTTCTTATCTGAGGAGTGAAATATTCTACCAAGCACCGAAACATTAAAAATACATAAATAGTTTACAGATAGTAAGTTTATACCATAGAATAAGTGTGGGATGGATGAAATTCAGATCGGTAACAGGAGTCTTGTGTGACCCAAAAATGCCTATAAAACTGTAAGGAAAGGTATACCAGACTATCGTTAGACCCGCAATTATGTATGGCTCAGAATGCTGGACTATGTACTACAGCTCCCACTCTAGGCAACTTGAAACAGCAGAAATGCGAATGCTTAGGTGGTCGGCAGGAGTATCACTAAAAGATAAAATTAAGAGCTCACGCATTCGTGGTAGCCTGGGAGTCACTGGCATAAATAGTAAGTGGGAAGAGCGACAGCTGAGATGGTACAGGCACATAAGACGGAGATCACCAGACCATACGGTAAATCAGGCAATGTCTGTGGATCTTCCTCGACAGCCGTCCAGAGGAAGACCAAAGAACTCCTGGATGACTCAATGCTCCAAAATCCTGCAGAGAAACGGCCTAGATGAAAGCGACACCCAGAACTGAAGAATATACAGCCTGAGGACGAGAAGAGCCGACCCAAACAGCCTTCCTAGGCAATGAGTTGGGACAGTGCCAGGAAGAAGAAGTTAGTTTATAGCATCATCATTGTCATCCTGGATCAATCCACTGCTGGATGAAGGTCTCCCCAAGTTGACTCCAAATAATTTGATTTTGTGCTTGTTGGTGCCATGTGATGTTGCCATGCTTCCTGATATCTTTTGGGTACCACTGGATTATTTTGAATGTCCATCGGGAATCTGACCATGTGTTCATCTTCTTGTACATCTTTATTGTCTTGTATCTTTGTTTTTTGTTACAAATCCAAGAGTTTCATTTACGGTCTTTTTTGGTATATCCCAGCATACATCTCTCTAAACTCCCCTGTGCAGTCTGGAGATTCTGTGTGTTTTTTGCTTTGATCATCAATTTCAACGTAAGTACTGGGAGAATGCACTGGTTGTAAACTTTTCGCTTCAAAGATATTTTCAGATTACTTTTGAAGATGTTATTCAAACATCCAAATGAACTCCGTGCTTATTTTGACCTTTGCTATTTTTTTTTCAATATGCTACCTACAAAGAAAACAAGTTGATCCTAATACACATCCCTGCATAAATAATTTATAGTATAAAGGTCCTTAAATATTCCATGCACTGTTTGAAATATTTTGCCCGTAACATCCAAACTCATTTGAGGAGAAATTAATTTATAAACCGAAGATGGTAGCACTTTTTTTAGAGTGCTCTATTTATGTTGATAACACTCAATGAATCATTATGTACTATTTATAACCTCCCATTGGTTGAGTCATATTTCAATGACTCCTTTATTTACTGTTGTAACTGTATACAAGTAAATCCTTTTTACAGAAGAATGACTATAATTACTATCATTATTACCACTCTTTAGAATTTTTAACATCCACTTACAAATTTATTTAGCTACAAAAATAAATTCATAAAATATTTATTTAAAAAAACAGGAATAAAAATTAATCACAATCACCAAAAATATTCGCTATTTAATTTAAAAGCTATGTATGAATTAATAACACACAGTTCTCAGAATTGGCGAATTCATTTGTTGATTTTGTAATTCTTTCTTTCCTGCAGATGCCACGAGGTACAAGAGAAGATATGCAGGTGAACGTAGCCGGGCTGCGGAGGAATATCAAGAACCTAGCGCACAACTACTCGGATGCCCAGGTACTTTCCCTATTCTTGTGATTCTCTTCTGCCTGCTTTAATTATAAAAATGCATTCGTACACATCAACTCTGAACTTTCATTAAATACTATTGATGAAATTGTTTGTTATATTGGTATATCTAAATATATTATTTGAATGATTCTCTGATAATTTGAGAAGCATATTGTTAATCAAAAGTGATTTCAATGTTGTCCAGTAATGGATAATAATGTATTGAAATTTGTTTTTGCTTTAATAATGTAGTATATTTATCAACCTAATAAACTATACTGACTATTATTCAATAAATTAAGGATGCTAAACAAAAAAATACCTGTATTTTAGTAATCCCATCATAACTCCCATTAATAAGTAATTTATTCCTGATGCAACGTACCTCTGCCACTCCATCTAATGTAACCTCTGGTCGTCCAATCTGAAAAACTCTGGAGCAAATAAATAGACCGATCGCTGATAATGGCAGTCCTGTTGGATGGATTATGGTGTATACAACAGGTATCTTGTTAGCGTAAGGTGGCCTGGGTTTTCCCTATCTAGGAAAGAGTGTATTCTAAATAAGATCAGATACGGAGTGGGCTACGCACAAATGGGGTGTAGCGAAGTCGTCTGAATGCGGGGAAATCCAGACCATGGACCACATCGTACACAGCTGCCCACTGTATTCATTCTCTGAGAGGCGTGCAGGAACTGAACAACCTAACATCAGACGCTGTGACTTGGTTGGAGACGACACATTGCGTGTGAGTGTCGAACGCAGAAGAAGACGCAACTTATAGAGTGATAATGACAAATATTTTTTACTAATTTCAGATAAAAGTGCGTGAGGCAACATCAAATGATCCATGGGGCCCCTCCAGTACGCTAATGACAGAAATAGCAGACCTCACCTACAATGTGATGGCCTTTACGGAAATAATGCACATGATTTGGAAGAGACTAAATGACCACGGCAAAAATTGGCGCCATGTGTACAAAGCACTTGTGCTGATGGAATACCTCATCAAGACGGGTACAGAGAAAGTGGCCCTACAATGTAAAGAAAATATATTTGCCATACACACATTAAAAGATTTCCAATATTTAGAGGATGGGAAAGATCAAGGTTCGTTCATAATTTAAATTTTTATATTTCTTTTTAAAATCTATGTAATATTTTATTCTGATTAAATTACAGCTTAGAATCTCAAATCTATTTAAAAAAAATTGTATCCATCTTTAGGTTCAATATGTTTTTGCAAATCTAAAACTTATTGTTAAAACCAAATGTCCTAATACCATACGTCAATTTTTTTCTTTTAGTTATGTATTCCATCAAACCTATTAATGTTACATATGAGTTCTTGCTTGTTCAATAAAGATTTTTTTACAAAGATTTGTGTGAAATATTTCATTGAAGAATTGAATAAAAAAATTATGTGTGTATAAAAAAATAAAGGAAATGACCTCATACATATACAAGATAAATAACTTGGAACCAAATAGTTAATAGTCAATGAATTTAGTTTTTAAGGCTAATTCCCAATTCGTCATAAAAGTCTTCTTGAATGTCATAGTTTTTCTTAGTTCTAAGAATTCTGTAGTTGTGAGTTTTGAAGTACAAATTTGCTGTCTAAAGTTTTATTAGAATAGATTGTCATCTCCCTGTTTTATTCAGTGACTCTCTATATAATAGTTTTCTGAGTCATTAATATTCTTTCTAAGAATTTATTACATGCTATCTCTTTATTACAATTATTAGAATTTATTACATGCTATCTCTTTACAAAATACCAGAATCTTTTATATGGGCAATTCACAATCTGTACATACTACTATGCGTATCCAGAAAGTAAGTGTACTGAGGCGCTCACGACCGGATGGATTTTATTTTCGACATGTTGGCTACACTTCCGTGTAGCCTGACCCTTCCCCTCCGCAACGAGACCGGTTCGAGGTCAGTACGTTGAGAAGTGTCGACGCGACAACACGTTTCGTGAAAAATGTCAATCCAATCTCCCGCCAAGTGCGAAATACGCAGCGTCATCCGTTATCTCGTTTGGAAGGGAAAACCTCCGGTTGAGGTTTATAATGAGGTGAAAACTACATATGGTGATAAAGCTATAAATCGTACGAGTGTGTACAAGTGGTGTCGCGAGTTTAAAAATGGTCACGTCACACCTCTTCACCCTCCGCCAAAAAGTTCAAAACCACAATTTCAGCCAAGAAAATCATAGCATCCGTGTTTTGGGACTGTCAAGGCATAATTTTAATTGAATATATGCCTCAAGGGGAGACCATCAACTCTGCAAGATACTGTGAGACCCTAAAAAAATTGCAGAGGGCGATTCAGAACAAGAGGAGAGGCATGCTGACAAAGGGAGTCTGCCTGCTGCACGAAAATGCCAGACCACACACGGCCAACACCACGAAGGAACTGTTCGCCTCGTTTAAATGGGATGTCCTGAACCATCCCACACATTTCCCTGACCTAGCACCTTCAGATTACTATCTCTTTACCTCCCTGAAGCTGCACATGGGTGGAAAAAGGTTTTCAACCGACGAGGAGGTAAAGGAGGAGGTGGAGAAGGGGACGGAGGGGTTGGCGGGAAACTACTTCGAGTAAGGCATCAAAAAGTTGATACCCCGCTTCACCACCTGCATTGAGAGGAATGGCGAATATGTCGAAAAATAGCTTACATATGTACTACGGTAACTACGTAATTTATTTGTTTAAATAAAAAAAATTGTAACCTACAAAAATTCAGTACACTTACTTTCTGGATATGTCTCGTACATAAAATACTATTTTTTCTTAAAGCGAAACTTCTGATAATCTAGTCGAGTTTTAGCCTCCAGAAAGATGCCTCTCCATGTAACACAATATTGGGTCTTCTCGTCCTATCTCCATTTCCCGCAGTTGTTCCAGATCATGTACTTAGAGGAGCAAAGTATAAATTACTGCATCTGATCATCCAAGGCAAAATAGAAGGCCGAAGAGGTGTTGGCTGGAGGCAAATCTTCTGGATCCGCAATATACGTGATTGGACTGGCATAAGGGGCGTTTGAGATCTTTTTCGGGCTGCCGGGGACAAAGATATCTACTCTCAAGTGATATTCAACGTTGGGGGGGGGGGGGACCTGACATGACACTGAGAAGAAGAAGAAGTTCCAGATCAGTCAGCATATTGCCTCAATGTTCCCATGGGCTGTATTATTGGATTTTACCTCATACATAATTTTAATGGGTTGGTTACTGTGTGCTCAGCATGCATAACCAAACCATGCTAGTCCACTATTCCATAGTATTTGTAAGGTGTAGTTGTTGGCAGATGAAGCTTGAATTTCCATGTTGCTTCTGTGTCCAGGTTCTTGTGTCAGTCAGGTCTTGGGCCTCAGATTGTTCTAAATGATCCATTCTTATCCAATCAAAATATTTTGGCACTACGTTTAGAGCCATTATCTGAGACAGCTCTGTAAGTTACATCTGATTTAATTATAGTGCTGTATATCAACTGTTTTCTTAGAAATATGTGTCTTGTAGTTGGCCAAGAGTTGTGCTGTTTAATCGACCACTAGACTTGACAAATCGTACACCATTCACCGATGTTGAGATTAGGAGATATGTGGAATGCCAAACTGTAAATTAATCTGGTTGGAGGTATTTTGTGACATTCGTATATTCCAAATGGAATGAAGAGAATGTTTAGTTTTAGACTTGTGATGTTTTGATTAGTTTTATATTTTCAAACGTACTGGTTTTGTTTCAGGATTAAATGTGCGAGAAAAAGCCAAACAGCTAGTGAACCTGCTCAAGGACGATGAACGACTGAAGAACGAGAGAGCACGTGCCTTAAAAGCTAAAGAACGCTTCGCCCAATCGGCTAGTGCGATTGGTAGCGACGGCGCATTAGATACACCTTCTAGTCCACCATTTACAACAGTTCGTATTATTTTAACATTCTGTGTTACAATGGTACTAATGCCATCATAAAAGTACACTCAATTGCAGTAATCAAGTCGAGAAACACTGAACGCATTTCCCAGAGTCCTGGATTCTCTCATTGGATTACGTCTAGGTTTATATCCTTATCTTTAGTGAAGAAGAACCTTCGGATTGCCTTCAATATGTATAATTAACCTTTCCTTCCCTGTGTTGGGTATCTTCTACACGTTGCTTCTAATAACCATCAATATCTCTATAAATATAATAAATACAAGGTTAAGATTTTAGGTATTCCTCCATAATATATTTACGCATTGATTTAAAAAATAATATTAATAATAATCAGAATTTATCGACTACATCGTAGGTGTTTTGTAAAGATCGAAAACAAATTCGCATTTAAACGCTGCGAGTGCCTCGTCTTGACGATAGGTGAAGAGTATGTGGGAAGCGCGACACTATATTCGCATCTCACTCTTGCATACTCCACTGAATTGCGAGGAGGTCAATTGTCTCAATCGTCGCAAACGTAAGCCACGCCGGGGTACCGCTCCACGCCGCAGTATCTTCTGGACTTGCAAATAGATTAGACGTACGCCCGTTCCGTGAGCGTTGCCAAATGGTTTTTTAATGTTTTCAGCAAATAAATCTCAATTATTATAATTTTTAACTTCAATTATAATTAATTAAGGGGATTATCTATGAATGTTCTTATTTTTCCGATTTAAAATCGCTAATTTTTGATCGCGTACTCACTACCCAACACCGGAGCGCGCGTTTCAATCTTAGCACCGTAAGGGAAGGGTTAATAAATGCTGCTCACAATATGTTCAAACTGTGAATGGGTCATGAAGAGTACACGAGCTCCACTCCATTCGTGACTGAATAATGTTCACTAAAGACTAATTTAAATACTTTGATATTATAAACAGATTTAGCGAAAGCATTTATTGTCTCTAAACTTTGCAGCCATCTGGATCAATCTGCAGAGCACATTCTATGGTACTACGATGAAAATCAAGTCAGTGATTTCGGAAGGGAACTCCAGATTGGCTACTCCGATCTAGTGGCATCAATGGATAGTTTTGTTGCATTTGAAATTTTCTGTGAAAGTACTGGCAGCTTGCGCTGGACTGTTTGAACTCCAGGCCTTAAATAGTCATTTTCCTTCTCCCGTGATGTCGGACTTGAAGTCCGTCGTCAGTACTATTCTTTTCATTTAGATGTGTCGAACTGTCTTTAAACTTGATTACTGAAATGAAATACTATATATTTTTTACTTATTATTACTGCAATGGAATACTACATAGCGCATCGTCTCTCAAATTGTGGATCATGACCCTCTGGGAAGTCGCGGAATTAAAAATATTGTACGTATACAAAAGGAAAATAACACATTTTCTGATAAAAACAATCACATTTATTTAAAAAAATTAAAGTCCAAGTCATTGTTATACATTGTTTACTCTAATGGTTACCTCTGTATATGTATTCTATTATATAGCTAGTGATTATAGTGCAACTAGTGTCACTGCGAAAATCAAACAGAAAATGGTCTCTCTTCTAATCCATTTCTTTTATAATTACCGCGTGTTCACAGATGTTGCACTCGCTGAGGGCAGTACATGTGGAAGCGTAGTTTATGCAACAAATTCAAACTGGTAAGGTGTACGTGTTTGTACACATTGAATCTAACTAGCGCTTCATTGCGACTTTCACGTCACTACCAAGGCTCCTAAACAGTTTGGATATGTCACTCATATACATACTTGTGGCAAGTTCCAACTGTTTGGCTTCTCTGTTAGTGACGTAAAACAGTAGATATCGTTACTTGATAAGGCTTATTATGTTTGTGCAAGTACAACATTTGTGCAGCCATTTGTACGAAATATCAAGTTTTTGCAGGGGCATTAATTTTATTTTTTTATCTTTCGGGGGGTTGCAAGGTTAAAAAGGTTGAGATTCAATGACAACGAGATGATTGACAGTTGAGTTGTGTTTCAGATGGGCGGCGGCAGTAGTCGAGGCAGCGAGGGTGGTGGGGCCGGCTGGAGCAGTAACACCTCGCTGGAGACAGCACGGCCGCAAACGGCGGGCGAGGAGGAGCTGCAATTGCAGTTGGCGCTGGCCGTAAGCCGCGAGGAGGCTGAGCGGGATGAGCGCCGGCGGCGCTCAGATAATGTGCGTCTGCAGCTTGCTCTTAGTCAGAGCGAGCAGGATTTCAAGTTGGTGCTACTTCTCATTTTACTTAACTTCGATCTTTCTATGGCTTTGCCAGTATCCTTTTCACATTACGGTGTAAGGCTAACAGAGATAAAGCTTCTTCCTGGAGACAGTTCTATATCACTGCAAGAGAACAGATTCATTTCTAGAGATAGTGTGGCGAACTTATGTCTATTTTATTTGCTCTTTGAACATTTTTATTTATTTATTTTTTCTACTCTGGACTCGAACCCACTAATATTAAACAAATCACGTCTGGCAGCTATATCAGCTGTGGAGGCAGACATAGTTTATCAACCCATCATGTGATATCCCTATTGAAAAAGCAGAAGGCAAACATTTCCTTTTAATTCTTTCTGGACACAGTGACTGAATGGATGAAGCAAAGTATTTCTATACTGTTTTGATATTCATCTTATGTGTGATGAGACAGTTTTTCTTCAAACTACTCGATTGTTTTCAAAGTCAAATCTTTAATTTTATACTCTCACTAGAAATACTACGAAAACGCTGTTAAGTTATTTCACAAGGCAGCAGTCAATTAGCTCTTCTTAAGAGGTCCATGTTCCAAAATATGTTTAGCACAAACGTTATTTCTTTGATTTTGAAGATTATTTTGCTTTAATTTTCAGAGGTTCGACGGAGTTAAAGCCTATAAGTGAGACTCCTCAGCCGAGCCACCTCTTGGACCTGTTGGATGTGGCTGTGGATAACCCATTGATGCCTCCCCCCCTGGCTGATCCTTGGGGAGCTCCTCCAACACCACCACAGAGACCACATGTTAGTCTCATTGTCTTTCATTAAATATGATAAAATGTATTTAGAAAAAAAAGGGTGCTAGTACTAACAATCAAAGGGCTAAAATAGTGTTTATTTTTATAAATACATATTTCTTTCATTTTTACTATGAATTATAAAAACCACTGAATATGGTTATTAACCTTTCCTTCCCTGTGTTGGGTATTTTCTACACGTTGCTTCTAATAACCATCAATATCTCTATAAATATAATAAATGCAAGATTAAGATTTTAGGTATTCCTCCATAATATATTTACGCATTGATTTAAAAAATAATATTAATAATAATCAGAATTTATCGACTACATCGTAAGTATTTCGTGAATATCGGAAACAAATTCGCATTTAAACGCTGTGAGTGCCTCGATCTTGGGTCTTGACGATAGGTGAAGAGTATGCGGGAAGCGCGACACTATATTCGCATCTCACTTTTGCATACGTCACTGAATAGCGAGGAGCTCAATTGTCTCAACCTCGCAAGTGTAAGCCTCGCCCGAGTTAGTCACCAACCCTGTCGCGCCGCAGTAGCTGTTGAGCTGGCAACGAGACTAGATCTACGCCCGTTCCGTGAGCGTTGCCAGATGGTTTTTTAATGTTTTCAGCAAATAAATCTCAATTATTATAATTTTTAACTTCAATTATAATTAATTAAGGGGATTATCTATGAATGTTCTTATTTTTCCGATTTAAAATTGCAAATTTTTGATCGCGTACTCACTACCCAACACCGGAGCGCGCGTTTCAATTTTATCACCGTAAGGGAAGGGTTAAGTTAAATATTTTTATTCGTGTGGTATACCTCAACATATCCCATCTGACCAGCATAGCGAAGAGACACCATTGTCTTTGATCCAATTAATTGAACCTTTGGGTCTAGAACCACCGGAGTAAGCAGGCAATATTACGTGTTGGGAATATTACTGCACGTGGAAACAATACTCACACATGTTTGGCATGTGCGAGTATTGTTACCAGACTGACCATTTTTTTTTTATCCAAACGAACTCTAACCCTCAGGTGGAAGTCAATTGTATTATCAACTATATTAACCTTTCCTTCCCTGTGTTGGGTATCTTCTACACGTTGCTTCTAATAACCATCAATATCTCTATAAATATAATAAATACAAGGTTAAGATTTTAGGTATTCCTCCATAATATATTTACGCATTGATTTAAAAAATAATATTAATAATAATCAGAATTTATCGACTACATCGAGGTGTTTTGTAAAGATCAAAAACAAATTCGCATTTAAACGCTGCGAGTGCCTCGTCTTGACGATAGCTGAATAGTATGCGGGAAGCGCGACACTATATTCGCATCTCACTCTTGCATACTAGATTGAATTGCGAGGAGCTGAATTGTCTCAACGTCGCAAGCAAAGGCGTAAGCGCCGGGGTATGCGACTGACGTTCCGCGCCACTAGTAGCCTCTAGGCTTGCAAATAGGTTAGACATACGCCCGTTCCGTGAGCGTTTTTTAATGTTTTCAGATGGTTTTTTAATGTTTTCAGCAAATAAATCTCAATTATTATAATTTTTAACTTCAATTATAATTAATTAAGGGGATTATCTATGAATGTTCTTATTTTTCCGATTTAAAATCGCTAATTTTTGATTGCGTACTCACTACCCAACACCGGAGCATGCGTATTATTTTTATCACCGTAAGGGAAGGGTTAAAGATGCTGCTATAATGGAAATCATTCACTCAATTTATTTTCGATTGAAAATAGTTGATATTGTTATAAAGTTTTCTTTAACAAATCTTTCTTTATTGCTTTGTATTAACGCTTAAGTTAAAGTTTCACATTTTAAACTGGGCAAAATTAATTCTTATTGGAATCCAGGTTTAAGGTATATGTGTCAATTATTTTACAATCTTGCTTGAATAATGTTTTGTAGTAAGATAACTATGGTATGTGAGTATATATCATCATCATTATCACCATGAACATAGGGATGTTATAAAAAAAAAACATAAATATATATATATATGTAAAGAGACAAAATAAAAATGTTTTTGTTCTATTGTTAAGTTTCAAGAGATGATAATTGACTTATAACTTTTATACAAAATAAGAAAGGTTTAATATAACTTATTCATCGTAATATTTCTATTAATTTTTATTAATTAATATTGCATGTTTATATTTATAACTTTGTGTTAAAAAAACTATTTAAGTTGCTCATCTTTTCTGTGATTAGTAAATAATTTATTTTATATATAATTTTTTTATTTACTTTTTTGTAAATGGATTGAAATTTGTTTAATTTAACAAGCTGTGTAAATAGTGAGTTTTATTTTAATTGACTGTAATACAAGTATAATATTTTTACTGTGTGCTTTTCATGTATGCTTATCTTAATGAGAATGTTCCACCTAATGCATACCAATATATACCCCTATTCTTCAATTTACGCACTGAAGAAAAATGCTTTTTAAAAGACAATAAATTTCCACATTATTTGAATTTTGTCTAGCAAATTATATATCAAAACGACTTATGCATTCACCTCAATCAGTGTGCTTGGTACTGGATCTCATGTCACTGTAGAGGGGAAATAGCAACACAATCAATATTTACACGTACAAAACGACTTATGCATTCACCTCAATCAGTGTGCTTGGTAATGAATCTCATGTCAATGTAGATGTAAAAGTGAAATAGCAACACAATCAATATTTACACATAAAAAACGACTTATGCATTCACCTCAATCAGTGTGCTTGGTACTGAATCTCATGTCAATGTAGAGGTGAAATAGCAACACAATCAATATTTACACATACAATTTTTTAATTTCTATTAGGTTAGTAGATTCATTTTACGGACTTTTATGCTACCCTTCTTTTCCTTCGCCTTATAGCGTCAGCTGCTTAGACCTTCCTCGATAATCACTCGGAGATAGTCCGAGTCTCGCCATGTTCTCTTACATTTTCTTATGTAGGGTCATCTTAAGTCTCCCTCTGTGTTTATTTGGGAGTTCCCAATTCATGACTGTCTTTAGAGTAGTTTTTTTATCTTGACGTTACACGTGCCCATACCAGCATTGTCGTACTTCCTGAGCTTCGTCTCCTATTGGCGCCACTTTGATTGTTCCACGAATATGTTCATTTCGGATTCTGTCCAATCTAGTGATGTCCAGTGGCCACCGTAGTATAGCGGGTCTGATCACTGTCTTGTAGATCTCGCTTTTAAGTTTTGTTGGTAGCCTCCTGTCGCACATATCCCCCGTTCTTCTCCATTTGTTCCAGCCAATTTTTATTCAGTTTATTACATCCTGGAGCATCTTTATTCTACATATACGTGTACATGAGTTCTGTACCTCAATTCAAACATGTCTTTCAGGTCGAAATTACCATCTTTGAAACGCAAAAACCATCAACGAGCTGTCCTTTAATTCATAGCATCTTCACCGTACACTTCGCAAGTATCACGAGCAGCTTTGGCAGCTTTATTCCCTCGTATGAACGCGAACAGAAGGAGGTGTCGAAAATGCTCACTTTCGTCTACTTGACATTCCATTTTGAAGGCTTGTAATCAAATAAAATAATATATGTAACGTAAAAAAAAACACCAATATCTTGTAGAGCAGAAAATTTTCTTTCGAATGACGTACAACATTTACCATTTTGTTTTACTTTTGGTGCTCATTTTTAAATTGAAAAAAAACGGACACAACTTATGTTAACACCTAATATTTACCTAAATAACTTGCTATTTATTAGAATCGAGGCTTAACATATATTAAAGTTGATAAAATAATTAAAATTACTGAACGTATTTACAAGATTGTATTGTGGCAAATTTGTGAAACGTCACAGGGACCATGCTACATTTTCTTTAGTATAAGAAGAATTTGTTGTATAAAAAAAGGAGGATTAAAGACATGGTTAGAATGGATATGTTAGTAAGACGGAGAAAATAATTTTAAGATGGTTTAAACATATGGAAAGAATCAATGATAATAGAATGACTAAAAAAATTTAAAAGTCAGAAGCGCATGGTGTGCTCGAAAGTGGTAAACTAAAAAACATTGGTTCAATCAAATGGACTAGATTTTGAAAGAAGGTAAAGTGAGAAACGCCAATAATAGAAAATTGTACGTGACAAAATGTATGACAGTGGGGGAAGAAAAAGCAGTATTTATGTATAGAATAAGCTTCTCACTGCGTATTTCGTAAGGAACACAGTGTGAATATTTTCTTTTAGGAAATATACGAATATATTTTTTTTAAAATAACTATTAGTCGATTTTATTATGAAATATGTGTAAATATTTGTGTATATAATTTGTATTATTTTTAATTGATTTAGCTTTTTATAATTTTATGTTAAATCATATTTTAATTATGCAGTATATTATTTTTGCATGTTTTTATTTAATATATTTTGAGTTTTTTTATTTATTTACGCATCTTCAAGTCATTGGATCTTGGATTTGATGTCTATTGTGATCCAATGGTAAGACATCATTTTTTATTATTTCTGTTATATTTTATTATTGCTCCATATTATTATATCATTTTAAGTGATTGACAAGCGTTAAAACTTGATCTTTTTTAAATTTGGTGATGGAATCTTAAATTCATCAGTGTAATAGATATTCTTTAATTTCCTTTGATGATTGTTTTTATTTTTAAGTAATAAAGTCAGTACCCGGCAGTAAGTAATACACATCGGGCTTAAGAAAGAGACTGTCTGCCATAATCGGTTAACTTCGGCTTTGTAGAGCGTCGTCTCTGTTATTCATACACGTGTTCCGTCGCTTTCTAGATACGGGACTGTTTGCACATCGTGCGACAGAGACGACGCTCTACAAAGCCAAAGTTAGCCGATTATGACCGAGTCCCTTTTTTAAGCCCGATGTGTATTACTTACCGCCGGGTACTGTAATGTGTTGGTGAATAAGTTATTGTTATTATACAATGAAGAGTAGAAGAATATCCGCAGTACATAGACTTACGCCATTTGCTATTACATCCAATTTCAATTACCACTCCTTGAGTTACGTCCACCTGCTTTCCGGTTATGTTTGAATATGTACGAGTCCATTACTATGTTTTTCATTATTTTGAATTTATAGTTATTTCATTCACAGTATAGTAGAATGCCGATTATCCGTGATAATTGGGGGACTCTTGAGCCCGGATAATTAAAAAACACGGTTATTCCAAATTAAACTTTTATTGAGTTAAACATTTTAAGAGTTGAAATGCTAGATGAATTTTGCTACGCAAAATGAGTACGTGAACAAACTTTCTCAAGGTTTGACAGATACAACCACTAAATGCCGGTATCATACTGCGGTAATTACATTGGGAAACCTCGGATCCACATATTAGTCAGTGTGGAGGCGGGTAAACACCACTAACTTACTAGCGTTAATCAATTGGTATAATGTAAACCATAGATTTAATAACAGTTTAGGTCCTTGCTTTGTAATTTTCAAAATGTGAACATTCGTTAAAAATTAGGAAAAACATATTTTTTGGTATTATTAAAAAAATTTTAGTACAGAGGACCACGGTTAATACAACTCGCGTATAAGTGAGCCTCGGGTAATCGGTGCTCTACTGTATTTCATTCATTTTACTTTTGCACCCATTTGCTAGTATTATTTCTTGCATTATTAAGGTTAATTAGCTTAAATACATTTGCAAGCTAAATAAAGTCTATGCTTTGACTTTCATGCATTTTTACTTTCATCCAAGCTCTGTCCTTAATTGAATGTAAGAGAAAGGTATTGCTGTAAGTTTTTAAAACCTTGTTTAACTTGTATATTAAATAAATTTAAGAAATATAATATTTAAAAAAATATTACAATTAAGTATCTAATGTCACAATATATGAAAACAGAATCAATACAATGATTCAATACCAAAATTTATTCAGTCAGTCTTATAATAGTATTATCAATAAATAGTATAATTAATAAATTTTGAAAATTTATCCTCTTATTGATTTATTCAAATTAGTTCATTCAAAAAATTCTCTTCATTACCGATAATTTGTAACTCTCTGTCTCATATAAATTGTATCGTCTCTGTGTACGTTCCTTGAATGTTTGAATGTGGTGTGCGTGTATTTCAGCAACAGTCTTCAGACCCGTGGAGCAGCAGCACGGCGAGCCCCCCGCCGCCTCCGCCCGACCCTTGGGCCCCGCGACCCACGCCTCCACCTACCCTGCCCCCCAAGGACCCATGGGCACCGCACGCTCAACAGGTGCTCACTGATACACTCTTTGACATCTTGACTCCTACATATTTATTGACCAGTATTAAAATTAAACAATTTAATGATGTTTCAAGGTATAAAATATGAAAATTACCAGTTTACCAAAGGTTTTCATTTTATTTTTATAGGAATAATAAATAACTTTGTTGTTCCACAAATTAGTGGAATAACAAAGTGATATGTTATTAAATGTTTCCAGTGTTTGCTTCTTAACGTGTTCCCCGCGGGAAGCACAAACGCCTGTGATCTGACGACAATCCAAGTTTCAAATCACAAATACTTAAAAAAAATGACACAAAACCGGAATAAAAATTGAACTAAAATTTAAAATAATCTTTATTCTAGCGACATCTCTGAAAACCTTGTCAAATAATATATTAGTTTATGAGATATTGTTGAATAAACAGAGCGCCGAATTTTTTTGGTTTCTCAATATTTCCAGCATTAACGACCTGTCGCGCGGATCGAGTCCTGCGATGAGTCTCTCTTACGTAAAATAAATATTACTAAGTCTCTCTTACGTAAATAAACATTACTAGTGCTATATGCATTTGATTGGGTGAATGTCATGAAGCATTGATTTGATCGTAGCATTCCTTTGTTTATTTTACGAAATGTTTAGTTTATCTCCTTTATTTAATGAGTCTCCTTAAGAGTAATGACTATTATTTATTATCAGAAAATTACTTAAGTGTCATGTTTACTTGGTGTTGTAATCAAATATCAGTGGTTCTAAACAAAATATGTGTTTAAACTTAGAAATTAAAAAACGCTGAAATTGTGCCGCGCACAGGATTCGTGGAATTTGATTTTTAACGCGGTGAACAGGTTAATCGATATGATGAGCAATCCCTTATGATCAATTATCCTACGGATGGAAGACGTCTATGCATGTATAGATTTATTGAGTGCAAGTATTGTAGTTCAGCCAGTACACATTCTTGACAGATCAAACCCTCAGTTCTGATGGCAAGATCAAAGTTCCAAGATGATTGGCAAATTTAATCTTTTTTAAGAGTTTTTTAATATAGCGCTATTTTTATGTTGCTTAAAGCACTATAAAAATTTATAAGTACAGCGTATAAGTTACATAAAAACAAATTCAGATATAAAACGGTTTAAGCATAAAACCAGTAAAGAAATGAATCCGCCTGGAATCAAACCTGCGGTGCCTGCTTACTTAGCGTTAATGCTAACTGTTAGACTATGGCCGCTGACAGTGTTATTTAAACACTGTTAGAATAGTTGTCTTAAGTTCGAAAAGTAACTATGACAGTAGTACTTTTTCAAAATGGCTTTAATTACTCTAAATTTCCAATGAGTAGTATTATAGTCTATGTTAACAATCCACAGGCAGGTCGGTCCCAGTTACATTTTTCTTATAGCTATATGAGCAGTTGTATGATACAGATCAAATTACTGCCATTTACTGTGCACTCAATCTTAAATTTATGCCAGTGAATATGTATATAGAAAAACTAAATTCTTGTTTGAAGTAACTTTTATGTGAGTTGTTCCTGTACAAAGTGTTAATTTAAACAAATCAATTCCATTTCTTTTTCCAGTTCTTTTTTTGTAATACTGGGGCATTGATATGTTAAATTTGATTGTCGTTTTCCATGTTATACAGCAAATTTCGTAAGATGTTTTTCAAGGGACCAACCGATTACAACTTCTTAAGAGAGTGTTTTTTGAGGCATATGTCCCAATTTATGGCAAAGATTGAACTTTTTAAATGGGAATATCTTGACAAGGTTTCACTGTTTTTCCTGATAATACTCTGTTTTTCCTACGTACAGTGAAGATAAAATATTTTGAAATAAAAGCCAGTACTATGACATTTTAAATTTGTGATCCACCTTACAAAATTGAAAAGTTGTTGCATTCCCGCCTTTTTTATTAGTGTTGAAATCAATTTAACTATCACACTTCATCGTATATAGTACAAACTGGCAGGTTTATTTTCTCCAACCAAACAGAAAGGTGTTTAAACAAGCTTGAGTGAAAACTGGGCTCGAATCCTTTTTAAAAACTCTGGATACCAACGGAAATCAAACCCGTAACCCCCGGGTCGCAATTACAGGTGTCTTACCAACCAGACCACGGAAGTCATCCTTCAATCATAATTATATTTTTAATTTTGAAATTTATTTGTTTAGATCTTTTATTTATCATTGTATAACATATTTTATGTGCATAAAAAAATCGACAAATATTTTAATAGAAAAATAAATTATTTTGAACTATGTATTTATGATTTTTTTATTTTTTATTATCAGATTGTTTGGTATTCTTATCAGATTGTTTGGTATTGTTTGGCATCCGATATAATGGATTTCATTTTATAAGATTTAAAAAAAAAAACTTTATATGAAGACATTTTTTATGACGAGAATCTAAATATTTTCATTGCAAATCTTATGTATGAAATGAAAATGTTTATAAACAAATGCAATGAAAATTATTTTACATTTTACAATAAAAAAAATGATAAAAAGAGTTTGAAAATTTTAATAGTCTTTTTGTAAATGTTAAATGTCCTACTGAAATCTCAAAAAACAATTTGATATTTTCTTTTAGTATGTGTGTAATTTTTTCTTAAGTATTAAGTCGCTGTTTGATGTTATTGTTTATCCTAATCTATAGCTTCTTAACCTACGGGTCGTGACCCTAAATTGGGTCAGTTGGTAATTTGAATGAATTGTTAAATATTTAACTCCAAAAACAAAAACCAAATTGCGAAAGAGACTGCAGCCTGAAGATGACCAAAGGTTTAGCTTATAAAATATTTAATGACCTTTCAAAACTTATTCAAATCCAAGAATCACATCATAAGATTTAATGTTGTTACAACTACATAAATAATGTATTTTGTGTTTATAGAAATATACAATTTATTTATTGTTAACTGTATGTTATTTTATTAATCTTAATTTGGTGGCGAAACCAAAATTAATACCCTTATCTAGGTCACTGCTCAAAAAGGTTAATAAAAACCCTAATCTCTAATACATATAAACATTATATTTTTATATGAAAAATATTTTATGTATGTGCTCTTAAGTTTATTGGAAACTGATTAATGTTATATAATTAAAATGTATACAGGTTTCTTTTTCTATAAATATTTAAAAATATTTCAATCAATTTATATATTTATCATAAAAATCAATCTATATAAAACCCTGTTAATTCAAAATTCGATATTGGAAATTTTTCAAACACTTCAAGACAAATTGACTCCATAAATCAATACATAATTGGAAAATTTTAGATAGCCAAGTTACAAAATTAACAATCTGGTTATCTTTATGCCCCTGCCGGCCTGCTTAGAGACTGGTTTAAATATGCCATGGTTTCTGCAGACACACCGCATGTCTGAAAATTCTTATATGGAACATTATTTACATGTCTTGATTCTCACCGCCTCGCTCGTTTTGAAAATGAGGAATTCCATTTATGTATACCACTTGTTCCCGACCGGTTTCTTTATTTATCGTTACGATCCACTTCTAGTATTTGTGAAGTAGATTAATACTAGAAATTCTTAAATTAGTTTGTGATAATTACTTACCGTATTTTACGGACTATAAGACGCACCTTATTTTTTAGGCAATTTTTAAAAAAATAAATTTTTTACCATTTTTATTATTAGATTGCAAAGCTAGACTAAAAAAATTTCTTAGTTTATAAAACCGAACTGACTTTTAAAATCCCTGAAAATCTTCATCTGAACTTTCTTCTTCTTCTTCTTCTTCCTCTTCATCGTCATCATTGTCTTCATATATAAGATGGTCTTCACTGCCATCGAGTGTTACTTATGCCGCACTTCTTGAAAGATTTAACAATAATATCTTCTCATTGAATATATGGCTACATCGAATATATGGCCATTTTTAAGACTGGCGGGAATTTTAAATCAAACACTGGAAATTTTTATATTGATTTCAAGTATAAGACGCACCTGAATTTTGGAGGCAATTTTTTTAAGAAAAAAGTGCGTCTTATAGTCCGTAAAATACGGTATATTATTTTATACTTAATTTGGAATAATTTGAATATCCTAATGCCATATTTTTTTAATAATTCGAAAATGCCGAAAAACAAAGCTATAGATAATTTACAAAGCGTTCAGCTATTAGCTTTTACTCACTTGTGTCGACCATCTTTACCTATGCCGCGTTACCATCGCCGTTACGCGAATTTCGCAATATGTTTGCGAATTTTTAAATAACTAGTTAAATTCATTGAAATTTTTTCGATCCCTTAAATTTTTAATTAGCGGGGTTTTATTGTTTGTATTTTACTTTACTTAGTGTTAAAACTAGTATGCTGCTATTCACGGTTTTAGAAAAGATGTCATGGGTTTGCCTATAATTTTGATTAATATATTTTTTTATGTAATATTTTATCAATTTTATATTTATTTATATCCTAATATTTCTTGAATAAATTTCCAAAAAGTCAATTGCGCGACTGAATTGAATTCTTTCAGTAATATAATTAGTACAGTAGGAACCTCAAATTGTATGTATTATTACCTTAATGTATGTTATTATCTGTTAATATTTTATTTATTTATTGATTTATATTATAAACATAATTTAATGCATGTTTCCGTTTTCTTATTTATCATTCAGGTGTCGGATTTGGATATTCTTGAATACTACCCACCATTGGTGAGAAGTGTTTTACTAACATCACCATGCCCAATATTCACACACATCATCAACTCTTAATATAACTAATATTCACTTCATTTATGGGTTGATATATTAATTTTATTTTGTTTTCATTTATGTACCGAGTGTAGTCCTAAAAAATATCTTTGAAAAGCATGTTTTTCCACCATTAAGATTAATTCTCTCTGGTTTAATTTGAATCTTAACTATTGAATACAAATAAAATGTTTCCACTTGACCTTTGTGCAATTTTATATTCGAGTGCCAACTTTCATGTATGGGAGTGAAACTTAAACATGAAAAAATACTGAGAGGAGCCGAATAAATGCTGTAGAAATACGTGAATTGAGAAGAATACATGTAGGGGCAATGTATGACAGAATACGGAATGAAGTTGTAAGGAATGAATGTGAACTTAAGACTGGTGTGTTAAGTAAGATGAAGAAGAGTATGTTGAGATGGTTTGAGTATGTGGAATGCATGAATAAAGAAAGACTAATAAAACAGATATGTAGCGCAAATGTGAGTGGAAGACTAAGGAAAGTATGGTTGGATCAAATAATGATATTCTGAAAGAAGGAAACAGAGAAAGTCAGAGAAATCGTAGAAGTCGTGTAAGATATATGGATGTAGAAGAGGTAAGGATGTGTGTCGGGATAGGCTGTTTCCTCTCTGCCTACCCCGACAGGGAAATGACATGATGGTATGTATGTGTTATATTCAACAGTCAATTTGTTATTGCGAATTATATTGCTATCTCCTATCTTGAGGCTCTCTACAGACAGAATCCCGACTGAAAATAGTCTCGAGATATGAGGTAGGATTGTACAATTAGTAGTTGTATATTTGGTAGTAAATTCTTCAATAAGTAATTTATAACTTAATAATAAAAGAATTATTTATTTAGTGCCATTTACAGAGCAGGGATTCAAACGTCCTATTATTGACAATTTAAAAATATTACAAAACAAATATATATAAATTGAGAGTAAGAATCGGAAGGTGGTGACTGCGGTCATTAGATTAGATACTTTCCCGTGTCTGCATATGTTAAGAAAAACATATTTGGTAAAAAAACTGGAGAAACTTACCGAGGGAAAACAAATTACAAAGAAACTTTTGAAGGTCTTCCGATATGTGATAGTAACACATTCGGCTTTTAGTTGTTTGCAGATTTCCTCATAGTTTGTTTTCGATTCACAATCTACCTTATAATAGTTTCAAGTTACACATTACAACAGTTTAAAATTTATTCAAAATATAATTGCTGAAAACACAATTCTTTCCTTATGTCCTCATGATACAAAATGAATTAAATATTTCCACTATGAAATACATTTTGTTAAACTAATCATATTTAATTTTAAATTCGTAACAAAAATAAAATCCTGTTTTTATTTTAGTTTAGAACTCCTTGATATCATCCTTAGACTTGCATCATCCTTAGACAAATCATTCTTCAAACTGTCACTTTTTATTTTAGTAACCTTTAAATCCTTTTGTTTAATAACGTTTTTGGTGTATAGAGCATAACATGACATGTGATTTTTTTTCTACTTAGCTGATAATATATATTTTTGGCCCATTTCTATGCAATTATTATATAAAACTTTTTAACTATCTAATGGTAAATAAAGTAAATTTCCTTTTGTCTTATAAAAGATGTTTAGTATTTTACATTCTTGTTGTCTAAAAAACATCAGTTGATGCTTTTTTTTTAATTATTTGTTACATTTCAATTAAGTATAATTCTTTGTAATTTGTTTAGTCAAACACTGTTTATTCCACTTTATATAACTGTATAACCCTACCGGTTTCAAGCTTTTCACTGATGAGGTGAAAAGCTTGAAACCGGTAGGGTTATTCTGTTATGTAAAGTGGAATAAACAGTGTTTGACTAAACAAATTACAATTTCTTTAAACCTCCACAGTGTTAATGCCTTAACTATAAATAATATATAAAGTATTATCAGATCATGCAGATCTGTAATTGCAATATCATATTATCAGATCATGCAGATCTGTAATTGCAATATCATAATTCTGTAATTGCAATATCATATTTTTAATTGTATATGCACTGTGATCATTTAAATGGTCTTAGTGAATATTGTAACAGGTTAACCTATTTGAAAATTATAGACTGAAGAAATTAGTTATATTTATTTGGTTTCAGGAAGGTAAAAAAATTAGGCAATTAATTTTAAACATGTTATCCTGATAATTGTAATCTTCAGTATCAATAGGGATCACTTCTCAGATATATCTTCAATATTGATAATTTTTTATTCAAAACAATTTTTTTTTTAATTGTTGATTTTTCAAATTTGAATTTTTGTAATTTAAATTTTTTCTCTTTGATTACAGTCCCCTCCGTTTGAAATTAATGAGATTTTACTATCCACTTATTTTTCTGTATGTTTTTTACAATATCCCCTATTTAACCTGACAAAATTAAGTAAAATTTACATAAGAGTATTATAAAAATAGTGACTTTATAACTTGGTGCTTAATCCACTTAAAAAAAAACAACCAATTTATGATCAATCAAAAATAAAATAATTTTATCTTTTTCAGAGAACAACAACACCTTTACAAAACATAGCGAGCCCGTCATCTGACTTGGAATTTGACATGATTACCAATCGATCACGTTCTCAGAATGATTCCACCGCTAACAATAACAATCACGCCAATGGAGGAACTCTCTCGCCTGATCCATTTGACCTGTCTCTGCTCGGGGACAGTTTGGCCACAAATGCTAACAGCCAACCGACGAAAAAGACTCCGCAATCATTTTTGGGAGAAAATAGCGCCTTGGTCAATCTTGATAATCTTATTAAGCCAATGAATGGAACCACTCCTGAGCCTATCTTCGGACCTAGTACAGCAGGGGCATTAAACAGTTCACCAGCCAATCCATTCTCTGCAGAGTTGCCGCCGCCGAGACCTAATCTTTTCCAAACTCAAACGCAGGTATGAAGTTAATTTTCTCTTAGTAGTGCTCTTCTCAATTAAGGTTGCCAATCATAATAGCCATCTTCACTTTATCTGCTGTGATCCTGATAATGGACAATAAATTAATATCGCAGCGTGACCACACTCAAATTCTTCAGCTATTTTTTTTTGAGTAATTTATATATCATTGGGTTTTATTCACATTATAAGTATAGCTGAGAATGAATGTCGGGAAATCCATAGTCGTTGTGATAAAAAAGTGTGAAAGGGAAAGTAAATGCGATATATGGGTGAGTAATGAAAAATTGGAGCAAGTTGAAGAATTCTGCTATTTGGGTAGTATTTTTTCAGATGAAAGAGTTACGAGGGATATAGAACAGTGTGTGATAAGAAACAAAGTCAATAGGGCACTTAAACATATATACCCAAACTGGAAAATATCAAAATCTGCTAAGATGATTGTCCACAGCGGTATTTTAGTACCAACTTGGATGTATGGGAATGAAACTTGGATGAGGAAAAAGACTGTAAAGAACCAAATAAATGCTTTAGAAATACATGCACTTAGAATGACATTTGGGGTAACAATGTATGACAGAGGAATGAAATGATTAGGGATGAAAAGCTGATGTGTAGAGTAAGATGAAGAAGAGTACTCTGAGACGGTTTGAGTTGGAACAAATTGAAATTGAAGTGGAAGATGTAGTAGAGAAAGACCAAAGAAAGTATGATTGGATCAAGTGGATATTTTTAGTACTTTAAAAGTAATGGTTTATTTGTATATATTGCAATAGAGAAAATATATTTTCTACCTGAAATTTAAATGTTAATGTTGTCCCATGTCCGTTTTGAATGTTTATTAATATACTTTTCAAAAGCATGAAATGAAGAGAACCAATTTTATTTGTAGAATTTCTGTTTCAGCCCCGTCTCACTATGAATGAAATAAAACAACAGCCGCCTTTCACGATGGCCCCTGTGCAGCAGGACCCTTGGGCCCCCATTCCCAACAAACCCCAGTCGACTACTCCCAACCCTTTCTTGTCATAACCTCGCACATAATGCACTCTAGCTACATTGAAACACCACTGCGTGAAGCTTGATACACGTGTGATGCCTGGTATTTCAACCATTTGCTAAGTCTGAATTTTCGGTACATTATAATATTAATATGTACAGTCACATTCCATTAATATTTGAAGAAAGAGTTTATAAATTGATTTTTTTATTATATGTATTTATTATCATTTTATTTTTATTAAAACAAAACTAAATCTTTATTTAAATGTTTTCAAACAATGTTATGCAAATTTTTAAAATGTTTGAAATCATGTCATTATCATTGAAATCACATTAAGGCTGATGAGTTGAGCAAGATGAATTAAAGCACGCTGAGATGGTTGGGCACGTGGAACGAATAAATGAAAAAAGGTTAACAAAACAAATATACAGTACAAATGTAAGTGGAAGGCGTTGTAGAAAAAGACCAAAGAAAGCATGGTTGGATCAATTGTATGATATTTTGTAAGAAAGAAGGAAACGTAAAGCCAGCGAGATATCACAGGTGCTGTATGGATATAAAAGTGTAGAAAAATGTGTGTCACAATAGGAAAGTATGGCACTCTCTTCTTTCTGCCTTTCCCGATAGGGAGACGGCATGATGGTATGTGTGTGTTTGAAATCGTTATTTAGAATTTGCAATATTGTTGGAATCATCGTAAAAGATAAAAACATATAAGTAATTCTTTTCCCATATTTATTTTCTTTTTTCATTTGTTTTTTTCGATCAAATAAATAGCATTCTTTTGATTCATATATAAAATTATCAATTTTCACATTTTCGTGCCTTTGTCTCTTAAATGTGTGGCCTTAAAGAGAGAATCCTTGAAAATATTCACTCATTCAATTTTTCCTCGATTCAAGACATATAGTTTGAATTAAGTATGTGAATCAACCTGATTGTTTTTTCATTAATTAAATGAAGAATTATTCATGTCAAAATCAATATGAAAGCAAAAATTTTTTTTTTATCGATGATCAATTAACATATTGTTTTATAAAACATTTAATAGTAGATGAAACATGAATTGAATAAATCCACTATTTATTTTTTAAATACATATACGAGTATAATGGAATATATTTAAAGAAATTATATTATTTTGTTTGAATTAGCTCAATCTTGTAATAAATAAATCAGCATCTAGAATTGATATTGCATTCATACTGGAAGTCAATCTGTATTATAATGATATTTTTACAATGTCAATATTTGTGTAAGATCTCATATTGTAGGTTTTAGACATCTACCGCAAATGTTATTCTAGTTAAATATTATTTTCACAATTCGGTCAAATCATCTTGATTCAGTTTAAATGTGTTAGTTATGAAATATTTCAGGCTCAGTATACTGTATTTTACAATTGTATATTATATTAATATCTTTTTATAGTGTCTATTGACAGCATGCCATACGTGGAGAGATTAACCTTATGTAGATATTTAATTATTTTCATTTCTGCTCTCATATGCTTTGCATCTTATAAATGTTGTTGAATTTCAAAGCAAAAAGATGAACCTGTACTAGAAAGTTATTTTCAAAAAATAGATTGATTTCTGGCACGTGCATTATAATTTTATAGTAAAGCATTTCTATTGCATTTATTCCAGTTTTGCTGTTTTTTTTTTTTCGTTATGTTTGACTATTTTATATTTATTTTGAATGATTTTATTTACATTTATCGTAAATATATTTTTATTTCAAGAGTTTGAAGACCTAGAAATACCAGGCAGTCTTTAAACGTGTTCAGGTTTCAGTTTTGCACTTAAATTGATGTGTCATTTAATATTTTTCATATGAATTTATGAAATTGAAATATTCTTAAAAATACTATTTATTTCAGGTTTATTGTAAGGCAGCTCCATTACTCATAAGTAGGTCATATTATTGCGTGACGTAGTATATCTCAAGACCTATAGATTGTTTACAAAGTAATTACACCTTTTATGCTTTGAGAAGTTTTGATTATAAATCCAACACTCGGGGTGACAACAAAATTCTATACTTGATAGAACAAATCGACCAATATTATTTTCTAATATTGAAGCTATAGATTTTTTTATATTAGAAATGTTTTTCACATTCATTCATAATAGTCAATGACATAAAATAAAATGAAATTTTGTTTTCGAAATTCACATATTAAATTAAACAAATTGCTGAAGCAAAATGTTTTATTAATTTTGATGTCAGTCTCTAGTCTGTTTTGAACACAGTTATGCAATGTTATATATAACCCACTGTGAATGCAATGGAGCTGCTGGTGAATTCTTAGTTTTGCGAGCTTTATATATCAATGTTTTCCCTGTCTATTTGGATTTTGTCCTTTTGGTGTTGGTATATTTTTATGAAAATAATTATGTAATGCATCATAATTTAGGAACACATCTTATGATTATTGATTATTTTTTCTCAATTTATTCAAACATATATTTCTTCTAGTAAATTAAATCTTTAATTTTTTGTGTGATGATTCAGTTAATGCAAAATATTAATTTGTGTGTTGGTCTACCTGAGTCAAAATGCCTTTCTTTTTACATAATCAAAGTGTCTCTTTTGAAGTTTATTTTATAATGTGTTTATAAACCCAGTGAGTGCCTTATATTTTTACCTATAAAGTTTTTAATTAAGGCCTATAAAGATGTTTTAATACATATATATACTTAGCATCCAAAAGGTTTGGAATATAGAGCTGTAATCTTAAAGTATTGTTTTACATTTAAAAACATCTATCAAGTTCTTTCTTATATAGAATTTGGTATGTTCATTATATTTTTATTGTTGTTTTAGTAAAAATAATAATAAAAAACAGATATCTACCATTTGGAAGCACATTTAAAAATAAAAGAGAGTTAAAGAAAATATTATTGATGATTAAAGGGGAAAAAACTAAAAATAAACACAAAATAAATAAATATAAATCGATTCATTGATGATTGAAGAAAGGCAAGTTTGAGAAGAAGTATCTCAGATTTTTTCTGACAATAATTACATTACAAGACAAATGGATATGAAATACAAAGTTATCAAAAAGTCTAAACTCATCTTGAGTGTCTCTTCCGAACGAGACAAGCTCTCAACAAGGAGAAAAGGCTCAACCCACAAGATCCCAGATGTTTTTCAGCTTAGACCTAAACTTAGTCATTATTGTTGCTAGTAAAAAATCACTTGTGCAAGGTTTGTTAGGTAATTACACAAAAAAAAAATTGCTACTCCAGAGTAACAGCACCTCAGTCACCTTCAAAGTATTTCTGTGAGGAAGCAACAGCCTTATTCCTGCACTCCATATTCTTCCTGGAATAATTTTCAAACTCAGCCTGTATCTGCTTCATCACATTCTTCTTTATTTGTTACACAACCTCAAACCTCTCCCTTCAAGGGCCATTTCAGTTTTAGAAATGGGCAGAAATGACAGGTAGTCATGTCAGGGCTGTATAGAGGCCAATATACTTGTTTAATTTGGTGTTTAACCAAAAAATCCAAGATGTTATCGTGGTGAGGCCGGCAGTCTCTACTTTCCAAGCTGTTTTCTCCTCACTGCATCTCTCAATCTCGAAACTCCGAGGTAGTACTCCTTGTTCACTGTCTGATCTTGTGGAACATGATCATGGTGATCAACATCTTTGTGGTTAAAGAAAACTAAGCATCGTCTTGACATTGCTCTGATTTTTTTCGCTCCATTTTTTACCAATAAACTACTGATATATTTTTGCTTATAAAACAAGGAAAAGTAACTAAAGACCAGTTACTGTAATTGTACCCTTATACAAATGTATATAGATATGCCGACACACAAAAATTTATTTTAATATTGCTGATTTCTTATTTCATCATTTACTAAATTTTGAGTCAAAATAAAAGACATTTATCTTCAGGATTGTATTTAAATAAAATAAAAACAGTGCGAGATTTACATTGCACTCCCTTTGCATTTAAGTTTTTTCATACTTTTTAATCTAGAAATAAGTGTTTTGGAAAAATATTCAATTTTTTTAATTGTTTAACATAATATGAAATTACATATTGCAATTCAAACTTGTGATACAATATTTTTATTTTATCTTTTTTCAGATTACCTTATATGTTTGTGCTCAGCGTCGGTTTTTATGTAATAAGTAACCAAACAATTTACAAAATATTATTTGTTCAAATTTAGTTATTTGAATTTCTTTTTGGATATATTTTTAGATCTAGATAAAAATGTTTAATTTTATAACTAAAGTATTAACTATTATAATGATTTTTTTTAATTTTGTTATGCACCGTGCTGATATTGAAAGTTTAAGAGAAATGAAAGTGAAAATAAAAAATTTACTTTCCACATATTTATTACTTTGTGAGCAATATTATTATTTATTTTTCTTAATATTTGTTCAAAGTGTTTTTTTTTTTTTTGTGAATTTAGACAAAAGACAGCAACATATCAGATACGAATAAAACAAACGGAGATTCCTTCTAATCTTTTAAAACAATTTCTGTTACTCTTAATATGTAATAATAATTTCAACGTGATTATTAAAACTTGATAAATCTGTCAATTGATTTTGAATCAGAAAAACAATGTTTTATTACGCTGTTGATAAGTATTTTTGTAGTGGATTTTCTTACTGTGGCTTTTTAATGGGAGGAAATTAAGTGCAAAATATTGGTGATGATAAGTGATAAGGCAAGACTTTCCTCTAAAAGTTAGTATAATGTGTGACAGGAAAGATAGAACATATGTTTTTGTCTTATGCAAATGAATCTACGAAATAATGAGATTGTCTTGTAAAACATAATCTAAGAAGACATTGGTGAATATTATTGTACTGATTTATTTTTATGTAGTTTTATGTCATCTATTTCAAAGATATTTATGTGAAATATATTATTTTTATTATACTTTTAAGTTATAAACTTTTTTTTAATTGCTGACAATGGAATATTTTAAGTTTCATTTGGAGTTGTGTTTTAAAACTTGTGCAGTTTAATCTTTATGTTTTACAAAAAGATATATCCATAGTGTATTATGTGTTTAGTGCCTTAATGAATTAATAATAAGCACGGATTAACCTCAAATAAAGTAATATATGCGGGTAGGAGGCTAACTGAAATGGTCGGAACTAGAGACAGACTGTAATCGTGAATGGAATTAGTGTTCAAGTATTTTTTATTGTACAGGATGCATGAAAGGGTACAGATAAGTATATTTATACACTTTATGGAATTATAACATACTGACGGTGGTAGGAAGTTGATAAAATATCCTGATTCTGGAGGTTAGAAGATTATTCTTGTGTATTTCAATATTTTCAAATTACCGCTGAGTTAAGTCCTCTTCTTGATTGTGAATCAAACTCAGTACTGGTGAGTACAAAACTACAATGTATAGCTATAGCTATGTAGGTGATCTCATTTTGCTTCCATAATTGTGGATTCTTTATATAGTCCATATAATTAACACTCAGGTTGGTTGTTCATTTAAACCAATTTTATATTTGAATTTGTCCTTTCACACTTGATCTACTTTACAATATTCACAGAATAGTTAGTGGAATGTGTAATGAAAATGTTAGTTTGAATGAAGTTTTCTAAACAAAAAAATATGATGAATATACTGCAGAGCAGGCATAAAGCAATGTGACATGAAATGTTTTTTTTTTAAAGCATTTTCTATGTCCAGTTAACATGTGCAGATTGAATTGAATAATTATTATAAATGCAAAATCGCCATTATTCAATGACATTGTGTTATTATGCCATCCATACAAATTTTAATTAAATGCGAACATGCGTCAACATGGCCAGGCGGCTCAGCAGGGTCCATATGTCTGGCATTTGTGGGAGGGAGTGCGCATCCAGGATCAGGCTGTTCTCTCACAGAAGATCACACGATCGACGTGGGAGAACGGTTCAAGATCGACATTGGAGTGGCGGAGAGGGGATCCTCGACTGCGAGGCCCGGCTACGGCGACGATGACAAATTTTAAGCGTATATTGAAAAGTATACATGCAATGTCGCAAAAGTAATTAAATTATGTATTTCCCACTTGTTTATGTGTTTTGGTATATTTTTGTAACTTGTTAAATAATTATTTAACCTAAGTTCCATCAGGAGTATAGGGATACCATCAAACAACTTTATCCAGATTAGTCCTCCACCTCCAGCGCTTCACCGTTATTATGGTAGTTATATGCTGCTGCTGCGTCTAAAAACTAATCATCTACTTCGTCAAATGGCTGTACCACTCGACACCCATCATCCTCCTAAGACATCAGTTCTGTCCAAATTTTCTAAATTTCAAATAGTCATTTATTATTTTTTTAGGAAAAAAAAAACAAAAGTGGAAAGTGATGATTTTGCTTTTATAGCATTCAAGAGATGAAAAAAATATTTGAGATGGATAGACTTACTTTGACTGTGTAGTTAGGGTTTTCCAGAATAAATTTAATATTGAATTTAAGCGCTTAAAATTGCTATTCTGAATGTGTTTCCGTTTATTAGATGGACAAATAAATGGTAAATTGTCTTTATTCATATAAAATTTCAAAAATTAAAAATTTAATAGAAAGTAACCAAATGTATGCCAGTTATACATACTTAAATCAACAATAAAACCTAGGAATAGGTTTTTTCAATTTCTGCTTATTGAATATATCAAAATTTGAAAGAGTGTATGAAATATTCATGCCTTTTCAAGTTTTGAATTAAAATTCAATACAAGCATCATATTTATTAGCCGTACCAGATCAATGTGAATTCAATCTATATTCTTACCTACATATCGATATGTTGTGTTATTTGATCAATAGTTAAATATTATTGAATTTAATTGTAAGATACACAAACATTTTGATTACCTTTATTACAATGAAGCAAAAAAAGATACTATGTATCAGCATTATCACCTACTTTGCAGAATTAGTCAACTTATGAGAATGACAGAATTCTTAAAATTTTATTTGTTTTATAAATGAATATTTTTCTAGGTATAAAGAAAATAGACTATTCTAGAACTTATCTGTATGAGAAGGCACTGAATCCACATATGACTCAAAATTGAATTTCACAAACAACTAGAGTGCTCTCAAAAGTTCATATAAAAATATCCCGCCCTGCCTATGAAGTTCCCGTGTCTAGTTAATATATTTATGTCTTATCTCCCTTACACAAATTTAACACCAATAAGAAGAAAAAACAATTGAATAAAATCAACACCAGCCATCAAATATTCAATTGCTTAAGTATTGTGAATGTCTTTATATACATATATTTTATGAATAATGAATGTTTTTTTTTTGTTCTCAACCTGTTTATTCCTTTTTGTTCTCAATTTTAAATCTTAATGAGGATCTTTAAGTGTACCTTATTTTCAAGCAAATCTTTGAAATTTCACACAAGTTCCAGATTATGCTTCTATTTCACGAGTCATTGAAAATATTGGTGGAAAGTGAATACATCTATGTAAAGCTATGGAAAACTATGAAGATTTCTCCGTTTTCTTTTCTATTTGTACATTAGTTTATCTATAATTTAGTTCACATTTTTATATGTTCCTGTATTATTGTATTGAATTACAATTTTGTTGTATACAGTAAAACCTGGCGGGCTTATTGTCATACGGCAATATCTTCCTGATGCAGAGCTTAAAAATTACATTTCCAAAAATACTCGGAAATAAATTATTTCAATCATTGGTGGTTGTATAGTTTTTGCGCAAAGTTTTATGTTGCATATGTGTATATTCCTTTAGAAGTAAATTTCAACAAACTATGAAAATATGGAAACAAGATCTCTCACAATCTGAATCATTAAAATTACATATTATGTGAATTGACAACATAATCGTGTGAATTGGATCAGTTTCGGATTTATTGATCTTTCTTATTGAACAGTAAGTTTGACTTCTGGAGTGGTAGATCACTATTGGATGGATTGAGAACTATAAGGGGAATCAAGTTTTTTTAAACTGACTACAGCAAAAGATTGTTCATTAAATTAAGGGTTTTACTAAATTTTCAATTATTTTTTCATATATTAATGAATTATTTGCATTAGTCAAAAAATTTATGGAAATCTAAAAAAAAATAATATGGTCAATTATCTTTATAGCTAAAATCATATCCTTGCTTTAGTTTTTTTTTTGTGTACATGTACAGGAGGATGTTCTATTGAAAAATAAAGTTAATTTTATCATGCCAAATACCAAGTTATAATAAGGCATTCGTAATTTTTTGCATTCGAATAGAATAAAATTTGATTGATTCGTATTATTCCCGGTTACAAAGCTCGTTGAATTTGGAGAGTGGCCATCAAGGGAAGGATAAAAAAAGTTCATGATTTTTCTTTAAAAAACTGTCTTCAATCAAATTAATACGTAAGCAATGTGACATTTCATCTTAGTAAAGAAATTTCTGTTTTTTTTAAATGCCTTAAAACCTAGGTTTTGTGGAATATAGATAGCATTATAAATTTTGAATACCGAGCCATTAGATGCAGTAGGGTGAGAATTATGTAGACGGAGCTTAGAATGGAATATTGGACTTGAAGGAAAAATGAGGGCATTTATAATTGCTGGGTCACACAACTGGTTTAACATTGGCAGTTGTGTGATTAACTCTCGTAATGAAAATTAAAAAAAAATAACTCAATTTATCACCATTTGATTCAAACAACAGTTTTAATATGACCCTAGAAAAAGTTTTGATTTAAGATATACTTAAGAATTGAACCATCTGCTAAAATATTTCGAGTTTTCTTTCATAAATCAATATTATTTATTGAATATTAAAAATAATTCAAGCAATGAAGCTACCTAAAATAGGATTTCTATATATTTTATTTGATAAAAAAATAGCTTGATTATTATTAGTTTTTATAGAAAATCTTTAATTATTGATTTAAATATGTTTTATAAAATTAATATACTTTTTATGTCTAAATCATATCTGATGAGAGAGAGATTTACATTACCAAACATTACTAACATATTTATTTTAATCATGGCTTTATATTTTATACAAACTTTTTTATCATAAATACATAACCTATGCATATTAAGTAATGTAAATAACGAATTATGATTATTCAAAAAAATGTACACTGGCTTTTCTGTACATACAATCAATTATAATTTTTGAAATAATTTTGGTGTGGCATTTACATTATATTTTTTGTAATTAATAATTTTCCTATTAACATTAATCGAATAGAGTTTTGTATAAGGAAGGTTTGGTTTTGATTAATCATGATAATCTTGTTCTATCAAATAATGGAGAGTTGTGAAAAGAGCAATTGATTGCCTGTCCAACGCCTGTAAATATGTGTATTGGAAAATGAAATTACACATTACCTATTATGTAGATTTTCATTTTTGGCTATTTACATTATAAGATTTGATATATATTTGTATGGTATTCTAAAATCTATCACTTGTGTTTCATTTTCCTTTTCTCTTGTAAAATACTTCCTATCCTTTACCATCCTTTTGTAATTGTAACAACTTGAAAAGTTCTACATATTTTACTTTTCTTCCTCAAACTTAACACCACTAAGTAGTAGAACTCAAAGTTCATAATAGTACACACTATAAGGTCTATCTAGTGCTTTCAGGGTGGCCTATAAGTCGCACTCTAATGCTTCTATTCAAGATGTGGATCTCATTACTAACTGAACACAAAGAGGTGCAAATTGTTACTTCTTAAGATTCTAAATGTCGTTTGGTTGAAGTTGCTTGATCATCTTGTACCAGCACTCTCTTGTACCTTTTGAATATTCTACGTGGTCTTCCGGGTCGAGGCAAGTCAATCCCTGCTGTTAAAAATGTGTAATGATATCGATATTTGTGTTGTGTTTGCTCTTAATTTGCGAAATAAATTTTGACTACTTTAGTTGTTTTGTTAAATTCTCCAAAGTAAAACTTTAGTATGCCTTTCACATTAACAGATAAAAAAATAAACAAAAAATTTCATGGTTTGAAACTGGAGCGCTTCTGATGGGCCACCTGTATTTATCCAGGAAATATATAAATAGAAGAAATGAGGTGCATGGCCGCGCGGTAACACGCTGGATTTCTGTGCGGAAGGTCATCTGTTCGAACCCCGCGCTGTGTTACTCTCCTCGAATGACACAGACACTTTCCGCCTAGTTTTCGAGGGTATTAAGGATACATATTACTTTGGTCATATCTATTCTTTAAAAAAAAAAGAAGTCATTCACAATATATCCGAATTGGTGAAGACACCGTAAATACATGGGATTCTGTAAGTACACCACTTGTGATAATCAAGGATTCTCTTCAAACTAGAGGACACCTTTACAGGAAAATGAACTAAAAACTTTTCACTCGTATGGTACCCTTCAACATATCCTAATTGGTGATTCTGGCATATTGAAAAGCGGGGCTGGGAGACAACATTGTCTTCATTAATCGAGCCTTCAGATTTAGAACCACTGGAGTAAGCACGGGACTCTTTCATAATGTGTTGGCAATACTACCTCACATAAACCATTCATATGTCTAGCGGTGTGTTAGCATTGTTAGACTGAGATCCTGTTTTTTTTTGGTACAATCGGGAATTGAACCCAAAATCCCCTAGTGGTAGTTGAACATCTTACCAACTAGGTCATCAGCATACAAAAAAATCATCAAGTACATACCAGGTCTGTAAATATGAAACCGGAATTTGCTCATAGATGGCTCTAGTTGTCGATGTAGTGACTGTCAAACCGGGTCATTGGCGCCTTTTTCTTATGTTTACATTTTTCCAAGACTTAACTCGCAACAATACAAGTTTAATACAACTACATATGTTTTCATAGCGTTGACATGTCTGTTTTTGTGCCTGAAAACTATGATTCGCGGACAACATTGATTTTCTGTTACCATTTGAAGAAAACTGCTGCAGAATCACATTGAATGCTTGTCGAAGCTTACGGTGAGCATGCTCTTGGTATATTACAGTGCTTTTAGTGGTTTAAAAAATTCAAAAATGGCGATTTTGACGTGAGAAACGAAGAACGTGGAAGACCACCGAGAAAGTTTGAAGACACCGCATTGTTGGATGAGGATGACGCTCAAACGCAACAACAACTCACGGATCAATTAAATGTGACACGAGAAACCGTCTCCATATTCGCTATTGATGGTTTTTCCTTTTCAAGGTGATCGATAAATATTATACCATGCGCATCCCAAAATACGGAGGCCATAACCTTCCCGGCCGACTGTTGAGTTTTTGGTCGCTTCGGATGACTTTCACTGGCTGCTCTCCACTCAGCTGACTGCCGATTTGATTTCAGAGTATAGTGGAATTTAAAATATGGTAAAATAATTCAGTGTGGTAGTTTTTTTAATCATGCAGCAGTCAATATGTTGTCTTAAATGCTGAAAATAAAACAAGGTATGCATATTTTTTTTGTAAATAGACGTCTCTTTATAAAATTTGGTTTCAAAGTAACTTAAATGTTAAATTAAAAGAACTTTAAGGTATAAAATTGTTTTATAATAAATATACGTGGTTAAATAAATTGATAGTTATAAATAACTACAGATTGGAATTTAAAGACAATTACTAAGCAAGAATTCATTATGTTCATATCCAATTGACATGCAAAAGAAGCTTTTTCAAGTGCAAAAGTTTATTGTTTAAAAAGAAAATCTATTTCACGAAAGTGGACCATTGCAGATGAAAACCAGTCGAGCTTTTATTTACTTCACAGATGTTCAGTACCATAGCTCAGTTGAGGAACTACGTTTCTTCAGTCTTCATTGAGGGATCAGTTGGCAATTCCTAATTTTTGAAGCTCATTCCTACTGACCAGAAATTAATTTTCTCTCCAGAAAATATAATATAACATGATTTAAGATAATAAACATGGTCGTATATCTACTACTACTATAGATGATTTTCCACATTGTGTTTTTTAATAAATGTGCCTTGATATCATGCGAAGATACATAGTTGTTCAAAACTAGAAGACCATACATCAAAATTTTCTTCAGAAATAATTCACTTCATCTAATTCATGAACACCAAAAGAACACAGGATTAACATTTTTTTTGTTTTTATATCTTCTTGCAGTAGATTCTTGATCTGTTTTTTCTATACTATTCCTAAGACTGCCAGCTATCACACCGTGTCTATTTAAGGATGTGCCTGGTGAATGGCTTTCTATGCGGTAATCATGAGAAACTATAGAAAGAATCCGAGTCATATCCATTCTTTAAACCATGATCTTGCCAATAATGCCTTCTCTGCCTTTCCCATCTTTCGATGTCTTTACTTTCACGCATTTTGATTCCGCCTGAATGTTTTACTAGTTATAAATCGCACAACCTTAATTTCTGATGTTCTAAGGAGTGTCTTCGTTCATGTAGTATCATCTCCAGTTTCAATACCATGTCATTACAGGTCTAACATATGTTTCATAGATCATCACTTTATTTTCTGTTGACATGTACTTATTTTTTACATATACTATATTCATCCATATTAATTTTTCCATATACTATACATATACACATATGCATCTAGATATTGCCGAGGCTTTGTTTACATGTTTTGTAATTTCTGTACATAAATCATTATGACTGTTAATATGCACTCTATTGAAAAAAGTTTGTTTTTATATTGAGTGATAAAACAGACATTACTAGAGTGACTAGATTTCAGTTCATGTAAACCCTGAGATTGCTTGTGAGTAAAAAAAAGGTTGGAAATACAAGATATTTATAGAAAACAGTTAAGTTTCTGATAATGTTTAACCCTTCCTTCCCTGTGATGTGTAACTAGTACACATTGCTTCTAAAAAATTTAATATCTCTATAAATATAATAAATACTAGGTTCAGATTTTAGGTATTCCTCCGTAATACATTGAATGAAAAAAATAATATTAATAATAACTAGCACTTATCAGCCACATGAGAGATTTTTGTGAAAATTGGGAATACACCAATACAATCAAACGTGTGCCAGTGTGTGATGTAGGTATATTCATTCTGAAAAACCGCTATGGGTGAGGAAGCGACACTATTCATGTCTCAATCTACTTCGGTATATGGGAATTCGTAATTGTGTTTCTTCCTTCGAGGTATAACAGACTGAGTCCCGTCTCAGTAGCTCTGGGGCATCCATTTGAGGTGGTCTCTTCGCCCATTTTGTGAACGTCGGCCGATGTTTTTTTCATGTTTTCAGCAATTAAATTTCAATTACTATATTATAACTTTTGACTTCAAATTTAATTAATTTAAGCGATTGGCTATGTATATCCTTATTTTTCCGATTTTAAATAGCTCATTTTTACATGTGTATTGAATACACAGCACCGGAATGTGCAGATTATTTTTAGCACAGGAAGGGAAAGGTTTAAACAAATGTACTTTTTTTTAATAACGTAACATAGAAATAATAATCAGTCAAAATAATGATGGTAGCCAATATTTTTTTATAAAACAGAAAAAATCTAGAAACTGGGATATATACATATCTAAAGTAAAAATTATATTTCACTAGTCTACCGCTATACGCTCGCGCTGCGCTGTGCATGAAAATTGCGGCGATTATATGCAACATATTTTATTTTCATTAATATTACCGACTTACGGTTAAGTTAATTTTAGACATTATTACAAAATTAGCATAACCTGGAGATATTATAACAAAACCTGGAGCCCAGAGAGACGGTGTTGAAACCCTGAGACCTGGTCACACTAGACATTACATGGAAGTGACGGTGATAATGATTTTTGGATGTAAACTGAATCTAGACTTCAGAAAACTGAAAGGCATCTGCTTGTTTCAGCTCAGACTTGCAGCTCATTGGATTTGGATGTCAGAATAAGATAAGTATTTTTCACACTTGAAATTCTATGCAATTAGTTTGTAAACTTTTATTTCGGATGTCAAATAGGATTTTTAAGATCATCATGAGTTTTGTTCTAAGTGGCATGATCAAACATTGATGTAATTGAAACTGGAGGTAAAAAATGGCTTCTTATTTCATTGTGAAGTTTTGCTACTTCGGGATCGATTGTTCCTAAATCTCGAACGATCTGTGTGAAATGAACCATGCCTTCTCTGCCTGGAGCAAATCCATGATTTTGTATAACATTCATTTCAATTTGCACGACCATGGGAAAAATTATTTGCATCATTTTGAGCATTTCGTTTCCCGCGGCTTCTTTGGCTTCATTTAATTTCGTTATATTTTCAGGATTTTCTATTAATTTTATTATTTCACATAAAATTTGTCGTATTTCTTCTACTGAATAGTTCTGGTTCGAAGACATGTTATGTGTATATTCAGAGCCTTGTAAACAATAAAAGTTCTTTTTAAACTAAATTTCAATTTTTTTCAAAAATATACAAATGTTTCTCATTTGTAAACACACAGTGACAATTCTATATGACAATTGACACATCAGACAATTCTTCTTCGTTTTTAATAATGGTGCGTCAGTGTCAAAACAATTCTCATCATAGACAACCTTTTTCTCACCTACTTCAAGTGTCCATGCCTCTATGAGCTTTTGCAGGGCATACTACACTGTTGATAATTTATGCTCAAGTATCGGTTCGATTTAAGGTCATCTTACTCCATTGAATATTGTGAAACGGACATGGGTTATTTAGTTTGATTATTTTGGGCAGGTCATACTTTGACACTACATATTTTATACGCTTTCATATAGGAGTTTACGGCCATAATTCAAGAAGAAGAAACTTTACACATTAACATTAAAAATAGGACCATAGTCAAAATTAAACTCATTTCGTGTTATTTATGGTCGTGTCTAAAATAATTAGTCTTTTTCAATACATTTAAATGTACTTTAAAAAGGAAAGAAAAATCGTGAATGTTTTATTAATTTAATTAATATAAAGATAGAAATAAAACTAACGTTCTGCTTAAATGCGTTGTGAAAAGTTATGTTGTTAAACTTGCTTTGAAACAGTAACGCTGTTACAGCCACTTTCATGAATGAAGATTCATAAAATAATATGAAGAAACACATTTCATATATGAAGAAAAATTTGTACATTTACTCGAAATAAAACGTAGCAACGACACATTTAATAACTACTCTTTGGATTAAGTATACTACTTCTAGGGTGCTGCTAAACGGCACGACATGTGAAAAATATTTTACACTTTATGTAACTGTTTCAAATAAAATTTGACTTTCCATTATACGAGTTCTTTTTCTCTTTTAGATAAAAATATATGCATCATATTTATCTAATTTGAAATACATATATATTAAAACACGATTACAAAATACTTATTAAATGTTGAAACCTGATTTATATATAACATTTTTATTTTATTTTGACTTTTTTTATAAATTAATAATTTTAACAAAAGCTTTTCGTACATACCATATACATATACAGGTAGTCGCCGACTTACGACCTACGTGACTTACGACTGTTCGACTTTACGACCACAATCCGCGATCGGTATTATAAGCATTTTTTAAACCCTTCCGAGATGTCTACAACAAGGAAATGTGAATTTCTCAACGTGCCAATAAACAATGAAAGGTTATTGATTTGAAAACAAAAATGGTTGTAATTAAGCAGTACGAAGGAGGAAAAAAAATATCTACCTGAGCAAATTTTTAATGGGGATGAAACGGAACTATTCTGCAAACGAATTCCAACACGCGTTTACATTCATATAGAAGCCAAAAGCATGCCTGAATTAAAAACTTTAAAAAATTGGTTGACTCTGCTGCTTGGCGGAAACATCGCGAGTTTCAAACTCAAGCCTTTAGTAATTTATCAATCAGAAAACCCGCGAGCATTCAAAAATGTAAACAATCACACACTGCCCGTGTACTTTCGTTCCAATAAAAAACATGGATGACGAAGACTCTATTTGAAGACTGATTCGTGAATTGTTTTATTCGTCAAGTTCATGAATATTGCGTGGAGCGTAAAATTCCTTTTAATATTTTGATGCTCTTAGATAATGCACCTGGACATCCACTCAATATATCTGATCTTCATCCTAACTTGAAAGTTATTTTTTTGCCGCCAAACATAACTCCACTCATTCAGCCTATGGACCAAGGTTATACTGCTACATTTAAGGCTTACTATCTCAGAATAATTTATAGATGCTGACGCAGAGATATCGTTGCGAGAGTTAAGGAAGCAGTTCGATTTTCTTAGGTGTATCAAAAATATTGCTCCTGCCTGGGAGGCTGTGACAAAGAAGTGCATGAATGGTATCTGGGAAAATTGTGATGAGCGTTACGCAAATACTTGAATAATTCGATAGTGAACAAGAACTTGAAGTTATAGAAAAAAATAGTAAAATTGGCGAAAGATCAGTCTTTAGAGTGTGAGGTAGAGGACATCGAGGAATTACTAGATCATGAGTCTGGAGAACTTACGAATGAAGAACTTATTGAATTGTATGAAGAAAAAGTAGTGGAAGAAGAAAGAAGAGAAGCAGAAAAAGAACAGGAGGAGGAGCCAGAAAGAAAATTCACCGTTAAGGAACTATCCGAAGGTTTACTTATCTTTGGAATAAACTTCTTACACATTTTGAAGAAATGGACCCAAACATCGAACGATTTGTAAGGATTGAACGGATGGCACACGATGTGGTTCGCCCATGTCGTGAAATATGCGAGGAGAAGAAGAAACAAACAATCTAGACAAACAAGCGGTCAATATTTTTATTTTATATGTATAACAACAACTGTATTTTCATGTTTTATTAATACATATAATATTTAACCAATTTTACTGTAGCATATTTTTTTAATTAATCCTAACAAATGAAAAAATAGAAAACAAAGCAATACGTAAAGATATCCGAATATCAGGAATGCTAATGATAAAGAAAACAAAGACAAACTCGAAAAATAATACAAAAAGAAACCTCATGAACGACAGTGGTGATACACTGATTATAATAAGAACATAGAAAATAGTCTTATGTTATATCATCACCCACTATCCTTTTAACTGCCGGCAGGTACATGTATGGCGGTACCCAGCACGCCGCGAATTTTACGACAAAAATAAAACCTTCTAAACATATCGTTATTGAAAGTGTAATAAAGTTTATTTATAAAACTTACCAAATAAATGAAGAGCGCGCCAGTCGTGCCGTCATTTATCCATAATCATAAAATTAATTGTTCATGGTGCAGGGTTGTCACAAAATTTGTCATAGAAAATATGAAAACTAAATTATATGTCAAAAGTAATTAACCGCTATACATGGAACACGAAATAAAACTGTACTCTGTAGACGAAAAATTATATACGCAAAACATCGATAGAAATTCGGGGATTCCTAAAAATCCCGGCAAATAAACGGCTATTACACAACCCTGAGCGCCATCAGTTGTTCCGACGACAAAGCTCTAATTTACGTTTAAAGTGGTAAAAACAAATTCTGTTTCAATTCTAAGTATGCAAAGATATTCACAATAGATGCCACTATGTGTTCAATATATTTGTACATTTTAAATAATTTATTTTCTTTAGTAAAATCCCATTTAAAACGGCGCGTCTTAAGACGTAATTTGTGTATGAGCGGCGCTCCGTTCACAGAAAATTATGCGTCTTAAGACGCTTTTGGCAGTTAAAGGGCTATAATTCACATGTGTACCGAAATTATTGCATAAACCGACTTACGACCAGATCAACTTACAACCTGTTTATCGGACCCGATCGTGGTCGTAAGTCGACAACTACCTGTATATATACATACCATCAAACAGATTCCATGCCGGGGCAGGAAAAAGCACCACTTTGTTTATCACAACATTCACCGTTACCTCAACATATTCGTACTTTTTCTTATGCAACTCTATAGGTTTCTTGGACTCTTAACATTTTCTTCTTTTAAAATTTTACTGACATAATTTAATCTATTCCATGACTCCCAAACATATTCACACTGAAGTTTTGTTTTTCAACCTTCGATCATGTATTTTTTTCTAAATGCAAGTCTGAAAAGCATTCCAGATTTTATATAAAAGATTTTAGTCAGAACTATTTCTTGATGAATAAAATAAAACACATTTTTAGCTATTGTTATTTCTAAACAAATTTTATATGAAAATAAAAACTCGTAACGAAATGATTCATTTTATTATCCATATATCTTAACATTTCCATTTTGACAGTATATTAAATAAATTTTGGATAAATTTTATGTTTCATTTTGAAGTTGGTCCATTATTTGTAAGCTTTAATCGTGATGTCAGTTCCCAGGGGAAATTTAGCTTTAAAATCTTTATCCCATTCTCGCAACTTTGAACAATTCGTAACACATTCTCGTGCATTAGGAATATAATCTTTATTATCTTCTTTCTGAATCTTGCATGATTTGGTTGAAACTGTTGCTATTTTGTGTAAGCCTGTTATAAAACAATTAAAGCAATAAAAAATAAAAGAAATATGAAGAACTACTTAAAATAAAAATCCCAATGATTACCGATCAATGGCATAGTAAAACATTTTCTCGTATTTTGAATGAACAATGGTTGGATATTCTATATTATTAAATAATAAAAATATAAGCTGAATTATATGACTGAACCAACGATACATTCATATCAATGGTTTATTTTATGTAAATAATTACTTCATTACGACGGACTGGGTAGGCGGAATATCTGAAATTTCCTAGTGGGTCAAAGTGCACATGGGCTGAATGAGTATACAGTTCACACGGAACTTGGAGATTTTTTTATAAAATGGATTTATTAACTCGATACTAGCCAACAACATTGCGAATAGTTACAATTGCGAGGAACCTGGATTAAAAAAAACTGAACGGCATGTTGCATTTATGTTCTGCAGAAGTTATGATCCATTTGTTTGTTTATAACCACATTTTTATAACTCGTACTTCTCATATACGAAAATGTAGCATAGTTCTTGTGACAGTTCACAAATTTGCCCCAATACAACCTTGTATCAACGAGTAATTTTAATTATTTTACCAACTTGAATGTAAGCCTCGATTCTAATAAATAGCAAGTTATTTAGGTAAATACATTACATAAAACTAACAATAATGATAAATTAATACATCTTGTTACAAATTAGCAAAAATGTGGCAGTTTGTTAAAATCAAATATTTGGTGACGTTCGTCAAACGTCACTATGTTAGTCTGCATTGGCTAGGGATGGGGTATACGATAATTGGATTTTCGATTTTTTTATACGTAAAATTAAATGTTCGTAATTATTATAGTATTAACTCATAGCGGATCTTGGACTATTTCAAGATTGATACAAATCATATAAAACATTAGAAAGTCAGTATAATGAAAATTAGGAATTAAAACGTCAGTTTAGAGAAAAACTATTTTTCGATTTATAAAAAAACGATTCGATTTGTAAAAAAAATCGATTTTACCCTATCCCTTTGAGACATGGCATTTCAAATGTCACAGGAACCATCCTACATTTTCGCAAGTATAGTAACTGTTAACTTTCGTTAACACAGGTATACTCGAGTGATATTTTTCCAAGTTAAAATATATCCTTAATCAATATTGAAATTCCTTGACTTAATCACATTTTCAATAATTTGTGATCATGTCTCGCGATAAATGTTTCTTGAATAAAATTAGTAATTATGGTGTAATTTAATAATCAAAATGAATAATTTAATTTTCCATCAAATATTAAATGATTAAATAACTGTTTAAAATGGGCGGAGGGAGGGGGAGTGTATTTGTATTTGACGTCAAAAAGGGGGCAATGTTAACCAATTTCCCGGGCCTATTTTAATTTTCAGTCAGCCGCTACACGTAACTTCTTGGTCTTGTTGATATGATGTCTTCACCCGCAGGGTTTTGTGAAAAATTAAAAACAGGGTCTCAGTCTGGTTCAATAGTTTATCATGTAACAATACTCATACGTATTTGACATGTGCAAGTGCTGTTGTTTCTCTGCGTAGAGTAGTATTGCCAGCCCTTACAATAACGAACTGCGAGTTACGTATCAATAATAAAAATGTATGTAGATACGCTTAGTAGTTTTTACTTCTATCGAGATTATAGAAATCCCCAGATGGAAGTCGTGCGTTTTATCAACCAGGTTATATGATTTGTTGTTTTTTTTTGTTCCAAATTAAGAAAAACTTTTAATGATTTTGAAATTGAAAGAGGAAATTATTTAAATAAACATAATGCACCTCTGTCCATTGATTTCGCAAATAAAAGCTTTCAGTTTGTTCAATAACATTTCCGTATAGTAATGGTTACGAGGCACTGCTGCAAGTGCTTCATAACTAAATATTTTTCTGCTATTATTGCTATTTATGTCGAGTTACTTAATTTTAATATACGTAATCTATATATACGTCACAATTAAAGTGGATTTTACAGTGAACGTAAAATATTACTCACCATTGAGTACACACCTTCATTGAAGAAAGTAGTGAATATGGAAGAAATAGTTCGTTTCAAAATAATAAATCCATATTCACCAGTCATTGTATATATTTCAATTGTTTGTTAACTTTACCTGCTGGGATTGTGGAAAGTGAATTAAAAATAAAACTTTAATACAGCTTTTCATTAACGTTATAATTTATTGCAGCAAATAAAAAATATATGACATTTCGACGTGCATAAAGTGCCACTCATCTTTCATTAACATTTCAAAGTCTCACATTTCTAAATGCAAGAAGTTAACAACTAACAACAAATAGTGAAAGTCTGACAACAAATAGTGGAAGTACACTTTCACTGTTGAATATGAACAGCTCACACTCGTACATATATTATATACATTGATAACTATAGAGAAGGTTCACAACTAATAGTTTATGTTCACTGACTGTCTGCTTCGACTGTAACATATACAACAAACAGTTTTTAATATAATGTATGTGAATAATAATTACCTAATGATTTAAATTCTTTTAACTGTCTCGTCCAAGGTTGTATTTTTTTACCATCAGATTTTTCCTCTGGAACTGTCAAACATTCGATATGTGGACTGCCAAAACTATTGACATCTATAAGAGGACAAACATTATTAGCTACGTAATTCCAAAAATCATCGACTTTTTCTTTATTTGCTACATCAAGAGGGGCTCGATCGGTAAAATCCACTTTAAAAAATAAATTAGGTAAATAATCATTACTTTTAGAACTTAGTGATTCGGAAAATTCATATTTTTTTTCATTATTTTTTGAGGAATGGGAAAATTTCGACATTTTCAATTCGCAAATGAAAAGAAGTCACTTTTTGACAATTTCTCAGAGAATCATAACATTCAAATGTATTCTGTTAAAATTGTATTTATTAAGAACTTATACATTTCTCTTCTTTTTCTTGAATAATGGCCGTGAACTATGAGAGACTATAAATAGCGATCATAATCCACATAAATATTTATGAACTGTTGAATAATGTCGATGGTGATGTCGAAATGATGGTTTATGGGTTGAACCCTTTTTGAATACATATATACTTAGGAATGATTAATTTATCGGAGTATCCAAAAGTAAGGTGTATTTGAGTAAAACACATAAATTAGGCATTGCACTGAAAATTATGAAGTAGTTTTAGTTTGGATTATAATCCTTTTTTATTCTTCTTTCACAAAACATTTTATATTTACTGAAAACACATAAAAATGACAAAAATAAAACTTCAATCACCTGGAATATTGCATTCGTATCCAAAATATTATAATAAATTATTCCTCTTTAAATTTTCATATGTAATAATATAATTTATATAAAGGAGAATATTTTTATTAATTTCATAAAATTCCTTGGTTTTTATTCATTTCATAAAAAAAAACATTTTTTCCAAGTTTCATTTCCATGTTGATAATTACTTCGTGTTATTATTAATTTAAAACAATTCAAAGTTCCTAATCATGTTCAGTGAAATCCACAAATACTTTCGAATTGTGAGAAAACTATTACCTCAAAAATTAAAATTGAATGCCAACAAAATGAAAGGCTCCTAAAATAATATGATTTTCAAAAAAAATATTGTTTCAATAAACAGCTATGGAAAAATATCGATGTTCTCAGTTTGACATTCAAAAGAGTTGACCAAATTTGAATGATTCACATAATATCGTTTTGCTCGTGGTATAGTGGGAATCCAGCCTTAATATTTGGCAACAAAAATATAGTAAACAGCTGACACCAATTGACATTTGACTTACATACTCGTACATTATTATTCAATTTGTCATTAATTAAACCGTATAATTGTTCGAATAATGTCATTAAATTAATAACTAGCCCCTTTCTTGGCTTGTGACAAAATATAAATAAATGTCAGCTGACACTATAAATCCAGTAAACAAGGATAACTTTGTAGACGAGTGACTAATTGGATTAATCCAAAAATATAATGGAATAAAGATAATGAATTTATCAGATAAGATAATACAATGTTTTTAAACATGTAAATGCCATAAATTCTATGTGCGCGTATTTTCTAGTAATGTGGTCGCTTTATAATAGACGTTTTAGATTTCTTTCCTAAAAATACCATTTGGTTAGTTCTAACTTAATTGAAAATGCGTCGATTCAACAGAATAGAGGCTATGGATGGTGAAATCCAGCCTCAAACTTCTTTTGAAATGCCAACCAGATCATATGATGATTCAAGTATGTACTCTAGAAGTCGTAGTGTGAATAATCAAGGTTATTATGAAGATAATGCAGACTGGAACAGAGCAGCTCAAACCGTACGGAGGACACGGTCACTTCATAGGAATGCACAACAAAATGCCATCAATTTTCTACCATCGAGGCATGTTACTAATATTGGTAAGATTTTATCTATCTCTTTTTATTCATCAGTGGTGTAACCCATACGAAACAATCTTTCTAAAATACTCGTTTACAATATTACAAATGTTAGGCACTCGATATTTTTGCTGTTATGATTTACTTGTATACATTTTTTCTGTCGTTTCATTACTGACGGTCGAGATCTATGGGATATTGGTGGCGCAGGTTGCAATTATATATATACTCTCTTCTCAATCATTTGCTGGTGAGAGTCTTAATTACTCGAATAGTAGTCTTATAGTAGTACTTACATAATAGTCCACAGGCTTCTCCCAGCCAATTCCATTACATGATCAATTAATCTTGCTGGCGATTGGCCTTTTATTCCTGATACACTTCCTACGACATGACAAATCAATTTCTTCAGGTTATCTGGTTCAAGTCTAGAAATGTGTCTAAGTAACCTCACGATATCGCAGTAACAAGTATTAGAAAAATAATACTAATTAATATAAAATACAATTAATATTTTAGAATTGCTCTCAAAATTATAACCATAAATTGTGCTAAACAATTTGTATTGTATTACATTTTCTGTTTATACAATACAACCTGGTGAATTTATTGCCAAGTAGGAATCTCTTTTCCAACTAACCAATAAGAGGTTAAAGATGCCTTAAGTGAAAACTAGACTAGAAACATTTTTAAAATCTGGTTCTGACGGGATTAAACCCATAATGCTTGGATTGAAAGATAGGCATCTTACCAAATGGACCATGAACGTCATTAATTTATCTTTGTTTAGAATGTTTTAGTAATATTTTGATAGTTGCATTGATTCAATTACACTTGTGTTGTACTCGTATATAATATAAACTGGTGAGCTTATTGTATGACAATTTCTCTCATCTATATGTAATGGTTAGCGTTCATGCTAAGCAAGAGGGTGCCCTAGAATCTTGGCGGATTTACTTCCAGACTGGTTGTAGACCATTTTACACCTGAATTTTGTTTTTATTTAGCTTATATGCTGCTTATTTAAATTCTTTTAGCGCTAGTAAGCAATGTTATAATAGTGTTAAGTAAAAAAGACTTTGCCTGACAAAAGATTACGGGAGATTAAACCTGCCGATCCTCTTAGAACTTGTCATCGAAACTTATGGCTTAATCTGTCAAGACTGTGTGCTTGCTGAAGTGTAAAAGCTTACATACATACAATAAACAAATACTCGCAGGCGTCTTTCGTCCATAGGATGGCTGACAATCATTCTCGTTCTGAGGAATTAGCTGCTTATCGTATCATATCTTTCAACCAACCAAAAAGATATAAAAAAAGTCTTAAATGGAAAACCAGATTGGGACTGCTGTATAAAAAATAGATATTTAACCACTTGACAGTTTTGCCCGAGCGGGACTCGGGCACGAAGTTTCTTTTTATACTGACGAGCCCAAGCCTCATTCGGGCAAATCTTGTTTCGACTTGTTGGGAGTGTTTCTCCCGAGCGTCATTTGGGCAGATCTTGTTTCAGCTTATTTTCTCCGAACGGAATATATTTTCGTATAGAATTTATTCGTTCACAGTTCGTCATTGTGTTACGTCGCGTGTTAAAAATCCAACTATTAAGTGGTTAAACGTTAAATTAAATGATATATTTTACTCTATATACACCACTGTTGCCTGATTTACTATCTTAGTAAATTAGTTGCTACATATAATCATTCTGTATTTTTTTACATAAATTTCTACTTTGTATAATTAACCATGCAAACGTATACATCTAATGGGTGAACAGAATAACTATACTAGTTTTAATATTGATTTTAATTCATTGCAATCTGATAGGAATGATCGTGCTTAACAAGTTTTTGTGATCTGTAATTAATGGGTACAAATATTTACTTCTTGTAACCAGTTAAGTTCTAAATTTTTCTAGTATTTAATTTTAAAAAAACATCAGAAGTACATAAAGTTCTTATTGCTATATAGCAGGGGTAGCCAAAGCGTCGACCGCGGTCGACTGGTCGACCGCGAAGCTATTCCTAGTCGCTCGCCTTTCTGATCGTACACATCTCTGTTATTCCGGGAATCAGCAGCTAAGCGCACGTGCGACAGAGACGACGCGCTACAAAGCCGAAGTTAGCCGATTATCGACGACAGTCTCTTTCTAAAACTCGACGCGCAGACTTATAGGTTATATAAGCTCACGTGGCGTGAGTTTGTATCTTCTTATTTCCTTCGCCTTATCCCATCCATTTGGGGTCGGCTGCTTGGACCATCCTCCTCCATCTCTCTCTATTTTGACGATGACTCGAGGATAGTCCAAGTCTCATCATGTCCTAAACTTTCTTCTGTAGGGTCTTCTTGGGTTTCCCGTTGCGTCTATTTAAGAGTTCCCAATTTGTTGCTGTTTTTAGTGTACTCGTATATCCTTCATCTCGCCGTTGCACATGCCCATATCAGCATAGTCATGTTTTCCGGGCTTTATCTATTACACTATTGACATCGTTTTGATTGTTCCGCGAATTTGTTCATTTTGGATCTTGTCCATTCTAGTGACCCACACCACATACACATTTTCGTGACATGAAGCAGTTGTTCCTCTTTTTTCTTTAGAGGCTAACACTTGGCTTCATGTAGCGTAGCAAGTCTGATCACTGTCTTGTAGATCTTGCTCAAGTTGGTAGCCTTCTGTCACACATAACTCCTGTTGTTTCTCTAAATTTGTTTCATATAATTTTTATTCTCTTGGTTTGAATAAATTGTCATATGGAATAAACCCACTATGTATTATACAAAAAAAGTATACTCACAATAACATAATACAATACGAGTACAGCACAAATCTGTATGAAATATGATTTATCATTTAATATGGGTAGTAAGATTGAATTTTACTTTCAGATCTGCTTCCACTTATGTAGTATTATAATTAATATGAAAGCACTTTTTAGTTTTCTTTTATAAATATATAAATAAAGTAGGGACTCTGTTAAATTTATTTGATTTTATTTATTTTAATTATAAGTTGCCTCTGCATATTTCCATAAGAGTTTTAGGAAAAACTTGCCTAAGAGCTTTTATAAGGTTTTATATTCTAAGTTTTATTGTTCACGTACACGTTATATTATACTTACACAGATCTTTGCTCCTTTTATTAAAACTTTACATATACTTTTTGCACACCTAGTTGTTATATAAAATTATCTGTTAAAAGTTTTCCTTTGTGATGTTTAGTCACTGCAATCTGATAGGAATGATTATATTCAGCGAATAATTAGATAGCTTTTTTTTTGTTTCGTTCAATAGTGAGATTTCTTTATATAAGTCTATTAGGTAAAGTATCAATTGATATATTCTCTTAATATATGTTATGTGTAATTTGTAACATAACAAATATATGATGTACAAAAATACTATTTTAGTATAGATAGACAGTATGAAAGTTTAAATACTGTATGGTTTTTTATATTTTTAAATTAAATTATATGGCCTACCGTCTGTTGTGACATTTTATGGTAGCGTTCCACTTAAAATTATCGATTTCTGCCAACGTTAATCAATAGTTAATTAAAATATGTAGTTCAACTAGTCTAATGAGAAGATGGGATATCTTGTCACAATGAAAGGAATTTTAAATTGCTGAAAAAACGTTTAAAAAAACCTTTGAAAACGTAGTTCCACCAGATAAATCAAATTTTGAAAGACAGAGAGTAAAAAGTTCTTATATGGAAGAGGTGTATGGACGTGGCGGAAACCAAAGATGTGTCAGGATAAAATGAAGTGGAGATCTTTTCTTTCTGCCTATCCCAATGACGTGATGGTAATGATAATCATGAAAAAGAAAATTCTCATTGGGAATTTGATAAATTTTCTTTTTTCACATTATTTTTATTGTCATATAAGAAACAATACAACTTATAATATTTAAATTCGATACAATATTACTAAAATTTAAACTGTATATTTTTTTTTGAAAAATTTTATCTTGATTTTCAAAAGAATATATTTTATGGGTATATACGAGTATGTATATATTTTTTTTATATATTGTATATAGAGCTTAATATAGTCAAAGTGGTAGCACAACACCAGCCTCATCCTTCTCACTAGTGATTATTTAAAATTTTATTGACTTGATTTTAATTACTAATTATTCTGAGCAATCGAGTGTGTTTATGTGCTATTTTATTTTAATTCATAGCTTCAGAATTTCAGTTCCAATTTGTTTTATTTCCAAACTAGATTTTTGAAAATTAAAAATAACACAGAAAAAAATGGTAAAATTACTGATAATAGCTACACTGCCGTCACAAGCAAAAACGCAGTTAACAGGAAAATATCAGAAATTTAACTAAGTATGAGGCAATATTCCATATCAAATTCTGAACCATAATCCATAAAAAAAAATACAGAAAACCATTTATTTCAACACAAAAATCGACATAATGTCTTTTAATTTTACAAAATACTAGGTTTTTCTAAGCAAAAAACCAATCAATTGTGATTCATAAGTAAAAAGACAGCAAGTACCTATGCGTTTTTGCTTATGAATCACATTTTACTGCTTTTTTGTTTATGAATTACGACATTTTTAAGCAGCAATTAAAAACATAAAAGTGCAGTTTTCTCAAAACTTAACTTTTGCCATTAGCTGCATTTTTGCTTATGAAGGCAGTAACACTTACAATTTTATTATTAGTTGAGATACAGTTTTCCCGAGGAGGGTGCTGAAAAAAAATTGTCTTTGAAAAGGGGGCAGTGAGCCAAAAAAAAATTGCGAAACTCTCGTCAAGAAAATTCAGTCATCAAACCAAAAAGATGGTTGTGAAACAAGAGTATCCCAATCTGTTTTTAAATCTTTCTAGTTATTTGGAAAAGAATATAAAAAGCAATAAGCCCACTAACTTGTGTTATATTCAATGAGAACCTAACAGCTATACATTTGTCATTAGATTTATCATATATATTGTATTCTCAATTAGCCATTAAATAATTTGTAAAATTTAAGGTGCATTGGGAAACAAGATTCCAGGAATGGATATCCCTCTATTAGATGATGGGCGTCCGGAGACACAAGAACATCAGGTAGAGCACATTGTGCAGCAGATGGAGCAGGTGGAAACACTTATGGAAGACAATCCTGATGCTGAAGAGATGAGATTGTAACTATTCCCTTGTATATATTATTTCATTGAAAACAACAGTTGTACGAGTATGAACATACAAGGAAATCTTAATATCTATGGGATATTTGTTGAAATGCAAAATTCTCAATGTTTATAATAATAATTAAAGGAAAATTTATATAACACTTTTTAGAGAGCAGACTCTCGAACAAGGGATTATTGACAGATTAAAAATATTACAAAAATACATTCCAATCAGTTAAGTGTAACGATAGGCAAGTGGTGGTCGTGGCCATTACAGTGGGTACATCCCCGTATCGGCATATATTTAGAAAAATGCATTTGGTAAGAAAACTCACTAAGGGAAGATGTACTATAAAGAAATCTTTGTAGATCTTATGATATGTTATAGATTCGACTTAAATATTTAGTTTATGTATGACATACCAATTTTGAGTGTGATTATTTTTTGTTTGCGACGTGTTACTATTATTTTTTGTTTTGACTTCGAGTTTTTAAAATTATTTTTGTTTAGTGATTAGTATATATAATTGACACATGTGATAAGCTGGTTGACTTAGAACAAGAATTCCCAATTAGTCAGCTTGCAGGTCTATGGTATTTGAACATAAAATATTTAACGTGATGGGATATATACTTTTACATGATTATTAAAGTGTGTCTCTTAAATTGTTGCTTTTGTTATTCTAATAACTTCCTTATCATGTGAAAATAATAATAAATACATTTAAGTTAGTTTTGAAATACAAATGTAAGAATTTGTATTTAATTGTATATCTAGAATTTCATAATAGATCTAGATTACTCGTATGAACAGATTCTTTTCAAATATAAGAAATATTGGAAATATAAAAGATGACGTAGATCAGATTGAACTATGAAATATTGTATTAGGAAGTTTGGAAATACAAGTAATAATTGAACTAAGAAACTATGACCAGATTGAACTATGAAATATTTAGTTTGGAAGTTTGGAAAATATAAATAATAATTGAACTATGAAACTATGACCAGATTGAACTATGAATTTTTTTGGAAGTTTAGAAATATAAGGGATAAAGTAGAGTAGATTGAACCATAATTTTTTTTTATGTCTCCATATGACTTAATTATACTCATCACTATCATCAGAAATGTCAATCAAGTCTGAGTATCTAATGACAAGATATTAATTGGACTGATTTAATCCGCTACATTAGTTTTTTGGCAGATTTATTTATGACATGAAAGTACAATCAGTTTAGAAGTTAATCCACTAGGAATCGAACTCAGTATGCCTGAAAATTAAGCAGTTGTGCAAACCTATAGGTCACAATGCTGACAAAATATAATGATAGAAATCCAAGAAGGAAATACGTTGGAACCTCGGTTCTCAAATGTCTCTCATCTCGAACATATTGTTTTAATTCAGTTCTCGAACATACATTTTCAATGATAATGCCATGTCTCACTTCAGAAAATTTTAAAACATAGGCATAAACAAGCCTCAGTGGACATGTGAGACAAAAAAGAGAAAGAACCCCAGAAGGACAGCCATCTGATGTTTTTATGCAAGGTGACTCCCTTTCTAAACAATAACATCTCTCCACCTTCCACTTACCCCATCAGCTCAGTTATCCCCCCATCAGTTAAATGTTCATTTATGCAATATATTTATTATATTCTATGTATTTTTGGGGGTCTGGAATGGATTAATCCAATCTACATTACTTATGGGAAAAATTGATTTGATTTTTGTACATCAAAGCTTTCTGGAATGGATTAAGTTCGAAAACCGAGGTTCCACTTTATGTTCTTTGTTTTAAAACCAGTTTATTTTTCAGATATTTTTTATTCATCATGTATATTCTTTTAGGGAAGCCCTTCGTGATTTGCCGCAATGTCTTACAGTCAAAAGAAATATAAGAGCAAAAATAACTGCTTCAGTAAGTCGCAAGTCAAAACACCGTCCTATTGGATTTTTTAAGCGAATGAAATATAAGTTTGGTTTTTGGAAAAAGAAGGTTGGTTTTTAATTTATACTTTTAAATTTCGATAATCCGTTTAAATCAGAAATGTAAATTTTGCTGTGTTAATCTAAAAGTTTTTATATCTCTTTTTTTATTTAATGCAGTTTTTTTTAAAGGAATCCCTTATAAATTAATAATAATATATGCATGTAATTTTTTTTTCTTTGCAGGCTAATCAAAATTTCAGAAATTTAATATTCTCCTTTGAATTATGGTACGATGCCATAAAAAATATTCAAGGCCAATTTGGATCCGGTGTAGCGACATATTTCAGGTTTCTTCGTTGGTTGTTTGTCATGAATATTGGTGTTACCATATTCCTCATATCTTTTATTGTGGTTCCTCAGGCTCTATATGCCAACAGCTTACCAAATGTACAATCTAAACCATTTGAGTTTTGGGACATATTTACAGGAGAGGTTAGTTGAATTTATTGCTGGTCTTTATATTTATTTATTTAATTAACGACGCAACAGTGTCTTTATATACAAATGAACATATGACAAAAATCAGTAGTAATAATAAATAACAGTCATTGTTTTAAAATTATTTAATAATTATATGTATATTTAAGTTCAATATATGTACTTGTATGTATACCACAAAATATTACCAAACTTTACCAAGCAGACTTACGTAATTATCGAAGACTTATTTTATAAAGGTAAAGAACTCAGATTTGATTTTAGTGGAAAATGCTTACATAGAATAAAAAATTAGATTTTTTGAGAATTTTATGAATAGATCTTGAGATATAGAAAACACATGGGCTCACTTGTAGAACGATATGCAAGTTGCTTTGCAGAATCAAAACCTTCCACATGTTGATGCAGGGTTATTCAACTCCAGAGGCAAAGTATTGTCTTTAATGTTTAGTTTATACTAGGTTATTTATATTAATAAAGGAGAGCACAAAGTTAGTAGCTATTTCTAAATATTGTGATATTCTGGCGAATACTATATGTGTATACTTATATTAAAAATATCTAAATTGTTGCAAAACTCGTTTCCAAGTCTTTGCGTACGAATTATAGAGGAGTTGATTTTATAATTAGTATAGCAATTTTTGGTATAAAAAGGATTGAGCTGTCTTGTGATATGTTCCGTGTTGTAAATTTTGTAATAAAAATATTTTTATTATGTTATACATTGAGGGTTATCCAAAAAGTTTAGTCTGTTGAGTAAAAAAACTGTAGGCTGAAAAACATCTAAGATGCTCCCAGTCAAGTTTGTTTTCTTTACCTTAAGATGATGCCTGATTGAAGAGGGGGGGGGGGGGGGGAGGGTTGCATCTGTCCTTTTGATAGCATCTGATTTACTTTGTTTCATATATTAATCTTGTGAAATCCATATCAATGTATTCACGGGATTTTTCTAGGCCTATTTAAACTTCTCATACTTTCTATACTTTTCGATTTTGTAAATCTTTCATCATTCATTCTAATGGTCAAACCATATATGTGCTCCTTTCTTCATCTTTAATACTAAATTATCTTTTAACCTGCATTCTTTCCTAATGTTTGCTTTCTTTATATATTATTTCTAGTTAAGGCATTAACACTATCGAGGTTTAAAGACATTGTAATTTGTTTAGTCAAACACTATTTATTGCACTTTATATAATGGTATAACCCTACCGGTTTCAAGGTTTTCACCTCATCATCAGAGGAGCACAAAGGAGACTGAATTATGTTTGAACTGGTACTAACATACACGCTTATAATGGTAAAAATTTGAGTGTATTATTGTTCCAACAAATAGGACAGATTAGAGGCCCTAGAAATATCCAAGTTAGTGGATTGGGATGAACATCTGACAAACATATATCTGTACCCTAGAGAATAAACCACGGGAGTCACATTTTACCCCAGAGTATAAACGACGTTGCATCATACAATTCATGTATGACTCATATGACGTTTATCCTCTAGGGTGCAAAGTGACTTCCGTGGTTTATCCTCTAGGGTACAGATATATTCCCAAGATCTGACTGCTGCTTGCTGAAGTTGTTTCCTGCCTCACTCCACCCACAATCCTCAATCGGAATTTTTACCATTTAGAAGTTTGTATGTTAGTATCAGTTCAAACGTAATTCAGTCTTGTTTGAGCTCCCCTGATCTTGAAACCGGTAGGGTTATACCGTCTTATAAAGTGGAATAAACAGTGTTTGACTGAACAAATTACATTTTTCTTTCTTTATTCAATCTTACATTATTTTCCCAAATGCGATGAGTAATAAAAACAAAAGTTCTTAATCTGATAATATTTAACATAATTCATTATCAGTTAAGATTGAATTTTTTTTAATCTTTATCGCAAATGTGTGTCATTGAAATTCATTCATTCAATTAACTATTGAGATAATTCCTTTTATACTGCTTCATCCTATTGTTGTGTCAACTCTATATTTTGTAATATTCATTTCTATCTTCTCCTAACATCATCTCATAGTTTCAAATTTTTCTCTCTTAATAATGATACTGAATTTAATGATCTTACAAATATGGTATGATACAGTTGACGCCAACATCTTCTTACTTGTGGTATTTCACATTGTGTTGTATACAGTACGACTTGGTGAGATTATTGCCTTGTGGCAAGTCTCCAATCTTCCAACCAATTAGGCAATCTCTATTCCGTAGTTGATAAGACATTTAAATGTCGTCTAACCTAGAAGTTGTGCATTTCATTCCTGTTGTCACTCATTTTTTTCAAAGTGTTCCAGTCTAACTTTCAGTGTTCCAGTCTAACTCTTTACCATCTTTCTGGTTAGGAAAAGATTTCTATCTGGCAATAAACGGGCCAGAATGTATTGTATATAACAAAAATGTAATGCAATACAAATTTTGGTAAAAAACTTGTATTTAAAAAAAAAACGCAAGACATCAACACTTTTTTTTGATTGGTTATGAAGACCCATTATAAAACTAAAAGATTTTATAAAATTTCACAAATTGGCGAGGGAAAATTGGAATCAATTCTAATTTTATTTTAATGCTTTTAAAGTTATGTTTTTTTTTCTTTTTTTATCTGTGAATTGTCTCTTTATCACAAAGTGTTTTAGTGGACTTGATAAATTGCCAATGTGTCATTTTATGGTGTTTAGTAATTTGCAAATATCAAACTGTTTCAACTTGTATGCACATATGTATTAAATCTTTAGTTGTAACTGGTATTAAATCTTCTTAAAGTATTTGCAGTTTATGGGTAAATAGGTTTCAATCTACACGATATTTTAAATTGTATGAGCTGGTCAAACTTATTTTTTAATTATTAAATAAATCATTTTGATATTAAAAACTAAAAAGTATTGAAGTCATAATTTGTCATAATATCCTTCAAGTCACTAATTCGGTGGCAAACAGTACAGTATTTGTTATGACGACGTTTTGTTTACAGCTGTGTTTTTTGTACCTCTTTTCATTATATTCTTGATACAGCTGCTAATTGATATGCAAAAAAATATTTTGTTTGGCTTAATAAAGGTTGGGTTTGTGAAGTTGGGCACTCAAAAACTCTGATTTGTGTAGATACAACATTCAAATGAAGATAGATAAATAAATGATTTGTTAGAAAAGTTTTGTATCAGGGAACAATATTTTAGATTTCTGCACTCTCTCTCTCTCCTCTCTGATGGCATTACCCCTACAATGATCCAGAATACATACACAATGTGTGTGTGTGTGTATGTTGACTTAAGGATAGTGGCATTAAGATTTTGAATTTCCGTGATTTTGACAAAGTTTCTGGTTTCTAAGTCTTTGGTGTCATAACTTTTTACATATTAATTGTCAATTTGGTTTCTTTCAATTGAACTTAAATTTTCCTATGACTTTGAACAATCATTTTGTATTTATTTATTCTCTGAATTATTTTGTCTTGTAAATTATTTAATATGTAATTTTTATTATTCATGCTTTACATTTTGGATTGACAAATATATTTAGACAAGGTAAGGTTTTATTTTTACTTTAATTTTTGTGATTGGTTTAAACATATATGTAGATAAATTGTTAGTTCTAAGAATAATAAGTATCCATCTCGTACTGGGCAGATACAGTATTCAAATATTTTAGTGTAAATGCACGACATAACTTTTTGCTTGAGACATATTTTATAAGTAGAGTTAAGAAAGTAATTTTGGTATAGATGGGAGAATAAATTGTTCAAGATTTACAAAATATATATCTGAAATGAACGCAGAGCGGATAAAAATGACCAATGGACAGAATGGAAGGGGAAATTTCAGTTTAGGAAAAAAACAACCAATTAACTGAATGGAAGGGGAAATTTTAACAGGAGATAAATACCAATTGACAGAATAGAAGGGGAAATTTGAGTAGAGGAAAAAAAGACCATTTGACCATATTGTATGCATGATCTCTTCTTGGTACGCGGTCATCACTAGGATTTCATTTTAATACATATCAATCAAATAATGTAAACTTAAGAATCCTCTCGAATGACTTCTTTCCATTATAAGTATTATCGAGGTAGCCCGGCCTGTTTGCCTTGTCCATCTCAGACATACAGTTAACACAGAACTAAACAATCTAAGTGGAGTATAAGATGTATGGATTTAAATGAGACAAAAGCTGTGGAAGTCTGTCCTCTCTGTGTACTTTTAAAGGAACATGGTGTTTATGTTTAATATATTTTTCTCATTTCCAGGGATATTTTACAAATACACTGCTTTACTATGGTTATTATTCAAATGGAACAGCAATAAATGGACAGGCCTACAATATTCCTCATGCGTACAGTCTTACAATGATCATTTTGTATGTTGTGATGTTTGTTTTCTTATCCATAAGGTAAAAAAAACTCTCATTCATATTCAATAATGTATGATAACTGTGCACTGGTGTGTTTTTTTCTATTTAAAGTTTTTTTTAGTTTTTCTCAACCAGACTGCAACTGTCATTATTATGTCCTAGTCATTATTATATCTTATGCCATTTTTAGGTCCTATGTGATTATTATGCTCTATATAATTATTTTGTCATACCATTACTATGGCCTATATAATTATGATATCTTAGGTCATTATTATGTCCTGTAATTTGCATGCCATATGTCATTAGTATACCCTTTGTAATTATTTTGTCATGCCATTATTATGCCCTGTGTCATAATTATGCCCTGTGTCATAATTATGCCCTGTGTCATAATTATACCCTATGTAATTATTTTGCTTTATCATTATTATGTCCTATGTTATAAATTTTTCATGTCATTATCATGCCATATGTAATTATTTTGTCATGCTATTATGTCCTACGTCATTACTATTATCACCGTTGTCTTTATTATAGTTTATGCCATTATTATGTCATATGTCTTATGTTATTATATCATAATAATCTAGCCTTTATATCAGAGGCAACATCACCAGTGCCAAACATTTGGTAAATAGTACATTACTATTAAATTAGTGGCATCTCTTTTTTAAGCTTTCAGACGTCACCTCATCAGAATTAATTTAGCGGTACTTATCAGCTGCTTTTTTAAGTAAAATAAAATTCCCTTCAGAGTACATTTTATTACGAAATAGTACTGTATGAGTCATTTATTTATTATTATAAAATGAAAACTTACTTTGAACGGAAACATGTGTAACAGTTTTGTGAAAGATACTTGTATTGTATTATACTTTCATTGTACAGTATAACTTGTCCGGTTTATTGGGATGTGGCGATCTCTTCCAACCAACCAGAAAGGTGTTAAAGAAGCTTTAAGTGAAAACCTGATTAGAAACCTATTTTTTTTAATCTGAGTATCTACCTGGGCTAGACGACAGGCATCTTACTAACTAGGCAACAGAGGTCAACTAGGCTACAGAGTCTCAACAACACTTGTGCCGATGGAAGCTGAAGAGTTGACTAGAGATCGATATAAGTGGAGATCTCAACTGGCGAAATTGCAACCCCCTGATCTGAAAGAAGGGGATAAAATTATGATGAATTGAATCTAAAAACAAGATGATAATTTTATGTTCTCGAGTGCATGGATCAAAAAATATATTATTGGAATACTCAAATATAATTACTTCTGATTTTTTTAGGATGGCTCGTTCATACAGAGTTAGTTTTATTGAAACGAGAGGTGGGTTAAAGAATGTCTATGCCAATAAAATATTTTGTGGTTGGGACTTTGGAATTTCTTCTCCGCATGCAGCTGTTTTGAAATCAAGAAGTATTTACAATGAATTAAAGGTTTGACTTTTACGTTGTTTTTTTTTATGCAAGATTTATTTATTTATTTTTAAATACCACTAATCCCCAAAAGTTTCTCACCTGAACAGATTAGAGCGTGTATGGACATGTACCTCACCAGTCACATCTTTCTCATGGATTAAAATTTGGTACCTGTATCCTCAATATTATTTCAATTAGAGCTGATAAGACATGTTGTTTCGTTATATTCTGAAATGTTACAAATTTAATATTGCACGGTTATCAAGTTTCTGTCAAAAGAACAGAAAATACCAGCAGAAATTAAACGTTTAAGTGCTGTCCATGGTGAATCTTCTCTGTTATATTCCACACTGAAAGATTGGGCTAAACAGTTTCACTTAGACAGAAAAACCCTCGTCAAGACAGATAAGCAAAAACACTTTCTCCATAAACAGTTGCATTAGTACAAGAGCAAGTGTTAGGAGAATTGAATGATTTCGATCATTTAAAGAATTTCTTATATCTGATTTTAAAATGTTCATATAGGAAAATGCAGATTTGGCCTCTATAGTATAAACCTTGTTTTCATAGACTTTCGTGTTCATGTTCATTACAACTTAATAAATAATATTCTTGCTCCCCTTTCAAAAATTTTTATTACCCTTGCAATAAATCCTATACCTATTAACAAAAAAAATAATTAATTAATCAGTTGAAACTTTACTTCATTGATATCATTTAATAATTTGTCTTCTATAGAATGACACAAATATTCCTATTGTTTATGAACTGCCTTACTTCTATTGTTAATCACTAATACAGCTACTTTTGAATCTAAAGTAGCATGCTATTTACACAGCCAAGTGAAAAGTTGTAACGGTGCTGCTTTATAGCTACTCTTAGAACAAAGTGCCAATAACCAACACATAGTGACTAAATGTCATCATAGGTTAGGTAAAAGAAGACATATACACACTTATAACTTAATATAAACTAATAAACCAAATTTATAAATTAATCTAAGCAATTGAATTTTTGTCAGCAAAATATGCAAAGCCAGCTGGTTTTTATTTACATTTTAAAACAACGTGAAATCCCAATTTTTACTAAATATGTATGTTAGTTTTCTACTAAATGATATTTTCCACAAATAAAGAACGGAATCATCCATATATAAAATATTCCAATAGATAAAATAACTTGTTCTAGATGTTTGAAACTATTGCTACTAGTAAATTGTAATCATTAACCAAGAAGAATATCATGTTATTCTTTTTCTCTGTAGTATGAACACATGTTCAATTGAATTGAATTGAATTTATCACTAAATGTCCTTATTATACGAAAATACACTTAAATTATGCACAATATATCCTAATTACACAAAAACATTACAAACCAATAAATGTACACTATTTTATCTAATATATTTTTTGTATGATAGTCTGACAAAAACATTACAATCGAAAATAAACAAAAAAACCCAAATTACAAATCACACACATGTATTAAGTATCTCTTTTTAGTTGCTCTATATCTACCATGTATGTCCGGTGACGTACCATGTACAGCCAAACTCTCTCGAGGAAAATTAGCTCGCCGTGCATCATACTGCTATACTCCTTTAGAGGTTAAACAGCAACAAAATCTACAATACTTGATTAATCTCTTGTAACACATTTTTTATATACAGTCAAACTTAGTTATTACGAGAATGGATATAAAGAGATTACTGCTACTAGGCACATCCAGAAAGTAAAGAATGATTGCGCACCACGCCCTGCGCCGATCCCCCACCATCGCGATCCTATGCGCGCTAGTTAGCTCCTTCCCTCGCTTCAGTGCGAGCCGAGTTTTGTTGCTGAACGGTCTTGCGTCTTTGTTCTGTAACCTTTCAAAATGGCTGCGCCCATTGAAAATCCCGCCAAATGTGAAGTGCGTAGTGTCATTCGTTTTCTGAATGCATAAAATGTTCGGCCTATCGAAATTTATAGGCAACTTTAAGCACAGTACATGAATCTTTCCCACAAATTTCACGATCGCTCCTACATGAAATAGTGACAGAGCACCTTGGCTACAAAAAAATGTGTGCTGGGAAAAGAAATACCGAATCTCAACACCAGAAAAGTGATGCCAACAGTTATTTGGGACCGAAAGGGTTTGATCCACGTGGAGTTTATGCCAAGAGGGGACACAATAAACTCGGAAGCCTATTGTGAAACTCTTCAACAACTTAGACGCGCCATCCAAAACAAGAGACGTGGAATGTTGTCGGGAAAGGTGGTTTTGATTCAATACAATGTGCGGCCTCATGCATCAGCATGATCATAGCGACAACTTCAACGTCTTAAGTGGGAAATTTTTGGACATCCTCCTTACAGCCCTGATTTGGCACCAAGTGATTTTCACTTATTCCCGAAACTAAAGGAATTTTTGCGTGGAAAACAGTTCGCAAACTATGAAGACGTCAAACAAGAAGTGACATTCTGGCTCAAATCTTTGGCGGTAGAAGAGTATAACATTGGAATTGAAAAATTGGTTCCACATTACAATAAGTGTCTTGACATCCATGGTGCCTACATTGAAAATAGAGTAAGGTACTGTTACTTTGTAAATAAAGTTTTGTGCTTATTTTAGTTTTTATTTAGTTATGCCAAAACGTTCTTTACTTTCTGGACGATCCACGTATAATAAGCAAAACTCTATAATAATTTTCATCTATGCATATTCCCCACACAATCGCTCACTGTTAGAACGAGCATACTTCGTGGATAGACGGATCAAGTTTTGGAAACTATGCAAACATTCTTATGCTTTTATTTATTTTTTGTTTATAATTTTATGTATAGATTTTGTGTAATACTATTGTGTATGTATACTTCGTATAATTGATTATGTATGTTTGAATATTTTTATTTTGTGAGGTGTATTTACTTCACATATACTTTACAGGTTAATAATATAGTGATTATATAAAAAAAAAAATTATCTACTTACAATATACCTTACTCTGATATAACAAGTAATGGCTATAACAAGCTAATTTAGTTGGTCCCCTCTTGGTTGTTAACCAAGTTTGACTGTATATATATACTTTTTGTTTTCTTTCAGGAACTTTTAAGTGACAATAACAAAGTAAAAGAAAAGGAAACCGCCTCAATTCGTGCCAGTCAGCTGTTTATAAAGAGTTTGGTGCATGGGTTTGCCATAGCCCTCCTCTGCCTCACAGGTGTGATCATGTACACTCTAATGGATGACACTATATCAGGGGATTCAGGCATAGCAGATTCAATCAGGAGTAATGGGGTGCTATTGGCTGTTATAATAACCCTTATTATGGTTGTATTCCCAATCATCTTCAGTTTCATAGCTAGGTAATTTTCTGAATTAAAATGGTTTTTGGAATATAGAAAATAACATATCTCAAATTTTTTTAAAGGAATGTGAAAATTGTATTAAAGTTGAAAACTATTGAATGTCCTATATTTCAGCAAATTTTATGCCATTATTACAAAAATATGAAATGTTTTCCAAGCAGTATAAACTAAAGGAAATATGAATGGTTGATTTGTGGCGATTTAAAAGTGAAGTGCGATGCTAGTTGTTTTACAAGGCAGGTGCATTAAATATGGTTGCTTTTTATCTGAGTGCGACAGTCACACTTGGAGAGTTCAATACAAGCAAAAGGAATGGCTTCACTAAAAAACTTCTTTGCCAACCATGCAAAATGGTGTATTTAAACTGCTTGTAAATCCCCATAAAGTTTTGCTGCCACTGCCACCAACAACAGCCTGCATTTCAATACAAGAATTTCCGATATGTCTTGTAAACCAGTTCCAATCCACTTTGATTCATTTTCGAATTCAGCACCCCCAAATCTACAAAGTAAATATACTTTAGTTATTGTAAAATAACAAAAAAAATTGTAGAGCAGTGTAATTTAATAAATATTAAGTTAATTATTAGCTTAAGTGAAAAAATATTAGTTTTGTAACTAATGTCCAATAATTAGTATTTTCTATTTCCAATTATTATTAATATTTTTTATTGTTATTTTGCAGATATGAACACTACAGTGATCCCCGAACAGCAATATTCATTACACTTTTGAGGACTTTTGCTTTAGAGGTTGTTGTAGTATCAATTTTAGTGATATTTTGGCTTAGGTCAAGTCAAGAAGTAAGTTTTTTGATAAAGTTATCAAGTTATTACCATCTTTACAATAATAGAAACAATTTTTAAGTCCTTGTTGCTCTAAAGATATATTTACCAGATATTTTTAGAGTAACCAAATCAAGTCAGTATAATTAAGATTAAAATGCTAATATGTAGTATGGTATACAGTGATTGGTTCCAAGAGCTCTACAAAATCCGTATTTGTTCAAGTCTCTTATATAAAATGCCATAGTATTTGCATATAACCTACGAACATCCCCCTGTGTACTTTAAATCATATTTTTATTACTTATGGTAACTAATATTTAGTGTACACGCTGTTACAAAATACATAACATTAATGAAAGATAGTATTTTAGTGTTGAAAATAAAGTTAAAAAATGTTGAATTTTTCATCCAAAATTAAGTTTCATATTCACAGCAAATATAATTTTCCGTCAGTACATCCCGTGCTGAGAAATTTGGTCAAGAAACAAACATATCAACATAATATGCCCGCCGTATTATCAACATCGTACGCATGTGTTGTCAGCACTGAACATGTTAACTGTCATAATTATTTATGAATAGATGAGTTTATCTTAATACAGTTATTAACAACACATTTATTGCTTGTCTATAATGATAATAATAAATAAATGTCAGTACAATTCTTTCCCAAATAATCAACATTTCAAATTATATTTTTTACCCTTAAGTTAGTTATTTCTGTTTCTATAAAAACACACTACTCGTATAAAAAGCCTTTTTTGACTTTATTTTTTATTTCAAGGTTTGCTGAGAAACTTGGCCCTAGTTGTATTAGGTTTTTTTATTTCCATATTTATATGTATTTTTTTTCTATTTATTAACACTATACAGCCCGAGCGGTTACACAGGTAAATGTCGCCAGGGACCGAGACATTTTTTCAAGAATTAGGAAAAAAAACTTCCTATGTATTTGTGAAAAAGTGCAATATCTGTGAAATGAATGATAATTTGTTTTTTTAATAACTTAATTATTTTTGGCTTTTTTCGAGCGCCCTCCGTAAGAATAATTGTGGTTGCGCACAAAATACAATCAGAACAAATTATATTTTTACTTTACTTACTTGTGAGTACTTCAAAATGAAATATATAAAATGGAAATATCAATGAAGAATAATGGATAAACATTAGCAAGATTGTATAAGGATAGGTACTTCCAGCATAAAACCGAAAATCACAATAATTACATAAAAACAACAACAAATATCTCGTCATTTTTTCCCAAAAACCATTGTTATTATGACTTTATTATAATAATGATTGCACTTTTTGTTTATTCTATTTTTTGTAATAAAAGTCTCACATTCCGTTTTTTTCTTTTTTTATCGACCGGTCCGCCATATGTTATAAAAAAATTATATGTGGCCCTTCATTGAAAAAGGCTGAGGTTGTACCTTTGGCTAATAATGGTAGACGAAAACGTAGTACAAGTGTTGTATCACCGGACAGTAACCACTGATCGAATCATGATACACATGTGGTACCATCGGCTAGTAATGATTGGCAAGGCCATGGAACACATGTTGTATCATTGGCCATTATAGTGTTATTGTAAAAAATACGTTCCCGTAATAAATAGTTTGATTTACCTCCTGCATTTTGGTTGAAAAATAAAATGACAGAGGTTGTACGTTCGGCCAATAATGGTTGACGAAAACATAATACAAGGGTTGTATCACCGGACAGTAACCACTGACCAAATCATGGTACCATCGGCTAGTAATGATTGGCAAGGCACATGTTGTTTCATTAGCCATTAAAGTGATAATGTAAAAAATACATTCCCGTAATAAATAGTTTGATTTACCTCCTGCATTTTGGTTGAAAAATAAAATGACAGAGGTTGTACGTTCGGCCAATAATGGTTGACGAAAACATAATACAAGGGTTGTATCACCGGACAGTAACCACTGACCAAATCATGGTACCATCGGCTAGTAATGATTGGCAAGGCACATGTTGTTTCATTAGCCATTAAAGTGATAATGTAAAAAATACATTCCCGTAATAAATAGTTTGATTTACCTTCACAATTTTTTAGTAAGTCCTCATTTGATTTTAGTTTGTCAAACTTCATAGACGTGTATTGAATAACAGTTTCTGCTTGTGTCATACAAGATAATATCTTGTATTGTCATACAAGATAATATCTTGTATGACATATTATGACATATTATGTCATCAAGATAATATCTTGTGTGACATATTATGTCATTAATATATTTCTTTTTCAGTGTTGGGAAACGTCTTTCGCTCAAGAAGTATATCGCTTAATCATTTTTGATTTTCTATTTTCAATAGTCGCTTTACCAATTCTGGAAGTAATACGTTCATTTATAACCAAGTAAGACATCTTATTTTAATAAATGTTTAATTACTTTTTGTAATATTTATATACAAATAAAATAAAGAAATGTAGTGTTTATTTAAGTTTTTATGTTTAATATTTTCTTTTATAGATAATTATACTAAAAATAAAATATATTTCTAGGCATCTTTGGAAGAAGCTTGGAGTCCCCGAATTCGACATTGCTCTGAATACTCTTGGATTAATATACAATCAAACTCTTCTATGGATCGGACTATTTGCCTCACCATTACTCAGCACCATCGTTTCTTTAAAGATGATCATTCTGTTTTATAACAAGAAAATAAGTATACAGTACTTGTGCAAACCGTCCAATAAGTCCTGGAAAGCGACTCAGACTGAAACATTTTTCCTTTTACTTGTTTTTATGTCTCTTCTTGGTGCTATTTTCACTTTGCTCTACATCATTGCTCAGTAAGTATCTTTTAACTTACGATCAACCTTTTGCATTAGATTTTTTAAAGATTTTACCTGTTCTGTTGCTCGAAGTCATTGATAAAAAAATTGCTTTTTAGTATTGTTTTATTTACTTATTAATTTTGTTTTAATTATTTCGTGTACATGGTTAAACATGATACATCTGGTAGGCTTATTGCTATACACCAATTTCTTCCAACCAACCAGCTTAGATATCTTGGATATATTAAACTGTTCAACTCATGACAGAAGCAAAGGATATTTAGAATGAAAGGATATTCTGAGTGATGTAATAGTTTTTCAATTTAAATTGTTTTATAAATAATTATCAAAATACCAGCGAAAACTGTAAAAATTATGATCACAAATAAAACTATGAAGACACATACAATACACTACCATCTGTTATGGAAGTTAGTGCCAAACTGATTGTAATGCGTCACCACTTGCAATTTTTTAGATTAAATCTAAATTGCACCACTTTGGCACCCTTAAGAATCAAGAGTTAAAATTTGCCAGTCCATTCATGGCAGTATCTTAATGTTAGTTCCTTAAATGGATTTTTGGTTTCTTCGGTTTTTAATAGTTATTTTTTTAAACTACCAACATTTGTTAGAAAATTTTATGAACAAAAAAAATATCGGCAAATGCCGTGTGCATCGATACAAATGCAAAAAATGTCTGTATGTGGGATATAAACGAGAACATTTTTCCGTCCCAGAAGCTGCAAATTATTTGTTATTAAAAATTATTTATTCACTAATACGGCAATGTATTGCTAAAATTAATACTTGTGGTTGTAAGAAATTTTCTACCCTGTGAGTTCAGAGTTGTGGAATCTTGGAACAAACTGCCCAATAGTGTAGTGAGTGGTATGATAGTGAACCAGTTTATATCCACCTGGACATGTTCATCCGTACAATCCTAGATATTGTTTTGTTTCTTTGGTTTATTTATTCAATTACTTTTTTTAGCTTTGCTTTTTCTTTATATAATATAATACATGACAGTTAAACTTCATACAGATATTTAACAGCATTAATGCTGTATAATACATGTATGATACATGTATATGTTTTTAAGTTAGTATAAGAAAGTTTTTAAAATCTTACATGTTTAAAAAAATCCTTGTTTTTTGGTTACTTCTAATAAACATATAGATTTTGAAAATTTTTCAGTTCTATGATGATCTCACTTTGCTCTCAATGATCCTTTGTTCTGTCTCCAGTTTCTGCAATTCCACCAGAAAATTGTCGAACAACTTGCACAAGTCAAATGGCCTGACTTCCGAATAGTTTGATAGCCTTATATTATTAAACAGTGTATTATTTTTTTGCTTTTAGAGTTAAAATAGGAAAGTGTGGCCCTTTCAAAAATTATAATTATATATATGAAGCAATATTTGCGATATTCAGCTTGAAACAGGACAGCAATTTCTTTAAAGTTATTTTGTTCATATTAAAACCTGGATCAGTTGCATTTATATTGATTGGCATGTGGTGAGTACATATGGTTATTTTATTTACTTATCACTTTGTAAATTATAACATTTAAAAAAATCCATACAATGAGGAGAAAACGTTACCTATTTTAAATCAGTAATAAAGGTTTAGTAACTCTTTATTTCCTGATTATCATCATTATAAATCTCGTCCCAATAATCTTAAGTTATATTTAATCCTAATTTTAGACAGATTTTAGGTAACCATGTTAGCCATTCGTCAATGGGAGACGATGGAGATGCAACATTTCTTCAAGTCTTGGCTGCGAGACAAAGTTATTTGATATTCTTTGCATTGTTCACTTAATTAGGAATTAAATGTACTACCAACTAGACCATGGGGTCATCATCTCTCTCCATTTTTAACGGACCTTAGCAAGAAACTCCCACTGTTCAGTAACTATCTCAATATTTTTGAGATCTCTTTTAAATATGTTTTTGGAATGAAATCGTTGACTTCTATGAGATCACTTTGCATTGTATACCTCTTGATAGACATTCTTTGACTCTCGATTATCATCAATTCACCTCATATAGCCTAGTCAACGTAATCAAATTACAAGTATGTTAAATTTAAACTACATATATGGAAATGACGAAGTTCTGATGAGAATAAAATCAATAGTTTGTTATAAGAACTATTATGTAATTCAAATGTTTAAAAAAGCATATGCTTTTATTATGTTTTTACTAATTATTTCTTATATTTTCTTAGTGTTGCAGCATATTATCTTCGAGCTAAATCTTTGGCTCAAAAAACAATGGTTAAATTATTACGTGAAATGCTCGTTCTGGAATCAAAAGATAAAGAATTTCTTTTGGATGCTATTGCCAAAGTAACTCAGGGACGTAAGTAAATTCACCATTCATATTTTTAAATCCAATGAGATTTTTTTACAAATAGTTTTTACATTTGGAGCTTTTTTCCATAATACAAAAATTAATCAGGTTATATAAATACTCTAAACCTAGTTGTATGCAAAATTATGAAGATTGATATCATTGTTAATTATGGTCGCCGTTCCAATATGTATTTTTTAATTTGGTCTATAAATATTAGATTTTTTTAATATTAGGTTAATAATTTTCTTGTGAATAACTTACTCCAACTTACTCCAAGTGGTAGCTTCAACTATTGAGGCCATATGTAACTTGTCAACCTTTTGTCTGAAGACAGGCTATTTGACAACTCCATCTTGTCTATTTTGCTATATTGCTCTGAATCTCGGCATATTAGCCAGACGCGAGAAAAACAACTACTCAGTTTTGAGAACAGATGTTCTAGGAGGGTGAGGGGTGTCTATACAGCAGCCTATAAGCACCACGATACAGTTGAGGCGTTGGGGGTGGTTTGAGAATGTTTTAAGAATATACTCTGGTAGCTGGTCAGGATATGTGATGTTTTATTAGAAGATAGTAAAGTAAAAGTCCGTCAATTCGAAATTCAATGGACTGAATTTCGCAAAAAAAAATTGAATTACATATTATCATTGTTCTAATTAACGGACTTTTACTGTATTTATAGAGAAAAGTGTGGTCATATCATGTTTTGTTTCTAGAGTTTCTTTATTAGTTTGCATATACAGGGTACACTACCCTGTATTGGCAACCTTGACTATATTATTTATATGAGTATGTATCATGTATTTGTTTTGTTTTCATTTCTAGATTGGATTTATAGTCAAAAACAAGGCGACAGTAGTTCATTTTTAGAGAATAGTAGCACTTGGAAGTATTTGCATGATTCGGACAAAATGAGAAAACCGTCCAATGCTGGTTTCCAGTTTGAAGTGGCTAACAGCCCTAATAGAAGATATGAATCACCAAGGTCTTCCGAAGTATTTCAATATAGTCCTAGTCAGAAACCAAGTTCTTCAGGTTTACGAAGAAATTATGAAAATATCGAAGTATTGAGTAGAAACAGTCCTGTTCGCAGATACTAAAGTAAAAAAAAATATTCGTAATAATGAAATCTTAATTTGAGCTTTATTTACATCATGATTTTGTAAAATATTATGCTTCAGGTTTGTTGACAGTTTATAATGGGAGTTTTGTCCTACCTCCTCAGCTGACTGGTGGAAAATAGTCATAATATCTGTGGTTAATAATTTTTTGATAATTGCGAAATTGGTAAAATTGAGTAACTTTTAAACTCTGATAATATCTGGAAACATTTGAGGATAATTGAAGGGACCGGTAGTAAATAATGGTAAAGACCCGTTCTCACAGTTCAAGTTTAGTTGACCGATTAAAGTTGATCAACAAAAGTTGAATGAAATCTGTGGTGAGAACCTTTGTTTCAATAGAGTTGATCAACTTTTTAGTTGATCAAGAAAAGATTGACCCAGTCAAATTTCATCGTTCAAGTTATGAGTCATCCACCATTTGCTTTCAAGTTGACATCTGTCTTGAAACATGTGAATTCAAGTTGACTGTCAAGTTCGCTTTCAACTCGATAAATAAAAGATGCAAGAGAAAATGCTTTCGACGCCATTTTTGACTGAATTAAATTGAAACAATTTATTGAATCAGTTTGTATTGAAACGTGTGAACAAAAACTGATTCAAGTCGTATCCAACTTTTGTTGATCAATTTTAATCGGTCAACTAAACTTGAACCGAGAGAACGGGCCTGTATTCAACTTTTGTTGATCAACTATAATGGGTCAACTAAATTTGAACCTTGAGAACGTGCCTTAAGGGACATGTATCATATTTTGAGATATTAAGAAAACAAGTTTTTAAAAAATCTATAAAAAATCTTATGAAACATTTATTAAAAAATAATGTAGTTAAAAAAAATATTATGTTTTAAGACTATTCTGTTTGAGTATTAGATTTTTTTTATTATATCATTAACTATGTAATTTGTAATTTTTGAAACTCGTCTTGTAATTTTGTCGCTTACCATTATTTACTGCTGAACCCTTTAATTAATGTAACTTGGCGGCATTTATTCCATATTCAAAGAGATATACGAGTAGTTCATATTTCTTAAATGGTGAAATACTATATTTAGCTTTGAAAACTGTGTAATGCCATATTGACCCAAGGCCACAGATAGGTAATCCATAATAACTTGATGTATTTAATAATTTTATAATAATTTTGATAGCTTAAATATTAAATAGTCGATGCTGATTCACACAATTCCATTTGTCAAAAAAACCTAAAGCCTAAGATGTGCCAAGATTGTATTAATTTTGATAAGGTTGATTGTGTCTTATAATAGTTTGGTATTGAAATTATTATAGTAAACTAAATAAATTCATGTTAGCAATTTTTTCTCTCTTCCATAGATAAGTCGTAAAGTGTCACATTAAAGCTTATCTATAAAACCATAGCTAATAAAATTCCTAGATAACAAATGTGATTAATCTTAGTTATTGGAAATACGATCAGTGAATGTGAAATTTGTTATAAATATGCACTTTTCTATAAAAACTGTATACGGTTTAAATCGAGGTTTCTCAACATTTTTTGGACCAATACCCCCTTGGAGTATCAGCAAGTCTAAGTTCTCATAGCATAATATTGAATATTTTTAATTCATGCAACATGGAGACGGTAGAAACCACATTCAATAATACTAAAATTTTCGCGTAGTTTTTTTTAAAACAATAAATGGTGCTAGTTTTAAATTATTACTAATTAAAACTATTATAAAAATTAGAATAAATATGACAATTATTATCATAATTTTGTAAACTTGATGAGTTATACTATATTCAGTTGCAGTTTTGTAATAAATTCTTTTTTTTTTGTAATAGATTTCTATTTTTTGTATGTATCAAACTTATCGTGCTGATACCTAATTTAATGAGGTACAAAAATGAAAAAACTATGAATAAAAGCAATTGTGATACGAATGACGTGTACAAAGGGCTAAACGGTCAGGCTGAAATTTTTTAATTTCTGGAATATTTAATGAATATCACAACACTTTTGAAAGTTTTAACACTTCTCTACTAATTCTGTTTGTCTTAACACTCCCTAAAAACTAATATTGTTTCTGTTGGGAACCACTGGTTTAGATCTTATTTATTTTATATGTAATAAATGAAACCATAGCATTTTTTAAAATTATAATTATACATTTTAAATATTAATGAGGCATAATTTTACACATACATATGTATTAAATTTGAAAGATTCTATCGACTTATTAGATTTATAAATTTTAAATCCAATATTTAATAAATGGATTCAATAAGTAAAGAAAATCAACTTGTAATTCTGAAATTTGTTGATTAGGATCTTTGATTAATTTTTTTTAACTTTCATAATAAACTTTTAACTTGTATAATTTTTGTAGCTTATTTTCATTATGCAATATGAGTATTTTTTTCATGTAATTAAACATTTTTAGTATTCGAAAAAGTCTAAAAATAAACTATCTGAAAGAGATGCCAAATTTGAAATAAATAATGTAAATTAATAATGGCTAATTATGAGCTGTGAGAATAATTCTTTGATTTTTTTATTTGCCAAAGATTTAAGATGTCTGACTTTTCTTAGAAATATTTATTTTATAATACTAACACAGCTTGGTTGGGAAAAGAATTATTAAAGATTGATTTACAAAAACTACCTCGTTATATATTTATTTATTAATTGATGTTTAAATTAAATTCTAATTACATCACTGAAATGTGGGTCACTTTATCTTTTTCTTAAAAATGGTCATAAATGGAAAGACTTTTCAAATTATTACTTGTGACAAGTCATTGTTGATAATTTTAACTGTATAATTATTCTCTAAATGAAATTGTATACCTAGGTGCTCAACAGTTTATTGATTCTAAAATGCTTACAATTTTCTGTATAATAAAAGGTGTTTTTTTGCACCGTATGTGTTCTGAATTGTGTTAATTTTTTTAGTTAATAGTGCAAATTTTTGTTAATTAAATGTTATGATTTGTAAAGTATACTTATGTGTCATCTGTTCGATAAATGAACGTGTACATTTTCATAAAGCATGCACTAATATTTATTTATTTATTTCATCTACGGGTCCGATGGTAACCCCAAAATTATATCCTACATGTTTTATATAATAAATCTATGACATTGAGTATATAAAAAAGATAGAGTTGTATTATTTGAAAACTACAGTATTTTTCTATCTAATTGAAATTTTTAATTACAATAAATTAATACATAAAATTATTCAAAACCTATTTATTTATAATATATTCGGACATATGTTTCTCATAATAAAAACTAATTATTTTATACCTACTTTTTAGTCTTATACAAAAATAAAATTGTATCCTGCATATAAAATAAATTACTATTTATCAATTGTTGCAACACGCAAACTTATTTTGACAGATTAAATAAATAACTTTACAAAATCAAATATTATTCATTATCAGATATATTTTTAATATAAAAAAAATATTTTTAACATTTGACTTTGATGAAACAATTTACAATGTATCTTTTATGGCCATTTTCTGTTTCTTGTTTTTTTTTCAAATATTTCAATTATTTTTAAGTAATAAAAAAAATGTTATTACTACAGCAATGCTGGTTTACTTTTTAAAATTGTATATTTACCATTTTTTATCAATAATAGACTGAATTTGACTTGTTTCCAGTATACAAAAATAGTCATAATATGTTTGCATATTTTATTGAATATTAAATGAACTATTTATGTATTTAAATTATTATTTTTTATTAAAAATTTAATATTTGTGTCAAAAAAATATCAACACCTGTGCCAAATTAATGTCTCACTTCTTTAAATATGGACTCAAAAGAGTTGTCTTAGCACTTTTATTACTTTGACCTTTTTATTGAAGTTATTTTGCCTAATTTATAACATTTAGTTATTCTTTTTATGCATTTTTAAAGCTTGCAATGCACTGGACTGGAAGGTTTTGTGATTTTTAAATTTGTTTTTAGTATTTATTTTCGTAGTTTATTAGTTGCTATTTACATTTGATAATTTAATAGTTGTTAATCAGTTATTCAACCAATAGGTTTTAAGAGACTTTTTTGTAATGTGTTGTATTGTATTACACTTTCGTTGTATACAGTACAACCTGGCAGGCTTATTGCTGTGTGGAAATCTCATTCAACCAACCAAAAAGTTGTTAAAAAGAGACCTTAAGTGAAAACCAGATGGAATCCTTTTTAAAAAAATTACGCTCCAGTGGGATTTGATCCCGCAGCCTCAGGCTGGGAGACAGGTGTCTTGCCAACTAGGACACTTTTTAAATACAATTGTAGATGTTATGGTATTTAATCTGTAAGTCACAAAAGAAAATTTAATATGTTAAATATTTTATTTAAATTTAAATGTTTTACTTAATATATTATCGTCAAGAAAATAAAAGGTTGTGGATGAAAAAATATATTCCTACCTTAAAAGGTATAAACTGTATGGTTTGTATTACACTTTTATTGTATATCGTACAATCTGGCGGGTTTATTGCCATATGGTAATCTCTTCCAAAAATCACAAAGGCTTTAAACAAAACCAGACTGAACGCAACCCTCAGGCTGGAAAACAGCTGTCTTTTCAACTAGATCATGAAGATTTTAACAATATTGAGATAATCTGCTTTTAAAAATAATTTATATTTAGAGTTAATTTTTGGCAATACCTTTTCTATTGTCACTTTTTTCTAGTACCTACAAAGTATTTTGCTTTGTTCTCTTCTCGAACAGAATACGCCAATGAGATTCAAGAGTTTTATACCTCATCTACTTGATAAATAACTACTTTTCTAATCATACACCATCTTCAAGAATATGGAGTAACAAATAGCTGTACAACCTGTATAATCAGTGGTGAAAGGTTCGTCATAAGTGCTTCTGAATGGAAGCCAATAAAATAAGGGATGGAAATCTTTGGTTGTGCTAAATATAAATGTTGACAATTTACATAATTTTGTTTGAATGATTGTATTATGTATTATGCTATTATGATTGTATTATGTATTATAATTGTATTATGCTTTTGTTGTGTTCAGTGACACCTGACAGGTTTTTGACATGTGGCAATCTCTAACAACCAACCAGAATGATGTTAAAGAGACCTGAAATGGAAACCAGACTGATACTTTTAAAAAAAAAAAATATTGGTACAGATCTTTAACCAAGAAGGTTACTGTACTCGTAAATTATTTAGTGCTCAAGATGAAGAAAGAAACGCTTATATGGTTAGGCCACATAGGAAGAATGAAAGATTTATAAAAATAAATTATTCTAATAGTATAGAACAGGGATGGCCAACTGGTGGATCGTGAAGCAATTTCAGTCAATCATAACCATCTTCGTAACGTGCAATATGGCAAGCGATGTTGCCAAATCTCACTACGTGCATACACTTGTCAACGTAGTCAATCAGTTATCCTTTTTTTAATATGGAGATATGTCTACTCCAAATAAATGTATGTATGTTATTTAACATATGTACATGTATATGTATAAATTTTCTTTTCCTTAATATATTTTTTTGTGAAGTGAATAAATAACCTTTCAGTTAATAGCTATCCTTTTTTAACATGTGGGTTATGTGCCGTGTGAATTTGATAGGTAGATCGCTACTATTTTTTAATGTAAAAAGTCGATCATGACATTTTTTTTTATATAAAAAGTCGATCGCGACAACAAACAAGTTGGCCGTCCCTGGTATAGAAGGAAAGGCTAGTTTGGAAGATCTAGAACTGATTTAAATGAAATGAAATTTAAAAAAATATATTATACACTGTATTGTATTTACATTATTATTGATAAATATTATATATTTAATAAATAAATATTTACATTTATTTTGATGTTTCTCTCCTGTTTTGCTGGTTTTAATTTTTATTTCAATAAGTTTGTCAATTTTTATTTTATCTTGTATTTAATTAATTTGGTGATCTCCGGACGGAGCTGCTCATCCGCATTGGAGCTGCCAGCGGGGCGTTCAACAACATGGATAGGATTTGGAAGGCGACCGGATTCAGTGTCACAACAAAATGCCGCCTGTTTAACACATGTGTCATCCCAATCCTCCTGTACGGCTGTGAATCTTGGCATCTCACCAAGGCTCAGGAGAGCAAGATACTTAGTTTTGAAAACAGGTGTCTCAGGAGGATATTGGGAGTCAGGTGGTATGACCACATAACAAACGACGCTGTACGCCGGCGCACTCGGCAGGGATCTGTCGTTTCTGTAATTTGGGAGAGGCGATGGTCCTAGCTGGGACATGTTCTGAGAATGCCCGATGATAGTTGGCCGAGGAGAGCGCTGTTTTTCTGTCCATTGGGGTCCCGACAGCCTGAAAGACCCTCTCACGGTGTACCGTTCCTGTGACAAGGAAGTCAGAGTGTTAGGAATGTCGTGGAGGGAGATTACCAAAACCGCTCTGAATGGAGAAGACTAGTGGCCTCCCTATGCTCCCTTGTGGAGCTTTAAAAGAAGGGTGAATTAGATTGGATTATTAATTTAAAACAATTCAAAGTTCCTAATCATATTCAGTGAAATCCACAAATACAAAAAAAATATTGTTTCAATAAACATCTATGGAAAAATATCGATTTTCTCAGTTTAACATTCAAAAGAGTCGACTAAATTTGAATGATTCACATAATATTGTTTTGTTCGTGGTATAGTGTTTAGAATCCAGCCTTAATATTTGGCAACAAAAATATAGTGAACAGCCGACACCAATTGACATATTTGACTTAAATACTCGTACAATTTGTTCAATTTGTCATTAATTAAACCGTGACTTTGGATTAATCCAAAAATATAATGGAATAAAGATAATGAATTTATCAGATAAGATAATACAATGTTTTTAAACATCTTAATGGTATAAGTTCTATGTGCGCGTAATTTCTAGTAATGTGGATGTTTTAGATTTCTTTCTTAAAAGTACAATTTGGTTAGCTTGTTCTAACTTAATTGAAAATGCATCGATTCAACAGAATAGAGGCTATGGATGGTGAAATCCAGCCTCAAACTTCTTTTGAAATGCCAACTAGATTATATGATGATTCAAGTACGTACTCTAGAAGTCGTAGTGTGAATAATGAAAGTTATGATGGAGAGAATGCAGACTGGAACAGAGCAGCTCAAACCGTACGGAGGACACGGTCACTTCATAGGAATGCACAACAAAATGCCATCAATTTTCTACCATCGAGGCATGTTACTAATATTGGTAAGTTTTATCTATTTCTTTTTATTCATCAGTGGTGTAACCTATATGAAGCAATCTTTCTAAAATACTCGTTTACAATATTACAAATGTTAGGCACTCGATGTTTTTGCTGTTATGATTTACTTCTATACATTTTTTCTGTCATTTTCATTACTGACGGCCAATTTGATGATTTTGTTTTTTTCACATTATTTCTATTTTCATATAAGAAACAATACAACTTATAATATTTCAATTCGATACAATATAATTAAAATTTAAACTGTATTATTTTTTTTTGGAAAACATTGTCTTGATTTTCAAAGGAATATATTTTTTTAAATATATAGAGCTTAATATAGGCAAAGTGGTAGCAGAACACCAGCCTCATCCTTCTCACTAGTGATTATTTTTAATTTTATTGACTTGATTGATTTTAATTACTAATTATAGTGAGCAATCAAGTATGTTTATGTACTATTTTATTTAAATAAAAAGCTTCAGAATTTCAGTTCCAATTTGTTTTATTTCCAAACTAGATTTTTGAAAATTAAAAATGACACAGAAAAAAATGGTAAAATTACTGATAATGGCTACACTGCCGTCACAAGCAAAAACGCAGTTAACAGGAAAAAATCAGAAATTTAAATAAGTATGAGGCAATATTCCATATCAAATTCTGAATCATAATCCATAAAAAAATACAGAAAACCATTTATTTCAACACAAAAATTGACATAATGCCTTTTTTAATTATTCAAAATACTAGGTTTTTCTAAGCAAAAAAACAATAAATTGTGATTCATAAGCAAAAAGACAGCAAGTGCCTATGGTTATGAATCACATTTTACTGCTTTTTATTTATGAATCACGACATTTTTAAGCAGCAATTAAAAACATAAAAGTGCAGTTTTCTCAAAACTTAACTTTTGCCATTAGCTGCGTTTTTGCTTGTGAGGTTAGTACACTTACAATTTTATTATTAGTTGAGATACAGTTTTCCCGAGGAGGGTGCTTAAAAATATATCTTTGAAAAGGGGGCAGTGAGCCAAAAAAAATTGCGAAACTCTAGTCAAGAAAATTCAGTCCACAAACCAAAAAGATGGTTATCAAACAAGAGTATCCCAATCTGTTTTTAAATCTTTCTAGTTATTTGAAAAAGAATATAAAACAGCAATAAGCCCACTAAATTGTGTTATATTCAATGAGAACCTAACAGCTATACATTTGTCATTAGATTTATCATACTCGTATATATTGTATTCTCAATTAGCCATTAAATAATTTGTAAAATTTAAGGTGCATTGGGAAACAAGATTCCAGGAATGGATATCCCTCTATTAGATGATGGGCGTTCGGAGACACAAGAACATCAGGTAGAGCACATTGTGCAGCAGATGGAGCAGGTGGAAACACTTATGGAAGACAATCCTGATGCTGAAGAGATGAGATTGTAACTATTTCCTTGTGTATATTATTTCATTGGAAACAACAGTTTAACGAGTATGAACATACAAGGAAATCTTATGTTAATATCTATAGGATGTTTGTTGAAATGCAAAATTCACAATGTTTATAATAATAATTAAAGGAAAATTTATATAACACTTTTTAGAGAACAGACTCTCGAACAAGGGATTATTGACAGATTAAAAATATTACAAAAATATTGGGTGTACAAATTTGTTCAGTCCGTTTTTTTGTGTTCAAAAATGCATTTATTTCTAAACAAAATGAATGAACAATTAAAGTACTGTCCATCGCTGGCTACTACTTTTTCCCATCTCTCAGGCAATTTTCGAATTCCATCTCGAAAAAATTACTTGTCTTTTGAGGCGATTCAAGTTTGGAGCCAATTTTCGGTTTCTACGAAAGAAGTGAACCGGTGACCTGCTAAATCGTGCTACATCCTTCGGAACAACCAGTAATCAGAAGGAGCAATGTCCGGGGAATACGGCGGGTGCGGTAAAACATCCCATTTGAGTGTTTCCAAATATTTTTTTACGACTTTTGCGACATGAGGTTGAGCGTTGTCATGAAGAAGAATAACTTTATCATGTCTTTGCTCGTATTCCGGCCGTTTTTCTCGCAGTGCACGGCTCAAACGAATTAATTGTAGCCGATATCGATCGCCCGTAATGGAATCACCAGGTTTCAGCACCTCATAGTAAACAACACCCCTTTGGTCCCACCAGATATAGAGCATGATCTTCGAACCATGTATGTTCGGTTTTGGTGTTGATGTTGAGGTCGATGGCAACGATTGACCGGGCTTAGCGTAGTATTTTTTCTTCTTGGGATTGTCGTAGAATATCCACTTCTCATCTCCAGTTACAATCCGATGCAAAAAACCTTTTCTTTGTTGCCTTTGAATCAGCTGCTTGCAAGTGAAAAATCGCCTTTCAACGTCTCTCGGTTTCAGTTCATAAGGCACCCAATTTCCTTGTTTTTGAATCATTCCCATGGCTCTAAATCGTACGGAAATGGCTTGTTGAGTCACTCCCAATGATTCTGCAAGCTCCTCTTGCGTTTGACTCTGATCTTCTTCGAGTAATGCCTCTAATTCTTTGTCCTCGAATTTTTTTGGCTGTCCAGAGTGAGGCTTGTCTTCGACGCTGAAATCTCCATCCTTGAAACGTCAAAACCATTTCCTACATGATTTATCAGCTGGAGCAGTGTCACCGTAAACTTTGACAAGCATTCGGTGGGCTTCAGCAGCACTTTTCTTCCAATTAAAGCAGAAAATTAAAACCTCCCGCAGATGCTGCTTGGTTAACACAAAATTCGACATTTTCAACACTGTACAAAACAAGGTTTTTGTATGAAACTCAAAGCGATATAAACTGAATATAATTGACAGATGTCTAACCTCTCTGAAACCACCAAAATAGGCTGTCACTATGAACCATTCTTAACAGCCAGAGCCATCTTTTGGAGACGGACCGAACTAATTTGTACTCCCAATATATTTCAATAAGTTAAGTGTAACGATAGGCAAGTGGTGGTCGTGGCATTACATTGGGTACATCCCCGTATCGGCATATATTTAGAAAAATGCATTTGGTAAAAAAACTCACTAAGGGAAGATGTACTATAAAGAAATCTTTGTAGATCTTACAACATGTTATATATAGTAATATCATACATTCGGCTTAAAGATTTAGTTTATGTATATTACGTTTTAATACATACCTATTTTGAGTGTGATAATTTTTTGTTTGTGACATGTTACGAGTACTATTATTATTTTTTGTTTTGACTTCGAGTTTTTAAAATTATTTTTGTTTAGTGATTAGTATATATAATTGACACATGTGATAAGCTGGTTGACTTAGAACAACAATTCCCAATTAGAACAACAATTCCCAATTAGTCAGCTTGCAGGTCTACGCTATTTGAACATAAAATATTTAACGTGATGGGGGATATATTTTTACATGATTATTAAAGTGTATCTTAAATTGTTGCTTTTGTTATTCTAATAACTTTCCTTATCATATAAAAAAATTAATATATATTGTACATTAATCCAATCTACATTATTTATGGGAAAAATTGATTTGGTTTTTGTACATCACAGCCTTCTGGAATGGATTAAGATCGAAAACCGAGGTTCCACTTTATGTTCTTTGTTTTAAAACCAGTTTATTTTTCAGATATTTTTTATTCATCATGTATATTGTTTTAGGGAAGCCCTTCGTGATTTGCCGCAATGTCTCACAGTCAAAAGAAATATAAGAGCAAAAATAACTGCTTCAGTAAGTCGCAAGTCAAAACACCGTCCTATTGGATTTTTCAAAAGAATGAAATATAAGTTTGGTTTTTGGAAAAAGAAGGTTGGTTTTTAATTTATACTTTTAAATTTCGATAATCCGTTTTCAAATCAGAAATGTACATTTTGTGTTAATTTAATTTAAAAGTTTTTATATCTCTTTTTATTTATTTATTTAACACTTTTATTGCAATACAATCTGGCGAGTTTATTGCCAGGCGGCAATCTCTTCCAACCAACCAGACAAAAGTAAATGAAGCAAGTTACATGGTCGCATAAATCATTCAAATGACTATCCATCCCCACGAAATCCATAAACATATACGTGAGCACATGCCCACGGACCCCACAAAGACGGACAATCACCCGAATATTATTTTTCATATAGAGGGAGATATCATCAATCAAAAGGAAAGGAAGGGATGGTGGAGAGGAAAGGAAAAGAAAAATCAGGAATGAAACACGTTATTTTACTGACTAGAAATTAAGAGTTTTTTCAGTCCCTTCTTAAAGCATGCCAAGGACGGAGCGAGTCTTATATTGGTTTGTAACTGATTCCAAAGTCTCACTGCATGGACAGTAAAGGATGACGTAAAGAAAGAGGAGCGTTGAATTGGAAAGGCCAATAAACAATCTCTATTTGAGCATAGCGCTAATCCATGATTGGAAAGACGCTGAAAATTTTCGGCGAGATAATAGGGTGCGGCGGGACAGTTAAGGATATTATACAATAGACAGTATGTGAATTTGGCGTATATTTCTAACATTCAACCAGTTCAATGCCTTCTGGTATGAAGTTATATGATCATACTTTCGTAGATTGAAAATGAATCTTAGACACACATTTTGAAGACGCTGTAATTTGTCCAGCTGTTCCTCTGTAACATCCAAGTAACATACGTCCGCATAGTTCAGAATCGGAAAGAGCAGAAATTGTACGAGTAAAATTTTGGTTTTAGAAGGTAGGAATCTTTGCAACACTTTAAGGGAATGAAGGCTGAAGAAGATCCTTCGGCTTACCTCATTTATTGGATCTCGGCATGAGAGAGTGTTATCTATTAGCACTCCTAGGTTTTTAAACAGTTTTATGTAATGATATGATAGAGCCATCAAGTAATATTGGAGGAAGTACGTCAGTGTTGAATTTACCGAGAAGCTGAGGGCTGCCAATGAGGATTGCTTGAGACTTTTTAGGATTTATGAGTAAGCCATGCTCCCCAGTCTACTCCGAGATCGATTGAAGGTCCGCATTTAAATTGTTCAAAGCCGCGTAAAAGAAATTTGGATCAAAATGAATACATATCTGTAGGTCATCCGCATACAGTATTTAGTGTAAGTTTTTTTAAAGGAATCCCTTACTTAAAAATAATAATATTAGGTGTACAAATAAGTTTCCGCCGTTTTTTATCAAAAATTGGGCATTTATTGTGAAAGAACGGAACCTCATGTTTTATTCGAAGTATTGCCCATCGCTTGCCACTACCTTTTCCCATCTTTCTGGCAGCATACGGATACAGCGTCGGAAGAATGCTTCATCTTTTGAGGCTATCCACGAATCGACCCAATTTTTGGTATCTTCATATGATTTGAAGTGCTGCTCAGACAGGTCATGCGTCATCGATCGAAACAAGTGAAAATCAGAAGGAGCAATGTCTGGTGAATACAGCGGGTGGGGTAAAACTTCCCAATTGATTGTTTCCAAAAAGGTTTTGACCGGCGCCGCAACATGTGGACGAGCATTATCATGCAGGAGAATAATTTTGTCGTGTCTGGAGTAGCAGTGGGCGCGCTTTTCCTCGAGTGCTCGACTCAATCTCATCAATTGTGCTCGGTAGACAGCCCCAGCAATGGTTTCGTTCGGTTTGAGCAACTCATAATACACGACACCAAGCTGATCCCACCAAATACACAACAAGAGTTTTTTTCCATGAATATTTGGCTTAGCTGTAGATGTTGAAGCATGGCCAGGGGTTCCCCATGATTTCTTCCTTTTTGGATTATCATAGTGGATCCATTTTTCATCACCAGTGACTATACGGTGCAGAAAACCCTTTCGTTTATGCCTGGCAAGCAGCATTTCACATGTGGAAAATCGGCGTTCAACGTTTCTCGGTGTCAGTTCATATGGAACCCAATTTCCTTGTTTTTGAATCATTCCCAATGATTTCAACCTATGTGAAATTGCTTGTTGAGTCACTCCTAATGTAAGTGCAAGTTCTTCTTGCGTTTGGCACGAATCTTGATCCAATAATACTTCCAATTCCGCGTCTTCGTACACTTTCGGCCTTCCGCTACGTTCTTTGTCTTCGATGTCAAATTCACCGTTCTTAAACTTTTGAAACCACTCACGACAACTTCTCTCACTTAAGGCAGCCTCACCATATGCTTCTACAAGCAATCGATGCGCCTCAGCTGCAGATTTCTTCAAATCGAAGAAGTAAATCAAAAGTTCCCGCAAATGACGCTTATTCGGCTCAAAACTTGACATTTTCGAACACAAAAAAATATGTTATACTGATAAAAATTCACTAATATTTCAAGGTCATGTTGTTGACAGATGTCCAACCTTACGATAATGACATTTTACATCTGACAATTTTAACCATAACTTACTGGTGGCGCCAACTTTTGTCAAACGGCGGTGACTTATTTGTACACCCAATATAATATTAGGTCCTTACATATGAAATTGGCGTTTTGTTTGGGAGGAACATAAAGTAGATTTTTTTTTAATATAATATATTTATTTAATCAAAGTATGTACCATTGCTATCTATGCACTTTTGCCATCTCATAGGTAGTTCATCGATCCCTTTACTAAAAAAACCATTCGGACGGGAATCAATAAAATCTTTGAAGTCGGTTTGGACTGCCCCATCGGAGTTGAATTTTTTCCCTTGCAAGAAGTTATCCAAATTTCGAAAAAAATAGTAATCTGTTGGGGCAAGGTCCGGAGAGTACGGTGGATGTCTTAGACATTCCAATTGAAGCTCTTCTAATTTGGTAGCCGTCTGTTGTGCAGTGTGTGGTCTAGCGTTATCATGAAGCAGCAGTGGCCTAGAGCGATTAACCAGCCTCGGTTGTTTAGCAGCTAGCTTTTCCATCATGGTTTGCAGTTGCTGACAATAGACATCTGCCGTAATCGTCTGGCCAGATTTAAGAAAGCTGTAGTGAACGACACCAGCACTAGTCCACCAAACGCTTACAAGTAACTTTTTTGGAGTCAATTTTCGCTTGGGGCATGGTTTGGCTGGTTCGGCAGGGTTCAGCCATTGCGATGAGCGCTTCCGATTATCATACAGGATCCACTTTTCATCACAGGTAATGATTCGATTCAAAATCCCTTCATTATTGTGCCGGTTGAGTAATGCAACGCAGCAGTCAACGCGCGTTTGTTGATTTGCTTCACTCAATTCGTGAGGTACCCACCTTTCAAGCTTTTTCACCTTCCCAATTTGCTTCAAGTGGATTAAAACAGTTTTATCACTAACACCGCAGCCTGCAGCTAACTCGGACGTGGTTTGCGATGGATCCGCTTCCACAATAGCCTTCAATTCTTCATTATCAACTTTGGTCTCCGGCCGTCCACGGGGCTTGTTCTGCAGGTCGAAATTTCCAGAACGAAAACGTTGGAACCAAAAACGCACTGTGTTTTCTTTTGCGGCACCGTCGCCATACACATCATTAATCCTTCGAGCCGTTTCTGCAGCACTGTGCCACGGTGGAACTCGTACTCGTAAATAACGCGATATTTCAAGTTTTCCATTTTGTAAACTGAGTGACGCAAAGAAAAAAAACAATTGAGGAAAAAACAAATGAATTATAATTTTCGAAACACAAATACTTGAGTAAATAGCTGTATAAATTTGAATTTGGAATTCCTAACCAAAGAGAAGATATTTGAGATCAAAGTTGCCAGTACGGCAAAACGCCAATTTCATATGTAAGGACCTAATATATACATGTAATTTATTTTTCTTTGCAGGCTAATCAAAATTTCAGAAATTTTATATTTTCCTTTGAATTATGGTACGATACCATAAAAAATATTCAAGGCCAATTTGGATCTGGTGTAGCGACATATTTCAGGTTTCTTCGCTGGCTGTTTGTCATGAATATTGGTGTTACCATATTCCTTATATCTTTTATTGTAGTTCCTCAGGCTCTATATGCCAACAGCTTACCAAATGTACAATCTAAACCATTCGAGTTTTGGGACATATTTACAGGAGAGGTTAGTTGAATTTATTGCTGGTCTTTATATTTATTTATTTAATTAATTACACAATGATGTCTTTATATACAAATGAACATGTGACAGGTTATACAAGTACTTAAAATTATTGACAAATAATACAAAACTTTATCTTAAACTAACACGAAGATACAAAAAGCAGTAGTAATAATAAATTACAGTCATTGTTTAAAATTATTTAATAATTACCATATATGTATATTTAAGTTCAACATATGTATGTATACCACAAAATATTACCAAACTTCACCAAGCAGACTTACGTAATTGTTGACGACTTATTTTATAAAGGTAAAGAACTCAGATTTGTTTTTAGTGGAATAACGCTTACATAAAACAAAAATTGGATTTTTTTGAGAATTTTATGGATAGATCTTGAGATATAGAAAACACATGGGCTCACTTATAGAACGAGATGCAAGTTGCTTTGCAGAATCGAAACCTTCCACATGTTGATGCAGGGTTACTCAACTCCAGAAGCAAAGTATTGTCCTTAATGTTTGGTGTATACTAAGTTATTTATATTAATAAAGGAGAGCACAAAGTAAGTAGTTCTTTCTAAATATTGTTGTGATATTCTGGCTAATACTATATGTACTTATATTAAAATTATCTAAATTGTTGCAAAACTCATTTTCAAGTCTTTCCAAGAATTATAGAGGAGTTGATTTTATAATTAGTATAGCAATTTTCGGTATAAAAGGGATTGAGCTGTCTTGTGATATGTATCGTGTTGTAAATTTAGTAATATAAATATTTTTGTCATGTTATACTTTGAGGGTTACCCAAAAAGTTGAGTCTTTTGAGTAAAAAAGCTGTAGGCTGACATCTGAGATGCTCCCAGTCAAGTTTGTTTTCTGTACCTTAAGATGATGCCTGATAGAGGGGCGGGGGGGTTGCATCTGTCCTTTTGATAGCATCGTTACATATATTCACGGGATTTTCTAGGCCTTTTTAAACTTCTCATACTTTCTATACTTTTCGATTTTATAAATCTTTTATCAATCATTCTCATGGTCAAACCATATATGTGCTCCTTTCTTAATCTTTAATACTAAATTATCTTTTAACCTGCATTATTTCCTAATGTTTGTTTTCTTTATATATTATTTCTAGTTGTTAAGGCATTAACACTATCGAGGTTTAAAGACATTGTAATTTGTTTGGTCAAACACTATTTATTGCACTTTATATAATGGTATAACCCTACCGGTTTCAAGGTTTTCACCTCATCATCAGAGGAGCACAAACAAGACTGAATTATGTTCGAACTGGTACTAACATACACTCTTATAATGATAAAAATTTGGGTCTATTATTGTTCCAACAAATAGGACAGATTAGAGGCCCTAGAAATATCCAAGTTAGTGCATTGGGATGAACATCTGGCAAACATATATATTCCCAAGATCTGACTGCTGCTTGCTGAAGTTGTCTCCTGCCTCACTCCACCCACAATCCCCAATCGGAATTTTTATCGTTAGAAGCATGTGTGTCGGTATCGGTTCAAACGTAATTCAGTCTTGTTTGCGCTCCCTGATGCTGAGGGGAAAACCTTGAAACCCGTAAGGTTATACCGTTATATAAAGTGGAATAAACAGTGTTTGACTAAAAAAAAAGCAATTTTCTTTCTTTATTCAATCTTAAAATATTTTCCCAAATGCTATGAGCAATATATCAAAAGTTTTTAATCTGATAATATTTTACATAATTCATTATCAGTAAAGATTGAATTTTTTAATCTTAATCGCAAATGTGTGTCATTGAAATTCATTCATTTAATTAACAAATGAGATAATTCCTTTTATTCTACTTCATCCTATTGTTGTGTCAACTCTATCTTTTGTAATATTCATTTCTATCTTCTCCTAACATCATCTCATAGTTTCAAATTTTTCTCTCTTAGTAATGCTACTGAATTTAATAATCTTACAAATATGGTATGATACAGTTGACACCAACGTCTTCTTACTTGTGGTATTTCACATTGTGTTGTATACAGTACGACTTGGTGAGATTATTGCCGTGTGGCAAGTCTCCAATCTTCCAACCAATTCGGCAATCTCTATACCCTAGTTGGTAAGACATTAAAATGTCTTCAAACCTAGAAGTTGTGAAGTACCTTCTAACCTAGAAGTTGACTTTATAAATTGCCAATGTGTCATTTTATGGTGTTGAGTAATTTGCAAATATCAAACTGTTTCAACTTGTATGCACATATGTATTAAATCTTTAGTTGTAACTGGTATTAAATCTTCTTAAAGTATTTGCAGTTTATGGGTAAATAGGTTTTAATCTACGGGATATTTTAAATTGTATGAGCTGGTCAAACTTATTTTTTTATTATTAACTAAATCATTTTGATATTAAAAACTAATGAAGTCATAACTTGTCATAATATCCTTCAAGTCACTTATTCGGTGGCAAACAGTACAGTATTTGTTATGACGGCGTTTTGTTAACATTACCAAAAAAATAGATTAAAATTATGAATAAAAGTGTGCATTTATCGGTTGATATATCTATCCATTATGATAGATAATGTGTTTTGGCAAGCCAACTGTGTTTTTGTACCTCTTTTCATTATATTCTTGATACAGCTGCTAATTAATATGCAAAAAAATATTTTGTTTGGTATAGTAAAGGTTGGGTTTGTGAAGTTGGGCACTCAACAACTCTGATTTGTGATTTGTGTAGATAAAACACTCAAATGAAGATAGATAAATAAATGGTTTCTTAGAAAAGTTTTGTATCAGGGAACAATATTTTAGATTTCTGCACTCTCTCTCTCTCTCTCTCTCTCTCTCTCTCTCTCTCTCTCTCTCTCTCTCTCTCTCTCTGACGGCATTACCCCTACAATGATCCAGAATACATACATAATGTGTGTGTGTGTTGATTTAAGGATAGTGACATTAAGATTTTGAATTTCCGTGATTTTGACAAAGTTTCGGGTTTTTAAGTCTTTGGTGACACTTTTTATATATGAATTGTCAATTTTGTTTCAATTAACACAGAACTAAACAATCTAAGTGGAGTATGTGATGTATGGATCTAAATGAGACAAAAGCTGTGTAGATTGATAGGAAGCTGTGGAAGTCTGTCCTCTCTGTGTACTTTTAAAAGAACATAGTGTTTATGTTTAATATATTTTTCTCATTTCCAGGGATCTTTTACAAATACACTGCTTTACTATGGTTATTATTCAAATGGAACAGCAATAAATGGACAGGCCTACAATATTCCTCATGCGTACAGTCTTACAATGATCATTTTGTATGTTGTGATGTTTGTTTTCTTATCCATAAGGTAAAAAAACTCTCATTCATATTCAATAATGTATGATTACTGTTCACTGATGTCGTATGTAATTTGTATGTCATAAATCATTAGTATGCCCTATGTAATTATTTTGTCATATCATTATTATGTCATTACTATATCTTATGCGATTATTATGTCCTATGTCTTTATTGTTTTATGCCATTATTATGTACTATGTCTTATGTTATTATATCATAATAATCTAGCCCTTATATCCGAGGCAACTTATATCAGAGGTAATCTAGCCCTTATATATCATAGATTTGGTAAATAGTACATTTGTATTAAATTAGTGGCATCATTTTTTTCAGCTTTCAGACATCACCTCATTTGAATTTATTTAGCGATACTTTGAACTGCCTTTTTAAGTAAAATAAAGTTCCCTTCAGGTTATGTTTTATGAGTCATTTATTTATTATTATAAAATGAAAACGTTCTTTGAATGGAGACATGTGTAACAGTTTTGTGAAAATACTTGTATTGTATTATAGTTTCATTGTAAATTATAACTTGGCCGGTTTATTGGGATGTGGCGATCTCTTCCAACCAACCAGAAAGGTGTTAAAGAAGCCTTAAGTGAAAAACAGATTATAATATTTTTTTAAATCTGAGTACCTACCCGGGTTAGAAGACAGGCATCTTACTAATTAGGTAACAGAGGTCAACTAGGCTACAGAGTCTCAACAAGACTTGGGCTGATGGACGCTGAAGAGTTGAATAGAGATTAATATAAGTAATCAATTCATCATAATTTTATCCCCTTCTCTGAAAGGAGAAGGGAATAAAATTATGATGAATTGAATCTAAAAACAAGCTGATAATTTTGGTTCACGAGTGCATTGATCAAAAATATATTATTGGAATACTCTAATATAATTACTTTTGATCTGTGTTTGATTTTTTTCTTATTTTTTAAGGATGGCTCGTTCATACAGAGTTAGTTTTATTGAAACGAGAGGTGGGTTAAAGAATGTCTATGCCAATAAAATATTTTGTGGTTGGGACTTTGGAATTTCTTCTCCGCATGCAGCTATTTTGAAATCAAGAAGTATTTACAATGAATTAAAGGTTTGACTTTTACGTTGTTTTTTTATGCAAGATTTATTTTTTAATACCACTAATCTCTAAAAGTTTCTGACCTGAACAAACTAGAGCATGTAAAGACATGTATCTCGCCGGTCACATCTTACTTACCTCATGGTCAGATGATGTTACAGTTAAAATTTGGTACCTCTATCCTCAATATTTTGTCAATTAGAGTGGGTAAAAGAAGTGTTGTTTAGTTATATTCTGAAATGTGATAGATTGAATATTGCACGGTTATCAAGTTTCTTTCAAAATAATGGAAAAGACCGGCAGAAATTAAACGACGTTCAAGTTCTGTCCATGGAGAGTTCTGTCTTCTCTGTTATATTCCACAATGAAAGATTGGGCTAAACAGTTTCACTTAGGCAGAGAAATCATTGAAGATGACCCTCGTCAAGACAGACTTGCGAAAGCACTTACTCCATAAACAGTTGCATTATTATTAGGTGTACAAATAAGTTTCCGCCGTTTTTTATAAAAAAAAATGGGCATTTATTGTGAAAGAACGGAACCTCATGTTTTATTCGAAGTAGTACCCATCGCTTGCCACTACTTTTCCCCATCTTTCTGTCAGCATACGAATACCGCGTCAGTCATCATCATTATCTTTTGAGGCTATCCACGAATCGACTCAATTTTTGGTATCTTCATATGATGTGAAGTGCTGCTCAGACAGGCCATGCGTCATCGATCAAAACAAGTGGTAATCAGAAGGAGCAATGTCTGGTGAATACAGCGGGTGGGGTAAAACTTCTCAATTGAGTGTTTCCAAATAGGTTTTGACCGGTGCCGCAACATGTGGACTAGCATTATCATGCAGGAGAATAATTTTGTCGTGTCTGGCGTAGTAGTGGGCGCGCTTTTCCTCGAGTGCTCGACTCAATCTCATCAATTATGTTTGGTAGACAGCCCCAGCAATGGTTTCATTCGGTTTGAGCAACTCATAATACACGACACCAAGCTGATCCCACCAAATACACAACAAGAGTTTTTTTCCATGAATATTTGGCTTAGCCGTAGATGTTGAAGCATGACCAGGGGATCCCCATGATTTCTTCCTTTTTGGATTATCATAATGGATGCATTATTCATCACCAGTGACTATATGGTGTAGAAAACCCTTTCGTTTATGCCTGGCAAGCAGCATTTCACATGTGGAAAATTGGCATTCAAAGTTTCTCCGTGTCAGTTCATATGAATCCCAATTTCTTTGTTTTTGAATCCCAATGATTTCAACCCATGTGAAATTGCTTGTTGAGTCACTCCTAATGTAAGTGCAAGTTCTTCTTGCGTTTGGCACGAATCTTGATCCAATAATACTTCCAATTCCGCGTCTTCGTACACTTTCGGCCTTCCGCTACGTTCTTTGTCTTCGATGTCAAATTCACCGTTCTTAAACTTTTGAAACCACTCACGACAACTTCTCTCACTTAAGGCAGCCTCACCATATGCTTCTACAAGCAATCGATGCGCCTCAGCTGCAGATTTCTTCAAATTGAAGAAGTAAATCAAAAGTTCCCGCAAATGACGCTTATTCGGCTCAAAACTTGACATTTTCGAACACAAAAAAATATGTTATACTGATAAAAATTCACTAATATTTCAAGGTCATGTTGTTGACAGATGTCCAACCTTACGATAATGACATTTTACATCTGACAATTTTAACCATAACTTACTGGTGGCGCCAACTTTTGTCAAACGGCGGTGACTTATTTGTACACCCAATACAAGAGCAAGTGTTACAAGAATTGACTCACCCACCCTATATAGTCCTGACTTGACCTCAAGTGCTTTTTTTTATTTTCAAATTGAAATCCGATTTTCATGGAATTATTTTTCAAGTTATCTCCGTAGTGTTACACCATTTTAAAAAACATAACTTAAGAATATTTTTTCAGCGGTATTGTAAAATTAATTCATCATTCTAAAAAATGTGTATGATGATATTGATATTGATTTTTTTTCTATCACCTTTTTATAGCCTTGGGCTGAAAACTTTTCGGCCTTACTATGTTTATCTAAAATTACAATAAAATAAAAAAGAAATTGTACAATAGTTAAAAAGCAAGTAAACAAAATAAATTCATTATGTTATCATTTTAGTGTTACACTATTTTAAAAAACATAACTTAAGAATATTTTTCAAGCGGTATTGTAAAATTCTAAAAAATGTGTATGATGATTATATTGATTTTTTTCATTTTTTTCTATCACCTTTTTATAGCCTTGGGCTGAAAACTTTTCGGCCTTACTATGTTTATGCCCATAGGAATTCTAAAATTACAATAAAATAAAAAAGAAATTGTACAAGTAAACAAAATAAATTCATTATGTTATCGTTTTAAATCTCATCACAAATATTGTCTACATACAGAGAATGAAACATGTCAAAGAAATTTGCCTTGAATAGGTTGAATCAATATAAAATATATTCATATTGTTTAGATATACTTATTTACTAAACCATTATTGATTTCATCTGTGCTCTGTCTGAAATACTCGTAATAAAATAAATACATTTATTATTTATTTCATCCATGATCTACTAGTTGCAACTTGTGAAATATTCACGGAAGTAAAACAAATTCTACATTTATGAAAATATATATTCATAAATGTAAAATTTGTTTAAATATATCATTTATACATCGTCCCTTTTTACACCGGTTCAAAAATTGTTAGCTAGGTATTTAAAATTCATTCAGTATCACGGACCCACCGAGATTCAAATTTCGAATTACTTTCGGAGAGAATCCAAGTATTCCTCTCGCTCTCTTGTATTCAAAATTCAGTTCTCGTATTATTTCTTTGACGACAACCATCGTATGGGTTTTGGCCTATTTATACTATGATAGTATTTTAGACCGGAAGTAATCTAATCAACTTTTCCAATATTGTGAGAAAAAAATCACACTACCAATAATAATCGTATAACTAATGTTGTTTCTCATCTACATAGACTGGGCATTTTTGAGTACCCAGTATGTGAATGTGGTCTTGATGAAGAAACTATAGACCTGGGCTGCTCAACCTTTTTGTACACGTGAGCTACTTTTTTTCAAGGGGGACGTTGCGATCTACCAGTGTATAGGAAAAAATACAAAATTATATTCAGTTATAATAATTTATTTTGTAAAATAAATTATACACTGTCAAATTTACGAATTAATCATATTATGAAGAAAAAAGACTAGAAACACAATAAATGCTGGTGTAAGTAAAAGAAATGTTATAAATGTCATTCTTTTTCTCTGAGCATGAATACATGTTCATGAATTTATCACAAAATTTTCTTATTACGCAAAAATACACTTAAATTAAACACAATATATCCTAATTACACAAAAATATTACAAACCATTTAATATACACTATTCTATCTAATATATTGTAATTTATTTTTAACAAACACTGTTTATTCCACTTTTTTGTGACGGTATAACCCTACCGGTTTCAAGGCTTTCACCTCATCTTCAGGGGAGCGCAAACAAGACAAACAAGAAGATGAGGTGAAAGCCTTGAAACCGGTAGGGTTATACCGTCACAAAAAAGTGGAATAAACAGTGTTTGTTAAAAATAAATTACAATGTCTTTAAACCTCCACAACGTTAATGGCTTAACTATAAACAACCTATCTAATATATTTTTTGTACGATAGTATTCGAATCACGAAAATTTAAAAAAGACCAAATTACAAATCTGAGGCCGAGTTGCTACATGAGACCTACCATGTATGTCCATGAACATACTGTGTATGGCCAAATTTTCTCACCGTATACCATATGACTCTACTTCTTTAGAGGTTAAACAACAGTGTACTTGACATGTTTTTTTTATATATATTTTTTTCAAACAGGAACTTCTAAGTGACAATAACAAAGTAAAAGAAAAGAAAACTGCCTCAATTCGTGCCAGTCGGCTGTTTATAAAGTCTTTGGTGCATGGGTTTGCCATAGCCCTCCTCTGCCTCACAGGTGTGATCATGTACATTCTAATGGATTACACTAGATCAGGGGATCCAGGCATAGCTGATATAACCATGGGTAATATGCTGCTATTGGCTGTTATAATAACCGTCATGGTTGTTTTCCCAATCATCTTCAGTTTCATAACTAGGTAATTTTTTAAACTAAAATCTTTTTGGGGTTAAGAAAATAATAAATCTCATAGTTTTTAAAAGAAATGTAAAAATGGTAGTAAACAGGAAGAACTATGAATAATCTGTATTTTTTTCATTTGTGTTCATTAAAATTTTTAGAAGCAATAAATATATTTGAGTATATATATTAAGTACATATGATACATACATTTGAGACTTGTGGTTGTTAATACAAGTATTTTATATCTCGGAAGTTGTGGGTTTGATTCCCGTTAGTACCCAGATTTTTAAAAAAGGGTTAATATCTGATTTTCACTCAAGGTGTCTTTAATATCTTTCTGGTTAGTAAGAAAAGATGACCACATGGCAATTAACCCACCAGTTTATACTGTATATAATAAAAGCAATTAAATACAATATAATACATATTTCATTTTCACTTCAACCTGTGTTGGTTTTTTTTTATTATAAATGATTTTTTATAAAAATAAGAAAAACACCAAATTATTGATATAATACAATAACTGATAAAATTCTCAGTAAAACAAAAGGGGGCTGATGGGACTCGAACCTGCGTAACCTGTGGAGGCCAGTGTAATGGATAACACACCCACCCAGCAAGCAGAGGATATATGGGTTCAAGTCCTGTAGACTACCGTTTATTTTACTAAACCCTCATGACATTGTTATATCTAATAATAATTTGGTATTTTGCCTTTCCACGAATTTTTGTTAGTTTAATTAATTAAAATCGGCTTTCATCTCTATTCACAAAATCGATGACCTAGTTAGTAAGACACCTCTTTGCCAACGCAAGGGTTGCGGGTTCGATTCCTGTTGGAACTCAGATTTAAAAAAGAAATGGTTTGTTTTTCTCTTAAAGCCTGTAAAAAATATGTTTGGTTAGTCAGAAAATATTGCCGCATGGTAATAAGACCGCCAGTTTGTAATGTATATGGTATGCATAATGAAAGTACAAAAATAGTAGTAATATGTGCAACTGGGCACGTGTTAAATTTCAAAACACAAATACTTCTCAAATAATGATCGTGAACTCCTATATATTAAGGAGTATACGCCAGTGTCAAGTGATACATTGAAATACAGTTTTATTGATATATTTGGTCAAAATTTAACTAACCTATTTTTGAAAAAGTATATCCTGAGAATTATTTAAATAAAAAGGTTTTTATTTATTTTGGTGATGAAACCTTGTTACAAAGAAGCAAATGTTTTCATATGAATACTTAATTTTTCCTCACATTTCTTATTTTTAAACAAGGTCTTTGGTAGACTTTACTTTTTTATGAAAAGAAAATTTCCTGGTAATGTCTTTAGATTGACTAAGTATTACTTTTTATCACAAGTTTTACATTTTTTATTAATTTAGTACTTGACATATTTTATCTGATGTCAGTTAAATAGAGCCAGACACATAAATACATAAGTTTATCTCCCAAATTTGCCTTTGGTTACACTGCTAAACAATGAAATTTTTACAGAAACAAATGTAGCCATTCTTTATAGATTTTGAAGTTTTGAATTTAAAATTAATATAAGCTTTAGTTGAGTAACTCTTGTTTTCATGTTATACAAGGAAATATAACTGAAACCACCCGGAAATGTTATACTGTGTAGAAGCTCGGGAATTATTGAATGTCCCATATTTAACTTGAAGCGGTTCAGCAAATTTTATGCCATTATTACAAAAATATGAAATGTTTTCCAAGCAGTATAAACTAAAGGAAACATGAATGGTTGATTTGTGTCGATTTAAAAGTTAAGTGCGATGCTAGTTATTTTACAACGCAGGTGCATTAAATATGGCTGCTTTTTATCTGAGTGGGATAGTCGCACTTGGAGAGTTTATTACAAGCAAAAGGAATGGCTTCACCAAAAAACTTCTTTGCTTAGCATGAAAAATGTTGTATTTAAACCGCTTGTGAATCCCCATAAAGTTTTGCTGTCACCACCACCAACAACAGCCTGCATTTCAGTACAAGAATTTCCAATATGTCTTGTAAACCGGTTCCAATCCATTTTGACTCATTTTCGAATTAAGCGCCCCCAAATCTACAAAGTAAATGTACTTTAATTTTTGTAAAATAACAAAAAAAAATGTATAGCAGTGTAATTTAATAAATATTAAGTTAATTACTAGCTTAAGTGAAAAAATATTATTAGTTTTGTAATAAATGTTCAGTAATTAGTATTTTCTATTTCCAATTATTATTATTAATAATTTTTATTGTTATTTTGTAGATATGAATACTACAGTAATCCCCGAACAGCAATATTCATTACACTTTTGAGGACTTTTGCTTTAGAGGTTGTTGTAGTATCAATTTTTGTGATATTTTGGCTTAGGTCAAGTCAAGAAGTAAGTTTTTTGAATAAGTTATCAAGTTATTACCATCTTTTCAATAATTGAAACAATTTTTAAGTCCTATTGCTCTATAAATATATTTACCAGATATTTTTAGAGCAACCAAATCAAGTCAGTATAATTAAGATTAAAATTCTAATATGTAGTATGGTATACAGTGATTGGTTCCAAGAGCTCTACAAAATCTGTATTTGTTCAAGTCTCTTATATAAAATGCCATAGTATTTGCATATAACCTACAAACATCCTCCTGTGTACTTTAAATCCTATTTTTTTTATTTATGGTAACTAATTTATAGTATAGACGCTGTTACAAAATTAAAATAAAGTAAAAACTGTTGAATTTTTCATCCAAAATTAAGTTTCACATTCACAGCAAATATATTTTTACGTCAATACATCCCGTACTGAGAAATTTTGGTCAAGACACAAACATATCAACATAATATGCCCGTCGTATTATCAACATCGTACGCATGTGTCCTCAGCACTGAACATGTTAACTGTCATAATTATTTATGAATAGATGAGTTTATCTTGATACAGTTATTAACAACACATTTATTGCTTGTCCATAATGATAATAATAATAAAAGTCATAAATAAATAAATGCCAGTACCACTAAAACTTTAATAGCACTCGAGGTCTTCAGCAATTCTTTACCAAATAATCAACATTTCAAATGCTTTATATTTTTTACCCTTAAGTTAGTTATTTCTGTTTCTATAAAAACACATTTTTTTTATTTCAAGGTTTGCTGAAACCTATAACTTGGCCCTAGTTGTATTACGTTTTTTATTTCCATATTTATTTGTATTTTTTTTCAATTTATTAACACTATACAGCCCGAGCGGTTACACAGGTAAATGTCGCCAGGGGCTGAGAAATTTTTTTCAAGAATTAGGAAAAAAAAACTACATATACGAGGCGTATCCAGAAAATAAGTGTACTGAGGCTCTCACGACCGGATGGATTTTATTTTCGACATGTTGGCTACACTTCCGTGTAGCCTGACCCTTCCCCTCCGCAACGAGACCGGTTTGAGATCAGTACGTTGAGAAGTGTCGACGCGACAACACGTTTCGTGAAAAATGTCAAACCAATCTCCCGCCAAGTGCGAAATTTTGTAAAAAGGCAAGAGTTTTTGAGGCGCTGCAAACTCCATGGAGATGAATTTCTCCGCTCCATCGTTACTGGAGATGAAACTTGGGTTGCACACTACACGCTTGAAACCAAAAGGCAGTCTCAACAGTGGCGTCACACCTCTTCACCCTCCGCCAAAAAGTTCAAAACCACAATTTCAGCCAAGAAAATTATGGCATCCGTGTTTTGGGACTCAAGGCATAATTTTAATTGAATATATGCCTCAAGGGGAGACCATCAACTCTGCAAGATACTGTGAGACCCTAAAAAAATTGCGGAGGGCGATTCAGAACAAGTTGGAGAGGCATGCTGACAAAGGGAGTCTGCCTGCTGCACGACAATGCAAGACCACACACGGCCAACATCACGAAGGAACTGCTCGCCTCGTTTAAATGGGATGTCCTGAACCATCTCGCGCATTCCTCTAACCTAGCACCTTCAGATTACTATCTCTTTACCTCCCTGAAGCTGCACATGGGTGGAAAAAGGTTTTCAACTGACGAGGAGGTAAAGGAGGAGGTGGGGAAGTGGACTGAGGGGTTGGCGGGAAACTACTTCGAGGAAGGCTTCAAAAAGTTGATACCCCGCTTCACCACCTGCATTGAGATGAATGGCGGCTATGTCGAAAAATAGCTTACATATGTACTACGGTAACCACGTAATTTTTTTGTTTGATAAAAAAAATTGTAACCTACAAAAATTCAGTACACTTACTTTCTGGATATGCCTCGTATATTTGTGAAAAAGTGCAATACGAGTATATGTAAAATAAATGATAAATTTGATTTTAAAAACTTCATTATTGGTGGCTTCTTTCGAGCGCCCTCCGTAAGAATAATTGTGGTTGTGCATGAAATACAATCAGAACAAATTATATTTTTGGAAGCACTTGCTTATGAGAACAAACGGACTTCAAAATGAAATATATAAAATGGAAATATCAATGAAAAATAATGGATAAACATTAGCAAGATTGTTTAAGGATAGTTACTTCCAGCATAAAACCGAAAATCACAATAATTATATAAAAACAACAACAAATATCTTGTTATTTTTTTTACCAAGAACGATTGTTATTATGACTTTATTATAATAATGATTGCACTTTTTGTTTATTCTATTTTTTGTAATAAAAGCTTTATTTTACATTTTTTTATTGACCGGTCCATCATATACTATAAAAATTATAAGTGGTCCTTCATTGAAAAAGGCTGAGGACTTCTACATTTTTGGTTGAAAAATAAAATTACATAGAGGATGTACCCTCGGCCAATAATGGTTGACGAAAACATAGTAAAGTACCCGGCGGTAAGTAATACACATTGAGCTTAAGAAAGAGACTGTCACTTTGTAGAGCGTCATCTCTGTCGCATCATGCGCTAACAGTCCGTGTGACAGAGACGACGTTCTACAAAGTGACCGTCTCTTTCTTAAACCCGATGCGTATTACTTACCGCTGGGTACTGTACAAGGATTGTATCACCAGACAGTAACCATCGAACAGTGGTACCATCGCCTAGTAATGATTGGCAAGGCCATGGTACACATGTTGTTTCATTGGCCATTAAAGTTTTAATGTAAAAAATACATTCCCGTAATAAATAATTTGATTTACCTTCACAATTTTTTTATAAGTCCTCATTTGTTTTTAGTTTGTCAAACTTCATAGACGTGTATTGAATTACAGTTTCTGCTTGTCATACAAGATAATATCTTGTGTGACATATTATGTCATTAATATATTTCTTTTTCAGTGTTGGGAAACATTTTTCGCTCAAGAAGTATATCGCTTAATCATTTTTGATTGTCTATTTTCAATAGTCGCTTTACCAATTCTGGAAGTAATACGTTCATTTATAACCAAGTAAGACATCTTATTTTAATAAATGTTTAATTATTCTTTTGTACTATTTATATACCAATAAAATGTAGTGTTAATTTAAGTTTTTATGTTTAATATTTTCTTTTATAGATAATTATATTAAAAATAAAATATATTTCTAGGCATCTTTGGAAGAAGCTTGGAGTCCCCGAATTCGACATTGCTCTGAATACTCTTGGATTAATATACAATCAAACTCTTCTATGGATCGGATTATTTTTCTCCCCATTACTCAGCACCATAGTTTCTTTAAAGATGATCATTCTGTTTTATAACAAGAAAATAAGTCTACAGTACTTGTGCAAACCGTCCAATAAGTCCTGGAAAGCGACTCAGACTGAAACATTTTTCCTTTTACTTGTTTTTATGTCTCTTCTTGGTGCTATTTTAACTTTGCTCTACATCATTGCTCAGTAAGTATCTTTTAACTCACTTTTCTCTAGAACTCACTCATATCAACTCGTAAGTATCTTTAAACTCACTTTTCTCTCAGTAAGTATCTTTTAACTTACTTTGCTCTACATCATTGCTCAGTAAGTATCTTTTAACTTACTTTGCTCAACACCATTGCTCAGTAAGTATCTTTTAACTTACGATCAACCTTTTGCATTCGATTTTTTTTAAGATTTTACCTGTTGCTCGAATTCATTGATAAAAAATTACTATTTGGTATTGTTTTATTTACTTATTTATTTCTTTTAATTCTTTTGTGTACATGGTTAAACATGATACATCTGGCAGGCTTATTGTTGTACACCAATTTCTTCCAACCGACCAGCTCATCTTGGCTATATTAAATTGTTCAACCCATGACAGAAGCAAAAGAAAATTAGAATGAAAGGATATTATGAGTATTGTAATATGTAATTGATTTTTAGTTTCCTCAGTTTTTAATAGTAAAATTTTTAAACTACCAACATTTGTAAGAAAATTTTATAAACAGAAAAAAAATCAGCAAATTCCGTGTGCATTGATACAAATGCAATAAATGTTTGTATGTGGAATATGAGCTAGAACCTTTTTCCGTCCCGAAAGCTGCAGATTATTTGTTATTAAAAATTATTTCTTCACTTATACGGCAATGTATTGCTAAAATTAATACTTGTGGTTGTAAGAAATTTTCTATCCTGTGAGTTCAGAGTTGTGGAATCTTGGAACAAACTGCCCAATAGTGTAGTGAGTGGTATGATAGTGAACCAGTTTATAATCCACCTGGACATGTTCATCCGTACAATCCTAGATATTGTTTTGTTTTTTTGGTTTATTCATTCAATTACTTTTTTTTCTTTATATAATATAATACATGACAGTTAAACTTCATACAGATATTTAACAGCACTTATGCTGTATAACGGGTGTGTACCTATGAAACCGGAATTTGCTCATAGATGGCTCTAGTTGTCAATGTAGTTACTTTCAAACCTTGTCATTGGCGCCTTTTTTTTGTTTAAATTTGTCAAAGATTTTTAACTCACAACAATGCAAGTTTAATACAACTACATATGTTTTCATAGCCTTGAACATGTCTATTTTTGAGCCTGAAAACTATGATTCGCCGACAGCATTGATTTTCTATTACCATTTGAAAAAAACTGCTGCAGAATCGCATCGAACGCTTGTCGAAGCTTACGGTGAGCATGCTCTTGGTAAATAGTGCTTTGAGTGGTTTAAAAAATTCAAAAGTGGTGATTTTGACATAAGAAATGAAGAACGTGGAAGACTACCGAGAAAGTTTGAAGACATCGAATTGCAAGCACTGTTGGATGAGAATGACGCTCAAGGACAACAACAACTCGCGGATCCATTAAATGTGACACGAGAAGTCGTTTGTAAGCCATGGGAAGATCCAGAAGGTGGGAAAATGGATTCCACATGAACTGAATGAAAACCGAAAGTGACAGCGGGAAAACTGAAAAACCACTTGCGAAATGCTGCTCGCCAGGTACAAAGTAAAATCATTTCTCCATCGAATTGTGACTGGCAATGAAAAATGGATATATTTCGAAAATTCTAAGTGTAAAAGATCATGGGTAACTCCAAGCAAACCAGCGACATCGACTGGAAGGCCAATAGCTATGGACGGAAGACAATGCTCTGTGTTTGGTGGGATCAGACGGCTGTTATCTATTATGAGCTGCTTAAACCTGGCGAAACCATTAATACTGAACGCTACTGACAATAAACGATGTATTTGAACCAAGTATTGCGTGAAAAATGCCCAGAATATCAAAAAAGGCTACACAAATTAATTTTGCTTCATGATAATGTACCATCGCACATAGCAAAACAGGTCAAGGAAACGATTGAGGCGTTTAGTTGGCAAATACTTTCGCATGCGGCTTACTCACCAGACTTGGCTCTATCCGATTACTACTTATTTGCATCGATGGGACTTGCACTTGCTGAGCAGCGCTTCACTTCTTACGAAAATGGCTCGATGATTGGTTTGCCTAAAAAGAGCAACAGTTTTTTTGGCGTGGCATCCACAAATTGCCAGAGAGATGGGAAACATGTGTAGCTAGCGATGGGCAATACTTTGAATAAAATATTTTTTACCATTTACATACAATAAATGTGTATTTTCTATAAAAAAAATCTGGTTTCATAGGTACAGACGTGGTATATAATACACGTATGTGTTTTAAGTTAGTATAGGAGAGTTTTTAAAATTTTTGTTTTATGGTTACTTCTAATAACCATATAGATTTTGAAGAACTTTCACTGCTATGATGATTTCACTTTGCTCTCAATGATCCTTTGTTCTGTCTCCAGTTTCTGCAATTCCATCAGAAAATTGTCGAACAACTTGCACAAGTCAAATGGCCTGACTTCCGAATAGTTTGATAGCATTATATTCTTAAACAGTGTATTATTTTTTTGCTTTTAGAGTTAAAATAGGAAAGTGTGGCCCTTTCAAAAATTATAATTATATATATGAAGCAATATTTGCGATATTCAGCTTGAAACAGGACAGCAATTTCTTTAAAGTTATTTTGTTCATATTAAAACCTGGATCAGTTGCATTTATATTGATTGGCATGTGGTGAGTACATATAGTTATTTTATTTAATTATTATTTTGTAAATTCTAACATTTAAAAAATTCATACGATGAGGAGAAAACGTTACCTAGTTAAAAATACATTTCAAACTTATTTTAAATCAGTAATAGGTTTAGTAGGAACTCTTTAATTCCTGATTATCATCATTATAAATCTCGTCCCAATGATCTTAAATTATATTTAATCCTAATTTTAGACAGACTTTAAGTTACCATGCTAGCCATTCGTAAATGGGAGACGATGGAGATGCAACATTTCTTCAAGTCTCGGCTGCGAGACAAAGTTATTTGATATTCTTTGCATTGTCCTTCATTGCAAATGGACCCTGAAATCTCAAACCTAAAATTGTCAAATGCACTATCAATGGAAATTAAATGAACTACCAACTAGACCATGGGGTCATCATCTCTCTCCACTTTTAACGGACCTCAGCAAGAAACTCCCACTGTTCAGTAACTATCTCAATATTTTTTGAGATCTCTTTTAAATATGTTTTTGGGATGAAAACGTTGACCTCCATGAGATCACTTTGCATTGTATATCTCTTGATTATTCTTTGACACTCGATTATCATCAATTCACCTCATGTAGCCTAGTCAACGTAATCAAATTACAAGTATGTTAAATTTAAACTACATATATGGAAAATGACGAAGTTTTGATGAGAATAAAATTAAAAGTTTATTATAAGAACTATTATGTAATTCCAATGTTTAAAAAAGCATATGCTTTTATATTTTTACTAATTATTTGTTATGTTTTCTTAGTGTTGCAGCGTATTATCTTCGAGCTAAATCTTTGGCTCAAAAAACAATGGTTAAATTGTTACGTGAAATGCTCGTTCTGGAATCAAAAGATAAAGAATTTCTTTTGGATGCTATTGCCAAAGTAACTCAGGGACGTAAGTAAAGTCACCACTCATATTTTTATATCCAATGAGATTTTTTTACAAATAGTTTTACATTTGGAGCTCTTTTATAACAACACCCAATTAATCAGGTTGTATAAATACTCTGAACCTAGTTGTATGCAAAATTATGAAGATTGATATCATTGTTAATTATGGTCGCCGTTCCAATATGTATTTTTTAATTTGGTCTGTAAATATTTGATTTTTTTAATATTAGGTTAATAATTTTCTTGTGAATAACTTACTCCAAGTGGTAGCTTTAACTATTGAGGCCATATGTAACTTGTCAACCTTTTGTCTGAAGACAGGCTATTTGACAACTACATCTTGTCTATTTTGCTATATTGCTCTGAATCTCAGCATATTAGCCAGACGCGAGAAAAACAACTACTCAGTTTTGAGAACAGATGTTCTAAGAGGGTGAGGGGTGTCTATACAACAGCCTATAAGCACCACGATACAGTTGAGGCATTGGGGGTGGTTGGAGAATGTTTTAAGAATATAATCTGGTAGCTGGTCAAGATATGTGATGTTTTATTAGAAGGGAGTAAAGTAAAAGTCCGTCAATTTGAAATTCAAGGGACTGAATTTCACAAAAAAAAATTAAATTACAAATTATCATTGTTCTAATTAACGTTCTTTTACTGTATTTATAGAGAAAAGTGTGGTCATACCATGTTTTGTTTCTAGAATTTCTTTATTAGTTTGCATATACGGGGTACACTACCCCGTATTGGCAACCTTGACTATACTATTTATACGAGTATGTATCATGTATAGTTTTTATTTTTAGATTGGATTTATAGTCAAGGCGACAGTAGTTCATTTTTGGAGAATAGTAGCACTTGGAAGTATTTGCATGATTCGGACAAAATGAGAAAACCGTCCGATGCTGGCTTCCAGTTTGAAGTGGCTAACAGCCCTAATAGAAGATATGAATCACCAAGGTCTTCCGAGGTATTTCAATCTAGTCCTAGTCCAAAACCAAGTTCTTCAGGTTTACGAAGAAATTATGAAAATATCGAAGTATTGAGTAGAAATAGTCCTGTTCGCAGATACTAAAATAAATAAAAATTATTCGTATAAATGAAATCACAATTTGAGCTTTATTTACATCATGATTTTGTTAAATATTCTGCTTCAGGTTTTTTGACAGTTTATAATGAGTTTTGTCCTATCTCCTCATCTGACAGATGAAACAGTCATAATAACATATCTGTGGTTAATACATTTTTGATAATTGCGAAATTGGTAAAATTGAGTAACTTTTAATCTCTGATATCTGGAAACATTTGAGGACAATTAATGTAACTTGGCGGCATTAATTCCTATTCAAAGAGATGTACGAGTAGTTTCATATTTCTTAAATGGTGAAATACTGTATTTAGCTTTGAAAACTGTGTAATGTCATATAGACCCAAGGTCACAGATATTTAATCCATAATAACTTGATGTATTTAATAATTTTATAACTTGATATATTTAATAATTTTGATAGCATAAATATTAAATAGTCGATGCTGATTCACACAATTCCATTTGTCAAAAAAAACCTAAAGCCTTAGATGTGCCAAGATTGTATTAATTTTGATAAGGTCGATTGTGTCTTATAATAGTTAGGTATTGAAATTATTAAAGTAAACTAAATAAATTCATGTTAGCAATTTTTTCTCTCTTGCATAGATAAGTCTAAATTGTCACATTAAAGCTTATCTATGAAACCATAGCTAATGAGATTCCTAGATAACAAATGTGATTAATCTTAGTTATCGGAAATAAAATCAGTGAATGTGAAATTTGTTATAAATATGCATTTTCCTATTGTATAAAAACTGTAGTTGTTTTTTTTTAACAATAAATGGTGTTAGTTTTAAACTATTACTAATTAAAACTATTATAAAAATTATAATAGAATAAACATAAAAATTATTATCATATTTATGTTAACTTGATGAGTTCTACTATATTCAGTTGCAGTTTTGTAATAAATTATTTTTGGTCTTACTCTCAATTTCTGCCTAATTTCTATGTACGAGGCATATCCAGAAAGTAAGTGTACTGAATTTTTGTAGGTTACAATTTTTTTTATTTAAACAAAAAAATTACGTGGTTACCGTAGTACATATGTAAGCTATTTTTCGACAAAGTCGCCATTCCTCTCAATGCAGGTGGTGAAGCGGGGTATCAACTTTTTGATGCCTTCCTCGAAGTAGTTTCCCGCCAACCGCTCCGTCCACTTCTCCACCTCCTCCTTTACCTCCTCGTCGGTTGAAAACCTTTTTCCACCCATATGCGTGCAGCTTCAGGGAGGTAAAGAGATAGTAATCTGAAGGTGCTAGGTCAAGGGAATGCGCGGGATGGTTTAGGACATCCCATTTAAACGAGGCGAGCAGTTCCTTCTTGGCGTTGGCCGTGTGTGGTCTAGCATTGTCGTGCAGCAGGCAGACTCCCTTTGTCAGCATGCCCCTCCTCTTGTTCTGAATCACCCTCCGCAATTTTTTTAGGGTCTCACAGTATCTTGCAGAGTTGATGGTCTCCCTTTGAGGCATATATTCAATTAAAATTATGCCTTGACAGTCCCAAAACACGGATGCCATGATTTTCTTGGCTGAAATTGTGGTTTTGAACTTTTTAGCGGAGGGTGAAGAGGTGTAACGCCACTGTTGAGACTGCCATTTGGTTTCAGGTGTGTAGTGTTTCATCTCCAGTAACGATGGAGTTTCATCTCCAGTAACGATGGAGCGGAGAAATTCATTTTGAAGTTCAGAGTTTGAGAAATTTCAGAGTTTGAAAAAAAAAAAGAAATTCAGAGTTTGAAGCGCCTCAAAAACTCTTGCCCGGCCTCCACTCGATTCGACTTGTGTTGGTCTGTCAGCTGTTTTGGGACCCACCTCGCGGACAGTTTCCGATATCCGAGGGTTTCTGTGATGGTTTCTTGTAGTAGAGATCTGGAGATTTGCGGAAACATCGCAGAAAGTTCATCCACAGTCAATCTGCGATCGCCACGGAGCGCATTTTCGATGTTTTCCACAATTTCGTCAGTCACAATTGAAGGTCTTCCGCTCCTCTGATCATCATGCACAGACGTTTTTAAACTCGCGACACCACTTGTACACACTCGTACGATTCATAGCTTTATCACCATATGCAGTTTTCACCTCAACCGGAGGTTTTCCCTTCCAAACGAGATAACGGATGACGCCGCGTATTTCGCACTTGGCGGGAGATTGGATTGACATTTTTCACGAAACGTGTTGTCGCGTCGATACTTCTCAACGTACTGACCTCGAACCGGTCTGGTTGCGGAGGGTAAGGGTCAGGCTACACGGAAGTGTAGCCAACATGTCGAAAATAAAATCCATCAGGTCGTGAGAGCCTCAGTACACTTACTTTCTGGATACGCCTCGTATTTTGTATGTATCGAACTTATCATGCTGATACCTAATTCAATGAGATACGATTTTGAAAAAACTATAAATAAAAGCAATTGTGATACGAATGACATGTACATGTGGACTATACGGTCAGGCTGAAATTTTTAAATTTCTGGACTATTTAATGAATTTCACAACAACTCTTTTGAAACTTTTAACACTTCCCTAATAATTCTGTTTGCCTTAACACTCCCTAAAAACTTATAATGCTTCTGTTGGGAATCACTGGTTTAGAGCTTATTTATTTTATATGTAATAAATAAAACCATAGCGATTTTTTAAAATTATAATTATTCATTTTTAATATAATTTTTTACAAATACATATGTATTAAATTTAAGAGATTCTATCGACTTAATAGATTTATAAATTTTAAATCCAATATTTAATAAATGGATTCAATAAGTAAAGAAAATCAACTTGTAATTCTGATATTTGTTGATTAGGATCTTTGATAAATTTTTTTTACTTTCAAAATGAACTTTTAATTTGTATAATTTTTGTAGCTTATTTTCATTATGCAATATGAGTATTTTTTTCATGTAATTAAACATTTTTAGTATTCGAAAAATTCTGAAAATAAACTTTTTTGTATTGAAATAATTTTATATTATAAACATTACTGAAAAAGATGCCAAATTTGAAATATACTTTCTATGATTCAGTTAATTAATAATGGCTAATTATTTTTTTTGCCAAATATTTAAGATGTCTGACTTTTCTTAGAAATATTTATTTTATAATACTAACACAGCTTGGTTGGGAAAAGAATTATTAAAGATTGATTTACAAAAATTACCTCGTTATATATTTATTTATTAATTCATGTTTAAATGAAATTCAAATTACATCACTGAAATGTAGGTCACTTTATCTTTCTGCTTTTTCTTAAAAATGGCCATAAATGGAACGACTTTTCAAAATATTACTTGTGTCAAGTTATTGTTGATAATTTTAACTGTATTCTCTAAATGAAATTGTATACCTAGGTGCTCAACAGTTTATTGATTCTAAAATGCTTACAATTTTCTATATGATAAAAGGTGATTTTTTGCATTGTATGAGTTCTGAATTGTGTTCATTTTTTTTTATTAATAGTGCAATCGTTTGTTAAGTAAATGTTGTTATGATTTGTAAAGGATACTTATGTGTCATCTGTTCGATAAATGAACGTGTACATTTTCATAAAGCATGCACTAATATTTATTTATTTATTTCATCTACGGATTCGATGATAACCCCAAAATTATATCCTACATGTTTTGTATTGTATAATAAATCTATGACATTCGGTATATTAAAAATATAGAGTTGTATGATTTGAAAACTACCATAAAGTGTTTTTCTATCTACTTGTAGTTTTTACATTTATACATACAAATATTCAAAACCTATTTATTTATAATATATTCGGACATATGTTTCTCATAATAAAAGCTAATTATTCATTTTATTTTATACTTTCTTTTTTAGTCTTATACAAAAATAAAATTTCTATACTGCATATAAAATAAATTACTATTTATCAATTGTTGCAACACGCAAACCTATTTTGACAGATAAATAAATTACTTTATAAAATCAAATATTATAAACATCAGATATGTTTTTAATATAAAAAAATTGATTTTTAACATTTGACTTTGATGAAACAATTTAAAATGCATCTTTTAAGGCCATTTTCTATTTCTTGTTTTTTTTTTCAAATATTTAAATTATTTTTAACTATGTAATAAAAAAATGTTAACTTATTACTACAGCAATGCTGGTGTACTTTTTAAAATGGTATATTTACCATTTTTTATCAATAATAGACTGAATTTGACTTGTTTCCAGTATTCAAAAATAGTCATAATATGTTTGCATATTTTATTGAATATTAAATGAACTATTTATGTATTTAAATTATTATTTTTTATTAAAAATGAAATATTTGTGTCAAAAAAATATCAACACCTGTGCCAAATTAATGTCTGACTTCTTTAAATATGGGCTCAAAAGAATTGTGTTAGCACTTTTATTACGTTGACTTTTTATTGAAGTTATTTTGCCTAATTTATAACATTTAGTTATTCTTTTTATGCATTTTTAAAGCTTGCAATGCACTGAACTGGAAGGTTTTGTGATTTTTAAATTTGTTATTAGTATTTATTTTCATAGTTTACTAGTGGCAATTTACATTTGATAATTTAATAGTTGTTAATCAATTATTCAACCAATAGTTTTTAAGAGACTTTTTTGTAATGTGTTGTATTGTATTACACTTTCGTTGTATACAGTACAACCTGGCGGGCTTATTGCTGTGTGGAAATCTCATCCAACCAACCAGAAAGATATTAAAGAGACCTGAAGTGAAAACCAGACTGATACTCTTTTTTTTTTTTAAATAATTTGTACCGATTGGAATCAAACCCATAACCTCTGAGTCAGATGACAGATCTTTAATGAAAAAGGTTACTGTACTCGTAAATTATGTAGTGCTCAAGATGAAGAAAGAAACACTTATATGGTTAGGCCACATAGGAAGAATGAAAGATTTATAAAAAGAAATTATTTTAATAGTATAGAACAGGGATGGCTAACAGGTGGATCGCGAAGCAATTTCAGTCAATCGTGGCCATCTTCGTAAGCAAGGCAAGCGATGTTGCCAAATCTCACTACGTGCATACACTTGTCAATGCAGTCAATCAGTTATCCTTTTTTTAATATGGAGATATGTCTACTCCAAATAAATGTATGTGTGTTATTTAATATATGTATATACGAGGCATATCCAGAAAGTAAGTGTACTGATTTTTTGTAGGTTACAATTTTTTTTATTTAAACAAAAAAATCACGTGGTTACCGTAGTACATATGTAAGCTATTTTCGACATAGTCGCCATTCCTCTCAATGCAGGTGGTGAAGCGGGGTATCAACTTTTTGATGCCTTCCTCGAAGTAGTTTCCCGCCAACTCCTCCGTCCACTTCTCCACCTCCTCCTTTACCTCCTCGTTGGTTGAAAACCTTTTTCCACCCATGTGCAGCTTCAGAGAGGTAAAGAGATAGTAATCTGAAGGTGCTAGGTCAGGGGAATGCGCGGGATGGTTCAGGACATCCCATTTAAACGAGGCGAGCAGTTCCTTCGTGGCGTTGGCCGTGTGTGGTCTGGCATTTTCGTGCAGCAGGCAGACTCCCTTTGTCAGCATGCCTCTTCTCTTGTTCTGAATCGCCCTCCGCAATTTTTTTAGGGTCTCACAGTATCTTGCAGAGTTGATGGTCTCCCCATGAGGCATATATTCAATTAAAATTATGCCTTGACAGTCCCAAAATACGGATGCCATGATTTTCTTGGCTGAAATTGTGGTTTTGAACTTTTTGGCGGAGGGTGAAGAGGTGTGACACCACTGTTGAGACTGCCTTTTGGTTTCAGGCGTGTAGTGTGCAACCCAAGTTTCATCTCCAGTAACGATGAAGTGGAGAAATTCATCTTTATGGAGTTTGCAGCGCCTCAAAAACTCTTGCCTTTTTACAAAATTTCGCACTTGGTGGGAGATTGGGTTGACATTTTTCACGAAACGTGATGTCTGGATAAACACTTACTTTCTGGATACGCCTCGTATATATAAGTTTTCTTTTCCTTAATATATTTTTTGTGAAGTGAATTCCACTCATACTTATTAATAAACTTTCAGTTAATAGCTATCCTGTTTTAACATGTGGGTTATGTGTCGTGTGAATTTGATAGGTAGATCGCTACTATTTTTTAATGTAAAAAGTACATTAAAAAATAGTACACGACAATTTTTTTGCATAAAAAATCGACCGTGACAAACAAGTTGGCCGTCCCTGGTACAGAAGGAAAGGCTAGTTTGGAAGATCTAGAACTGATTTAAATTAAATGAAATTAAAAAAATTATATTTACACACTGTATTGTATGTACATTATTATTGATAAATATTATATATTTAATAAATAAATATTTACATTTATTTTGATGTTTCTCTCCTGTTTTGCTTGTTGTAATTTTTATTTCAATAAGTTTGTCAATTTTTATTTTATCTTGTATTTTATTGATATTTTTATCTGGTAATTCATATTAATAATACTTCGCATTTAAAATATATGCAAGACAATCTTTGTTTATAACTTAATTACTCGAAATTTACATGGTGTCGAATTGTTGATAATTTAAATTATTATTTTATCATTGGTATCTATTGATAGTTTTAAAAAAAGATTCTATTTTCGTATGTACGAGTATCTCAGTATCAGGTCTGTAAATATGAAACTGGATTTTTTTTTATAGAAAATACACATTTATTGTATGTAAATGGTAAAAAATATTTTATTTAAAGTATTGCCCATCGCTAGCTACACATGTTTCCCATCTCTCTGGCAATTTGTGGATGCCACGCCAAAAAAACTGTTGCTCTTTTTAGGCAAACCAATCATCGAGCTATTTTCGTAAGAAGTGAAGTGCTGCTCAGCAAGTGCAAGTCCCATCGATGCAAATAAGTAGTAATCGGATGAAGCCAAGTTTGGTGAGTAAGCCGCATGCGAAAGTATTTGCCAACTAAACGCCTCAGTCGTTTCCTTGACCGGTTTTGCTGTGTGCGATGGTGACATGTTCAATGCTATGAAAATATATGTAGTTGTATTAAACTTGTATTGTTGTGAGTTAAAAGTCTTTGACAAATGTAAACACAAGAAAAAGGCGCCAATGACGCGGTTTGACATTGACAACTAGAGCCATCTATGAGCAAATTCCAGTTTCATATTTACAGACCTGGTATACAGTGAGATCTACCTTAATCAAGAATCTCATTTGTTGAGAAATAGAGTTTCAGGTTTTAGATATATGGCAGATGTATCCAAGCATTCACGGATGTTTTCGAAACGTCGGTATCATAACCCAAACTACACGATACAACACTCCGAAAAACCTTATCCAACTGAAACTTCCTAAAGTTCAAATTCGACTTTTTTTTAATTCAATAGAAAAACAAGTTTATTAAAAGAAACTTAACTTTGGTATTAACTGATCTTATTTCTGATATTAATATCTATTTAATATTCAGGTTAATTGAATAAATTGTATTTAAATATTTGAGTATGTTGCTTACAAAGTATAATTCTACACATCGCATGCAATGTAGTTTGTGTACATTCAATTCTTTTTCCTTCAACCTATTATATAGTATGTTTGGAGAAAAAAGATCACAAATTTGGGACAAATGTAAATTTTTGTTAGAATATAGATGAACTTAGCTTCGCTTGTCCATAATTAGAATAAGGGACAGTGAAAAATGGAAGATCATCCATGAGAAGGGAGCATTAATCCAAATCCAAGTTTCACTTCCATGCATCAAGGTGGACACCAGGACATTATTATAAATTGTTATTTTTGCTACTGTTGCTATTGCATAGTATATAACATTAAGTGCTCCGTTTACCTTGTTTCCTGTCACTTCCCTTCTTCCAATATCTCTTTCAACTCGCCCATCACACGTAAACATACTGCCCTGATAACAGAACTCATCAACCAGTTAAATATAATAATTGAATGAAATGTAGAAAGAAAGGAATACAAATACGAGTATATCCTCTTTTGTTAACTGAAATAAGGATTTGTCCAACGATTAATAATATAGAAATTTCTTTCAATTCCAATTAAACCTTTGTTCATTATATAAATTCACTAAGTGCCTTTATACTATGAACGAAGGTTTAATTGGACTGGTCATTGGTGATTGTCATTCGATTTTCCTCTATTATAGTTCGGAAATTCTAGAATGAGTCCTGTGACAGCTCACAAATTTGCCCCAATACAACTTTGTAACGATGTTCAGTAATTTTAATTATTTTATCAACTTAAATATAAGCCTCAATTCTAATAAATAGCAAGTTATTTAGTTTGGTATACATTACATAAGGTTGTATTGGGACAAATTTGTGAGCTGTCACAGGACTCATCCTAGATTTTCCGAACTATAGTAAATTTTTTAAATAGCAGGCAATCTCTATTAGTAAATATTCAATTACTTTGTTTACTTGTAACAAAACACCTTAGCAACCAACATTAATGAAAAATCATCCCACTAAAAATGTTTACGTTTCTATAGAAACCATTGAGTACTGTCATATTTCTGATTCACTATTTTGAATGACAGTATTTTTATTTGTGAATAAAAACAATGTATTTTAAAGTTTTATTTATTATTTTATCGAGTGATTGAGTAAAATGAAGAGATCAAGAAGAACGAGATTAACACAAAATGCTAGTAAAAAAATAGATTTGCCGTGGATACCCGGTAAAGGGTATGTCAAACCCAAGGAAGCAGGTGCTTCTAAGACATCAATAAAAAGACATCATGCAGAAGATGAAGAGCCAGAATTATTTGAGGGGTTTCCACCCCTCGTTAAGAAAAAAGCAATTAAAAGTGTCCCCTTTGGTGATGTCCAAGAAGATTTACAATTAATAGGAGCTATAGGTTTGTATGAAGTTATTTTCCACCCGAGAAGTGAATTCCACAGGTTAAAACCTTTTTATAGAAAAACAGACCAAACTTGTATAATAATAAAGATGTAAAATTTTGTAATTTGTTTTATCAAACACTGTTTATTCCACTTTTTGTAACGGTATAACCCTACCGGTTTCAAGGCTTTCACCTCATCTTCAGGGGAGCACAAACAAGACTGAAGATGAGGTGAAAGCCTTGAAACCGGTTGGGTTATACCGTTACAAAAAGTGGAATAAACAGTGTTTGATAAAACAAATTACAATGTCTTTAAACCTCCACAATGTTAATGCCTTAACTATAAGAGGTGTTGGCAGGAGGCAAATCTCCTGACTCCCCAATATACATGATTGGACTGGCATAAGGGGCGTTGGAGATCTTTTTCGGGCTGCCGGGGACAAAGATATCTACTCTCAAGTGATATTCAACGTTGGAGGGACCTGACATGACACTGAGAATAAGAAGATAAATGATGTAAAATTTTGTTTATACATTAACTCGAAGATAAATTAAATTTTTAGTCATGAAAACACCTAATAATTGACTATAAATAAATTCATATGTAAAAATATCTAAATCTTAATAATGGGTAAAAATTCAATAACTTAATATTAATCTAATAGGCTTTGAACTAGGTTTTGACCCTCTAAATCGATGTGAAAAAATCTCAGTTGATTTTGTTACTACTACAACTATGTTGAGAATGCTAGATAGCCCTATCCCAAAAAGCAAGCCTGTGCTCTAGTGATGATATCCAATGGGAAGATCAAGGACATACAATTGACAGATAAAGAGCTGTATGAGGGCAGACTGCAGCTGAACAGAGAGACTGTTTGGAAGAAAGCCCAGGATAAACTTGCCTGAAGTTCCACTATGGCAGAGCTGCAATCACAACCTTAATGGATGAGGAGTCGAGATTATGAAGAAGATATACTAATTAGTACAGTATGGCATTGTTCAAAATCATGAAAAGAGGACAGTTAAAAAAAAATCCTAACTTACCTAATCCAAAAGGGTGAGGCGACCGGGGCAGAATCACCAGGTGCGATATCTGAAGGGTACCGAAATGGGCCGGCAAAAAAGGAAAATAGCGTAAAATTTAAAAAACGATAAAAACTTTATTAAAATAATCAAAACATATTTGAGATTTAGTCTTGGATAAGAGAGATTTTCAGATTTGCTATTCAGTCTATGGAACATTGGATTTTGGACAAAATAAATTCCACCCTGTAAACTCGAAAAATACAGCTATAAATGTTGGATATTTTAATTTTCATCCCATGATTTGTACTGTGGGTACAATAGATTCTCATATATCATTCATTTGTTAAGACTGAGGGTAATTTATTTAAGAAAGCAAAAAGATTGTCCATTTTAAAATGAGGGGGAAAATATTACAACAATTTTAACCGTTCTCGAAAGCGTTTGGAAAAAAATTTATCCTATTGTGGGGGTGCCTTCTTGAATGGGTACTCCAGGTGCCAAAATACCTCATTCTGGCTCTGCTTGCTGCATCAAATAATTTGAAAGTTGATGTCTACAATTTTCCTGCGTATGGGCCGATTTTCACATTTTTTCAACTGTTCAGTTAGCCATCAAATGTGTTTTATAAAAAGTCTGACCGTAATATTATTTACATTTCTTTAAGATATTATAGCACCTGAATCTAGAATGCTCAGACTAGCATATCTTCCCCCTAAGAAGAAAATTAAAGAGAAGCCGTACGGACCCATAGGAGATGATGGAGAGCTTAGATTTCCCTTGAGAAAAACCCCGTATGAAGTACAACAAGATACAATTGCTGAAGAAAAAAAACAAATCGAAAAAGAAAGAAAATTGCACGAAGGTAAACTTTTTTATTTATTTTTAATGAATGTAATAGGTGTTAACATAAGTTGTGTCCTTTTTTTTTCCAATTTAAAAATGAGCACCAAAAGTAAAACAAAATGGTAAATGTTATACGTCATTCTAAAGAAAATTTTCTGCTCTATAAGATATTGTGTTTGTTTTTACGTTACATGTATTATTTTATTTGATTACAAGCCTTCAAAATGGAAAGTAGACGAAAGGGAGCATTTTCGACACCTCCTTCTGTTCGCGTTCAATCGAGGGAATAAAGCTGCCAAAGCTGCTCGCGATATTTGCGAAGTGTACGGTGAAGATGCTATGAATGAAAGGACAGCTCGTCGATGGTTTTTGCGTTTCAAAGACGGTAATTTCGACCTGAAAGACATGGAGCGTTCCGGACGACCAGTGGACCATGAGGACCACTTAAACCATATTATTCGTGAAGATAGTGATTTGTGTGGAAGATTTCGAATTATTAGTGTTCATAAATACTTTTTGGCGAAAAAGCATTATAAAATTCATAGTTTTTTAAATTAACAGTAGAGTTTATTACAAAAACTCATTTTCGGGATTTAGAAAATGGCGAAAAATACGAATCACGTATTAACCTTGTTCTAATTAACAGAGTTTTACTGTATATAGTATTATTATTAATTTTTAGGATTTGTGCCACTAATGGATTTATTAACTGGAGAATATTATAAGAAAAAAAATGAAGAAAGGAATGAGAGGCGTAAAAAAATAGAAAAAATGAAAGAGAAGAAAAAAGAAATGAAAATTGTAGCTATGGAAAAAGAACGAAAGTAAGTACACATATATACTATCATTTCATTTCCGTGCTGGGTAGATAGAGAGGAGACATACACCATCTCAAAACACCTATTGTTTCATTTCCTTCTTTTAAATATCATTCACTTGGTCTAACCATACTTTTATTCTCATCCTCGACTCTTCCAAGCTACATTTTTTTTTACAAAATTTGCAATTTAATAGGCCTACCTTGAATTAATAAGCTTTTTTGTTACATTTCAAAACTTTTTAAATCACCCAAAAAATTTGAGAATTTTATTTAGAACTATTTCTCACGAACGCTCTAAGAATTTGCCTACCTTGAATTAATAAGCTTTTTTGTTAAATTTCAAAACTTTTTAATTCACCCAAAAATTTGAGAATTTTATATAGAACTATTTCTTTACTCTGGATTTCTCACGAACGCTCTAAAAAAATATTTTGGACTCTAAGCACCAGGAAAATAATAAATTCAGATGAAAATAGACCTCCAAACAAAACCACTCTGGGGTGTTAAACAAGCATGCTAACTAGAGCCGGGACAAGGGTCTGGACGCTAGCCTCAGGCGTAATGTCTGAAGGCCTCATAATTGGTCCATTATTATCCGTTAAAGTGCTGAGAGTCTATAGTATATATAGACGTTTTATAGTATTGAAAAAAATGTCCAGCAGTAAAACAGTTAATATTGCAGTCAGTATATTTTTGTAAGTATTGACGTAATATAAGCTATCTTCGATACAATATAACAAATAAAATATATGAAATGGCGAGGAACCCTGAATTTTCTGATTTTCGCGATATAAAGTGCCTTTCAATAGACCCTTTAATTGTTTCAGGCGGTTAAAAAAAACTTGGATTTCTTTCCTTCTATTTTCATAAGTATAGTCTGTCAAAAAAGAGTTGAAAATAAATGAGGGCGCTGCGATCGCCTGATTGGCAACACCATAGTTGTGTATAGCTGATTGCAAAAATGGACTAACCCACAAAAAAAAAATTGTCGGAAAAAAAAAACATTAGCCATTTTGATGAATTTACCTATAATATAAAATTTAATATAAAAAGTGTATAAATGGTTTTTCACTATATTCCGTTGAATTTCTCAGTTAATAAAATAATTTTGCTGAAGCTAATTAAGGAAAATTTGAAATAAATTTTGAAAGTTGTTTTAAGTTTCGAATCTGTTGACGAATGGCACAGATATTGAAATTGTCCAATTCTTTTTTAGGGCGACCATTCCTTTTTTTTGCCTGGAGTTGTGAATTTTTCCCCATTTTCTTCGTATTCTTTAATACATCGTCTAACCGTGCTTTTTGATTTACCTGTAAATAAAAAAAACATTAATGCTGATATAAATAATAATTTATTAAATAACATTTGGGCCGGAGTCGGAATCGGAGTAGGAGTCGTAAAAAACAAGCGACTCCGACTAATTTTTCGTTAAAATTTAAAATACATTTTTTTTTAAATTATTATAATGAATGTGTATTGTGCACGAATATTAAACTTGCAGGCGCAAGTCGCGCCGATATGGTGAATCACCGAGATCCATTTAATGCATAAAGTCTACGAAAATGTGTTTGTCTCCTTCTTTCTCACGTCGAAAGAAAATTCTGTTGGCTGGGATCTATGTTAACCCCATGGTTCGATCCATATTGACGGAAGAACAAATAAATAGAGCGAAAAACGCTATGTTTGAATTAACCGTTCGTATGAAAGGCCTTCGACTAGAAAAAGAGACGACAGCAGGCAGCGTACACGAAGTATCATCATCGTCATCCGACACCGCTGAATCTGAAGACGATTTTGAAAAATATCTCAATGAACAAGATAAACTAAAACGTCCTCGTTTGAATCACAGTCCCAATATAGATGAAGGAGACTCTATTTCAAAATTTAAAATTGAATTTTATGATGCATTGAAAATAATGGAAAAAATTGACCGAACTTATAAGTTAAATGTTGAAATGGCAATACAGCGGTATGTAAAATCGTAAAAGATTCAGCATTGATCGTGACAGAATTACCCCCAACCCAAGTATCCGTAGAGCGGTTATTTTCCGCTCTTAAAATTCTCAATTCTGATTTGAGAGCCTCTACGAATACAGATTTAATAGAAGCAATGTTGTTTTTAAGAATAAATTCTAATAAATAATTATTAAAGTTTGATCTTGTTTTATTTTTATCCCTATAACATGAAAAAAATGGCTATATGCAAAGGTAGGAAACAACCTGATAAAATTGAGCTTTTTTGAGTCGGAGTTGTAGAGTCGGAGTTGTGGAGTCGGAGTCGTATTGTTGGTAAATATAGGAATCGGAGTCGGAGTCGTGTTTTTTTTAAGCGACTCCACAGCCCTGAACATAACCTTTATGTTCGTAATATAACTTTTATGATTAAAATATAATTCTCATAAAATTTCTCAAAAATGTGGGTTATACCATTTGTCCAAGCAGCTGTCAAACTATGTACTAGTAAACATAACTTCAGAAATAATAACTTTTTAACAAAAATCAACTCGAAATATATGTGAATGATTTCTAAACTTTAAAGATTTTTTAAAATAATTTAAAAACCATAAATACATACCAGTCATACTAGCAGTTCGCGCATAAACGTAATAAACAAATGTGACATGACAGCAAATTTTGGTGTTGCCAAGCTATAATTTTTTTAGTTCCAATTTTATTAATTTCTACTCTTTCTTGACATACTGTATGTGGTCCTAATTAGGTCCATATGCTCTTGATCACTATATTTCTAATTAGAGAAGGAAATATCAACTCATATGATTTTTCAGATATTTGGCAAGTCTTCAAGCTGGATTACCTAGTACCCCTGATGAACAAATGTGCATCCTTCTAAAAGAAACTTATCGGGATTGTTGCGCATCTCCTGAACCAATTGAAATTGAAAGAATTCAGTTCTATATTAAAACTGTAAGTCATTATATATCTGAAAGTCTATTTAAATTTTCATTGATGATTTATATTTTTATTTTAAATATAAATATATTTGAAGCCATAAGTAACCTTATATAACTTTTAAAATATTGGTGCTATCTGTGAGAAATATATCAGAATTGGTTTCAAACTCCCAACGTGTACCAAAGTCAGTATTATCTATTTTTTAATGACTGATTTTTAAAGTATATAAAAAATAATATCCTGTGTTTTTTATATACATTTGAATGCTTTTTTTCACCCTTTAAAAACAATATTGAGATTTATCAAATTTGAATTACATGTGTTCATATCGTGCCATCTGTAAGTGAGTGCAGACAATACATGATGCTATAATTTATAATTCAGTCATGAACTAGAGAACTAGGTAAAATCTTATTTTTTTGACGTTTAATGTACGTTTACTAATAAATTTTTCCATATGATGAAAATAAAAAAGTCTATACACCAAATAGTTCTGCGAAAATATAATATAAATGATTTCATACGAAAACAGCTATTACAAAACATAGATCTCATCTTGCAGATTTTGCATTATGCACTTCTGCCCTTAGAATATCCAAACTGTTAATTTACTATATAATATTTATCAATCATATTTGAATACACTTTTGGTAAGCTGTCTGATATGTCACTTTTATATATTCTTGCTTCTTTTAAAATACAAATACAACTTTCTTTTTTTACCTCCCATCATAGAATATAAGTATGTAAAATAAATAACAGAAAAAAGCATCAAACATTAGGAAACAATTTGTCTGATTATGAACAGTGTATAGAACGAAGTGATGAATACATCCCAACAAATTTTCTTAATATTGAGTTTCGAAAAAAATATTTTACAAATGATTTTTCTTTTAGTTTTAAATTATTTTTCTTTTAGTCTAGTCACAATGCTTTTTACATTCTAAATCTTTATGTATCATAAAGTTGGATGCCTGTGTACACAGCTGTTGTGAGATAATGATGCCTTTTAAATTTTACATTGTTTTGAAATGACTTAATCTCGACATATTAATTTAATTTTACAGTGATGTTTGCTTGTAAAAAAATTTAAATTCCTTTTTTTCACTATTCACATGAAGTGTTTTAATAAATTGTTTATATTTTATTACTATAGTTAAAATAATAAAACTTTTATTTCATGTCTCCTATGTTAACAATATGTTTTTAACATTTGTTAAAAAATTCAATATTTTAGCTTAACACTGGCATATACTCCTTCATATATAGGAGTTCACGGTCATTCTTAAAAAAGAACTCTAAATTCTGTACCCTAGAGGATAAACCACGGGAGTCACATTTTAGCCCAGAGTATAAACGACGTTGCATCATACAATTCGTGTATGACGCATATGACGTTTATCCGCTAGGGTGCAAAGTGCTTCCGTGGTTTATCCTCTAGGGTACAGAATTATGAAAAATAATTATTAAACTCAAGGTTAAAACTACATTGCAATAAAAATTAATGGATTCTAAAATAACACTGTAAAATTAATTGTTAATTGAATTCATGTGTATGCAAATAATATTTTTGTGTTTTTTTTTTTCAGAATTCTACTGATAAATATGTTAGTCTATACCCTGCTCATTTACTAGATAAGGCAAAAGATCATTTAAGTGAGAAATTGTCTCAGGTATTGAGAAGTTACCGTAAAATAAAACTAAAAAATCAGATGGAATCGGAAATATACCAAGACTACATAGAAGCTATCAAAGAATCCATTCTTAGATTTGTACTAAAAGATCCATTGGAAAGGGAAAGGTTAAATGTGTCATTATATCCTCCACAGTGGCCCTCTTTGATAGTAAGGGCACCGATGCCTTGGAGAAATTCTATTATAACTGCAAAAGAAAAAATGTTTTACAATTATTTTCATGGAAATAGTATCATTTTAGAACTTCGTAACCTTTGGGAAGAAAAGTAATTTTTTTTTTTTAATATCTTATTCATTCTCATACTATAACTTGACTTAAACAGAATAATTTATAATACTTCAATGTTAAAACTTCAACACAATAAACTTAAATTAAAGTGACAGTCCAGTTTCGCTATGTAATAACATTATCAAAGTTCAAAATATTCAGTATTCAATATAGTACATTGTAATTTATTTTTATCAAACACTGTTTATTGCACTTTTTTGTGACGGTATAACCCTACCGGTTTCAAGGCTTTCACCTCATCTTCAGGGGACGGCAAACAAGACTTGCGCTCCCCTGAAGATGAGGAGAAAGCCTTGAAACCGGTAGGGTTATACCGTCACAAAAAAGTGGAATAAACAGTGTTTGATAAAAATAAATTACAATGTCTTTAAACCTCCACAACGTTCAATACATAACTATAAACAACATTAACTATAAACAACATTCAATACATTGTTTAGCAAAGCTTATATAGCAAAATATTTTATATCCTATGGATTAAAACTAACATAAAGATTTAATAGGAGCCGACCATCTTGACATGTTGGAAACCACCAGCTTTTTAACGACCAGGCCTTATAAAACTTTAATACAGGAATATTATCGTCACCCAACTTTAATGTAAACTAATATTAATGACTATATAGAGAAGGAAAGCGAAGGGTGCACATCATCCACATCTAACATATTTTGAGGCCAACCATTTTGTAGATCGATAGAGCTCCTTCACTAAGTAGAGCTTGCGATCATTTATGATAAACTAATGGATGAACAACTTTGCTTTGTAATCTCAAAAAATCTACTGCGCATTTAAATATGTATACAGCTTTTACTTCGCAAAAACAAGGTCTCTTTTCACTGTGTTTACAATTGAAGAGTAAAACTCATAAAAAACGTAACAACCATGTTTTTGATTTTTAATTTTTTTTATGGAAAGACAATCTATCAACAAGCGACAATATACCCATAAATGGCATATATGTGAATTCAAACTATAAAAATAGCTTTATATAATTGTATGTTTTTTATTTTTCATAAATAAAACGTTTTGTAGAAAATGTGCAGTTTTTTCTTATAGCTCGACATATTTTTTGGCTCTTGAGTGGTTTATGAATTTTACTCTTCAATTATGTGGACTACTTAATATATGAAACCAAACTCTTTTATTAATTGTAAGATCACTTTGTAATTAGTACATTTTCGAAAATAAAGTAATTTTTAAATAATCTAAAAATATTAAGTAAAGTTTAACATCTTGGCTATAAATAATCCAATTACATTTAAAAAAAATATGAAAATTTCGTTTATTTTTCTTAATACACATTCCTTGTGAGCGCACCAGGTAAAATATTTTATTTCACAATGATGTAATTACAATTTATTATTTGTATAATAAGAATACACAGATTGGGCAATCAGTATGGGCATTGTGTGGATGCCTTTGATTTCTTACAAGAGTTAAGTAAAAAAATAATTGTTGCCAGAATGAATTAAATAAATTATTTAAATCATTATCCTTTTTATTGTGTAGGACATGTCTCATTCTAGGTTTGCCTTTTTTCTACTGTGTAACACTGCTTATCTACATGTCAATATTGAGTTTTAATTATTATTTTCGATTTCCTTTGTATCAAAAAGGTGATTTGAACATGTAAATTAATAAATTTGTAGTTTATATATTTTAAATGTAAATATTAATTAATTAAAATCAATGCAAACAAATTTATTTTATTTCTTGAATCTTCGAAAAGACTATAGTTTCATTTTGTGGTGTTATGTTTTATGTAAAAGGAAAAATAAGTAAATAAAAAACTTATTTTATATTTTTGTGCTCACCACAGGTTTATTTTTGGGTTTACTACCAGTTTCGAAGAGACCCCTGGATACCCAGACCCTGGCCTACCCGAAAGATTCATTTTCATTTTTTCCCGCCCCATTTACCATTGAATCACATCTCTCCCCACTTCTCTCCCCCTACCTCATTCCTCTTATATTATTTACACTTGTACAGGAAATGTATTTTTAGCAATTTAGTTTATCTTCACCTGACGATGAAGACGGTGATCTTCGAAACCGGTGGTAAATCCTAAAATTAACCTGTGGTGAACACAAAAATATAAAATAAGTGTTTTATTTACTTATTTTTCCTTTTACAAATTTCTTTTAATTTATAGATATGACAAAATGCTCATGTGTGACGTGGATAAAATAAGAAAAGAATGCGAGTTTCCTATGTGGAGTGAAGATTTTGAAGCCAAGTTAATTGAAATGTGTAATGACTCACGCTCTTTCTTAGAAAACGAATGGCTTAGTGATGTAGCCGATTTACTCGTTAAAATGAGGGAAAATTGGAGTTGTTACGCTCCTCGGACTCTGAAAGATTCTACTTATCGTGTGGAGAGGTTTTTCAAGACAATTGCTTCTTTAATGTCAAGACAGATGCGTTCTATGGTTGTAAGAAGCCTCGAACATTACATGGATCAATTTCTAGTTTATGAGGTAAATTTTTGAGCTTTTGGTTAGATACTTACTTGATCTCCGTCATACCATGAGTTCAAACCAGTTCATTAGGATGATGCTGTTGAACATTATTTTATAAAGTTTGCATGAATTTGCCACAGTATGATCGGGTTCAAGTGGGAATCCAGCTTAAGTGGTAGAGTTATGTTAAAACTTATTTAAAAAAAATTAAGAAGTATTTTTATCATATACATTTATTTGTTCTAAGTGGACACCCAATCGAAGAGATGATCTATGTTAATGATCTATAATTAAGCATCCTCAGTAAGAAGACACTTGGATAAAGCCAGGGATAATATCCATATTCTCTCATGTAGAGACAATGGAGATTTTTTTTCTGAACTCTTTGTCTTATTGCCATATGAAAATCTCTTCCAAATAACCAGAAAGATTTTAGAAGCCTTAAATGACATCAGGTTGAAACCCTATTTGAAAAAAAGGTACCAACAGGAATCGAACCCGCAACCCCTGAGTCTGAAGATAGGTCTTTGATTAAAAAAAATTATTTTACTCTCTGTATAATATTTCAAAGTATTAACTAAGAGAGAAAAGGAATAATTCAATAGTTATTTTCGAATTTGGTACTTTTTGGGGTAAATACGAGTACATATGTTATGATTATGGAGCATAAATGAAGAACAATCCTCTTTTCAATTCAGAGAACAGGAAAAATTATGGTAGATACAAATCAAAATATTAAATTTTCAGCTAAAATGGACAACAATTTTTACACATACTCAAAAACAGTGGGTTATTTACTCGTGTGCCATAAAATAATAAAAAATGTAGTAGATAATGTTTAATAGACCATTTCACCAGTTGCTAGGACAATTTTACCATATTTGCTGATATGCGCTTGCATTTAATGTGTGACTGTAATATTTATTTAAAACAAAAATCTAAAATTTTAATACAAAACAAGACTTGTTTATGCTCCCTGATGATGAGGTGAAATCCTTGAAACCGGTACTGTTACATAAAGTGGAATAAACAGTGTTTGATAAAACAAATTGCTATATTTTTTTACTCATTCCGTATTTCCGTTTCTTTCTTCCAGAATGGAAATGATTTTGGTGAAGAATATGAAGACTTAGTGCTCAATAAACATCCCCTCTTAATTATTAAAATAGAGCCTGATCCTGAAACTGGGGAATTATTTTTCACTCCACCCTTTGATGCAATAAAATCTCATATCAAATCTTGGTTTACTACTATAATTGCGGTAAACCATGAAATCCCAAGAGTTGAGACCATAATGTTTCCAGGTAAAGAAAATAGTGGATATAAACATTTATTACTTCATCTTCCATTTACCCATTGTTTATAATTTGTGTTTTTTTTTCAATAGTAAAAGAAATATTTTTATTTTTAATACAGTTATACCTCGCTTAACAAATCCTCTCACTATAAAGCTTTGGTAGAACAAAGCTAACTTCAGACTAATTAAAACTTTTTTGTGCAGCAACGTGAAGAAGAGAAAGATGAAGACGTAGACATGAAATTAACAACAGAAGACTTTAAAAATTGTTTAATTGAAAATGACATAGATTTGTAGAATTTATATAGCTTTTAATTTTAATATAGAAGAGATATTGGTTTTTACATTTGGCATTTTTATGCAGAATAAATTTTAGCTTTTATTAATTTACAGTGGTACCTCGGGTTATGAACTTAATTCGTTCTTTGATTCCGTTCGCGAGCCGAAATGTTCGCAAATCGAAACAATTTTTCCCATTGAAATTAATGTAAATACAATTAATCCGTTCACCAGCCCCAGAAACATATTGTTTGTTGACTTTTTTATGGATTATGGCAAAAATATATAATATAAAACATAGAATACTATAACTTTACCTTTGTGGTTGATAGTTACTGGCACAGGTAGATGGTAGAGGAGGAAAAAGAGGAAGACTACTCCTTCGAAGGAGAGTCCCATTCCATAATAACGTCAGGCAACTCTGTAGATATTTCTGGTGTAATACTTTGTTTCTTGACACCACTGTCACTAACACTTTTCATTTTCTTGAGAGCCATAATGAGGGTTAATTTAATGCAAAATATATTTTATATATACTGTATATTATACATATAAAAAGCAAAAAAAAAATTGTATCAAGAACAACTAATGCAATGACAAACAATGTTCACAATGCGCGCACCTGAGACCAACTAATGCGTAATTGCATAATGCGCCGTTACAGCTAATTCGTGAGCCGAGACATTGTACGCAGATCGAGTCAAAATTTGTTCGGAAATTGCGTTCGTAAGCCGATTTGTTCGTGACCTGAGGTTTGACTGTATATAGTATATATTATTTTTGTAGTATAAGAAGAACACATCCCTTTTTGAGCTATTTTACTCTACCTCTGAAAATGAAGTTTCTCATAGCAAAATTGTTTCTTGTAACCAGGGCTGTGGAGTCGAAAAAAAAAAAAGCACGACTCCGACTCCGACTCCGATTCCTATATTTACCAACAATACGACTCCGACTCCACAACTCCGACTCCACGACTCCGACTCCACAACTCCGACTCTACAACTCCGACTCAAAAAAGCACAATTTTATCAGGTTGTTTCTTACCTTTGCATATAGCCATTTTTTTCATGTTGTAGGGATAAAAATAAAACAAGATTAAACTTTAATAATTATTTATTAGAATTTAATAGAATTTATTCTTAAAAACAACATTGCTTCTATTAAATCTGTATTCGTAGAGGCTCTCAAATCAGAATTGAGAATTTTAAGAGCGGAAAATAACCGCTCTACGGATACTTGGGTTGGCGGTAATGCTGTAACGATCAATGCTGAATCTTTTACCATTTCTAGATACCGCTGTATTGCCATTTCAACATTTAACTTATAAGTTCGGGCAATTTTTTCCATTATTTTCAATGCATCATGAAATTCAATTTTAAATTTAGAAATAGAGTCTCCTTCATAGGACTGTGATTCAAACGAGGACGTTTTAGTTTATCTTGTTCATTGAGATATTTTTCAAAATCGTCTTCAGATTCAGCGGTGTCGGATGAAGATGATGATACTTCGTGTACGCTGCCTGCTGTCGTCTCTTTTTCTAGTCGAAGGCCTTTCATACGAACGGTTAATTCAAACAGAGCGTTTTTAGCTCTATTTATTTGTTCTTCCGTCAATATGGATCGAACCATGGGGTTAACATAGATCCCAGCCAACAGAATTTTCTTTCGGCGTGAGAAAGAAGGAGACAAACACATTTTCGTAGACTTTATGCATTAAATGGATCTCGGTGATTCACCATATCGGCGCGACTTGCGCCTGCAAGTTTAATATTCGTGCACAATACACATTCATTATAATAATTTAAAAAAAATGTATTTTAAATTTTAACGAAAAAGTAGTCGGAGTCGCTCGTTTTTTACGACTCCTACTCCGACTCCGAATCCGGCCCAAACACCGCGACTCCGACTCCAACTCCGACTCCACAGCCCTGCTTGTAACACATCTTATAAAACTTGATTAATCGAGGTATTACTGTATTTAAATATTTAATTGATTCTATTTTATGAATTGTTTTTCTTGATTAGAAATGACCAAAAAGAAGCTACACTTACAACCTGTGAGAGAAGATGAAGTTTATATTCAGGAATGCTTAAGGCGTATTTTGAAGCCCTTAGAAGCAAATTATGTTGGACCACGTACATTTCTGACATTTTACGAGCCATACAAGTACATCTTAGACGGAACTGCTAAAGTGGATCTCAATAACTTTTTTGCTATTGAGCCCTTTCCGTATCTAAAGGTTTGAATTTAGTATACAATGTAATTGTATTTTATTATATGAAGATTTAAACCAGGGGTCACCAAACTTTTTTGACCCAATGATCCCTTCAAGAATTTATGAACTTTTTATCAACCCTCTCTATTTTACTATTACTTAAGTATAACTGGACAATAAAATAAAGATAGGTACCTATATGATTTTTTAGAATGTTTATTTTACCGTGTTTAGTATTTATATTACAATACAGTGAAACCCTGTTTTTACGTGCGCGGAATTCACGTTTTCCCGCTATTTGTGTTTAATTTTAACAATCCCGGTTTTTTAGTACATTACTCGTAAGTACCCGCTTTTACGTTTTTATTTCCCGCAATTTACGTTTGAAATATTTAAAATGCAAATCAATTTATAAACATTTTTAATTAAATGCGTGACGATTTCAAGTATTTGAAATGAATATTAGGAAGCAGAAATATGTTGTTTCTATTTATAGACACGTGTGCACCTGCAGCGCTCATGGTCAAGGTTATACGAGTCGTGTAATACGATGCAATCGATGGGAAGTTTAGCGAATCAGAGGCAGGCAGACTGTATAGGCAGATCAATCTGTGCTTGTGTTTTAAACGTGTCGGTCGTGTACACACAATTTCAACTGTCGTGTATTTCGTGTGTCAATTTACATTTTTTTCATTTTTCGTTGAATCCCTTCGAATAATGTCTCAGCAAAGAAAAACATTATCGATTCAAGAGAAAAGGAAAATTCTCAAAAAAGTGAATAAACACGTTGGTTCACGCGTTTCGCTCGCGCGTGATTTGGAGATTACAACTTTGGCTACGGTAATAAAAAATCGCGAATCGATTGGAAAAAGTTTTCCGATTTGCGTGATTATCTAAATAAAAAAAATATTTTCAATTTCTTTTCTAACCCCGAATCTATGTTTTCCTTCCAATTACGTTTTTTTTATCAGTCCCTTCAAAAACTTAAAAATGGGGTTTCACTGTATTATCTAATCAGATGCATTATAATAAGATTTTCATTAAGTTAGTGAAATTGAGTGACATTGTCAATGTGACGGGTGTGCTTGGTGTTGCATAAAACCATGAGTCAACCAGGTCACTCATTCGTTCAAGAACTAGTTCATATATGTACTACACTTGGTAATTAAAATTTCAGTGCTCATTTTGTAATAATATAATATATTGAATTTTAGTATTTTTAAAGGTAGTTTGTTCCAGTATTCTTTTATTATTATACTGAGAGATATTTATTTATTTATTATACGAGTATTAGTGATTTTAAATAAACTTTTTACCATCGACTCCTAAGCCTGAATCAACCCTTAACAATATTATATCAACCTCCGGGGGTTGATATCAACTACTTTGGGGACCCCTGATTTAAATGGTACATCTCAAAAACCAAAGATAAGAGTAAGATTAATGGTGTGGAAATGTGTGCTGGAATATTTATGGATTGTCAATGTTTGAAAAAAAAGCAGAAAGACTTTGATGAAGTGAACATTAGAAATTAAAGTATTTATACAATGTATGTTTTTAGTAACATGAAGAAAGGAGCTTTATGATGGTTTGGGCATGTGGAGAAAATGAATGATGATAGAATGACTAAGCGTGTATACAAGTCAAAAGTGCAAAGTGTGAGTGGAAGAGGTAGATCAAGGAGAACATTGCTGGACCAGATTTTGAAATAAGGTAAAGTGTGAATTATGAATAATAGAAGATTGAGCATGATGAGATGTATGAATGTGGAGGAGACGAAAGTTGTGTGCTTGGATAGAAAAGTTTGATGATCTGTTCTCTCTGTCTACCCTGCAAGGGACAAAGCATGATGATATGTATGCATGTATGTTACTCAAAAAAACATTTTTTCTTTTTAAAAATTATTTGATATAGCGATGTTTCTTGACCAATAAGATCACCTTAAGAGCGCTTCCTAACTTGCTCAACCTATTAACTTATAGAATATGTACAGACGACAAGTGACTCATTAAGTCTAACAAGAGCTTCGTTAATTTGAAGATTTACCTCAAGGAGAATGGAAGACTATAGAAGGGATCTTGTTACCGAATTTCGGTGAAATATTTGGGGTTGCTAACTCTTCTGGGACTCTGAAGTGCCGAAGTTTTCGCATACTCAATGATGAATTAAAAAAAGCTAATAAAATTGGAGCCAGAATATCAAAATAAAAATTAAGCAGCCAAGTAGGAAAGGGATCTTAGGAACATTGGTTGTTGGGACAGGAGAGTAAAAACAATTTTAGCTCAGTCATGGCTACTGGACAGAAATTTCTTGGATCAGATGAAGGCTGATAGTATCAGACATAAACAATACACCAGGACCTCAAGGCATATTAAAGTATTATTAAGAGTTTTATCACTTACCCTTACTTTGATATATGGGAGTGAAACTTGGACATTCAACAATAGTACGAGGAGCTGAATAAATGCTATAGAGATGTGTGCATTGAAAAGAACAATGTATGACAGAATACAGAATGAAGTAATAAGGTATGGATGTGAACTTAAAGCTGATGTGTTAACCCTTACAGGCACAGGTAAACTTAACTTATTTTTACTCGAGCTGTACAAAAAATAAAAAGTCAAGTTTCTCATTATTTTTTTTAATGTGTTTGAAAAATGATACATACAAATGCTAAATTAACATATTTCCACTTCCTCGGTAGGTCAAGGAACTCCTGGTGAGGTGGTACAACTTATGTACCACTAGTCCATATTTCCACTGGTACTTCTAATGTACCACCAAATAATGCCGAAATACATCCAAGTAAAATTAATTTTTAACCTAAATATAAATTTACCACAATTATTGAAGTCAATTTTATCAGAACACAACTATTTTTTGTTAAAATTTAATACAAATATATAACGTTTTCTTTTATACGCACAAGTCGGCACACTAAGAACAACTAACTGTCAATAATATTAGAAGCTAAATGAATTTGAACAGGACCAGACCTGCAGCTGTGCGGATAGGAGTAATAAGTATTACATTATACGAAGGGGTACATAATCTGAGCGTTCGTGCAGCAATAGAGAGAGGTTTAATAAGTGGTACATTGCGTATACCATTGTGCAGTACTGCGTCAAAAAAAGGTGGTACATAACGTGGACCACTAAGCCTGTAAGAGTTAAGTAAGATGAAGAAGAGTACGTTGAGATGATTTGAGCATGTAGAACGAATGAATAAAGAAAGACTAATAAAACAGATATATAGCGCAAATGTGAATGGAAGGCATGGGAGAGGAAGACCAAAAAAAGTATGGTTGGATCAAATTAATGATATTCTGAAAGAAAGAAACATAAAAAGTCAGAGAAATGGTTGAAGTTAAATGAGAAGGTGTGTGGATATAGAAGAGGCTAAGGATGTGTGTCGAGATAGGGAAATATGTTACGGTCTGTCCTCTCTGCCTAAATCGACAGGGAAATGGCGAATGGCATGTATATATCACTTACTCTAAAATTATTTGATGCGCTGGGTGTAAAAACAAACTTTTTAAGAATTGAAGTAATTTGTAAAAGAAATTTTGAACTGTCAACAAAATTCTTTAAATACGAGTATAACCACCTCAGATTGTGGTTCTTCCAATACATAATTTGTAATAATTTATAAAATATCTATTTTTTTCTTAGGAGTTTAGCAAAGAGATCTATCGCTATGAAGAAATATGTGATGAGATAACCCTACTTAGACGCCATATTCCTCTTAATATGTTTTTGTTGGACTGTTCTGGAATTAATGATTATATGTGGAATACTGTTTGGGGACTCCGGCAATACATTGTGGATTATTTCTTGAACCTTAATCGGACACATAACAGAGCGTAAGATCATTTTTATTAAAATTATCTATTATAAAATTTTTCAGTTTTGACAATGGAACCTGGAGGTTGACTCATAAAATTTATTATTTCCAGGATTTGCGACTCATATCAGCAGATGTCACAGAGAGCATCTGAAATGCCAGAGACAACAGCCCAACTCGTGGAGTTGATCAATTACATCTGCGAGTGCAGAGATGTAACTATGTTTGATTTAAAGGAGAAATCTAGAACCACAGCTGAATATGTTCTTTTTCTAATGGATCATGCTCATTTTCCAGGTATGCCTACAATGTTACCTTTTTTTGGCTGAGTACAGTATTCAAATCTTTAAATATTCCATCACACAATGGTATAGCGAGAGTCTTCTACACCTTAGACCAAGACACAAAATCTGCACCCCTTGCAGGCTAAGGCCACACCAAAGTGCTTCGCTACGTGCTAAGCTAGGTGCTACGTGACTAATAGACTTGGTGACTTCATGCTTGGCCACACCAAAGTGCTTCGCACAAATTCATTTGACATTTGGGAGCGGTTGAGTTAACAAACGATGCCACTCTCAAAACTAACCAATTTCATTACAACTTACCATCTTTATTTACTTCCTGTGCAACTTAATTCTAAAGTGATTTTATTACAGGTACATTTTTGTATAATTTGCTCGATGGGTTCCACAAAGGCTCTCTTTTATATACAGCTGTTATTAAAACTTCCGGCATCTTGTAAAATCACTTGGTGGCACAATAAAATTAACCAACACTTCTGTTCGCTAGGAGAATCACTAGGTGACTAATCGTCACGTAGCGTGGCGCGAAGCGTGCAGTGTCCCCATCGTGATAGTGTGGGGTGCGTTGGTTTGCTAGGATATGTCACCTAGCTCACAGCGTAGCTCTAAGCACCAAGCGAGACTCCTACCTGTGTGGCCGAGGTCTTAGGAGTTGGGGTTGTTGGATCAACACTCTTAAAACAGATTATAACAACAGCCATATATCTTATGAAATGTCTCAATCCAGGTTGGTACACAACCTGGTACTTCAAGTCGTTTTAAACTGAGACTGAACCGGCTCTGAGGTGATATATGGGTATTGTAATAGTTTATTTTAATGTGGGAGATTACCTCAATGGTCCTGAGACTTGGAGGGGAATGCTATGGCTAAACCTAAAAATTACTTTATAAACAAAAGAACATCTCAAACCTTAATTTAAAATAAAAATGATTAAAAATTTCAATGTTTTATACTTTTTTATGAAAAGTTTCAAGTTAAAAGTATTTGTTTTTTTTTCACAGTGGATGACATAATTTTAAATAGTCGTGTGTTTGTGTGGCCAAGTGACTTAGAAGAGGTGATTGGGTTAGCACTTAAAACACTTCAAACAAAGCGCAACATGGCAGAGGAAGCCCTTAAAAACAGGAAAATTGTCTTTGAAGACAAACTGAAAAGGCACGAGAAATTGTTGGAAGCATTCAAGAAACTTGATCCTCCCCTTATCAATATTGACTTGATGAAGGAATTTGTTATTAAAATTGATGAAATATATGATAAACTTCAGGTAATTCCAAATATATATTAAGCTATTTTGTGTGTATAGTAAAAATGAGGAGCAAAGTACAAATTACTGCACCTGATCATCCAAGGCAAAATAGAAGGCCGAAGAGGTGTTGGCAGGAGGCAAATCTCCTGGCTCCGCAATATACGTGATTGGACTGGCATAAGGGACGCTGGAGATCTTTTTTCGGGCTGCCGGAGACAAAGATGTCTACTCTCAAGTGATATTCAACGTTGGGGGGACCTGACATGACACTGGGATGAAGAAGAAGTAAAATTCATTTTATTTATAAGATTTTTGTCAGGCCAATCATGACTTATATTGTTAAAACCAGAACTGACAACTAAAACAAAGAATTTTATTTGATCATAGAATATTACGAACCATCAAGGGAAAATAAGAAACTCTCACATCTGATAGACCTGCAACACAGATGATATAGTCAGATGGAGCAAGGAATAGAAGGTGGATTCCATAATAACAGCACATGATATCCCGCATGACATTGCTTTCTAGGAAGGCCACCAAGGTTGAGAGACAGCTGGTGCTCTGCATCCCAAGAATGATTTATTCAACGTAACGGATCCAAGATCTACGTAGGTTGTCCAGAAAGTACAGAATGTTTTGGCATAACTAAATAAAAACGAAAGATATCAACACAAAATTTTATTTACAAAGTTACAGTACCTTACTCTATTTTTCAATGTAGTCTCCATAGCTGTCAAGGCTCTTATTGTAACGTGGAACCAATTTTTCAATTCCGATGTTATACTCTTCTACCGCCAAAGATTTGAGCCAGAATGTCACTTCTTGTTTGAGGTCTTCATCGTTTGCGAACTGTTTTCCACCCAAAAATCCTTTAGTTTCGGGAATAAGTGAAAATCACTTGGTGCCAAGTCAGGGCTATAATAAAGACGTCCAAAAATTTCCCACTTAAGACTTTGAAGTTCTCGCTGTGTTTGTGCTGATATATGAGGCCGTGCATTGTCATGAATCAAAACCACCTTTCCCGACAACATTCCATGTCTCTTGTTTTGGATGGCGCGTCTAAGTCATTGAAGAGTTTCACAATAGGCCTCTGAGTTTATTGTGTGTCCTCTTGGCATAAACTCCACGTGGATCAACTCTTTCGGTCCCAAAATACTGTTGCCATCACTTTTCTGGTGTTGAGATTCAGTTTTTCTTTTCCGAGCACACATTTTTTTGTAGCCAAGGTGCTCTGTCACTATTTCATGTAGGAGCGATCGTGAAATTTGTGTTTAAGATTCATGTACTGTTCTTAAAGTTGCCTATAAATTTCGATAGACCGAACATTTTGTGCATTCAGAAAACGAATGACACTATGCACTTCACATTTGGTGGGATTTTCGATGGGCGCAAGCTATTTTGAAAGGTTACAGAAAAAAGACGCACGATCATTCAGCAACAAAACTCGCACTGAAGCGAGGGTAGGAGCTAACTGGCGCGCATACGATCGCGGTGGTGGTGGATCGGCTTAGGGCATGGTGCGCAATCGTTCTTTACTTTCTGGACGCGCCTAGTAAAATATAAAGTTTGTTTATATACTCGTAGTAGAGATCAGACAGTAATCTTCCACATATCTTGATAAATGATGTTAACATAAACCTCCAAAGAAAGTTATTTGATGTCTGCATTTTCTATGCGCTAATATGGAACTAAAACCATGACTACAATCTGTATTAGTCAATATGTAATTCAATCCGCCGATAAATTGCTCAATGAGCAATGGAACCAAGTCATGATTCTTACAGATCACATCTGAAATCAGTTTCAACTCAAGAATATGATCAACCAAATACTACAATAATTTAAATATAGCTGGGTAGCGATACGTGACTACATAAACGGAGGATCGTTGGATGCAGAGACTGCCCGAATTGAGCCTACAATTCAGTCAGATCAGTGGAATAACCTCAAAAAAAGTAGAGATAATATTTGGGAGATTGAAAATAAAGTGGATATAACAGATAAAAGAGCTAGAGGTTTGTAGAAAAGGTCCAAAAGTTAATAGACCCTGGTTTATGATTAAGGATAAAATTATGTTTGAAAATAAAATATAATTTAATATAGTGTTGTGTTATTTTACAAATACAATAGGCAGAGATAATTAGGGAATACACTTTCTGGGTTACATTTACATTTTTATTTTTTCAAAAATAATTTATTTACCTCTATTCCGTTTCTTTTATATATTTTTCTATACTTGAGAAAATGTAGCATGGTCCCTGTGACAGTTCACAAATTTGCCCGAATACAACCTTGTAACGACGTTTAGTAATTTTAATTATTTTATCAACTTTATTATAAGCCTCGATTCTAATAAATAGCAAGTTATTTAGGTAAATACATTACATAAAACTAACAATAATGACAAATTAATACATCTTGTTAGAAATTAGCAAAAATGTGGCAGTTTGTTAAAATCAAATCATATTTGGTGATGTTCGTCAAAAGTCACTACGTTAGTCTGCATTGGCTAGGGATGGGGTATACGATAATTGGCTTTTCGATTTATTTTATGCATAAAATGAAATGTTCGTAATTAGTATTAATTCATAGTAGATCTTGGCCTATTTAAAGATAGATACAAATCATACAATACATTAAAAAGTCAGTATAATGAAAATTAGGAATTGTGTTAAAACGTCAGTTTAGAGAAAAACAATTTTTCGATTTATAAAAAAACTATTCGATTTGTAAAAAAAATCAACTTTACCTCATCCCTTTGAGACATGACATTTCAAATGTAACAGGGACCATCCTACATTTTCTCAAGTATAACACTTCCATTGTCAAATTTCTATCTCTTGAAAAATTCACTTCCGAATACAGTACATAAAATATATATTTCAGTTTATATTATAAGGTTTATATGTTCTTTCAGAAAAAAGGTTTTTTTTTGAGAATTAAATTGATATTTACAGGAAGACAAACATGAAGCATCTCAAATAAACGAAGAGGAAGCTCTCTTAGATCAAGAAGTGTCCCCGTTCTTTGGCTTGGCCACCATGCTGACGTCTGTTGAGCCATTCCACAAGCTCTGGCATACATCGCACGACTTCTATGTTGGATACGATATTTGGTGAGATTTATTTTTTAATTTAACTTTCTTGTATTTCATCAAGTGTCTTACATATATGACGCAAACAAAAATCAATTGAAAATTGTTACTTTGTCAGTACATACATAATACTATCATAACATATTCTTTTTAAGGTAGGCAAAGAAGACAGATCTCCTCAATCGGGTCATAAAGATCTTCTGTTTCTTATACTTTTTACTTTCCTTTGGTGAATCAGGCAAACAGACCACCTTGATCAGTCTTTCAGAGTGATGCCCTAAAATGTGGAATAAACTTCCTATGGAGCGTAGTCAGGCTGATGGCTTGGAGGCATTCAAGAGGATTGATCTTTGATCACTAACTAGCACTAGAAAAATAAATTCAGTATTGTATTGAAGCATAATATCACTGATTGGTAATGATATATTCAACCATGGAAGTAAGTTAGACAAAAAAATAAGTCTTATGACATTGGCTGTTATAAATTTGGTATAAATAATGTAAGTTATATTTAGGGGTTCTTTTTTTCCAGTCTTGTTTTTTTCCTTTGACGTATTGTGTCTTTCTGGTTGATTGGAAGAAATTTCTATGTGACACATAAATTCGCCAATACATACTACAGAAGTGTAATTCAATAATGAGGCTGCAACAATATTATGCAAGAAGTGAAAAATTAATTGTAGTTTCCAATATATAATTGAAGGTATTATGGACCGTTCCGTGGGTTGGATGCAGATGCCATTAAAGAAGAAGTGGAAGGAGCCTGGCGACTGTTGTACAAGATTGGTAAACAGCTTTATGATTTCCCGGGAGCTAAGAGAGTTGCCGATATGGTTAGAGCAAGAGTTGAAAAATTCCGAGTTATGATTCCTGTCTTGCAGGCCATTTGTAATAAGGTATAGTTTTTTTTTTTTTCATTTTCAAACAATGTTATATCTGTTCATATTTTATAAATTGAAACAGTTTTTTATTCATATCAATAATTGATCATATTCTAAAAATATATAATAAAAAATATCTTATTTTTACAAAGTTTTTACAAGTTAACATGCAATTTAATTTTTAAAACAATATATTCCGAAATTCAGCACATATTAATTTTAGAACTAAATTTTAATAACATGATACTTCAATGTTGTTCCTTCCTGGAAGAAAAGGGAATACTACATTCTTAATTGTCTTAAAAAATTATATAAAGTAGATTGGGATATCGGTAAATCAGATCAACAATTATATAAAGTAGATTGGGATATCGGTAAATCAGATCAACAATTATATAAAATAGATTGGGATATCGGTAAATCAGATCAATAATTTATTTGAGACATTATATTGAAGAACAGACTCAAATCTAGATTTTAGCCGTAATTTGCTTAACTTATTTGAGCCATATCGCTGCACTCATACACTCACTATACATATGAGTTGCAAAGAGTGCATTGGAGTAAAAGAGATGTACGTAGTTTAACAGTTTAATCATTCTTCTCACATGTACTGCTAGATAGAATAATTGGAATTTTATCATTTTAATAACCAGTTCAATAAACAACATTTTTGTGTGATAGGGTCTGGAAGCTCGACATTGGGAGAAGATATCTGAGCTGATTGGAGTACCCATAAAACTTGTGCCCGAATCCAGCTTAGCTGATATGATTGAACTTGGTATCCATTTGCACATAGAGAAACTAGAAGAAATAAGTGCTGCTGCTTCTAAAGAATACGCTTTGGAGAGAGCTCTCGCGAAGATGAAAGAAGAATGGATTGGAATGAAATTTGAATGTATTCTGTACAGGTAAAAATTAAGTTTTAAAAAAAAATTTAAAAATATATTTTTTTTTTTAATTCATTGATTTGGTATTATTACTACCTTGATCAAAAAGTTTTAGGACTTTATTCATAAAATCTAAAATACAAGTTTATTCATCAAAATCGATATGGTCTCCTTCAAAGTACTCCCCATCGACTGCAACGCACTTACGCCAGCGCTTGATCCAATCCTCGAAACACCGCTGGTACTCAATTTTCGGTATGTCCATCAGAGCCGTCTTCGAATTTTTCATGACATTCTCTCGGGTGCTGTAACGCGTTCCGCGAAGCGGTTTTTTAAGTCAGTTGAACAGGAAAAAGTCGCAGGGAGCCAGATCAGGTGAATTCGAAGGCTGCTGGATAGTATTCGTGTTGTTTTTGGTCAAAAACTCATGGAAATCATGTCTTTCGCGATTTCAACGCGGTCCTTTTTTTGCATGAAATTGAGGTCTTTCGGCACCAGCTTTGCAGCGAAACGTCTGAGGCCCAAATCACTAACCAAAATGTCTTGAGTGGATCCATAAGCGATGTTAAAGTCCTCTGCCAGCTCTATGATGGTCAATTTGCGGTTTTCGGCCAACATTTCTTTGATTTTATCAATGTTTTCATCAGTTTTTGACTGCCACTGCGTTCGTCATGCTCGACCGACTCACGACCACTTCTGAAGCGTTCGTGCCACCAAAAACACTTCTCCAACATTTCCAAGGTCTCGGACCGTTAAATCCGTTTTTCACACAAAATTTAATGCAAACTCGTTGATGCACAGTTGATGCCATTTTCAAACTTGTAAAAAATCGAAAACACGCACAAAGGTAGATGTACTCAGTACAGCGTAACTTTTACAAATGTCAAGCTATGACGCTGAAATTTAGAGGGAAGTGTCAATGATAGATGTGGTAACCTAACAAAAAAAAAAGAATTCCAATTGAGTGACTGACAGCGCCACACGGTGGCCGGTCCAAAAACTTTTTGATCAAGGTAGTATATTATATTGTAGAACTCAATTTTAAACAGAATGATTTAACACTTAAATATGAAAAAGTATACGCAATAAACTTAAAGTGACAAACTTGTTTCGTTTTACAAAAGCACAGTTTGACAATGCTTTTGTAAATCAGAACAGGTCTGTCAAGTTAATTGTCTTTTTATTCGATTTCTAAACCTAAATTAGTTGAGAAAGTTAAATATTTGAATTAGGAGATGAATAATTGGAGATACAATAAAGAAAGATAAACCATTATCTCTGCTTGTCATATAGACTTTTAGTGAAAAAATAACTATTAAATTTGGTTTAATGAATCTACACACGTTTATAACATTATCAAACACAAATCAATGAAAACTACTTCGTTCTAATAAATACTACATTCTAATACTGCATTGAAATAAATTGTTGTCATAAATTATTTATATTTCTTATTTGAATAAGGAGATGAATAATTGGAGATAAAATAAAGAAAGATAAACCATTATCTCTGCTTGACATATAGACTTTTAGTGAAAAAATAACTATTAAATTTGATTTAATGAATCTACACACATTTATAACATTATCAAACACAAATCAATGAAAACTACTTCGTTCTAATAAATACTACATTCTAATACTGCATTCCAATAAATTATTGTCTTAAATTATTTATATTTCTTATTTGATTTGTCAGAGATACTGGTACTCGAGTACTCAGCAGTGTAGATGATATACAGCTTATGTTAGATGACCACATTCTTAAGTCTCAGACCATGCGAGGCTCACCATTTGTCAAACCTTTCGAGGCTGAGATGCAGGCTTGGGAGGAAAAACTTATATCTATGCAAGATATATTAGATCAGTGGTTACAGGTAAAATCTCTCTTTAACTGTACATTTACGAAAAATTAAAATTTGTTTTTTGATATGTTGATGCAATTTAATGTTATTGTTATTTATGGTAGACAAGTACTTTATCTGTATCGAGCGTGGCAAATCTACGGTCACTAGCCACGTGTGGTCCGCCAGGATATTTTGTGCAGCCCATGAGTTGTTTTTTACAAATCATGGAAAAATATAATAGACATAATTGAAGAGTAAAACTCATAAACCACATAACAACCATATTTTGATTTTTTTTTTATGGAAAAACAGTCTATCAACAAGCGACAATATACCCATAAATGGCATGTATGTGAATTCAAACTAAAAGTTATTCTGTTTTACAACCAAAAATGTCACTGGGCACATCTCCACAAGCAGTTTACTCAAATACCGCATAGTTTTTTTCTTATAACTCTTTACATATTTTTTGGCTCTTGAGACGTTTCTGAGTTTTAATCTTCAATTGTTTAATTAAACTTTGATAAGTACTTTTTTTTTTCATTATGATTTTCACAAGTACCTGGGGGTGAGCCCTCATACTAAGAGGGTGTCAGAAATGGCCCTCTGCAACTCACAAGTACCTGGAGGTAAGCCCTCATACTAAGAGGGTGTCAGCAATGGCCCTCTGCAACTCACAAGTACCTGGAGGTAAGCCCTCATACTAAGAGGGTGTCAGCAATGGCCCTCTGCAACTCACAAGTACCTGGAGGTAAGCCCTCATACTAAGAGGGTGTCAGCAATGGCCCTCTGCAACTCACAAGTACCTGGAGGTGAGCCCTCATACTAAGAGGGTGTCAGCAATGGCCCTCTGCAACTCACAAGTACCTGGGGGTGAGCCCTCATACTAAGAGGGTGTCAGCAATGGCCCTCTGCAATTCACAAGTACCTGGGGGGGAGCCCTCATACTAAGAGGGTGTCAGCAATGGCCCTTCGCAACTCAGTCGCAGATTTATTGTATATTATTTAACTGACCAAATTGATTTATTTGAAATAAATTATAATTCTTAATAATATACGTTTTATTTCACATTTATGCAGCTAATTAAAAATTAATGTTTATTATTTGTTGCAATAAAGAGGTGGCCTCACCTAGGTACACACGATAATTATGTAGGTTTGCACATTGCTTTGTTATGAGGCATTTAAATTTTGATGTCAGTTTTGGCACATGGCCCAAAAAGGTTGACCACCACTGCTCTATATTAAATGGGTATGTACAGTAAAATCCTGTTAATTCACAATTTTATATAATTTATAAATTTTCCACAATTTTTTTTTTTGTGTCCTTGCTGAAGTGCAACGGCTTGTACACAATAAACTAATACATACACAGGTGTCTTCTATCCACAGGATTATTGCCCATCGTATCAAATACAAATCATGAAATTTTAAATTTAGAAATTAGTATTAAGGCTGACTAATGAATTCAGGCCCTTATCTTACTGTATGTTAAATCTCTTAAAATTTAAAATTCAGAATTTGTTTGTTTTCTTTTATACACTGTTATTTTCAAATACAATTTTCTCATAATTTTTTAAGGTACAAGGAGTATGGATGTATTTGGAGCCTATATTCTCTTCAGAAGATATCATGAGACAAATGCCAACTGAGGCTCGTAACTTCAGAGATGTGGACGGTCAGTGGAGAGCAATCATGTCAGCGACGTACAAAAACCCTGACGTCATCGAGGCCACCGACTATCCCAACCTTCTCAAGATTCTCAAATCTTCCAATGCATTCTTGTCTGAGATACAGAGTGGACTGAATGATTATCTTGAGAAAAAGAGATTATTCTTCCCAAGGTATAAATAATTTATTTATAATAAGTTGTCATAATAGTCTCAGTGTATTTTGCAGGTTATTTCATAAGTCTTTACATATTTACAAGGGCAGGTATTTTAATGGTGATAGCCTCTTTAAGCTGTTCATAATATACATCCATTGTGATTGTTTGCTCATAATCCAACAATTCATAATGGATAACAACCTTCGTATCCCACCAAATGCGTAGCATTATCTTTTTAGGATATAATCCTGCTCTTGGTGTAGGAGTTAGAGGTTGATTGGCTTCCAACTACTGTTTTTTTACATTGGGTATTGACTTAAAGGATCCACTTTTCATCTCCTGTAACAAGACTCTATAAAAAAAAAAAAGAAAGATGAGGACATGTAAACATGGGGATTGCACCAGTAGCACAACATTTGAATCCATGTAGACATGGGTATTGCATTGAATCGGTTAAGAAAAATGTAGGATATAACTATTTCATAACTAAAAATAAAATGTAGGATATAACTATTTCATAACTAAAAATGTAGGATATAACTATTTCATAACTAAAAATGTAGGATATAACTATTTCATAACTAAAAATGTAGGATATAACTATTTCATAACTAAAAATGTAGGATATAACTATTTCATAACTAAAAATAAAATGAAATAATTTAAGGTTCTTCTTCTTATCTAATGATGAACTGCTAGAAATATTATCAGAGACAAAAGACCCGATGAGAGTGCAACCTCACCTTAAAAAGTGCTTTGAAGGTGTATACTCCTTACAGTTTGATGATGATGATAATATCAATGGAATTGTGTCTGCCGAAAATGAAATTGTTCCGCTCAATATGACCATCAACCCAGCTGATGCAAAGGTATTTTTCTGATTATAAATGATTCTTTAATTTTTCTGATTATAAATGATTCTTTAATGTCATTAAGTGAATATCGAGCCATTTTAATGACTCCTAAAAAAATCTTTAAATTCTTTTTCAATGCCTCCAAGTACCTGAAGGCGGATAAGAGTGGACTATTAAAATTTTCAAAATATCTCACTTTAATATGTTTATGTCCATAAATTTCATAAATATGAATAATCTTTTGAATATTTTTTGCGACCATTTAACTTGCTTTATTTTGTTTTGTCTGGTTGGTTGGAAGAGATTGCCATCTGACAATAAATTTGCCAGATTGTATTTACAATGAAGTGTTAAATAAATAAATATGGTTATGGTGCTTGGCTACGGTGCTAATATATCTATGACCAGCTTACAGACCAGCATTTGAGTAACACTGACCTAAATCACAAATATGTTAAGTTGTATAAGAGGTGCATGGTCGCGCGGTAACGCATTGGACTTCCGTGCCGAAGGTCGTCGGTTCGAACCCCGCGCTGTTTTACTCTCCTCGAACGACACAGGCACTTTTTCCGCCTAGTGTTCGAGGGTATAAGGATACCTATGACTTCGGTCATATCTATTCTTTAAAAAAATATATATATATATATATATATATATATATACTTTTGATATATCGTTTAGAGTTTTTGATGTTTAAAATGTAAATTTTCAAGATAAGTTATTTAATTTTTTATTAGTAAAAAAATATTTATGATTTCTGTATTATTTTTGCAGTAAGGCTCAATTTATTAACAATAATAAATTTGAGCTTAGTAAAATCTATTAACAATAACCTCTGTATCATTTTCGATTTCACTTGATGCCCAAATTTAAAAAAAAATATTCAAGTCATATTTTTCCTTGATTTATTTCTGGTTGGTGAAAAAGGTTTCTCACATGACAGACCTAGGAAACCTCTTCATCAATCAGGTTGTACTGTACGAATTAATTATATAACCAAAGTGTAAAATATTACAATACAAATTTATTTTTTCAGGGCATGGTAGAGAGATGGCTTTCTCAATTAGAAGAAATGATGGTCTTAAGTTTAACAAAGATAGCTCAAGATGCTATTGGGGCGTATTATTTCACCAAACGAAGTGAATGGGTGCTGCAGTGGCCTGGACAAATCATACAATCTGCTAGCTGTATCCATTTTACAGCCGAGGTATGAAGATTAGTTTTGAATTTTGAAATATAAGCTGCTCATTAACATATTGAATATAGGCGCCTGGACTTAAGTTTACCAGTTTAAAACTTACGTTACATTACACCCTTTGGATAGTCACTCATTAGTTCCTTGCTTAAATTTAAGGGCTTAGGAATTCAATATATTTTTAAAAATAAAATAAAAATTAGAAAATTATTAAGATTATTTTACCTAAATTTCAATCTACATTTTCCAGGTGTCTCAAAATGTTAGGCCTTGTGAATATTACAGATTATTAAGGCAAGGATAGTGAAAAGAAACAACCTCATTTGCCTTAAGTATTCTGGCAAAAGTCTCAGACTTGCAGTTAATAATTTTTCATTTTTGTTTTTCTATATAGACTAACAGAAGGCTAAGAATTTAGAACCTTTGTGCCCCCAGGACGAAACCCTGTCTTTGGGGCACATATGTTTTTGATTATGTCTTCGAAGGGTAAAATCAAAATCTTAAATAACGTTAACCATACATTTAGATGAGAATTAGTAGCTTCCACCATTTATGTTTTCTAAATGAATGTGTTGCTGAAATATTAGGTCCTTACATATGAAATTGGCGTTTTGCCGTACTGGCAACTTTGATCTCAAATATCTTCTCTTTGGTTAGGAATTCCAAATTAAAATTTATACAGCTATTTACTCAAGTATTTGTGTTTCGAAAATTATAATTCATTTGTTTTTTCCTCAATTGTTTTTTTTCTTTGCGTCACTCAGTTTACAAAATGGAAAACTTGAAATATCGCGTTATTTACGAGTACGAGTTCCACCGTGGCACCAGTGCTGCAGAAACGGCTCGAAGGATTAATGATGTGTATGGCGACGGTGCCGCAAAAGAAAACACAGTGCGTTTTTGGTTCCAACGTTTTCGTTCTGGAAATTTCGACCTGCAGAATAAGCCCCGTGGACGGCCGGAGACCAAAGTTGATAATGAAGAATTGAAGGCTATTGTGGAAGCGGATCCATCGCAAACCACGTCCGAGTTAGCTGCAGGCTGCGGTGTTAGTGATAAAACTGTTTTAATCCACTTGAAGCAAATTGGGAAGGTGAAAAAGCTTGAAAGGTGGGTACCTCACGAATTGAGTGAAGCAAATCAACAAACGCGCGTTGACTGCTGCGTTGCATTACTCAACCGGCACAATAATGAAGGGATTTTGAATCGAATCATTACCTGTGATGAAAAGTGGATCCTGTATGATAATCGGAAGCGCTCATCGCAATGGCTGAACCCTGCCGAACCAGCCAAACCATGCCCCAAGCGAAAATTGACTCCAAAAAAGTTACTTGTGAGCGTTTGGTGGACTAGTGCTGGTGTCGTTCACTACAGCTTTCTTAAATCTGGCCAGACGATTACGGCAGATGTCTTTTGTCAGCAACTGCAAACCATGATGGAAAAGCTAGCTGCTAAACAACCGAGGCTGGTTAATCGCTCTAGGCCACTGCTGCTTCATGATAACGCTAGACCACACACTGCACAACAGACGGCTACCAAATTAGAAGAGCTTCAATTGGAATGTCTAAGACATCCACCGTACTCTCCGGACCTTGCCCCAACAGATTACTATTTTTTTCGAAATTTGGATAACTTCTTGCAAGGGAAAAAATTCAACTCCGATGGGGCAGTCCAAACCGACTTCAAAGATTTTATTGATTCCCGTCCGAATGGTTTTTTTAGTAAAGGGATCGATGAACTACCTATGAGATGGCAAAAGTGCATAGATAGCAATGGTACATACTTTGATTAAATAAATATATTATATTAAAAAAAAATCAACTTTATGTTCCTCCCAAACAAAACGCCAATTTCATATGTAAGGACCTAATATTTATATTAATTAGATATTTTTTTAGTTTGATATAACAACACGCAGTGGACAGATAAATAATACATATAAATTTTTAATAAAATAAATAATACACATTTTGTATTCACAACTCTTTTATTTGAGTTCGCTACCAGTTTCAAATACCTCTGTTTTCCTCTTCAGGTGAAGATATCTTACGTGAATATTTTGTTATAATAAATTAAGATATGGTCCTATCAGAAGTAGCATGGCTGGTGCCTGTGGTCTGGTGAATAGTGGACGATAATAGCACTATAAAAAATTATATATTATATTTGTTTTTGATATAACATAAATAATTCGTTTTTTAATGCTTGTAAAAATCTGTTTTTGATTTTGATGCATGCGGCTTGTCACGAAAATAAATTCATTTACTTTTTTATTGTTTTGATCAATTTGATTTACTATTTTGTTGTTTTGATCAATTTGATTTACTATTTTCACTCAGAGTGTTTTTTTTTCCAGGTTACAGAAGCGATTGAAAACAGAAGAATTGGAAAATATTTGGAGAAGTGCACTCTGCAAATCAATGAAATTGTCTATTTAGTTCAAGGAAATTTAGACCCTGGCAGCAGGGTCACTATTGAAGCTCTGATTGTTATTGATGTTCATGGTAATTACATTTTTTTATACAAGGAATTTGTGAAATATATTTACTTTCATTAAGTCCATACGATTCATATGTTTTACTAATATTTCTTTACTATTTTCTTCCACTTGCTGATAAATTTCCCATTAAAAGGGGGTGTTATTTGACACACTCTGTGACCTTATTGATAGAACACTTGACTTAGAGTTAGAATCCTGATGGAGCCCAAATAAAAAGGTTGATCGCCATCCTTGATTTTGGTTTATGAACAAACTGTAATTTGTTTTTGTCAGTTTTCATATTGTAATTTTAAAGACACTTTTGAACAATGAAAACTTGGCAGTTTGGCAAAACAATTGTAGCCTAATCCAATAACTTAATTTATAATTTTCGTGGTGTTAAAATCTGAAGCCTCATATTTTACATAGCAAAACATTAGGTAATCCTTGATTTTCTTATAACAGGCACTTGATAGAAAATAATGAATTATATTTTATTAAAAGACTTATTTACTAAAGAACTTTTATTTGAGAACTCTACGTGCTATTGCTGGGAAGACTTTGCGTGATCGTGTAAGGAACACCACAATCCGAGAAGTCTGTGAGGTCCAAGATGGGGTCAGATAGGGACGACAGCGTCGACGATACTGGTACCAACATGTACAGAGAATGAATTCTATACATAGCTCTGCATGGGGTGCCGGATGGACGGCGTCCACCAGGGAGACCCCCGAAACGATAGAGAGATAGCTGGAGCTCAGTATCACAGGAGAACAATCCTGCAGTAACAGACTCTTGAGTCTATAGAAAGTTTAAGAAGAAGATTTTATTAAAACATTCTTGTAATTATGTATAAAATAAATAAATAAAATTGATTTATTCTTCTAGGTCGTGATATAGTTCGTCAGCTTGATGAGCGTCAGATCACTAATACAGCTGACTTCACTTGGATATCTCAGTTGAGATACTACTGGCGAGATAATGCCATAGACTGTGCCATGATAACAACTATAGTAGCCTATGGATTTGAATATTTAGGAAATACAGGACGTTTGGTTGCAACTCCCCTAACAGATAGATGCTTCAGGTAAAGATTCAAATATTTATGTGTACTAATCATAGACAACATACATTTCAGTTACATGTCAATATTTCAACAAGCACTTTGTGTTGCTACTAGGAGACGTATTTCCTCTGTGCCAAAAAACACATTTTTAGTTATACAACAGAATAAAAAATAACAGTTTATGTTCGAATTATTCGTAATAAATTTTCATTTGTTTGTCCAGTAATTTTCCAGCTTAATAACTTATCGTTTGTACTAAGCTGCTTAGTGACAACAAGCATATTAGTACTAAGATTTACTAATCCTTAGTACTAATATGCTTGTTTACACGTCGATACAAGTGCGAGTGAAAAGTACTAATGACAAGTACTAAGCTCGTGTAAACATGGCATTATGCTTCAAAAAAGGAATTTGTCATATAATTGTTTTTTTTTATAGCAAAAGCTTTTAAAACGCTTTAAATTAATACCGAAGATTGTTTTGATTTTAACATAAAATTAAAACAATTTTCGGTACTAAGTCAAAGTTAAGAAACCTAATAACATTACCCAAAGACCGCGACCCTTAAGAGTCAAGCAGTGTCTACAGATTTGATTGCCTGGGATGCAAGAAGTTGTATATAGAACAAACAGCAAGAATGGTGAACATGAAAGAGCTTGCAGGCTCCCTTATCCCGAAAAATCAGTTGTGGCTGAACACTTCATTGAGACAGGTCACCATTTCTCAAGATTTTGGCAATTCTGTCAGTAACACTTTCTCACTTAAACAAAAAAATATTCGGCAAACCAAATAGTTATCACACACGGTTCATCAAAGAGGCAATATAAATATATAAAGATCCAAACAATATTAACAGAGATGACGAATTCCCCTTAAATCAGTATGATACCCCATAATTTAATCGAGGTGACAACTAAATGAAAATGAACGATAATTTCAACATTTGTGGAAGTCGTTCGCTTATTCTCTCATGGTTGAATGGAACCATGCACTCATGTTACAGTTATGAGTCGGGACGGACCCATGCAATCACATTACAGTTGAGACTGCTGTAGGCTTAGCTGTATCCAGCACATATCCACTTATGACAAAATTTACTACGAACAAGCATTGAAGATGAAAACTGCAACATTTTCGAAAAGTTGGCATCATAATCCAAACCACGCGATACAACACTCCAAAAGACCTTATACAATTATTTTTTTAAAATTCATTGAATCAAAAACTGTCAAAGGTTAAATACAATATTTTTTTGGAATATGTTTAAATATGTGAAATTTAGCTCAATGATTATTAAAATTTTAGTGTGTTTAACAATAAATTATTTTGTTATTAAACACACTAAAATTCCACTAATTATAATAATCCCCGCTACACGTTTTTCTACCTCCCATCCTGAGACTCTTCAGGCAGAATCTCTTGGAATATTAGGTTGAAACACATGTAGCGGGGATTAATATATACGAGTATATATATATTTTTTATTTTTTATCTGGCGAGTTTATTGCCATGTGGCAATCTCTTCCAACCAACCAGAAAGATGTTTTTATAGGCCCTAAGTGTTAACCAGACTGGAATCCTATTTAAAAAAAATTTGGGTTCCAGCAGGGATCGAACCCGCAACCTCTGCTCTTACCACCAGGCTACGGAGGTCGTCATATATTAGTGAAATAAAAAAGTTATTTATTGTTAAATACTACTAACAAGTTAGTAGTATGAACCGACTGGAAGCATTCGAAATGTGGATGCTCTGGAGAATGCTACGGATACCCTGGACGGATATGGTCAGCAACACGAGAGTTCTTCAAAGAGCCAAAATTGATAGAGAGTTGCTGACTAATATTAAAATCCGAAAGGTGTCCTATTTGGGTCATGTACTATGAGGACCAAAGTACAAATTACTGCACCTGATCATCCAAGGCAAAATAGAAGGCCGAAGAGGTGTTGGCAGGAGGCAAATATCCTGGCTCCGCAATATACGTGATTGGACTAGCATAAGGGGCGTTGGAGATCTTTTTCGGGCTGCCGGGGACAAAGATGTCTACTCTCAAGTGATATTCAACGTTGGGGGGGACCTGATATGACACTAGGAGGAAGAAGATTGTTAAATATTCTTATATGTATCACAAAGTCAAAGCTGAAAGCTTTGATAAAATTTTAATATCAAGAATGGAATGTATATCTACTTTCTACCTGCTTCAATAGTAGTTAAAAATCAAACTAATTGCAGGCAACTTTTAAACTGCAAAGCACAAAACATGGTGCTTCAATACCAGAAGTTCTGAATTTGTAGAAAGAATAATGTCAGATAAAGTTAACTATTAAAACCGCAGGTTTTATAGAACAGTCAAATGAGAAGTATTGATTTATAAAGTAAATATTTCTTTTATATTTAATATTGTATAATTGTCATAATTATTATTGAAATGCATTTTAGAACATTGATGGGTGCCCTGAAGCTGAACCTTGGTGGAGCACCAGAAGGACCTGCAGGGACAGGGAAGACAGAAACCTGTAAGGATCTCGCTAAAGCTGTGGCCAAGAAGTGTGTTGTCTTCAATTGCTCTGACGGATTGGACTACAAGGCTCTCGGAAAATTCTTCAAGGTTTTATTTTAAATATTAATATCTCACAAACTTCAACAATTACTTAAGGACAGAACTTTCTTTTGATTAGTTGTGATCAAATTCTCAATTTTTATTAAAGAAAAATTGTTTTAATCTAGAAGGATTATTTGCAAGGAATAGCAATAAAATATGCCTCACATTTGGCAAACCCAAATGCTATTCATAAATATGTCTAGTCTGCTCTTTTTTATTTTCAAATAATACGGTTTTTTTTAATATTCATTAGCTTACTTAACTGTTGGGTTTGTGTATGACTACTTGTTGAGAATACTAAGTTGTTGCCACCTCTAGCTGGTCACAGAATCACATGGTGTCAGTGTTGTTAAATAATGCTCTACAAATAGCACACATAGTACTGTTACTTTAGCATGCTACTTTAGATTAATCTTCTTCATCATGATTTCAATGCTGAGGAATGTGACCCACAAATTACTGAGTATATTCATGTGGTTTTTTTGTTTCCCATTGCCTTCCGCACTGCATTAGATACTATTGTATACATGTTGTATGCATTATGAGCCTTGCTATCAACATACAGTATTTTGGGGTGTTATACTAGGTCCCAGGTGAAATGTGCGCTTGTGGATGTTAAGTGAGAGTAAGTGCTGTAGAAATGTTTTGGGATATATAGTACTAGTGTGAATAGGAGTTGGAAGGATTAGGAGAGAGGATAGAGAAAACACAGAAGCAGAAGTGATCAGCTTCTGTGCTTCTTCACCAAATTTAGCCTGCGGGCTCACACAGTTTCCAGGGTATGGCTGCTGTCATGTGTAATTTCTTTTCTTCCATTCCATTACCTGTTTTGATCAATAATTAGAACAAACCTATAGAAACTCTAAATCACTCCTACCAGACCACGAGAATACTGATAAACTGAGAACCACTCTTTTCAAATTTTGTATTGTAAAATAAATACTCGTATATTTTAAAAGATGAATTTTAATTTTAGGGATTGGCTCAGTCAGGAGCATGGGCTTGCTTCGACGAATTCAACCGTATTGAGCTGGAGGTGCTGTCTGTTGTGGCTCAACAGATTCTCAGTATTCAGATGGCCATTATGAAGAAGGTTAAGCGATTTGTCTTTGAAGGGACAGATATTTCTCTCAACCCAACGTGTACTTGTTTCATCACCATGAATCCTGGGTAATCATTGTTTATCTTTATTTTATATCTTGCACCATTATGTTGGAGGATGTGGAGTGCAGGACTATGAACTGACTTGGACCTAGGATTGAATCGTTAGACACATTCCATCACACTGTTTCCTTGACCACCTCCGTAGCTTAATTTTTATGATACTTATCTTCACCAGGAGATTTGAGATACGTGAAAAAAATATTCCCAATGGTACACAAAAAAATAATAGGATGTTAGTATGATTTAGTTTGTCCAAAATGTTATTGTAACTTTTCTGTATGTGGTAGTATTGTCAACACAATATGAAGACAAACTGTAAGTTCAACAAAAGTTACCTCTTCAAATGTATCCTATATATTGATAAGTATCATATTAATGAATGGATGTCCTTCCTCTTCAAACATATCCAATATTATATTAATGAATGGATGTTCTTCCTCTTCAAACATATCCAATATCATATTAATGAATGGATGTCCTTCCTCTTCAAACGTATCCAATATATTGATAAGTATTATATTAATGAATGGATGACTATTTCCTTTTCAGAGTAGGTAGAGAAGACAAAGTTTTAGACATTTTAATAACTTCATACACAATTTGTTTCCCCTACATTCATATGAATCTTCTGATTTGTCTGACTTCTTATATTTCTTTTTCAAAATCTCATTCATTCAGTTCAATTTCACTTTTCTTAGTTTTCTCTACTATGTATTGTTTTGGTGCCTAATAATTTAAATTGTTTTTGACACTCTATAATTAAAATTTGTTTTTGGTATCAAATATTTTCTATTTGATATTTTCACAAGTCTTCTTGAGAAAAGTGTTGAATATCAATATTACAATTTTGAACTTATAAATATTATAGAAACTAGAAACATGTAGAATACTACTTAAAGTGAGCAGATTTTATACTTATCAGGTTACAGGATTAAACCTGAATATGTTATACAATCAAAATTTCCAACTAATTTCCAGATATAAATAAATCATCAAGAATCATAATATTATTCCTTAATCTTTTATTTTAACTTGTTCTTCTGCAAAGAACAAAAATTAAAATAAAGGACATAGAAAATACTACGTCTATTTCTATTGTTAAAATTTGATTTTGTATTTTAAGGTATGCTGGCCGACAAGAGTTGCCGGATAATCTAAAAGTACTGTTCAGGACTGTGGCGATGATGGTTCCAGATTATGCAATGATCGGAGAGATCACACTTTATTCAAATGGATTTGTCAATGCTGGACCGTAAGTTTCTTACTAAATATAGATATTGCTTTTGTTATTTCACGATAATTTAAATTCATTTACATCTAAAATATAATGTAAGTAAATAAAGTTATATTGATGTTTTTAAATTGTGGCAATTGAAATTGTTTGGCGGGGTGCTTATCAATGGGATGATGTTTTTATTGGAGCTTTAAAAATCCTTTTGTCCGTGTCCTTTCCGTGGTTGATTTTTGTTTTTATAAAGGCTCTGTCTGTGTTTCATTAGAAGGTGTTATTGTTAAAGCAGGAAAAAGTTATCTGGAGAGATGAGCAAAGATTTTTTAAATCATCGTGGAGAGGCTGTTTTTCCCACTGAGAGGGCTCATCGCCATTCTACAAAAAGAAGTACACTCAATAATGGGAGAAAATTATGAACCTGGCAATAAGAATTCTATTCCCATGCCATAAATTATTATTAAATTTAAAAAATATTTAATTAGAGTAATGTGTTTTTATTTGCTATAGATATATGTACATATTGAACCATGGACAACTAATTTTGTCTTTATTGTGTGTAATCAAAGTTACAATTATTTCTCTTCATTACAGGTTAGCTGAAAAAATAGTGCAGACATATAAATTGTGTTCTGAGCAATTGTCTTCTCAAAACCATTATGACTATGGTATGCGTGCTGTAAAATCTGTCCTACTAGCAGCTGGAACTTTGAAGAAAAATTATCCACAAAGAAATGAGGCACAGCTTGTTTTGAGAGCTATTATTGATGTCAATTTACCCAAATTTTTATCTCAGGTGAGACTATATCTACTACTCGATTACTTTCTCCTATCGGAGGTTGGTCACTATCATGGCAATCTTTACCTTGTTCACTGCAGCCTGGAACACCTTAGTAGAAACTGCACTCAAACCACTTCTGCCAGTTCTGAAGCCAAGATATGTGGTGTCTTCCATGTATGCTGCATCTCTTGGCTAATTAAATAAATTTAAATTTTTCGTCATATGTTTTTTAAAATATATACATTTTACATATTATTTCCTTGTTTGAATATAAAAGCTCTTTTATACATTTTACATATTATTTCCTTGTTTGAATATAAAAGCTCTTTTATACATTTTACATATTATTTCTTTGTTTGAATATGAAAGCTCTTTTATACATTTTACATATTATTTCCTTGTTTGAATATTAAAGCTCTTTTATACATTTTACATATTATTTCCTTGTTTGAATATTAAAGCTCTTTTATACATTTTACATATTATTTCCTTGTTTGAATATTGAAGCTCTTTTATACATTTTACATATTATTTCCTTGTTTGAATATTAAAGCTCTTTTATACATTTTACATATTATTTCCTTGTTGGAATATACAACAATTTAAAATTTCCATCTGATTCAAGTCATCCCTCCATTTGCACAGGAAGTTGGTTCCAGGAAAACGGAAAGTAAATTAAAACTGGGTAAATGGAACCATTGAAAAGGTCATCACACATTTCCAGATATTCTATTCTTCCTTAAAAAAATGTGTTATGTTTTTAATAAGTTTATATTAGTGGTTACTGTTAACTAATAAATCACACGTTTTGATGAGAACTATACAATTTATTTAGATGAAGAAAAAAACTGAACCTACAATTTTCTGTACATATTTATTAAAAATCACTCTCGCTGGATGCAACTTTCATTATAACTGTGGTCACTCTTACATGTGTAGCTGTTTTAAATGTTGATATTGATGGTAGAAGGAATCTATCTAGAGGCTGCTGCTTCACTGTTATTTTCCTTTCTTCTATTTCCAAACAGAATAAACCATGTTAACACTTGCCTTGCTGTGCTAAAAAATTCCGCCAGCCACCTGAATTATTATTTTTTTGAAAATAAAATAATAAAGAAAAATGTAACAAATATACATTTATCATAAAAAGAGTAACGGTACAATAGAACATACCAGATAAAAAATAATAATTGTCAGGATTATAAAACTGGCGACGAATCCATGGAACAAGTGCATCGCGTTCCGGTCTCACTAAAAATGAGTCATGCGCGGGTGTCTGGCATACATCGACGCTACCGCCGATTCTCGATTTAATACGAAATATTTATTTCTGTTGATATTTATAAATGTTTTTATTTCGTAATGACATCATTCAAATCATAGAGGTTTTGATGAGGAATACATATAGTATGAAGACCCTGCAATCAGTATATTTGGAGAAATCAAATAAAATATAAGTCCTGGTCACTCGCTATCCATCACAGGGCAGCAAGTGTTAAAATAAACATGGGTGTTGTGTACTTTTTACTTATTACATTTTTATTTGTGATTTAAATATAAGATATATTCACTACTAATCTAAAATATATTTCTTGAAAAGTATAAATCATGCCTTGAGTTTCATATTTTATTTTATTAATTAGGGGCTGGATTTTGATAATCTCATAATACTCATTGAAAACTGTGAGACAAATTTTCCAACCTTAGTTTTTAAAAATAAAATGTTTTTCTTGTCTGATTAAAGTGGAAATGGAAACATAGTCTCTGGTATATGAATAAAAAATTATAAAATAGAGACTTGATCATAGACACTACATGTTGTATTCTTTATCACTTCTATAACTCTGTATGTCCATATTATCTTAACCACTTAACAGTTGGATTTTTAACACGCGGTGTAACACAATGACGAACTATGAACGAATAAATTCTATACGGAAATATATTCCGTTCAGAGAAAACAAGTTGAAACAAGATCTGCCCAAACGACGCTCGGGAGAAATACTCCCAACGATTCGAAACAAGATTTGTCCGAACGAGGCTCGGGCTTGTCAGTATAAAAAGAAACTTCGTGCCCGAGTCCCGCTCGGGCAAAACTATCAAGTGGTTAAGAACAGAGAAGAAAAAATCGAAATATTCTTTATTTCTCATAGGATGTGTCCCTTTTTATTGGAATCTACCAAGACTTGTTCCCAGGAATTGACTTACCACAGCCAGACAGAGATGAGCTCACCAGACACATCAAGGAAGAACTTGGGCGGAGGAATTTGCAGGGTACTCCTTGGTATATAGAAAAAATTATTCAGGTATTTACTGTTTTTTTATTCATACAGTTATAAAGTGGAAACTTAATACAATTTTTTTCTTATCAATCTTATTTTTTAAGTTTCACAAAAAAAAATGCTATCGACTGTGTACGGATTTTTCTTTTTACACAAAGAGGGTCTGTTCTATAGTTCGGAAATTCTAGGATGAGTCCTGTGACAGCTCACAAATTTGCCCCAATACAACCTTATGTAATGTATTTACCTAAATAACTTGCTATTTATTAGAATTGAGGCTTATATTAAAATTGATAAAATAATTAAAATAACTGAACATCGTTACAAGGTTGTATTGGGGCAAATTTATGAGCTGTCACAGGACTCATCCTAGAATTTCCGAACTATAGTTAGCTTATTCGTTAGGAAGAATATCAGCCAGGGCTCTTCTCATACTTCTAGGCGGCGCCGAGAATATATCCATAGTGTCCTCAGTTGGTTCAATATCTCTATACCACGCGTGATTGAGTGTTTAGCTGTGATATTCATTCTGTAAGTTCGTATTTAGAACAGAGGGTGATTACTTGCACAGCTGTATTTATTGGGGACATATAAACTTAGTGTTTCTAGTATCGCGGGACAGTTAAAGCAACTTTGAAAAACCTTTAGTAGTGTACCGGACAGGTACAAAGACTGTATATAGGTGGATGGTTGCTGCACAATGCTCGTAGAATTCAGGTAGCGATTTCGAAAGCGTCAATCACCAAAAGTTAATTAATGGTGAAATATTCTTTCGCCGCTACGCCACTGCACTAGGGGCAGGGCTTGTCACTGCTCGGGGCGGAGCCTGTCGTGGCTATTCAAGATGGCTGCTCGAAGCGGCTCCAGTGGTGTGACGAGTGAAACGAAGATGGTTTGTTGAGTAGAGATTCCTCTGTAGAAGTTGAAGAAGTTCAGGAGAAGTGAAACACAGATGTAGTCCAGTAGAGAAGTATAATTTAGCCAACTTTGGACCCTCTATATTAATGGTCAATCGGTGATAGCAAGCGCCCGTTACCCGCAAATTACAACCACTTTCGGGGCTCGGGGCGCCGCTTAGACCGACTGACTTTGGCCTTAGTCTCGATGCCTCGGCCGCCAGCACATTTTTCCTGTGCGGTCGCGAGCGCAATCGGACTCAAACAAACATACATATTTCAGATAACATTTACATATAAAAACATATACAATGATTATACAAATACAGGAACATAACAGATATTATAACATACAAATAAAAGTTTGATTATACAGATCTACGCACAGTGTCCTTTTCATCATATCACATACACACACACGGGTGACGGCACACGTCCGATACAAGTAGGAATATTGCAATGGGTTCTTGCTTTCTTGTTTCGAGGCTTCTATAGTTACACACAGTGAGAAGTTCGAAATGATCCGCATATTTTGGGTAGTCACGCTTTATTCTTTACCATAGATATCTGAGGTTTATTTTGTATTTGTTTTATATTATTCTTATATTTGAGTTGATGAGGATCCCAAACTACAGATGCATATTCTAATTTAGTTCTTATTAGATAGTTATGTAAGTTTCAATTTTAATTATTTTGTCTTCACGGATATTGTTACAAACAAACCTTTATATAATTGTTGTTATGTCTTTAAATTAAAAAATATTTTTTTTTTATTGCAAGGTGTTTGAGATGATATTAGTCCGTCACGGTTTGATGATTGTCGGAGATCCCATGGCTGGGAAAACATGCTCATACCAGGTAATTGAAAAACATGCTCATACCAGGTAATCGAAAAACATGCTCATACCAGGTAATCGAAAAATAAAAGATGTTTTTGAAATACGAAGCGTTTCCAGAAAGTAAGTGTACTGAGGCTCTCACGACCGGATGGATTTTATTTTCGACATGTTCCACTTCCACTTCCATGTAGCCTGACCCTTCCCCTCCGCAACGAGACCGGTTCGAGGTCAGTACGTTGAGAAGTGTCGACGCGACAACACGTTTCGTGAAAAATGTTAATCCAATCTCCCGCCAAGTGCGAAATACGCGGCGTCATCCGTTATCTCGTTTGGAAGGGAAAACCTCCGGTTGAGGTTTATAATGAGGTGAAAACTGCATATGGTGGTAAAGCTATGAATCGTACGAGTGTGTACAAGTGGTGTCGCGAGTTTAAAAACGGTCGTACGTCTGTGCATGATGATCAGAGGAGCGGAAGACCTTCAATTGTGACTGACGAAATTGTGGAAAAAATCGAAAATGCGCTCCGTGACGATCGCAGATTGACTGTGGATGAACTTTCTGCGATGTTTCCGCAAATCTCCAGATCTCTACTACACGAAACCATCACAGAAACCCTCGGATATCGGAAACTGTCCGCGAGGTGGGTCCCAAAACAGCTGACAGACCAACACAAGTTGAATCGTGTGGAGGCCGGGCAAGAGTTTTTGAGGCGCTGCAAACTCCATGGAGATGAATTTCTCCGCTCCATCGTTACTGGAGATGAAACTTTTGTTGCACACTACACGCCTGAAACCAAAAGGCAGTCTCAACAGTGGCGTCACACCTCTTCACCCTCCGCCAAAAAATTCAAAACCACAATTTCAGCCAAGAAAATCATGGCATCCGTGTTTTGGGACTGTCAAGGCATAATTTTAATTGAATTTATGCCTCAAGGGGAGACCATCAACTCTGCAAGATACTGTGAGACCCTAAAAAAATTGCGGAGGGTGATTCAGAACAAGAGGAGAGGCATGCTGACAAAGGGAGTCTGCCTGCTGCACGACAATGCCAGAGCACACACGGCCAATGCCACGAAGGAACTGCTCGCCTCGTTTAAATGTGATGTCCTGAACCATCCCGCGCATTCCCCTGACCTAGCACCTTCAGATTACTATCTCTTTACCTCCCTGAAGCTGCACATGGGTGGAAAAAAGTTTTCAACCGACGAGGAGGTAAAGAAGGAGGTGGAGAAGTGGACGGAGGGGTTGGCGGGAAACTACTTCGAGGAAGGCATCAAAAAGTTGATACCCCGCTTCACCACCTGCATTGAGAGGAATGGCGACTATGTCGAAAAATAGTTTACATATGTACTACGGTAACCACGTAATTTTTTTGTTTAAATAAAAAAAATTGTAACCTACAAAAATTCAGTACACTTACTTTCTGGATATGCCTCGTATGATTAATACAGAATATAACACATTGATTTATAGACAATTATTAAGCTAAAATATGTATTTACAAAATCTCCAATAAATATTGTTTATTTTTTATGTCACTCATACTTTTCAAATGTTCTTTCTATGTATGATTATCAACACCATATCACCTATCAACACCATATTTTATACGTTTATCAACGATTATCAACACCATATCACATACGTTCCATCAGAAACACAGGAATGCCATAAAACACCTCCATCCTAGTATGTCCATAGCCTGACACTCCATGTCTTCCCACATTAGACCAAGACTGCAGATCTCTCTAACATAACATGAATGTATGATTTAGGATGGGTTTTTGATTCATCGAGTTCCTTAAAGTGTTAAGTTTATTTGGTGCGACTATTAAAGTTTGCTCCACGTCCGCGATGATTAACAAAATCACGACTACGCTCTTGATAATTTGAAAGGTTTCGACCACGATAGTTTGTATAACCATTTCCACGATATTTCACTTGACCATGACCATGCCAACAGTACCTTTTAATGTGGTCAGTTTGACCATGACCATGCCAACAGTACCTTTTAATGTGGCCAGTTTTACCACAATTATAACAGATATTCTTTTAAACAATCACAGACTTGATCCTTCGACTTAATACAATAAACTTTTGCCAATTTGCTATAATCATCGATAAAACTCACGAAGTATTTTTCACTATTACATCCAGTTGTTCTATGAGGTCTATTCCCATCTGTGTGAATTATTTCTAGTATTTCTTCCGCTCTTCTTCTATTATTTTTAAAGGGTAAATTATGCATCTTGTTCTCGATACATATAGCACACTTCATATAATCTGATTCTATATATTTTGGTATCCCTTCTAGTAACTGATTTTTACACATAATATCCAGATATTTAAAATTTACATGTCCAAGTGTATGATGGAATTTTTCTTTTAATATTAATGTATTTTTCGTTACATTTGCAAGTATTTTATTATTTGAAACATAACTTGTTATTTTATATAATCCTTCTTCGCTATTGCTGATAATGTACCATCCAATTCATACATTTTTGAGATTATTTTATGATTGTCAGTATCTTCGAATAACTTAATAAATTTGCTTGCATTTCTTTGACATAAAATACATTTTTTACAGTCACTATGGAGTCAGTGTCATAAACAGGAAAATATACTATAATATCACCAACCTTTCTCGCTTCCAACATTCTTCCATCATCAACTTTCACCTTAATAGGGTCCTTCAATGTTGCTTGGTTTTCAAAGTATTCATCACTATTTATTATGTGATCGGTACACCCGCTGTCCAGCATATAAATACTTTTAATTTATTAACCATAGACCTCTAACAACGGATCTCTAACCACGGATCTCTAGCAACGCTATGCTATCATGTTAAGTTAATTTAAAAATTAAATAAACTTAACATAAAGGTGATAAAACAGAGCAGTTTTTGATCAACTACCTGCATTGTATATTGTCATTAAAAATTATAACATTAAATGCAATTGTATAAGTTTTTTTTACAAAATATTGGTTTAAATTCCACAAATCCTAAATTGAATATTTTTTATGGTTGAATTATGCATTTAAATATAGATTTCCATACCATTCTGTCCACGCAAACAACTTAGGCATCACCAACACCTACAACTTTTATATACACCATTCTATTTCTCATACATGTTATTTCTGTCGAAATTTGAGCAGTCAACATCATCACCCCACCCCATATATAGTATTCCATCAGAAACACAGGGATGCCATAAAACACATTAATCAAGGATGATCTACAGTCTAGCACTCCAAATTTGAGCAATATTATGCTATTATTATTTATACTCTTGGCCTGTCTTTTCTACGAGTATATTTCACATTACATTTAGCTATTAAATGCACATCACATTTGCTTTAAAAATATTTTATAGTTTATTTCCTCAATATGTCCAAATAATCATAGAATTCCTTTAATTATTTTACTTGTATATAAAGTATGATATAAAATCATATGAAGTCTCTATATGTAAGAGTGCGTAATGATTCTTACAAATGATTTAAAACTCTTCTCAATCTTTATTTAAAGTCTAAGATCAGTTTGCTAAATAGGGAAAGAAGCTTGTTATAGTTCGGAAATTCTAGGATGAGTCCTGTGACAGCTCACAAATTTGCCCCAATACAACCTTATGTAATGTATTTACCTAAATAACTTGCTATTTATTAGAATTGAGGCTTATATTAAAGTTGATAAAATAATTAAAATTACTGAACATCGTTACAAGGTTGTATTGGAGCAAATTTGTGAGCTGTCACAGGACTTATCCTAGAATTTCCGAACTATAGTTGTAAACGTTCGTTAAATTACCTTGCCTTAGAGAATATGTATTAAAAAAATTGAAATACCTCAGAAGTATCCTAATGGAAGACCTCGACCCAGAAACTGAAGTCAAATGCAGAATTGAATCATCTCGTGCGGCTTTTACTAAAATGAGAAGTGTATTCTGCGATGATAATCTAAACTTGAAACTTCGACAACGGTTAGTCAAATGCTACGTTTGGTCAGTGTTATTGCATGGAGTGCATCATGGACCCTCAAAGTTTGTAGTATGAACCGACTGAAAGCATTCGAAATGTGGATGCACCGGAGAATGCTACGGATACCCTGGACGGATATGGTCAGCAAAATAAGGGTTCTTCAAAGAGCCAAAGTTGATAGAGAGTTGCTGACTAATATTAAAATCCGAAAGGTTTCCTATTTGGATCATGTACTTAGAGAAGCAAAGTACAAATTACTGCACCTGATCATCCACGGCAAAATAGAGGGTCGAAGAAGTGTTGGCAGGAGGCAAATCTCCTGGCTCCGCAATATACGTGATTGGACTGGTATAAGGAGCGTTGGGGATCTTTTTCGGGCTGCCGGGGATAAAGATGCCTACTCTCAGGTGATATTCAACGTTGGGGAGACCTGACATGAAACTATGAAGAAGAATTAGAGAATATGTTTTACAATATTATTGATATTGATTTTCTACCCATTTTAGACATTGGCCGAATCCCTCCGCTGCCTTCAACTACAGAAGCCACCAGCTCGCCACAAGGAGTTTGCAGCCATTTACAAGATCCTCAATCCCAAAGCTATCACTATGGGGCAGCTTTATGGATGTTTCGATCCTGCATCACATGAATGGTTAATCATTTTCAAATAATCATTTTTATTATCCAAGCCTCAGTATGAAATCAATTAAATTTTTTTTACGAAATCATTAAAGTTGACTTGAATATTGATATAAAATGGTTATCAAATATGGATGAAATTAAAAATGATTGATGATCTACATCTATACCTTAGAGGAAGTAATGAATTGCAGTTTTGAAATCAATGAAATCAGATAGCAAAATTTCATAAGTGAAAAATTTATGAAGTGCTATTTTGTCATACCGGTTATGATTAAAAACTTGTTTTACATAGCTACTCAATAGTAGAACAACATCAATTGAGATTAAAAAATTCCTTTTTAACAGTCCACATCCTTTGGTAATCTAGTCTGGGACACCTCGGTGCACATCATTGGACCATGGTGTCAACAAAGTTTAAACCACAACTAAACTAGCTAGTTTTCTTAAATATTTTAAGGGATGGTGTCCTACTGCTCCAAATAAAGCTGAGAGAAACTGATAGCACTGTATGAAAATAGGTTGTACAATAATAACTGTAGCACTTAGGTTATTTTTCTGTCTGAACTGTTTTCATTTGTAGATGATACCAACCTTTTTAGAATATAAGGTAGAAATTGAAGATGACGTATTTTATTAACCACTTAACAGTAGGATTTTTAACGAAAGTCGAACTGTGAATGAATAAATCCTATACGAAAATATATTCCGTTCGGAGAAAACAAGTTGAAACAAGATCTGCCCAAACGACGCTCAGGAGAAACACTGTCAACAAGTCGAAACAAGATTTGCTCGAAAGAGGCTCGGGCTCGTCAGTATAAAAAGAAACTTCGTGCCCGAGACCCGCTCGCGCAAAACTGTCAAGTGGTTAATATTGTGACTTAAAAAATATATTTATTTCATATCAATTATTATTTAACAGGACCGATGGAGTATTGGATATAACATTTAGGGACTTTGCTTCATCAATTATTATTTAACAGGACCGATGGAGTATTGGCTATAACATTTAGAGACTTTGCTTCATCAATTATTATTTAACAGGACCGATGGAGTATTGGCTATATATACATTTAGAGACTTTGCTTCATTAATTATTATTTAACAGGACCGATGGAGTATTGGCTATAACATTTAGAGACTTTGCTTCATCAATTATTATTTAACAGGACCGATGGAGTATTGGCTATAACATTTAGAGACTTTGCTTCATCAATGACCAAAGAACGCAAATGGATCATGTTCGATGGACCAGTTGATGCTGTATGGATAGAGAATATGAATACTGTCCTTGATGATAATAAAAAACTATGTCTAATGTCGGGAGAAATTATCCAGGTTAATACTTTTCATAAAATTTATTTGAATAATTTTACCAAAGCTATATTTCAAGAGAATCATTTTTTTTCACCATCTTGGTGACATTCACTATAGTTCAGAAAATCTAGGATGATATTAATGAAATATTTCCCTTCAAACGCAGTTGTTTTTCTCTTTGGCTTGGTGGATTCCCTCGGTATATTTCTTGGCGTCTCCGGAAGAAAGGGATCAAATTAATGACATATTCGGTTTGATGTTTCTGAATAATGTTATTATACTTCAGAAACTCTAGGATGAGTCCTATGACAGTTGACAAATTTGCCCCAATACAACCTTGTTCAGTAATTTTAATTATTTTATCGACTTTAATATAAGCCCCGATTCTAATAAATAGCAAGTTATTAAAGTAAATACATTACAAAAAACTAACAATAATGATAAATTAATACGTCTTGTTACAAATTAGCAAAAATTTGGCAGTTTGTTAAGTTCAAATAATATTTGGTGACGTTTGTCAAAAGTCACTACGTTAGTCTGCATTGGTATTCGATAATTGAATTTTCGATTTTTTTATACCTAAAATGAAATGTTCGTAATTAGTATTAATTCATAGTGGATCTTGGCCTATTTAAAGATAGATACAAATCATACAATACATTAGAAAGTCAGTATAATGAAAATTAGGAATTAAAACGTCAGTTTAGAGAAAAACAATTTTTCAATTTATAAAAAAACTATTCGATTTGTAAAACAAAACGATTTTACTCCATCCCTTTGAGACATGACGTTTAAAACGCCACATGACTCATCCTAGATTTTCTGAACTATTGTATAATGCAAAAATCACAATTATATCCTAATTTTCAGATTGGTCACATTTTGTCAGGTGTTCTTGAATTCTCTTCTCTGTATAAAGTAAAATAAAATTTTGTGGGTGTTCAGCCTTTATAGGCTAGTAAAATTATCTCAAAGTCTGAAACACCTTACCAGGATTATCACTTCATGTAGTATTGTATTATGGATTGATTTTGTGTTTGCTGTGTAAATAAACCAATGAAATAAAATCTGTGGAAAATTATATATATGTATTTTTGTAGATGTCCAACAAAATGAACTTGATTTTTGAGCCGGCTGACTTAGACCAAGCCTCTCCTGCCACTGTTTCAAGGTGTGGAATGATTTATATGGAGTCAAAGCAACTTGGTGAGAATTTAACAAAAAATTTTATAGTCTTTATTTTATTATTATTTGTAGTTAAGGCATTAACACTGTGGAGGTTTAAATACACTGTAATTTGTTTACTCCGACACTGTTTATTCAACTTTATATAACGGTATAACCCTACTGGTTTTAAGGTTTTCACCCCATCATTAGGGTAGCACAAACAAGACTGAATTTTGTTCGAACTGGTACCGACATACATGTTTCTAATGGTAAAAATTCGGGTTGGGGATTGTGGATAGAGGGAGGGAGACAACAATAGCAAACAGCGGTCACTGTGAAATTCATTGTCACCATGAAAATCGCACATTTTCTATCGATGATGCCAAATTCTTTCATATCAGTAGTAACGGAAATAAATTGGATAGATTAGGCCCTAGAAATATCTAAGTCAGTGCATTGGGATGAACATCTGGCAAATACGTATATCCCAAGAATCTCGCCGCTGCTCGCCGAGATTGTCTCCTCCCTCCCTCCACCCACAGTCCCCAACCCAAATGTTTACCATTAGAAGCGTGTATGTCGGCACCAGTTTGAACAGAATTCAGTCTTGTTTGTGCTCCCCTGATGATGAGGTGAAAGCCTTGAAACCAGTGGGGTTATACCGTTACAAAAAGTGGAATAAACAGTGTTTGACTAAACAAATTACAATAACTTTTTATTTTATTAATTTAATATACTTCCACCATAAATGGAAAGAATGATTAACCTTTGTATAGCAATAATGCAGAATTTGTGGATTTTTTTCTAGAAGACACATACATACACATTATATAATTGTATTGTATTATTACACTTTATTGTATACAGTATAACCTGTCAGGCTTGTCAGTTTTTTTTTTTTTTTATGAAAACAAACTAAGATTTAGTACGTTTTGCTCTTTCAGGTTGGGAACCTTTCTTTGAATCATACAAGAACATAGTCTCAAAAAAACTAATACCTGAACAAATGGAACTGCTTGTAGAGTTGGTGGACTGGTTGGTACCAGCTGTCTTCGATTTTATCGGCCTAAAGTGCAAGTTCTTCGTAGAGACCAGTGAACTTCATCTATTTTATGTAAGAAAATGTTTTTTTGTTTTCAAAACACTATGATATTTTGAATATTTATTTTGTTTCCAAAACACTATGATATTTTGAATATCTATTGTATTACAAAACACTATGATATTTTGAATATCTATTGTATTACAAAACACTATGATATTTTGAATATCTATTGTATTACAAAACACTATGGTATTTTGAATATCTATTGTATTACAAAACACTATGATATTGTGAATATCTATTGTATTACAAAACACTATGATATTTTGAATATCTATTGTATTACAAAACACTATGATATTTTGAATATTTATTGTATTACAAAATTAATAAGTAACCAGCATAATTTTCTTTTTTTCATATAATCTTGAAGTCTTTCACCAGACTGTTTTCGACGCTATTAGAAGGAGAAAACCAAGTAAGCACAGTTTGGTTGCAATGCACCATGTTGTTTTGCATTGTTTGGGGAATGTGTGCGACTATTACTGGTAGGTTATTTTTTTATTATTAAGACTTCATTTAAAACGTTTATACAAAATGTTTCATTTAAAATACAGTAGAGCGCCGATTATCCGTGTTAACCCAAATAAATTTTTTATTGAGTTTAACATTTTAAAAGTTGAAATGCTAGATAAATTTTTTTCTACTCAAAATGAGTACATGTATAAGCTTTCTCGATGTTTGACAGATACAACCGGTAAATACCGGATCACACCGCAGCAATTATATTGGGAAGCCTCAGATCCAAATATTTTCTTATAGGTGTGGATGCAGAGAAACACCACCAACTTACAGTCAATCGGCATAATGTAAACCATAGATTTATGTAACAGTTTAGATCTTTGCTTTGTAATTATCAAAATGTGGATGAAGAAAAAACGAATAATGCCTCGCAATCGTCATTCTCATCCTTAGTACCCAGTAATTGATACAGCAAAAATTATACAGACATTATCGTGATATCATAAATTTTCTATTATATTCTTTTCGTCAATTATTATTTTATGTATTTAAGGTGACAGTCGAAAGAAATTTGATGTTTTCTTTGCAAAGTTAATTGATGGAGCCATCGATGAACATCCAAGACCAAAGTCTTTCAAGTTGCAGAAAAATCAGCTTTTCCCAGAAAAAGGATCTGTTTATGATTTTGTCTATGACAAAAAGAATGGAGGCTCATGGATCGGTTGGGTTGAGCTTGAAAAAGATCCTCCACCGCCTGCGAATGCTAAGGTATTCAATTCTCTTATAAAAACAGATTGTCAAGTATTTATGAAGCCATAATTGGAATTCAAACATGAAACCTTTAAGCATGCTGCTATAAAGGGATCGAACATGAAACCTTTAAGCATGCTGCTATAAAGGGATCAAACATGAAACCTTTAAGCATGCTGCTATAAAGGGATCGAACATGAAACCTTTAAGCATGCTGCTATAAAGGGATCGAACATGAAACCTTTAAGCATGCTGCTATAAAGGGATCAAACATGAAACTTTAAGTGTGCTGCTATAAAGGGATCGAATATGAAACCTTTAAGCGTGCTGCCAGAAAGGGATCGAACATGAAACCTTTAAGCATGCTGCTATAAAGGGATCGAACATGAAACCTTTAAGCGTGCTGCTATAAAGGGATCGAACATGAAACCTTTCAAAAGTATCTTATAATTTAAATAATGTAATAAAATTTGTTTTTTAGATAAATGAAATAATTGTCCAAACTAATGAGAATGCTTGTCTTCGATTCTTCCTCCAACGTCTTATTGGTAATAAGATTCCACTACTGATAGTTGGGCCAACTGGAACTGGAAAATCTTGCGTTATTCAGGGACATTTTTTAACACTGCCGAGAAATAAATATATCACTAACACAATCAACTTCTCTGCCAGAACGACAGCTAATCAGGTATTTTATTGGATATTAAATTAATAGTAATCTACTGGAAGTAGCATGTAAGAGATTATTACTGAAATATGAGAGAATAAGCAAACAATCATATTGAGTTTGGTTTTTAGTTTATTAGATTATTTCTTGATATAATTTTACTGTACAATGATACGTTCCATATTATGGGTTAATGTATGTTGAGAAAATACTCGTACTATACTATGCTAAACCACACCAATCATGGTATTAGTACAATATGTTTTAATGTAATGTGTTCCACACATACTATTATATGCATCGGTTTATAAAAATATTTTGCTGTTTTAAACAGAATGATTTAACACTTAAATGGGAAAAAATCTACACAATTAACTTACATTAAATTGACAGATCTGTTTCACTTTACAAAAGCATTTTCAAACTGTACTTAATACATTGCTTACCAAGCTTATAAAGGGTCTTTCAAATTAAGCAGTTTTTTTAATTCTTAAATAAAACACACAATTTGCTTTGATTTCAAAAACTTTTCAGTGGTCATTGAAGTATAATGTATGATATTTAAACCCAAAAAACAATATCTGCCAAATGTCCACGTCTTGCAGCTCTACAGATGTCCACTCTTTTGTTAAAATTTTCAATGACATTTTGGCATAATTGCTGTTCTAAATCACCAATAACGCGAATAATTTCGTCCTTCAGCTCACAAATTGATTGGGGGTCATTCTAATAGACCTGACTTTTCACGTAACCCCAGAGAAAATAGTCCAACGGTGTCAGGTCACATGATCTTGGTGGCCAATTAACATTACCGTTTCCGGAGATTACAATACATAAAATAATTCAACAATTTGAACGCCTTGTTGTATTGTATACGACTCCATTTATATAAATGTCATACATTACACTTTTCAAAAATCACAAGACCCAGGCAAGTTTGCAACGCCATCTGTGTTTTATCCAAGAATTGAAAAAACCGCTCAATTTGAAAGACCCTTTATAACAAAATATTTTACAATCCGTGGATTAAAACTATCATAAGAATATCAAGTCCTAACATATGTGAGGTATGACAAATTCTATGACAAAAATAATTTGTTACAGACTCAAGATATAATAATGTCAAAGCTAGACAGAAGAAGAAAAGGAGTGTTTGGTCCATCCATGGGAAAACAGGTATACTTGGTTACATTTTTTTTTTGTTGATATTTAAGGCCGAAGAGGTGTTGGCAGGAGGCAAATCTCCTGGCTCCGCAATATACGTGATTGGACTGGCATTAGGGGCGTTGGAGATCTTTTTCGGGCTGCCGGGGACAAAGATGTCTACTATCAGGTGATATTCAAAGTTGGGGTGACCTGGCATGACACTGGGAAGAAGAAGAAGATATTTTATAAAATAAGATTATTTGATTATATAAGTTCATGAAGCCTTTTTATCATATTTTTAAAAGGAAGATAATGGAAAAGGTGAACACTTTTCTAAAAAAAAAAATTTAAATATTAAATTGTTTTTCCATAGTGTATCCTCTTTGTGGATGATTTAAGTATGCCTCAAAAAGAAGTGTACGGAGCACAACCACCCTTGGAACTGTTGAGGCAGTGGATTGACCACGGCCATTGGTACGATCTTAAAGATTCTTCTAAGCAAGAACTTGTGGATGTTGTAAGTACTCAGTATTATTTCACATTTCAAATCTATGTAGGTGCTTCACAAGGCTATATTGTATTGTATTACGCTTCGGGCAACCAAAATGATGTTCAAACGGACTTGTGGATGTTGTAAGTACTCAGATTCTTCGAAGTAAGAACTTGTGGATGTTGTAAGTATTATTTCACATTCCAAATCTATGTAGATGCTTCACAAGGCTATATTGTGTTGTATTACACTTCTGGCAACCAAAATGATGTTCAAACGGACTTATGTGAAAATATTTTCTTACGTTTGACTTATAATGCCGATAAGTATGTATTGTATAATAAGATAATGTGAGACTTATCAACATTATAAGCCAAACCAAATGGTAAAACACTTCGATAAACCTTATACAACTGATGCAAAGAATTACGAAAGCCTAAAATCATATTCAATCTGTTCCTGTTTCTTTAAAAAATTGGACAGATTTTTTTATTACTGGAATTGTTTTTACTATGATAGATGACAACTTTGCTTGGGTTCGCGTAATGCCTATCTACTCGTACATTCAGATAATAGTTAATACATGTGAGATATCTCTCATTATACGCTGTAAAAACAGACATGAATATTTTTGTTTGAGTCACTATCGAGAATCAAATCCAAAATCTTAGGTCAAAGTGTTGTTGATTACAAATTATCTATGGATTAATATAGATATCCAACCGACGCCTTCAGGATCTCTACCGGAATCCGGCAGGGATGTGTGTTGGCACCATTTATTTTTGTCATCGTCATGGATTGCCTTCTTAGAAAATTCATTGTGGATTCATGTGGGATGTCTTTACTACAGAGGCCAAACAATGAAGGCAATGTGGGGACACTGTACGATCTTGAATACACAGATGATCTTGGCCTATTCGATGTTTCTGTGAACGGATTACAGCGCAGTACCACAAGATTATGTGAAAATTCTTTGCGTCTTGGCCTTCGAGTCAATGCTGGTAAAACAGAATACATGTGCAATTATGCATCTCACCAAAGCTCAGGAGCGCAAGATACTTAGTTTTGAAAGCAGGTGTCTCAGGAGGATATTGAGAATCAGGTGGTATGACCACATAACAAACGACGCTGTGCGCCGGCGCACCCGGCAGGGGTCTGTCGTCTCAGTTATTCGGGAGAGGCGATGGTCCTGGCTGGGATATGTTCTGAGAATGTCCGATGATAGTTGGCCGAGGAACGCACTGTTTTTCTGTCCATTGGGGTCCCGACGGCCTGGAAGACCCTCTCTCACGGTGTACCGTTCCTATGATAAGGAAGTCAGAGTGTTAGGAATTTCGTGGAGAGAGATTACCAACACCGCCCAAAACCACTCTGAATGGAGAAGACTGGTGGCCTCCCTATGCTCCCTTGTGGAGCTTTAAAAGAAGGGTGAATAATAAAAAATATAGATATCCAACCAGTTTGGGAGATGCTGCATTCCACTGAAAACAGAGATTATTTCTGCTGAGTATTAGCAAACTTCTTGGAGATATTGAACATGTCATATTAGCAGAGAGAGTTTTTGAATCTATAAAGATGTATTAAATTTAATAATTATCGCGCCAAAGATTGTTTCACACAAAAAAAACAAACTTCATTTTTAATGTTGAATAAATGAATCAAGAAAGACTAACAATTCGAATATACAGAGCTAATGTTAGTGGAAGGCATATTAGATGAATACCAAGGAAAGTGTAGTTGGATCAAGTGAAATATATTTTGAATGTAGGACATAAAAAGTCAGATGAATTGTAGGAATGTATGAATATAGAAGAGAATCTCCCGTGGTTTCTCCTTTCTGCTTACTTCGACAGGGAAACAGCGTGATGGCATGCATTTATTTAACCAATTTAATTTATCTAAAAGTCTTAACAAATTTTTGAAGATTCTTTATTTTGACTACCACAAGAAATTTTATATTATGTGAAAACTTTCAGCTTAACATCAAGCAAATTGGTTCATAACATTATAAGGTAGTTATGATTTTTCTCAAATGTATTAAGAGGAACAAAGTAGTTTTAGCTTTTTGACTGATAAGTTTTCTTGAATTGCAGATATTTTTGTCGGCCATGTTACCACCTGGAGGGGGCTCCAATGTAATCACCAGCCGTCTTACACGACACACGCATGTCATCACTTTGGATTCCTTCGAGGATACCACTCTCAGTAAAATATTCAGTTCCATCATGGAATGGCATTTTAGTAAAGGATTCAATGATAATGTTTACAGAATGAGCAAGGTGATATATTATACATTCAATTAAAAATGTTGCAATTAAATCTTGTTTAACCTGTCCCTTCCGGTGTTAAAAAAATATAGCGCGCTCCGGTGCTGTGTATTCACATGTAAAAATAAGCTATTTAAAATCAGAAATATCATACACATGTAAAAATACACATCAATAATAATTACACATGTAAAAATGAGCTATTTAAAATCGAAAAAATAAAAATATTCATAGTCAATCACTTAAATTAATTAAATTTGAAGTCAAAAGTGATAATAATTGAAATTTAATTGCTGAAAACATGAAAAAAACATTGGCCGACGTTCACAAAACGGACGTAGAGACCACCTCGTATGAATGCCCGCAAGCTATTGAGACAGAACTCTGAACACTAACACTATGTATGTTATACCTCGAAGTAAGAAACAACTGCGAACTGAGATTCTATTTCTTATGTTTCCATATACCGAAGTAGAGTTAGAGTGAGACGTGAATAGCGTCGCTTCCTCACCCATAGTGGTTTTTAGAATGAATATACCTATGTCACACACTGGCACACGTTTGATTGTATTGGTGAATTTATTCCCGATTTTCACAAAATATCTCCGATGTGGCCGATAAGTGCTAATTATTATTAAAATTATTTTCTTCATTCAATGCGTAAATGTATTACGGAGGAATACAGAAATCTGAACCCAGTATTTATTATATTTATAGAGATATTAAAGTTTTTAGAAGCAATCTGTACTAGTTACACATCACAGGACAGGAAGGGTTGAGTTATTTCGTAATTGTTGAATGAATCATTGAATTTTACAAATAGAATAAATTTTTAGTAAATGATTTTCTTGACTAATGAATTTGATTCCTTTTCAGTATATAGTGTCAGCAACAATGGAGATATATAGGAACACTACTGCAGTATTCTTACCAACGCCCACAAAGTCTCACTACTTGTTTAACTTGAGAGACTTTTCACGAGTCATCAGAGGAATAGTTCTAGTTCCCAGTTCACATCTTAAGGAAGCAGAAAAACTCATATTACTTTGGGTTCACGAAACCTACAGAGTCTTCTATGATCGACTTATCGATGATGAAGATAGGTAAATTATTATTTTTCCTTATTCTTCTTCATCGAAACTTCAATGCTGATGAATGTGATTCACAAATTGTTGAGAATATTTATGTGGTTTTCCTGGGAAAAATTGTGTGGTGGTTTCCCATTGTCTTCTGTACCACAGATGCTTTAGGAATTGTATACATGTTGTATATATTGTGAGCTCGGCTGCCAATATACAGTATTTTTAGGTATAGTACTAGGTCCCAGAGGAAATGTGCACTTGTGGTTTTTAAGTGGGAGCAGGAATTGTTGAAATGTTTTGGGATACACTTAAGTGGATAGGAATTGAAAAGAATAATTAAGGATTGGGAAATCCCTTAATAAGAAGATCATTACTTTAAGATTCATACCATCATTGACTTATAAATATTATCTAACATAAAGTTAGGTAATAAATAAGGTTTACAACTTTTGCTTTGAACTTTTGTTTCACACTAATGGTCAATTCATCATCATTTCGATCACTTAGCTAATAATAAATATTTAGAAATATATCGCTTAACCTGAAATATTTATTTTCAGAGAAAAACTTTTCAAAATGGTGTGTGATGCTGTCTATGTACATTTTCGAGTTGGCCTGGAAAAGGTGGCCGTGGACTATATCCCTGAGGGAGAGAGACTTTCTAATCAACATTTGAGAAACATCTTTTTCGGAAACTACATGGAACCAGATGCTGACCCTAAGATTTATGACCAGGTTTTAAAAACGTTTCATTACATCAATGCAAAAACATATTTAAGATATCTTCTTTTGAATTCTAATATACAATGTGAAAAGTACAAATTAAGTATATCAATTCAATCTGTTCCTGTTAAATAAGATTTTTCATTGTTTTACTGTTTGGTTTGGTTTCTGATGTTGGTGTTTCGAAAATGTTTCAGTTTTCATCTTCAGAGCTTTGTTCGTAGTCAACTTAGCCAAGATGAAAATTGCAACGGTTTCGAAACGTAGGCATCATAAGCAATGTTCCCTCTAAGGTGTGTGCGGCCGCACATGTGTTAAAAATTGTCCACACACATGTTCCATCTTCCGCACCCATCTCAAAGAAAGGAACTTGTAACCATATTTTGTTTTGTGCAATTATATATTTTATTTGATATTTTATGATGGGTTCTCAGGTTCCTTTCTTTGAGATGTGTGCGGAACATGGAAACACCATATAGAGTCCGCGCGCTATATGGTGTTTCCATGTTTCAAACACACTAATACTAGAAACTGACCAATCAGCACACAGGAGTTGACTAACACAATCACACGCTCTGTGTACCTATGCTATAGTACAATACGGTCACAAACTCTTTCCTTACGTCGCGTGGACTCTACCTACTCGTATTAAGTTACGTATTTCGAATAAAGGCTTCATATTTATCCCTTGTTCAAAGGTCTTCGTGTTATTTTATTGGTGTTTTAAATTTTTTGCTTGTATAGAAAAAGTATAAACAAAGTGTACTTACTATCTCTTTTTACTGTGACTGTTTCATTATTGTGTAACTGAGAAGGAATGCATATCCTTACGAGGCGATACAGTCCAAGTTTGTTAGCGTTATTGTGAAAACCATTCTGTGTTTTCTTGCTAAAAATCATTTAACCGCCTTTGATATTAAACTAAAATACAGTATTCATTACGTAGCTTTTTCCGTTATATGTTAATAGTGTGTGTACATTATCCAGTCTATATAATAATAATACATACTTAACTTTTTAATACAGTGCATATTTGCGCACTTCCCTCTTTTTTCTTGCACATCAGGTGATAAAACTTTGAAAAACCTTATTTAACTGATATGAAGAACCACGAAAGCCTAAAAACATATTCAGTATGTTCCTGTTTCTTCAAAAAATTCTGAGTAAACAAATTTTTTTACTACTTAATGGTAGTTGACTATTTAGCTTTGGTTTGCATTATGCCTATCTACATTCAGATAATATTTAATACTTGTGAGATATCTCTCATGATATGCTATCCCACTTTACGCTATTCAATTCAATTCACCCTTCTTTTAAAGCTCGACAAGGGAGCATAGGGAGGCCAACAGTTTTCTCCATTCAGAGTGGTTTTGGGCGTTGTTGGTAATCTCCCTCCACGACATTCCTAATGCTCTGACTTCCTTGTCATAGGAACGGTTTACCGTGAGAGGGTCTTCCAGGCCGTCGGGACCCCAATGAACAGAAAAACAGCGCTCTCCTCGGCCAACTATCATCAGACATTCTCAGAACATGTCCTAGCCAGGACCATCGCCTCTCCCGAATTACAGAGACGACAGACCCCTGCTGGGTGCACCGGCGTACAGCGTCGTTTGTTATGTGGTCATATCACCTGATTCCCAATATCCTCCTGAGACACCTGTTTTCAAAACTAAGTATCTTGCGCTCCTGAGCCTTGGTGAGAAGCCAAGATTCACAGCCGTACAGGAGGATCGGGATGACACATGCGTTAAACAGGAGGCATTTTGTTGTGACGCTGAATCCAGTCGCCTTCCAAATCCTATCCATGTTGTTGAACGCCCCGCTGCCTACACTTTACGCTATAACACGCATAAAATAAAGAAAAAAAAATTATTAATAACTAATTTGAATTTACTTGATTGAAAGGAATACGCTATGTAGGTCTTCTTATTGAAAATATAAATATTAATAGTTATTTTTTTTACTATTAATAGGTTTTACATTTGAAACCAATTTCACTTAAATTAATTACATTTCACTTTACGTGCTTTCTAGTTGTACGATTTTTTCTAGAACCAATTGATCATGTTAAAGCAGGGCTTTTTGTAATTAGATTGAAAAAAATGTTTTTCAATGCAGAAACGTTTAATAGTAATTCTGCTGATTATAGTCTAGACATCTATTTTTTGGCATTCTTAGAATTAATGCTATATATGATAATTGAGATATTTTAAGAAATTTGTGCATTTCAATATTTTATTTAATGCACCAATTTATTTTTAGGTGATGGATTTGGAATTGATGGCAGAGAAAATGGAATATTATTTGGAGGAGTACAATCTGATGTCACCAACTTCAATGCAAATGGTCATGTTCAGATATGCATTGGAGCATGTATCTCGATCATGCCGAGTTTTGTTGCAAGCTAATGGTAATTTTTATATTTAATGTATCAAATTATACTTAATAGTTTTTTTATTAGTCAAGTTATTGCCATTTTGTTCCCTTTCTAACATTTTATTTGTCTAATTTACTTTATTTATCATTGTTGCTGTTAGTAGTAAGGTACCTTATTTATCATTGTTTCTGTTAGTAGGGTAATACCTTATTTATCATTGTTGCTGGTAGTGAGGTACCTTATTTATCATTGTTACTGTTGGCAGTGAGGTACCTTATTTATCATTGTTACTGTAAGGTATCTTATTTATCATTGTTGCTGTTAGTAGTGAGGTACCTTATTTATCATTGTTACTGTTGGCAGTAAGGTACCTTATTTATCATTGTTACTGTTAGCAGTGAGGTATCTTATTTATCATTGTCGCTGTTTGTAATGGGTACCTTAACCCTTTTAATCCCAGCATGTTTTGGCAAAAAAAACAGTAGTTTATATTTAATTTTTTATCTCAGTTAATATTTAGTTTTAAATGCATTCTTTTAAAAGTTAATAATTCTCAAAGTTAAAAACAATATATATTCAACATAAAAACTTGTATGAAAACTTTGAGGCTGATGATCGGCCTCGTGGGATTTTTCCAATACACCAGTTGGGGCCGATGATCAGCCCCGTGGGATTAAAAGGCTTAGCTATCATTGTTGCTGTTAGCAGTGAAGTACCTTATTTATCATTAGTAGTGAGGAATCAATGCATGCATATCAGAACATGTACTGCTTTAACCATAATGCAACGACATTTATTTCAAAACGACTCCATATTGGCGGTCAATTGCATTTTTTTTATAATAAATTAATTCAGTTTTATCTTTCGCCATATATTTCTATTCAAATAATGCTAAAAAAATGTTTAAGGTCATCTTTTGTTGGTTGGTGTGGGTGGAAGTGGTCGTAGCAGCGCAGTCAAATTGGCTGCCAGCATTCTTGAAATGAGTTGTTTTCAGGTACGATATTAATATCCATTTTGTCCAAATATCCGATCTCACTTATTAGATTTAAAACATAAATTTTTATCAACGTCTATAATGGTTTACTATGATAATTTTACAGATTCAAATATCCAGAACGTACAACCAACCAGAATGGAGAGATGATGTCAAAAAGATATTGATGAAATCTGGTATTACAGGAAAACCCCATGTTTTCTTGTTTGCTGATAATCAAATACAATATGAGGGCATGGTAGAAGATATTAACATGATACTAAATACTGGCGACATTCCTAATCTTTATGGTGGAGATGACAAAGTAGAGATTCTGGAGAAGATGTTAGGTGCAGCTAGAGATTCTGTAAGTTATTTTAATAGAATGTTATTTATAGTTAAGGTACTTCCACTGTGGAGGTTTAAAGACATTGTAATTTGTTTAGTCCAACACTGTTTATTCCACTTTATATAGTGGTATAACCCTACCGGTTTCAGTATTGTTTGTGCTCTCCTAATAATGCACAAACAAGACTGAAACCGGTAGGGTTATACCGTTATATAAAGTGGAATAAACATTGTTGGACTTAACAAATTTAAATGGAATGTATTAAGAATATTAATTATTATATTTTTTTACTATATTTTTCATTTCTCATTCTTAAACATTGTTGATATTATTTTTTATCAAGCCTTTTATTTATAAACATTTAAAAAAAATTAAAGAGTTTGTTCACATTAATTCTGATTTAATTTTAAAAAATATTCTTATGTTTGTAATGCATTCAAATATGAACCATTCGTGTTAACAAAAATAAATACATTTGTCAATTATCTTTTATAGGGTGTTACTGAAACAACCCCATTTGCCCTGTTTGGCCTATTTGTGGAGAGAATCAAAGCCAACCTTCATGTGGCATTTACAATGTCTCCTATTGGCGATTCATTTAGGAACAGGCTAAGAATGTTTCCTTCCCTCATTAACTGCTGCACCATTGACTGGTTTGTATCAAATTTTCGATCAAATAGAAAGTGCCATTGAATAATTTTTTTATTAGTATAAACTGGCGCAGGTTGATAATTTATGTTTATGAGTTATGTTTGTGTGCTCCCACCCAATTTGTAGACGCCCTCTGGACCTTTTTATAGCTGGATTATAGTTCAGAAAATGTAGGATGAGTCCTGTGACAGCTCACAAATTTGCCCCAATACAGCCTTTTAACGATGTTCAGTAATTTTAATTATTTTATCAACTTTAATATAAGCCTCAATTCTAATAAATAGCAAGTTATTTAAGTAAATACATTACATAAGGTTGTATTGGGGCAAATTTGTGAGCTGTCACAGGACTCATCCTAGAATTTCCGAACTATAGTTGATTCTCACAGTGTGTTGGCCCAAGCTAGTCTTATTACTGCTGAGAGCAGCAGTTGCTCGTATGGTTTGATAACTCTCAGCAAAAATTGTCTTAGTTTATTTCTGTTTTGTTGAAATTTTGACTCATATTTAATTTTTTTCTTTACACTGCAGTGAATCTAGGGTTATGTGTGTGTGTGTGTATTCATATTTTTAACAATTATCTTACATATTTATTGAGTTTATAATTCTATCAACTGCTTATCATTTATTTTTTGTCTCGTCCTCTATTGGTGGGGGTGTATCTCTGCTGGGGGATATTATGAAAGGAGCTCAAATATTTTGATAGCTTCTCTCTCAAATGTTTTTTCTTTTCCATTACCTTTATGTATACGTGGTATTTCAGGATATACACATATGTACATACTAAGTTGCTATCAATAAATCTATATTTATTTATTTTTTGTTATTATTCTCAATTAAATCAAGGAGTATATTGGATTTTCTGACAATTTCTAGTTTCGTCTCTACTGGTCCAAATATTATATGAAGAATCCTATTCCCAAAGATTTAGTAGGAATTTTCTTGAACTGTTGTGATACAAAATCTCCTGCTTTGGTACTAAGTCAAGTGCGTGAGGTTTCTGAGTCCCTATTGCAAAAGCAAATATTAAAAAAATATTACTGTTTTTTTATTTTTCTGGTAAAAATCTTCATCTCTGCCGTTATTTTATTGCATTTTTGGCATGCCCATTATTTTTTTTCCAACCCATAAAACCTCAACCTTCAGTTTTGTCAATAACACTATGTAGCAAAGCTCAGGATGCTTAAAATGTTTCAGGTTTACATCATGGCCGGAAGAAGCTTTGGTTAAGGTGGCAAATGTAATTTTGAAGTCTATGGAAGATGTTGATGAAGAGACCAGAGAGGCCTGTGTCCAGATGTGTAAATTATTCCATACGAGCGTCACGGAATCTGGAAATAGGTATATTCTCTGAAATATTGAAGTTTATTCAATACCTTAATTAAATTTTCCCTTTATTGAAAAATTTAATTTATACGAATGATGCCGAGACTTGAAGATTATATGCCAGAAACATAAGATTTGATGTCACATGATCATTATTCGGAGCCATTTTAGGCCCTAGATAAAGCAAACAAAGCAAGCACACTTGGATTTACAGGGGCTTTACTCATTCATAGGAATAAAAATATAAATGGTAATTTTTTTCTTTCATACAGAATTACTGTTTTGGACATTTTGGAGAGAGTGGCCAAGAGACATTTTTGTTTTTAGCCCCAGTAAATGAGTTCGAATTTAGAGCCTGTAGAGTAGGCATGGAGCTCGTGGTTCGTCATTGAACATGTTGACAACACTATAACTCAGCTCGTGCGAGTATTTTTATCAGACAAACTCTTTTACCAAATTAGCACCTTTCTTTCCTTTTTTTGTTACCATCAATCGAACCCAAAACCCCCGGGACAAAGTCAAAAATGTCATCACTAGACTATGGAGGTCGTCCGGTAGATAGTAAAATTAAACTCATAACTATAAAAACATAATGTAATTATATATAAACTTAAACAAACTTACTCTAAAGCCAAGAAATCTCTCAGGCAGCATGGGACCCCTAGACACACAGAGCAGTGCTTAGACTTTAAGACAACACTACCATTGTAATGAAACATCTTAATTTAGTAAATTCCTCCAATTATAAAAATATCTCAAACTCAAATTTTGACCCCTTCAGATCTGAATTAATTTTAAAGCTTTAAACAAATATTCTTACTTGCGAGTGTATTATTTACACTAAATGCAACATTATTTCATATTAATTTAGGTAGATGGCGCCCAAAACGTTCAAAGTCGATAATAAAGTATCCTACATTTCATTTGTTATTATTCGGAATAGAAATATACCACAAAGCTGTTTTCAAAGTGCATACAAACTCTGTAACCGTTATAATGGGCGCTGCTACGTCTTAAGAGGTTAAACAAAATTTTATTGAAATGATGGTACAGATTTTTACAAAAAACTTATTAATATCATTCAAAAGCATTGTTGTTATTATTCAGACTAATTATCTTTCTTATGTTTAATTATAAATAGTCCATTATACAAAGAAATTTTTCAATTGTATAATTTTGTTTTAATTTTCTAGATTTTATTCTGAACAAAAGCGTAAGATTTATGTAACACCAACATCATATCTGGAACTGTTGAAAGCTTTCCAAGGTCTTTACAATCTCAAAGTGGATCAAATTACAACAGCAAAGAACCGGTAATATTTTATAAGCATTTAAAATTTCTTTACTTGACATTTTCTTCAAACAACTAAAACTGAGGGATATATTATATTTAGGATTCTGAGAATTTTGAGTTTGTTGAGATAATACGAGTAGTTTATAGTATTTTGGAAGTAAGTTAATGTTTAGTATTTGGAGACATTACACATACATATTATCACACCATGTCCCTTGCAGAGTAGGCAGAGAGAACAGATATGCATTACTTTTCTGTACAAGCACACAACTTTCACCTCTTCCACATTCATGCATTATTCAAAATATTCTTCATAGATTTCTCCAGAATAATTCATTAATCAGGATATCTTTATACTTCAAAGTGAATAAATATACTACAGTAGAGTGTCAAATATTTGTAATAATTTGGGGACACTCGACCCCGGATTATTGAAAAACCAAATCAAGTTTTTATTGAGGTAAACATTTTAAGAATAAAAATACTAGATACATTTTATGACGCAAGATGAGTACACAAACAAGCTTTCTCAATGTTTGACAGATAAAACCGCTAGACCAAGTATCATACCACGGCAATTACATTGGGAAACCCCAGATCCACATAATTTCTTATTAGTGTGGACGTGAGGAACACCGCCTACTCACTAGTGTTAATCAATTGGTATAATCTAAATCATAGATTTTATTACAGTTTAGGTCTTTGGTTTATAATTATCATGTTAAAAATTAGGTTTTTTTTTTCGGGATTAAAAAGAATTGCTCTTCAGAGGATCATGGTTAATCCCGGATTAATTGAACACCGGATAATCGGCGCTCTACTGCAGAGTTATCTAACTATTTTTAATTGTGTTAAAAAATATTAAGCTACCACGTAAACTATGTTATGAGGGTTATTGTGGACTTCAAATTAATATTAGCATCGAAGTGTGGTATTAAATTTGGTATTTGGGTGCTTCCTTTAGGTATATCTCTGGTTTGGAGCAACTGCAGTTTGCGGCAGGACAAGTGGCCGTAATGCAGGAGCAGCTAACAGCTCTACAGCCACAGCTGCTGGAGACTTCTGAGAAGACTGAGAAACTCATGATCAAGATAGAACAGGATACCGTAATAGTTGAAGCACAGAAAGAGGTATTTTTCTTCATTATAAACCAGAAGTGGCTCGTCATTAATGGTCTGAAGATTTAAAGAACATCCTGAATTAACTAAATAAATTGTAAAATATATTATAAAAAGTATTTTAAGTTTTTTTAACAATCGAACCATATAACGTAAAAATCTGAATCATTATTATCATATCTGCATTGGTGATGAATACATGTTGGAAGACATCATAGCCTTTGTCCTAGGAGGTACGTTATCGGTTAAGAACCACTGAATTAGAAACATTGTTAAATGTGATGATAATGCTACTGCATGCTAAGACATAACAATGAACTTTATGGATGGACTTTTAACAGTTTGGGACCCTTTTTTTAATTATCTTCTGGGTTCCATCTGTAATAAAACCTACAATTTCCGGGTGGAAGAATGGTGCCTTACCAACTAGGCTATGGTGGTCATCTAAATTAATTGAGATGGAGTTAGATCTTAAAGTTCATTAGAGTAGAGACATCAGACTACTGATTCTAAGATGCAGGGTCAAAACTTCCTAAGATGCTCGCTCAACGGAGCAAGATATAAGACACATGAAGCTGGAAAGAAAACCTGAGATTTAGACTATTTTTAGCAGCTACTATTGCCTCGGGTTGAGAAACCGATTTTAGGAAAACATATATATGGTAAATATTGTTAATTTACATTACATCAAATCTTAATGCAGATCTTATGTAATGTAAATTTTATAACATAGAAGAGTATTTCAAAGTTTAATTTAAGCCTATTTCTGCATTGAAATATACATTTATATATGTATCAAATTAATATTTTAGATAGTGGGTGCTGACGAAGCCCTTGCGAATGAAGCAGCCGCTGCTGCCCAAGCTATTAAGGACGACTGCGAGAGTGACCTGGCTGAGGCAGTGCCTGCATTGGAAGCAGCCGTGTCTGCCCTCAACACCCTAAAGCCAGCGGATATCACCTTGGTCAAGTCCATGAAGAATCCACCTGCGGGAGTTAAGCTGGTCATGGAGGCCGTATGTGTTATGAAGGGCGTCAAAAGTGAAAGAAAGCCTAATGCACAAGGTAATGTTGAAAACTAATTAAAGGTGGTTTCAATTATATTTATAGATATTTCTGAATCAATCAGCAAAGCACATTCTTTGATACTGCGATAATAATGGAGTCAATAATTTCTGAAGGGAACTCCACTCAGCCTTACATTGATTGGTTCATATTTGACCAATTGGCTACTCTGGTTTAGTTGCATCAAAGTACAGTTTTGCTGTTTGAAATCCAGGCCTTAAGCTACTTCATAAGTATATTTACTGCACTATAAGTCCTTTTCCTTCTCCCGTGATGTCGGTCCTTAAATCCATCGTCACTATTTTCTGCTCATGTTTAGGTAAGTCGCCACCAAAGGAGGAGCCCCTTTTGACAGTTCCTTCTTTGTCACTATACTTCGGAAAGTCCAGGATGAACCGTGCGACGTTTGTCACAAAGGGATGGGGTAAAATCATTTTTTTTTACAAATCGAATATTTTTTTACAAATCGAACAATTGTTTTTCTCTAAACTGACGTTTTAATTCCTAATTTTCATTATACTGACTTTCTAATGTATTGTATGATTTGTATGTATCTTTAAATAGGCCAAGATCCACTATGAATTAATACTAATTATGAACATTTAATTAAAATCGATTTTCGAAATCAATTTTTGAAAATCCAATTATTGAATACCCCATCCCTAGCCAATGCAGACTAACATAGTGACTTTTGACAAACGTCACCAAATATTATTTGATTTTAACAAACTGCCACATTTTTGCTAATTTGTGACAAGATGTATTAATTTGTCATTATTGTTAGTTTTATGTAATGTATTTACCTAAATAACTTGCTATTTATTAGAATCGAGGCTTATATTAAAGTTGATAAAATAATTAAAATTACTGAACATCGTTACAAGGTTGTATTGGGGCAAATTTGTGATCTGTCATACGGTTCATCCTAGATTTTCCGAACTATAAGTGACGTTGCACTCATAAAAGAATATTTCGATCTTCTAGTGTAGGTTGCGCTGGATGGGGACTTATTTTGTTCACAATGACAGCGTGGGTGGTGGTGAGATCAAACTGAATTATATTGATAGATTTATTTGTCATTGTATTCTTATGATAAGAAGATTTCTACCTTGGATTAATATGCTAAGACGTGGAGTGACGAGTTACGTACCATCATAGATGGAAACATTTTATGGCATCCCAGCATTCCTGGTAAAATAGATGATGTTAATTAGATAGACCGTATTCTAATAGTATATTATATGTTACATTGAATCAGTAGGACCTTTTCATTATTTAAGTTCTGGTGACTAAATGTAATAACTATGTTACTTTTATCACTTTTTCCATAGGCGCCATGTATAATTTAATAAAAATAATGGTGAATTTTGTTTTTGACTAAACACATGACATCCTCCATAATCTGGATGGTAGAATACATTGCGATACCTAGATATAAAAAACAGAATACCATGTGAAAGCGAGAGAAAGAAATACAGAAAAGATACAAGAAACAAATATAATGTTAATAAAGCAAGATCCCTGATTTAGTCCATCCATGGCTAACCAGTAGTCTGCATGTGGTTTTTGCGGTCGTGAAAAAATTAGAATAAGGCATAGTTTTTTAATAAAAATTAGAATAAGGCATAGGTTTTTAATAAAAATTAGAATAAGGCATAGTTTTTTAATAAAAATTAGAATAAGGCATAGTTTTTTAATAAAAATTTGATAAGTACATATTTTTTTCTTTGTGATAATCATAAGCGCCTGGGAGACGAATTTTATATTCCGAGTATGTCAACTATAGCCCTCTGCAACTCGATTGCAAAATTCTTGTACTTTTTTTAAACCTCCAAAGAATATTATTTGAAATATGTTACCATTCTAAATGATAGACATTTTATTTCAAATTTATGCAGTTAATTCAGGAAAAAATAATTGTTTATTGTAATAAAGATATGGTGGTAGCGTAACACAGTGCTAGACTTTGGAGCATGTTACCTCGTTTTCAGGCATTCAAATTTTGATACACCTACTAAAAAAGAAAAAACACGTACAGCCCACTAGTCTTGAACCAATATCAGTTTTGACACGTACCTTAAAAAGAGTCCTAATTTAGTCTATCAGAACTCATAATTATTCATATTTTTTATACATCCGATTTTGCGATAAACTTTTCCCGGCCAAATAATGTCAAAAAGAGGTGATATTGACTGGCCATATCGATTCCCTGATTTGACCGCCCCCAATTATTTCCTATGAGGGTACTTGAAGGTAAAGATGTACACCAATAAACCAACCATAATCCCAATGCTTAAGGAAAACATTAGAAAAGAAATTGCTGTAATAACACCAGAAGTCTGCGAGAATGTTATGAAAAATATGCTTGAAAGAGCTCGCGTTTGCGCCACGGCTAGAGGCGGCCACTTGACCGACATTATTTTCCATACATAATGGTATAGACCTATAATCAATCAATGAAATATAAATTATAAAATTGTGTTTTATTTAACCCTGAGAGTGCTACGAGAAAAAAATATAATTGTCTATCTAGTGCTGAGATATATTTACGATTCGGACGTTCGTGATAAATATTTATTTTAAACAACAAAAAAACAAAAAACAAATATTTTTACAACATAAATATATTTTAGAATATGTACAATATGTAGAACAAATTTCTTCCACTGCTATAGCAGTGCGCCGATCTCTCAGGGTTAAAAGTTATTAAAAAAAACATCAGCCTGGAACATAAAACGCACACTGTATTTATCATTGTAATAAAAAATATAGATTTGTTTATTTTAATTTTAGGTCAAATGGTTGACGATTTCTGGGGACCTTCACTGAAATTGTTGGGAGATATGAAGTTCTTGGAATCATTAAAAGCCTATGATAAAGATAATATAAACCCAGCAATCATGAAAAGAATAAGAGATAGGTGATATATTTTGATTCTCTTAATTTTTTTATTTCTTCTTTTCACTAAAGTGTTTTATTTCCATATTATTTTCTTTTTTAGGTACATTCCAGATCGAGAATTTGACCCAGTTGTGATCAGCAAAGTGTCTTCCGCCTGTGAGGGTCTCTGTAAGTGGGTGCGGGCCATGGAGGTGTATGACAGGGTCATTAAGGTAGTGGCTCCTAAAAAGGCGGCACTGTTAGAAGCTGAACAAGAACTACAGTCACAAATGCAAACTCTTAACCAAAAAAGGGCACAACTCCAAGGGGTAATTTTTTTTATTTTTCGTTATTTTCTTTTTTATATTTATGAATTTTATAAACATTACTTTTCTCTCTCAATAAATAAAATTTCATTTCCATTCATGTTATGATCCTAAAGAAATATTCTTTCAGCATTTTAACCAGAGTTTTCTCTTAATTTCAACTTAGATTTAACCCAAGTTTGTACAACCATATTTTCAATTGCGCTTATTATAATTTTGATTGTGATGTTAAATACAATATTTAAAAATTGCCTCCTTTATTGTAGTGTTTTATGAAATACAGTGGAAATCGTTGAACACGAAACCATAGGGACAGAAATATTTTTTGTTGTATAAAAAAACTTCTTAGTATATTTTTGATGTCGTAATATTAAAGTTAATTTTATCCAGTTTATAACACAACACAAGGGGTACAAAATGTATTAACACTTAACATGTTCAATAATTTTATCAGATAAAAACACACATAATATGTTAAAAGTAAGAAAAATACTTAATCTGCCATTGCACTGTTAAGGGAGATAAATTTATGAATTTTTCACTAAACACGAAATTCATCACTTTAGATGTGTAACTCAATTCAAGAGTAGACTAAATAAAACATTTTGTATGCCGATGGATACTCCTATTTGCTTAAAAAAATACCTACCTTATTAGGGTGGTGTTTGGCAAGAGTCAACCTTGTGCCTATTGTTTAATACCAGATTTCGGCCTAGTTATAAGGCAGTGAGCCATAAATAAGATGGATAGCCGATGGATACTCCTATTTGCTTAAAAAAATACCTACCTTAGGGTGGTATGTGGCAAAAGTTAACCTTGTGCCTATTATTTAATATCAGATTTCGGCCTAGTTAAAAGGCAGTGAGCCATAAACAGGATGGATAGCCGATGGATACTCCTATTTGCTTAAAAGAATACCTACCTTAGGATGGTGTGTGGCAAGAGTCCACCTTGTGCCTATTGTTTAATATCAGATTTCGGCCTAGTCAAAAGGCAGTGAGCCAGAAACAGGATGGATACTCCTATTTGTTTAAAAGAATACCTACCTTAGGGTGGTGTTTGGCAAAAGTCAACTTTCTCAATCAGATCAGATTTCAGCCTAGTTAAAAGGCAGTGAGCTATAAACAGTAAACAATTTTGTGACTAGACAGCAACTGGTATACTTTATTGTTTTTCTGAGATGCGAATTATTTTGTGTTAAGCATTTTTTGTTTCGTGTTAAAAGATAATACATTGCATTTTGTCAGGACCAGAATATTATTTTACGTTAACTGATTTATCATTTTAAGCGTTTTTGTGTTCAACGATTTCCGCTGTATTGTAATTTATGAATTGATAAAGAATATATAATTACATTTTTTAACATAGGTATTGGACAAATTGCAAGCCCTGAATGATGAGTTTGCAGAATTTACAAGAAAGAAAAAAGGCTTAGAAGATGACATAGAACTTTGCTCTCAAAAACTTGAAAGAGCTGAAAAGCTAATTGGTGGCTTGGGTGGAGAAAAGGCAAGGTGGTCAGAGCTTGCCCAGCAGCTTCACGAATCTCTATCGAATGTCATAGGTATATTGATTTTTTAAATTTCTGTGCTTCATGGGCTGGTTCGTTGGTAACATCAAAGTATTTTCTTTATTTTTGTATTGTAAAGATTGCCCGGTAATTACCATTTCCATGTGGTGCCCACATAGAGGTTCTTTATATGCTCACCAGATATGGAGCGTGTGTCAACCTGGAAAATTAAACTGACCACAATAATACCCAACCTGTGGAGTGGAGACCTACGGAGTGGCTCCCTCCTGAACAGACTCTGCAGAAAAGTAGGCCAGATCCGGGACAACCCAGTCAAATGGGGGACCCTGCCTGCATCTGTGGCGAGCTGCAAACCAAACATTGTCATGTTTTATGGCTGTCCAATCAAATGTGAGTTTGATGACATTTACAGACAAGTGACAGTGGTGTTGCTTTCACCAAGCATTCAGGAGGACGTCCTTTAGTGAAGTTCAATAATTTCAATACGATGAACAAGAAAGTATTTTCTTTAGTGGGAGCTGCAGAGGATATATGGATGTGGAGTCTTGAATATTGTGGTCAAGATGAAAAATTTCTTTTGTGCGGTGTGCTTTGATAATTTAGTCTTTTTGAATATTGAATGTTGTGAGGTAGATAGTCTCTTTCTTAATTCTCATCTTGAGATTTTTGTATAATACAAGTCCAATCAATGGATCCACATCCAAGTTTCGTAATAGTTTTCTTCTTTCGTAGGTGATGTGCTCCTTTCATCTGCTTTTATTGCTTATCTTGGTGCATTTACTGTTAATTACCGGAATGAACTTGTACACATATGGAATAGTAAATGTATACAAGTCGGTGAGTATTTGCTTCGTTATTTTTTAATTTAATTTAATGTACAAAATAGAGATGAACGAACAAAAATAGAACAGAAACATTGTATTAGAAAAAAATAGATAAATATCTCCAACCACCGAGAACTTTATATTGTTTTATCTTCCATCAAATTAATCCACTTTAAAATTAATTTTTTTGATATAATATAGAATTAATTAAATGCTCACCACATTAAGGAGTATTTATTTAATATCTGTATGAGAAGATGTATGGATGTGGAGAAGATTTGGCGCTTTATACTCTCTATCTTTGTATATATTCAATTCAAAGATTACAATAATGAAGATTCGATGGTACCAGAGAGTATCAAATGATAAAATTTTAAGAAGAACAAACTACTATAGCATCGAGATTCTGGTGTCGCACGCTCGCCTGTGTTGGTCTGGACACATAACCCACATGCCTGAAGACTACCGATAAATATCCTCTTTGGTAAGCTGACATAAGGCAGAAAAAAACACAGTGGGCAGCGCAAGAGATATACTCGTAAATAAGGACTTACTGCATGAGATGCTGGCCTGAATATAGATTATCGATAAATATCCTCTTTGGTAAGCTGACAGAAGGCAGAAGAAAGTGCAGTAGGCAGAGCAAGAGATATAAGGAATTACGGAATGAAACACTTAGAAACATTAATGCTCAGCACAAATGGAAGTAGAACTGTTGCTAGTTGCAAGTACTTAAGCCCTGGCCCTATATGCAATAGAATATGCCTATCACAAATTTGCTAGCATAGTCATCTCCGGTGGCACCAACCTTATGTATCCTGATCCCCTACTTTATATTGTGCACTCTATTATACTCGTTATGAGTATGAGTAATGGGCATTCAATTCGTTATGCGGTATATTGTGGGATGAATATTTTTGGTCTTTCTGGAGTGATAATGTGTGAGGAGTTGAGTTTCGCAAGATGTTTCCAGTTGTAGTTGAGTGTCACTGTTTGTCAGGTTGATGAGAGCGTGCAACGGGGTTTTTTGTGTTATCAAAAATCGGAAAGAAGTATCGATTTATTTTTTCATGCTAAATATCCTCAGTGAGATACAGGCAAAAGCCTAGTTTACTGGGGATACGACAAATGAAAGGCAACAAACCCAGATCCATTAAAATTATATGTCCAAATCAAATTACCTGTTGTTTTTTCTCAAATTGTGTATATTTCTTGTCATGTGTAATAATAAATAAATAAATAAATTCAATGTATTCAATTGTGTGAAATATTTTTAGGTTTGCCATGCTCCAAGATATTTTCTCTTGTTGTGACTCTTGGAGAACCTGTTGTAATAAGAGACTGGAATATAGTTGGCTTGCCAGTTGACAACTTTTCTATTGAGAATGGTATTATTGTCAACAAGGCTAGAAGATGGTCACTAATGATCGACCCTCAAGGTAAAAAAAAATTAAAGCTGTAAACTTTTTCTTCTAAAAACTATTTCTACTAAATATATATCAAATTAATTATTGACAAAATTCTGTTTTCGTGTTTATTGATGTGTGTTAAGTTGATCAACTATACGAGTATATATGTGTTTATATTCAGTCAGTGGGGCACTAAAACATATATTCTCGAACCAGACAGTATCAAAATATGCTTAGATGAGAGTTCACAACAGTATTCTAGTACCAAGAAGTGCAAGGCGGGGAGTGGAAAAAGACTGAAAAGAGACGAATAAATGCTGTGGAAATGCATGCTATGAAAAGAATACATGACGTGACAATGTATGATTAAATACGACATGTAATGTTTAGAGATGAATGTGAATTTAAGGATGATGCATTAGGTAAGATTAAAAAGAGCATCTTATGATGGTTTGGTCATGTAGAATGAATGAATGAAGAAAGACTAACAAAAGTGTGATCAAGTGAATATAAAAGTCAGAGAAAACATAGGAGTTGTATAAAAAGGTGTATGGGACGAGGCTTAAGACGTGTGTCGCAATAGGAAAGTCTGATGCTATTTCCACTCTGCCTTCCCCGACAGAGAAACGGCATTATGGTATGCATATGTTTTTATTTATCTCTATGGAATTCTTTTAAGTGTTTGTCAAATTTTTTAAGGATATTTCGATGTCCAGGATACCGCATTGGGCCCTCGGAGCCCTGGCCTGTTGTGCAGTAGTATGGGTGTTCTTCTTTTCGGTTAAAATTTGTCTGAGTCTATTTTTTGTTACATCTTAAATTTTTGTATATATCTCTTTTTAAATTTTGTACATACTCCATATGAAATTTTAATTAAAATATACATATTTTAAAGGTCAAAGTTGGTCATATATTGTAACAAATAAATAAATTATGAAAGATTTAAATTGCATGTAAGTAATTCTGTCATTGATCATAATCATTTTCTATATGTTATGCCGAATAATCTAGAAGGTTATTGGCGGCTTTCTGACTGGAAAACACACACTTGATGCGCAAAGAAAAGAAAGCTGCCATCTAGCAAGTAGAGTAAAAATACAACAGTTGTTACTAGATAAAAACCCTCTTCTGCAAAAGATCATTTATGTTTCCTGTTAACTCTCAAATAAATTTTATTAATTGAGTATTATTTTTCAGAACAAGCAAATAAATGGATAAAAAATATGGAAAGGGCGAGAAGTTTAAAAGTCATCAAGCTCTCAGATCCAAATTATCTACGTGTTCTTGAAGCAGCCATTAGATTTGGTTATCCAGTAATATTGGAGAATATTATGGAAACCCTAGATGCAATACTTGAGTCTGTTTTGGTGCTCAACATTTTCAAGAGTGCAGGATTGGATTGTATAAGGCTAGCTGACAATGTTATTGAATACAATAAAGATTTCAGATTTTATATCACTACGAGGTTGAGAAATCCACATTATTTACCTGAAGTTGCAGTGAAGGTTAGTATTTTATTCATTTTCAGAATACTCCTCTTCTGTAAGTCATATCTCTCTCTCTCTCTTATTATGTGCCTTATATTGTGGGATGAATCTTTTGGTCTGACAGGAGTGATGAAGTGTGAGGAGTTTGATTTCACGTGATGTATACATATGTAATTGAGTGTCACTGTTTGTCAGGTTGATGAGAATGTGCAACGGGGTTTTATATAATCAAAAATCGGAAAGAAGTATCGATTTATTTTTTCATGCTATATGTCCTCTGTGAGATACAGGCAAAAGCCTCGTTCACTGGGGACACGACAAATAAAAGGCAACAAACCGAGATCCATTAAAATTGTGTGTCCAAATTAAATTAGCTGTTGTTTTTTCGCAAATTATGTATATTTCTTGTCATGTGTAAAATAAATTAATAAAATTAAAATTAGACTCATTTAAAATGTACTTATTTATTTTACAAAATTCAGCTTTTTTGACAGAATCAAAGTTGTAGATATTAAACCTATGACAACCACCGTAGTCTAGTTGATAAGGCACCTGTCATTCAACTCAAGTTATGGGTTTGATTCTCTTTGGAACCCAATTTATTTTAATAATAATTCCAGTCTGGTTTTTACTGAAGGCCTCTTTAACATCTTTCTGGTTGGTGGAAAGAGATTGCCATATACAACGAATCCCCTAATTTGTATTATATACAACATAAGTGTGTTGCAATAAAATACGATAAAAGTGTAGAAATATAACAACACTGCTTAGTTGCCATTTATTGAAATCTGAGAGAGTAAATTGTGAGAACAACATGAAACTAGATTTATGTACCAAATTTCATATGATTTGATAAGACATTTAAAAAATTCAATTTTCAACAGGTAACCTTGATTAATTTCATGATAACCCCACAAGGTCTGCAGGATCAGCTGTTAGGAATTGTGGTGGCTAGAGACAGGCCTGAACTCGAAGAAAAGAAGAATCAACTCATTGTTGAGGGCGCTAACAATAAGAAAACCTTGAAGAGGATTGAAGATCAGATACTTGAAGTAAAATTTTTTATTCAAGTCACTTATACTGCTCTCATAAGAAAAAATGCAGCTAATGGCAAAAGTTAAGTTTTGAGAAAACTGCACTTTTATGTTTTTCATTGCTGCTTAAAAATGTCGTGATTCATAAACAAAACAGCAGTAAAATGTGATTCATAAGCAAAAACGCAGCAAAGTCATAGGCACCTGCTGTCTTTTTGCTTATGAATCACATTTTATTGTTTTTTTGCTTAGAAAACCTAATATTTTGTAAAATTAAAAAATACATTATGTCAATTTTTGTGTTGAAATAAAAGGTTTTCTGTATTGTTTTTTATGGATTATGGTTAAGAATTTGATATAGAATATTGCCTCATACTTAGTTAAATTTCTGATTTTTTCCCGTTAGTTGCATTTTTGCTTATGGTGGCAGTATAATAGAGTCGATTTTTTAATTACAATTATTTTATATAAGATAGCCCTTTAATTCAAAACAAATTACTGTTTTTAAATACTTGGATGATTGAGAAAGTTCTTTTCTCTTTTCAAGCTGTTATTTAATTTAGGGTTAATTTACTTTTTTTAAAATTACTTTGATTTTTCCAATATATGAAAATCTTTTTCATTATGATTTTTCCAAAAAACAATTTCAAATTATGCTGAGGGGATAAAATTAATAATCGTAAATCGACAATGTTGACCAAATTTTGATAAAGGAAAAGGTCTTTTAACAAAAATAAAAAACTACACTTAAGTCTAGTATATTTTTATAGTATAGAGAGTTGCTGACTAATATTAAAATTCGAAAGGTTTCCTACTTGGGTCATGTACTTAGAGGAGCAAAGCAAAAATTACTGCACCTGACCATCCAAGGCAAAATAGAAGGCCGAAGAGGTGTTGGCAGGAGGCAAATCTCCTGGCTCCGCAATATACGTGATTGGACTGGCATAAGGGGCGTTGGAGATCTTTTTCGGGCTGCCGGGGACAAAGATGTCTACTCTCAAGTGATATTCAATGTTGGGGGAGCTGACATGACACTGAATTATTGATCAATAAATGGAACTAGAAAAATAAATAAATGGAAATATGAATGTTTCGAATTCTATGAAATTAATTTTTTTACAATGTGACAAATACGAGTATAGTGATATTATTAAATTCTTATAATATATTTCAACAGGTACTTTCTGCGGAAGGAAATATCCTTGAAGATGAATCCGCAAATGCAATTTTATCATCCAGCAAAGTGTTATCTGAAGAGATTCAAGAAAAGCAAAAGGTTGCAGCTATCACAGAGTTGGAGATTGACGAAGCAAGATCACAGTATATACCTGTTTCAAAACACAGTTCTGTCCTATTCTTCTGCATATCTGAACTGGCCTCTATTGATCCCATGTATCAATATTCACTGGCTTGGTACGTTTCTGTTTGTGTATTATATTTTATATTAAACTCGGGTATACCAGGAGCTGCTTACGAGTTGCCTTTGGGTTTGACTGTAGCGTGCTCACTGTACGACAGGGCTAACTTACACATTTTTTGACACTATATATGAAGTCAGATTATTAAGTTGCTATTCTGCACCTTTTTTGAACATCAGTTGTTCATTTTGAAGTTTACGCAACCAAGCTCGCTGTATGACTATAGCGAAATGAAAATCTGGCTGTATCCCTTTCATATGTATATTTACAGAATCTGACGTGCAAAATTTACCCTGTTTCCATTCTTGATCCTCAAGTCTGAGCTATTAATCTTCAATATAAGATCTACCAGATGTTTGGAGTTATTTTTAAGACTTATTTTTCAATTTGGAGATCTTCAGTATGTTTTTTTTTTCATCATCAAATACTGTGTTTTGTCTTCATTGGTTTTTAATTGTACCTTTTCCGCAGTTGAGCACTTTAATTTAGTTTAATTGTACCTTTCCAGCATCTAAATTTCTCCATTCAAGTTTATTTTATTGTATATCCTGTGCTGGGTTTATAAGTATTTCTTCTTTTCAATGATCGATTCACGACACCTTCACCGCCCTATTCTGGTTGAATACCATAATTTTCAGGCACTTTTGAGTTATTAAGGCTATATTACATGGCAGGGTTATCTCTGGTTCTCTCAGGTAGTCTTTTTTGGAAAATATCGTCAAAACGTGATTTCCACAAAGCTAGTACAACCTTTCCATGACTATTTCTAATTTGAGATATTCTGAGATAACTTTTCTTCTCTCTCTTAACTTCAGTATAAAATCTGTTAAGCTATTTAATTGGTAAAGATCGCTTCCATCTGTTTGATTCTTTGATATATTCTCTTTGCCTGCCCAATAACCTGTCAACCTTATTTTCTAGTTGTATCTAAGATAATGTATAGTTATAATGAATACATTAAGTAAGAGAAACAGATTAATCAATTGTAATTTATTTTTATCAAACACTGTTTATTCCACTTTTTTTTTTTTGTGACGGTATAACCCTACCGGTTTCTCTCCTGAAGATGAGGTGAAAGCCTTGAAACCGGTAAAGTTATACCGTCACAAAAAACCGTCTTGTTTGCGCTCCCCTGAAGATGAGGTGAAGGCCTTGAAACCGGTACAAGTACGGTTACAAGTACAATAGGGCTAAGAAAAGATCAAGATGGTGAAGATGATGAATACAATACGTTGTTTTTTTCTTTCTAGGTTTATCAATCTTTATCACCAGTCAATAACAAATGCACCCAAAACCGATATACTAAATGACAGACTGGAAAGTTTGAATAACTTTTTTACAAAGAGCATTTATAAAAATGTATGCCGCAGTCTTTTTGAAAAAGACAAATTAATATTTTCTTTTGTTCTTGTACTGGGTTTATTGCGAGCGCAAGTAAGTCAATTGTTAATATTCTTTGATATTTCAAATTGAAAGGTTTAACAAAATATTTATCTTTTTAGTCTACTCGTATTCTCTGTAATCTATTAAAATTAATATTTCAAGCTTAGTATAAATACTTCTTTATGGTACATAGTTATGTTATAATATAATATTTTGTTTATTTAATTTATTTGATTTCTGTTCTCTCAAATAATTTCTTTTGCAGGGAAAAATCAATGAAGAAGTACTTAGTTTCTTACTTACTGGAGGTGTTGCATTGGAAAATCCTTACCCTAATCCTGGACCATCTTGGTTGTCAGATAAGTCTTGGTCAGAAATAGTTCGAGCATCTGTATTACCAGGGTAAGATTTAATTGATTATTTATTTTTGAGGTAATATCCATCTTCGAAATGATGTAAACAGGTAATATCCATTCATGAAAACATCATATATAGAACGAATAAACTACATTCTTATTTTGCATCCAAAATAGTCTTTATTTATCAATTGACATACGTAGAAACCATCACAATATTTCATTGTTGGGATATGCAAAGGGGACACCGTGCCAAATTTTCCTATCATGACTTACTTCTAATGACGTTCCAACACCAACCGGTGTAAGACAAGGAGATAGTTTAAGCCCATTTCTATTTAACTTGGTTATGGATAAAATTATAGAAGAAGTTGCCGACCTTAACCTGGGATACAAGATGGGCGACAATATACTAAACATCGTATGATATGCTGACGATGCCACCATCATAGCCGAATCAGAGGAAGACCTGCAACAAATGCTACATCGATTCCACGCTGCTTCTAAAACATACAACATGTCTATCTCCATCAGCAAGACTAAATGCATGACTCTAGCCAGAGAGCAAGTTGGATGCAATGTGGCGATCAACGATACACCAATTGAACAAATTACAAAATTTAAATACTTGGGTACTAGCATAATGTGCAATAATGACCTCTATGGCGAAGTACTTGAACAATCACAAAAGGCCGCAGCTCTTTCCGGATGTTTAAAGAACACTATCTGGAAAAACAAGTATATGAACATCCAAAGCAAGGTGAGGATATACAAGACCTGTATCCGCCCCATAATGACATACAGCATAGAGTCCAGAGCCGATACTGTCAGAACCAAAAATCTCCTTCGAACCAGCGAAATGAAGGTACTCAGGAGTATCGCTGGCAAAACCCTTCATGATAGAGTACGAAACACAGAAATCCGAAGGAAGTGCGAAGTTGAAGATATTGTCAGATGGGGACGACAGAGAAGAAGGTTCTGGAACGAACATGTATCCAGAATGGCGGAACCAAGAGCCGTAAGAATGGCCAGGGACAGTATCCCCCAAGCAAGCAGACCTCCAGGACGACCTCCCAAAAGATGGAGACAGCTGGCAGTCGACGTCACAAGAGGAAATGATGATGCAGGACCATAACAGGCCAACAGGCCTAAAAGAAGAGGAAGAAGAAGAAGACTTACTTCTTTGGCCTACTCCACATCTGTATATCTTCTATGAGATGCATGGCCACGCAGTAAGGCACTGGACTTCTGTGCGGAAGGTCGCCGTTTCGAACCCCGTGCTGTGCTACTCGCTTCGAATGATACAGGCATTTTTTCCGCCTAATATTTGGGCGTATAAGGATGACTTGGTTCTATCTATTCTTTCAAAAAGAGAAAAAAATCAGGATTGTGTTCTCCGATCGTATCATGATTGTGTTCTTCGGTGTGTCATCGGACCAAGTACGATAGTTTGGTCGGTAAGTTTGCGGTGGTGTGCAACGGCTGCAAAAATAAATTCTACGGCACAGCATGCTTTCCAACTGAATTAAAATTGAAATGACGAAGGTATCCTCAAGTACGAGGCCCAGTACTAAATCTTCTCATCCAGTTCCTTTAGTTTCTCTTACTCTTTACCTTTCCTGTTTTTGTAATATTGAACCTCTCAGTCAAGCACCATTCACTGTAATACAGCCTCTATTTATGACCTTGTTAATATTAAAAATATATTTTGAAAATCAATATTGTCATGTAAACTGTGTTGTACAATAGAAAAAAGGCAAACTCAGAACAAGACACGCCCAACACAATTAAAAAGCAAACTAGGTCATCTTGGTAACAACTTCTTTACAGTACCCAGCGGTAAGTAATACACATAGTTTGTAGAGCGTCGTCTCTGTCATTCATACACGTGTTCCGTCGCGTGCCTCCATTACCAGCACAGCGTTCTGCGCGCCGGGTATAAATACCTTCCACCTGAAAGCCTCTGCTCTTAACCTGTGCTCCGTGGACTTCTTTGAAGTTCGTGAAGATATTTGAAGGTCTAGGAATACAATTGAACGTCTATCAGACATATTTTATAATACTGAAAGACGAGAACAATGTGATGGACAGCGACATGTTATTCTGTTTGTCAGTTATTACCGGACCGGACTGTTAGCGCATCGTGGGACAAAGACGACACTCTACAAACTGTGTATTGCTTACTGCCGGGTATGGTACTTTACTCTTGTAAGAAGTTAAAGGCACATGGAAATCCACACAATCCTCATACTGATTGCACAATCTATATGTAGGAAAACCATTTAGACAGTCGATCAGAGCGTGGTTGTTATTGTGACAGGATTTTGAGTACTTGGGCTTTCAGGATGAATGACGAGTGGAAAGGATTTATGTGAGCTCATGAGTGTGGGTCTCTTCTTGTTGTTTTAATTTTGGTTGTTTTTGTATTTGTGTTTCTGTGTATTTTTTTTGTTTTAATTTTAATTTTTATTCTTATGATTGTGTGCAGTATATTGTGGGATGAATATTGAATTTCGCAAGATGTTTCCAGTTGTAGTTGAGTGTCACTGTTTGTCAGGTTGATGAGAACGTGCAACGAGGTTTTGTTTTTTGTGTAATCAAAAATCGGAAAGAAGTATCGATTTATTTTTTCATGCTAAATATCCTCAGTGAGATACAGGCAAAAGCTTAGTTTACTGGGGATACGACAAATGAAAGGCAACAAACCCAGATCCATTAAAATTGTATGTCCAAATCAAATTACCTGTTGTTTTTTCTCAAATTGTGTATATTTCTTGTCATGTGTAATAATAAATAAAATAAATAAAAATATGACAATGCAATAATGCATATCAACTTATATTCAACACCATTATTCATTCAATACATTCTGTAACTTATCACGCTTTCTTTTAATCTATAAAGATATCTAATCACAGCATACTTTTATAGTTATCATTGTACATTTTTTCGTAATCTAAAACATATTTTAATATGGTACTTTCAATACGAAGGACAATTTTATATAATTTCGTTTAAAGAGCAAACTCTCTTCAAGGGGTGCTTTGACTCGGAACTCGAACCCATGTCTGCCAGCTATAGCAGTACCCGAACCTTGTGGATTATTGCCATGTAGCAATCTCTTCCAACCAACATGTAAGATGTTTATGTCTGAAGTGAAAACCTTCTTTTTTAAGTCCACCGGAAATTAACCCGTAATCTCCGGGTCACAACTAGGTCACAGAGGTACTATACTTGAGAAAATATAGCACGGTCCCTGTGACAGTTCACAAATTTGCCCAAATACAACCTTTTAATGACGTTCAGTAATTTTAATTATTTTATCAACTTTAATATAAGCCTCGATTCTAATAAATAGCAAGTTATTTAGGTAAATACATTACATAAAACTAACAATAATGACAAATTAATGCATCTTGATAAGCAAAAATATGGTAGTTTGTTAAAATCAAATAATATTTGGTGACGTTTGTCAAAAGTCACTACGGTTACGTTACTACGTTAGTCTGCATTGGCTTGGGATGGGGTATACGATAATTGAATTTTCGATTTTTTTATACCTAAACTTAAATGTTCGTAATTAGTATTAATTCATAGTGGATCTTGGCCTATTTAAAGATAGATATAAATCATACGATACATTAGAAAGTCAGTATAATGAAAATAAGGAATTAAAATGTCATGCTAGAGAAAAACAATTTTTCTATTTATAAAAAAAAAAATTCGATTTGTAAAAAAAAACGATTTTACCCCATCCCTTTGAGACATGACATTTCAAATGTCACAGGGACCATCCTACATTTTCTCAAGTATAGTGAAAAACATGCAACCTGCAAAATTAACGCATTTCAGACTCGGACCAAGAAGACTTCATGTAATTAAAATGAATCTTATAATAAAATTACTTAATGTTCGGAACCGTTTTTCAACATAATTCCAAAGATTGACAATAGGAAAAGGAAAATATGACAAATTCTCTATTTTTTATTATAATTATTTATTTGTAAATCAAAATAAATAAACCTTAGATTGTTAATATATTTTTAGATTGGAAAATTTCAAACAGTCTTTTGAAAAAAATATTGTTGAATGGAAAGAATTTTACGATGATGCCAACCCTCATACTATACCATACCCGACTCCATACCAAAATACAAAAGGGTTGATACGTCTTGTGATACTCAGGTAAGATTTTACTTAAGCAATACAACATTTCATGAATATACACTTATAATATGAACTTGTATAATTCTCATTGTTACTAGGAGCCTTAACTCAAAACATTAAAGGAATTCTTTAAGCTTTTTTAAAAGTTAATTGTGATTTACCTTTCTTCAAGTAAGTAAATTATGTTTTGTAATTTGTTTTATCAAACACTGTTTTAATTTCCGAGTCGGTCTTCAGTCTGGCATTTCACATCCTTCCAAGCTAGGCCAAAACTGCGAATTTTCCTATCATAACACAGGTGGATGGCCGTTTAGTCGAATTCCTAAAGGACTTAAAGAAAATGTAATGTAATTCCTAACAAGCAATTTGTTTATGACTTTATTATACTATAGATTGAATCATTTAACATTTCTGAATTGGCAGTGAAAAATACAAATTTAAAATAATATTTTTCAGATGTATTAGGCCAGATAAAATGACACCAATGGTGCAACAGTTTGTTGTGTCAGAACTAGATCAGTCTTACATTGAGCCTCCACCCTTCAACTTAGAAGAGTCGTATAATGACAGCAATTGTTGTTCTCCCTTGGTATTTATCCTATCAGCTGGCTCAGATCCAATGGCGGGCCTTGTCAAGTTATCCATGGAGAAGAATGTTGTGAGCTTTGAAACCATCTCCTTGGGACAGGGCCAGGTAAAAAAAAAACCTTTTAATTATATTAAAGTTATTATTTTACATTCAAAATATTATGATTCGCCTCGATCTGGCTGCTTGTTAAATTTTTCAGCTAATATTCTTGTTAATTTCGATTTAGAGTTATAAAACAACTTCTGTTTTGGTATATCAATTTTATTTTTCAATAAAAAAACATCAATGGTATCTTAACTAATTAAATATTCGCCATTATTTGCAATGACTTGTTGCCATTTATCAAGTAGCTCTTCAATACTTATTGAGTAGAATTCCATTGGTTTTGACGTGACTCTCGAACTAGGTTTTCATTAGAGAAAATTTTCCCCATCAAACTGTTTTGCAGCGATCGAAACAGATGATAATTGCATGGTGCAAGGTCAGGTGAGTATGGCGGATGGGATAGAACAGACCAGCCAAGCTCCAAATTTTTTTTCCTGTGTTGTTACTTTTGTTATATGTCAACCTACTGCCTTTTGCGAAAACTTGGTCGTATGTGATCCATTTTGCAACACCAATATTGATTTTATCAAGAAATGGGTCATTTCTCTGTCATAAAAGAAGACTTTTTGCTATCGATAAATGATTTTTCTTGTTTATTTCACTAATAGTGTGTGGAACCCAAATACGCAGCTTCCTGATTTTTCCCATATTTTCTTAGTGAGACGACATATGGTGGATTGTGGCATGTTTAACTTGTCTGCTAATTCTCAAGTACTTTAGCGTGAATTGCGTTCCACATTGATGCTTCATCATCCAAGTCTGATGAGGGAACCGGTCTGGGTTCATCCGTCAATGACATATCTCAATGAAAAAAATAACATACATGCGAATGACCTCCGAATAGAGAAGTTTCATGTACTTAGCTCCTAAGTCATTTGATGCATTACCAAAAGCCATAAGAGATATTAAAAGACATGATAAATATTAAACTGCAATTAAAAAGTGGCCGATAGAATTCAGACCAGATTTAGTAAGATACTATGTCTAAATAAGATGAAAACTAAAATGGATTCCAAATCAAGATGGAAAAATATTTCTTATGCAGTGTCTTTCCTTTGAAAAACAAATGTTTCTAATTTAAATACTCTGTTATGTATGTAATGGAATTGTGGTGGAATTTTTTATACTTTTTATAAGTTTCTTTAAGTTTTTATTTTGTTTTGTGTTTATTATTTGTTTTATGTAAACTATTTGCCTTAGGATGCATACACCTAGCTAGACAGAATAGTGCTTTGCATATACTAATGTGTATTATTGTAAAAAAATTTAAGTGTATCATAAATAATTTTTTTTTAAATCTTCACACAGAAATAACAATTTGATTAGATACAAACTTCAAGATAATTTTCTTACATACATATATACCATCAAGCCATTTCCCTGTTAGGGTAGGCAGAGAGAAAGAGCACCAAACTTTAGTATCTTAACATACTTCCTTTGCCTCCTCTAAATCCATACATTTTCTCATATAGCTCCTTCTGATTCTCCTTACCTTTCTTTTCTTCAACATTTCATTCACTTTAGTCAACCATATTTTTCTCCGTCATGGTAGAGGAGGATTTGAATGACTGACTTAATAAATTTATAATACAAGCAAAAGCTTGCAAAATATATTTGTTTAGTAAGTGTTTTGTGTTCTATGCGCTCAACATGTTCAAACCACTTAAACCTGCTCTTTTTCACCCTACAGATAAGTGTCCAGTCATAATTAAATAAGTTTTTTTAATAACTATCGATTAAATGGTTGCATCCAGGGTCCCATAGCATCAGATATGATCCAGCGAGGAATAGTGAGTGGCGGCTGGGTGGTCCTGCAGAACTGTCACTTGGTGGACAGCTGGATGGGAGAGTTGGACCGCCTGTGCTCCGAGGTTATCATACCCCAGAACACTCATACTGACTTCAGATGCTGGCTTACAAGTTACCCTTCAAGAACTTTCCCTGTCTCCATATTGCAGAATGGTAATTAAAATTGTTATTTATGAAAAAATTGTCAATTTTCATACACCGTTAAATACCTATTGAGATTCTGATGAACTATAATGTCAGTTATAATATAGGAAACATCAAAAACCCACAAACGTTAAAAATTTTAGGAATATCAAGTGACAAGTAGTTACATTTCTTGGACATTCAAAATATATATTTGAACCCCTGAGAGCTTTACTTTTTCTTTGAAAGAGTGTTTTAGAAGAAATACTGTATATGTAACATTTACGGTTGGTTACAGTGCGGCAACACAATAAATATATTAAATAAATGAAAATTTAACTGCACTTTACCTGTATTGAAGATAGCTGATGGTGTAAATGGAAGGTGGTGAGGCAGGTGGCGAGGAGGATAGATGTTATTGTTTGAAAAGGGAGTCACCTTGTATAAAAACATCAAGTGACTGTCCTACTGGGATTCTTTCTTTTTTCTCTCACTAAAAACCTTTCCAATGAGGTTTGTTTTTGCCTGCATTTAAAAAAAATTATGAAGTGAGACGTGACATTGTCATTGAAAATGTATGTTTGAAAATAGAATTGTTTGAGATGAGAGACGTTCGAGAACCAAAGTTCCACTGTACATAATGTCATGTTTACACGAGCTTAGTACTTGTCATTAGTACTTATCGTTTGTACTAAGCTGCTTAGTGACAACAAGCATATAAGATTTAAGATTTACTAATGCTTAGTACCCACTAATATGCTTGTTTACACGTGGATACAAGTGCGAGTGAGAAGTACTAATGACAAATAATAAGCTCATCTAACTCATCTCATCAAATAGTAATAGATAGAAAATATTAATTTACAGTTATCAATTTGATATGTTATACTTGTGCTTTGAAATAATCATTTTTACATTCATAAAGTGTTATTCACTTGATCGTTTTAATTGAACAATAATAAAATTTGATGTTTCAGTAAATATACAATACAATAAGATGACTGGAGGTGCCATATTGATGTATGATTCTATAAATTAAGAAACACTCTTGATTATTGAAATAACAGAATCAATTGGGTATCTCAATTAATATACTGGACTTTTCGATGAATTGAATCATCGATATTTATTAAATAATTAATATTTTTTTCATTTGAATAATAACATCTATAATTTTCAGGGGTGAAGATGACAAATGAAGCACCCAAGGGATTAAAAAATAACTTATACCGTTCTTATACTTCTGATCCCATTAGTGATACTGAGTTTTATAATAAATGCCCTCGCACGGATGCTTGGACACGTCTTCTTTACTCTTTGTGCTTCTTCCATGCCCTTATTCAGGAAAGGAAAAAGTTCGGACCACTGGGTTGGAATATTCCTTATGAATTTAATGAGTCGGATTTGAAAATATGTGTGATGCAATTACAGGTAAAACTTTTATTAAATAATAAAGTATCTCAAATATTTGTAACGCTTATTAAATAACTGCTATTGTTTTATAGTTAAGCTAGCAGTTAATTCGCTAATATTTAGATTGTAGAGCTTGAGAAACCATTATGAGCATTGTTCAGATCAGAGATGCCCAACCAATCAATCGCAGCATGCTTTTAACCCTTCTTTTCCTGTGATGTGTAACTAGTACACATTGCTTCTAAGAACTTTAATATCGCTATAAATAAAATAAATACTGGGTTCAGATTTTAGGTATTCCTCCGTAATACATTTACGCATTGAATGAAAAAAATAATATTAATAATAATTAGCACTTATCGGCCACATCAGAGATATTTTGTGAAAATCGGGAATAAATTCACCAATACAATCAAATGTGTGACGTAGGTATATTCATTCTAAAAAACAGCTATGGGTGAGAAAGTTACGCTATTCACATCTCACTCTACTTCGGTATATGGGAACGTAAGAAACAGATTCTCAGTCTCTTCTTTTTATTATTATATCTGATGTTTTTCATGTACACTAGCAATCGATCGATCAAGATGTTACCCTCCAAAAAAAAGGAACTCACGTAAAAGAAAGACTAAGGCAGCCCTGATATAGACCCTTTAAACTCCCTAAAAACATATATGCTCGTAAATCAACTTTAAAAGTATTTTCCTAAACTCTTAAGTTTCAACGAAAGCGCTGTAGTGGTTGGTTAATTAATTTTTATATTTATCATTGTCTTCAAAGTTTTTTAAAGTGTTAATATGTATCATTATTTGTTTAAATTTGTAGGGTTTTATGACTATTTCAATAAATAAATAATTTTCACACTGAATTGTGTCCAAGTTGATAAAACGTTTATTGCAAAATTTAAATGTTTATTGCAAAATTTAAACATTACTGTTTTCCATATTCTAGTACTTATGCTACAAAAAAATCGCAACAGCCTTATTAAAGCACTTAGCAATTTTCGTACTCAGTGTCTGGAATAGCCTGTAATTATTTTGTTGTATTCTGCTTGATCTGTTCCACATCCCCAAATCTCTTTCCATTTCAGTTTTGAGAACAGTCAGGAATTGCAGGGAGTCATGTCAGATCTATATGGAGGATGAAAGACTTTTCCAGAGACAATACCATTTTCTCTCAATCTCCTCATTACTCTTAGATACTCCATCATCTAATGTAGAACGTAGTCGAGATAAATTGTCTTGACATTTTATTCTTTGGTTTTTCTTGTTCTGATATTTTCCATTGAGAAGACTTGCCTTTTGTCTTAGTTCGTAGCCATGGACTTTTCGAGAAAATCAGGCCCATAGCTGACTGTTTCAAATGTGTTCTGGGCGATATCCATTTAGAGATCTTTCTACTATCGCGACAAGAGCCATGAAATTAATTTTGCATCCACAAGAGTCAAACCCATATGTTGAGTTGAAATTTCTGAAACAATACTTTTTGGAATGCTTTTGAATTCTTCTTGTTGTAACAAATTATGCTCTTTATAGGATGGATACCTAATTAACTAATAATGTCTTCTTGAAACTTTTCGCACTCAAACTGTGCAAGTGTGTAAAAAAATGGTGCAAACTCATAGCTCAACACACAGGATTTTACTTCCTATTCCTAATAAGGTTTTAGAAATAACTAAGGAGTGGGTCATGAAATATTACCCCCATATAAGAATTATATATTTGAAATTTTTATTTTCCAGATGTTTTTGACAGATTATGAGGACACTCCATTTGAAGCTTTAACATACCTAGCGGGTGAATGTAACTATGGAGGAAGAGTGACAGACGATAAAGATAGGCGACTGTTACTTTCCCTATTGTCAATATTTTACACAGAAGAAGTATTAGAAGATTCCAAGTGGGTATATTTTCTCATATAAAATATAATTGAAATTTTTCAGATGTTGACAAAAAGGACACTATAGTTCGGAAATTCTAGGATGAGTCCTGTGACAGCTCACAAATTTGCCCCAATACAACCTTGTAACGATGTTCAGTTATTTTATCAACTTTAATATAAGCCTCAATTCTTATAAATAGCAAGTTATTTAGGTAAATACATTATATAAGGTTGTATTGGGGCAAATTTGTGAGCTGTCGGACTCATCCTAGAATTTCCCTATAGTTTGATTTACACATATTGACCCTTTAATATCTTTTTGACATTAGGGGTGGCCTTTAAGTATGTTTCTGGTTGATTAGAAGAGATTGTTACATGACAATAAGCCCACTAGATTGTACTGTATATAACGAAAACAATACAATACGAAGGTCACCAAAAAGTCTCAGACATCCTGCCCCTTATGCAAGACATGACAAGCAGTCAGTGGAGAGGTTTTGTGACATTAGCGTACTCCATACTGGGATTATATTATTGTATTCTGTTACACTTTTTTTTGTATACAGTACAACCTGGTAAGCTTATTGTCACTTGTCAATTTCTTCCAATCAACCAGATTGCAAACATAAGTAAATATTTGTTACTGCTGATAAAAACTAACAATATTTTCTTGACTTAATCTCATAATGGCTACTAATTCAAGTCAATGGGGCACTAAAATATGTACTATGCGTATCCAGAAAGTAAGTGTACTGAGGCTCTCACGACCGGAATGGATTTTATTTTCGACATGTTGGCTACACTTCCGTGTAGCCTGACCCTTCCCCTCCGCAACGAGACCGGTTCGAGGTCAGTACGTTGAGAAGTGTCGACGCGACAACACGTTTCGTGAAAAATGTCAATCCAATCTCCCGCCAAGTGCAAAATACGCGGCGTCATCCGTTATCTCGTTTGGAAGGGAAAACCTCCGGTTGAGGTTTATAATGAGGGGAAAACTGCATATGGTGATAAAGCTATGAATCATACGAGTGTGTACAAGTGGTGTCGCGAGTTTAAAAACGGTCACGTCACACCTCTTCACCCTCCGCCAAAAAGTTCAAAACCACAATTTCAGCCAAGAAAATCATGGCATCCGTGTTTTAGGACTGTCAAGGCATAATTTTAATTGAATATATGCCTCAAGGGGAGACCATCAACCCTGTAAGATACTGTGAGAACCTAAAAAAATTGCGGAGGGCGATTCAGAACAAGAGGAGAGGCATGCTGACAAAGGGAGTCTGCCTGCTGCACGACAATGCCAGACCACACACGGCCAACGCCATGAAGGAACTGCTCGCCTCGTTTAAATAGGATGTCCTGAACCATTCCGGGCATTCCCTTGACCTAGCACCTTCAGATTACTATCTCTTTACCTCCCTGAAGCTGCACATGGGTGGAAAAAGGTTTTCAACCGACGAGGAGGTAAATGAGGAGGTGGAGAAGTGGACGGAGGGGTTGGCGGGAAACTACTTCGAGGAAGGCATCAAAAAGTTGATACCCCGCTTCACCACCTGCATTGAGAGGAATGGCGACTTTGTCGAAAAATAGCTTACATATGTACTACGGTAACTACATAATTTTTTTGTTTAAATAAAAAAAATTGTAACCTACAAAAATTCAGTACACTTACTTTCTGCATATGTCTCGTACATAATATTCAAACCAGACAGTATCAAAATTTGCTAAAATGATGGTCTACAATAGTATTTTGGTACTAACTTTGATGAATGAGAGTGAACCATACTGATAAGAGCCAAATAAATGTTGTAGAATGTATGCATTAAGAAAGATACATAGAGTCACAATGTATGACAGAATACGGAATGAAGTGATTAGGGATGAATGTGAACTTAAGGCTGATGTGTTAAGTAAGATGAAGAAGAGTATGCATAAATGGTTTGAATATGTGGAACTAATGTATGAAGAAAGACTAACAAAACAGATACATAGTGCAAATGTGAGTGAAAGACGTGTGAGAGGAATACCAAGGTAAGTATGGTTGGATCAAGTAAATTATATTTTGAACGAAGGAAATGTAGAGTCAGAGAAATCGTAAAAGTTGTACGAGAAGGTGGACGGATGTGAAAGAGACTAAGGATGTGTGTTGAGATAGGAAAGTTTGGCATTCTGCCCACCTTAATAGGAAAAGGCGTGATGGTATGTTTTTATAATTCACATATTATTTTTTACCATTGTAATTTGTTCAACAGTGTTTATTCCACTTAATATAACGGTATAACCCTACCTTGTTTGTTCTTCCCTGATGATGAGGTGAAAACCTTGAAACTGGTGGAGTTTCACCACATCATCGGGGAAGCATAAACAAGACTGAATTATTTGTAATTTGTTTTTATCAAATACTGTTTATTCCACTTTTTATAACGGTATAACCCTACCGGTTTCAAGGCTTTCCCCCCATCATCAGGGGAGCACAAATATTCAACATTATACCGTTATAAAAAGTGGAATAAACAATGTTTGATAAAAACAAATTACAATGTCTAAACCTCCACAATGTTAATGCCTTAACTATAGATAATATATCGTCGTTGTTCTGTGAAAAGCATTAGTCCAAATATTGAGTTTTGAGATAAATGCAATTTAAGTTACGCAAGGCGATGTAAAATCAAGTTATTTCATTTTTTATCTTTTCATAACAGCGAAACCATATAAATTTTTGGACATAAATGTTTTTTCCATGTGTAGATATTTTTATTTTAAGTAAAATGACATCAAAAAGTCATTTTAAGCAAAAATGGACTGAAATAGCTTTTCACAGAACGACGACCATATAATAGACTGAATTATGTTATTTTTTAGCTATTCCTTTTCTCCAAGTGGAATATATAAAATGCCAGCAATATTAGACCAGCCATCTGTTATTGAACATATCAGAGCGTTGCCTCTCATACAAAAGCCAGAAGTATTTGGACTCCATGAAAATGCTGATATTACAAAAGACAATCAGGAAACTGGAGCGGTAAGATTTATTCATACTGTTTTAACGTGTTCCTCGCGGGAAGCACAAACGCCTGTGATCTGATCTGTAGCATTCCTTTGTGTATTTTACGTAAGCCGTGATGAGTGCATCTAAATAAAAACTAGTCGTTTCTTTAACACATTGACTGCTGACTAATTAATTTTATAATTACTGCGCTGTTAAAAATGCAAGTATAGTTTATTGCATTGTAAACCTTTCGCTTCAATTACATTTAGTCTCCAATATATCTAAATTCCTATGTACTAGGCGTGTCCAGAAAGTTAAGAACGATTGCGCACCATGCCCTGCGCCGATCCCCCACCACCACGATCGTATGCGCACCAGTTAGCTCCTTCCTTCGCTTCTGTGCGAGTCGAGTTTTGTTGCTGAACGGTCGTGCGTCTTTGTTCTCTAACCTTTCAAAATGGCTGCGCTCATCGAAAATCCCGCCAAATGTGAAGTGCGTAGTGTCATTCGTTTTCTGAATGCACAAAATATTCGACCTATCGAAATTTATAGGCAACTTTAAGCACAGTATGTTACATGAATCTTTCCCACAAATTTCACAGTCACTCCTACATGAAATAGTGACAGAGCACCTTGGCTACAAAAAAATGTGCGCTCGGAAAAGAAAAACCGAATCTCAACACCAGAAAAGTGAGGGCAACAGTTTTTTTGGGACCGAAAGGGTTTGACCCACGTGGAGTTTATGCCAAGAGGACACACAATAAACTCAGAGGCCTATTGTGAAACTCTTCAACGACTTAGACGCGCCATCCAAAACAAGAGACGTGGAATGTTGTCGGGAAAGGTTGTTTTGATTCATGACAATGCGCGGCCTCATGCATCAGCACGAACGCAGCGAGAACTTCAACGTCTTAAGTGGGAAATTTTTGGACATCCTCCTTACAGCCCTGACTTGGCACCGAGTGATTTTCACTTATTCCCGAAACTAAAGGAATTTTTGGGTGGAAAATAGTTTGCAAACGATGAAGACCTCAAACAAGAAGTGACATCCTGGCTCAAATCTTTGGCGGTAGAAGAGTATAACATCGGAATTGAAAAATTGGTTCCACGTTACAAGTGCCTTGACAGCTATGGCAACTACATTGAAAAATAGAGTAAGGTAATAACTGTGACTTTGTAAATAAAGTTTTGTGTTGATATCTTTCGTTTTTATTTAGTTATGCCAAAACGTTTTTTAGTTCCTGGACGACCCACGTATTTTATTAATAACCAACCTATGTTCATTGAAACTATTTTATTTTGAAGCATGAATCTCATTCCAATAATTCATTTTATTTTACATTCCATTATTTCTGGATAATGTAGGCAACTGGACAAATGTTGGCATGGCTTCTACAATATAACTACATTACAAAGAAATTAAAGCTGTTTGTACCATTTTAGCTTCTATTTGGCACCCTACTGACGCAAGTCCAGATCACTGGGGGCTCTGGTGGAGGAGAGGGGGGTGATGGAGGCATTGTGGAGCTGGTGAAGGACATAATGGGTAGGCTGCCCGCACTCTACAACGTGGAGGAGGTTTCCCTCAAATATCCTGTGTTGTACATGAACAGCATGAATACTGTGCTCAGACAGGTAGTTCCATTATTCTGGTTATTGCATTGCATTTTGTTTTAATAATAATAATAAAAGGACAATTTATATATTGCCGTTTGGAGAGCAAACTCTCCTTGTACCGGACAGGGTACAAATAGACTGTAGTGTAGGTGCGTTGGTTGCTGCGCCGCACTCGGAGAATTTAGGTAGCGAATTCCAAAGCGTAGATCCAGAAGAAGAAGAAGGAACCGGGCTGGAGAGATTCTTCTCAGGCAGGTCGAAGTAGCGGGTCTCAAAGTAAAACACAGTAGAGTCGGTTGTTACTGAGAATATAATTTTTCCCTAAAAAGGGACCCTGTCAGTCGGTCATCACAAGCACCCATTCCCCGCAAAATACAACAACTTTCGGGGTTTTGAGCGCTGCTTAAGCCGACCGGCCCGTGACCTACTCACGATGCCCCGCCCGCAAGTCCTTTATTTCCCTTGCGGTCGCGAACACGATCGGAGTCAAACAAACATACAAATTTACAAGAACATTTATCGAACATTTCAACAAATTCAAACGAGTATAGTATATTAAACATTACATTTATCAAAGATTTACATATGATTATACCACATACAAGTCTCTCCGCCTAATCACAAGGGGTGACCGCACATGTCCCATACACTCCTCAAGGGTGCTCTAACACGGGACTGAAAAAGAAAAAAAACAAGATAGTGAAAGTGACCTCAATAGAAAACAACCTGTACTAAATCAGTTGTAAAGTTGAAGATATTTATTTTACACTTCATTGCAAATACAATCTGACGGGCTTATTACCAGGCGGCAATATCTTCCAACCAACTAGACAAAAGTAAATAAAGCAATATGTTATTTATAGTTAAGGCATTAACACTGTGGAGGTTTAAATACATTGTAAGTTGTTTAGTCCAACACTGTTTACTCCACTTTATATAACCCTACCTTGTTTGTGCTTTCCTGATGATGAGGCGAAAACCTTGAAACCGGTAGGGTTATACCGTTATATAAAGTGGAATAAACAGTGTTGGACTAAACAAATTTCAATAAATAAAGCAAGTAACATGGTCGTATAAAATATTCAAAAGATTATTCATATTTATGAAATTTATGGACATATTAAATGTATCGGACGTGTGCCGTCACCCGTGTGTGTGGGTGTGTGATATGAAAAGGACACTGTGTGTAGATCTGTATTATTAAACTTGTATGTTGTAATTCATAATTCATTCTATATGTTTGCTATATTTGTATAATCATTGTATATGTAAATGTTGATATATTTTATATGTAAATATGTATGTTTGTTTGACTCCGATCGCATTCGCGACCGCACTGGAAATATGTGACTTGCCGGGCGAGGCGATCGGAGTAGGTCGGGGGCCAGTCGGCGTAAGCAGGGCCCAAAACCCCGAAAGTTGTTGTATTTCGCGGGCAATGGGCGCTTGCGACGGCCGACTGACCATTAATATAGAGGGTCCCCCAATTTGGAAATCTTCTCACTTCTTCGGAAAAATATATTCTCAGTAATACCGATTTTACCGTGTTTTTACTTGAGACCCGCTACCCTACATCGACTGCCTGAGAGGAATCTCTCCTTGCTCTTCTTCTTCTTCTGCTGGATCTTCGAAACGGAATTCGCTACCTCGATTCTCGGAGCGCTACGCGGCGACCAACCACCTATCTACAGTCTTTGTACCTGTCCGGTACATTAAAGTAAAAGTGAGATATCATCAATCAAGGGAAAAGATGGTGGAGAAAAAAGAAAAATCAAGAATGAAACATGCTATATTACTGACTGAAGATTAAGAGTTTTTTCAGTCGCTTCTTAAAGCATACCAAGGAGGAAGGGATAGTTAATGCAGTCAACATATATAATCAGATATGGTGTTTTCTCCCAAGATAAATTATGCTGGTCACTACCTTGGCTTTGTTGATAAAGTTTTATCTTCAATGTTATTGTTACATCTCAACGTAGGCCATTTTAACATTGTAATGAAACCATCTGACAGACTATTATTATCATACAAGTGTGGTTATCTTCTCCAAATATGTCAGCAAAAATGAACTAAAGTTTAATGAAATCTATTACAAAAATAGTGTTATCGAACCAGTTGTCATGTTTGAAAAGCTAATATTTATATATCATTTTTAGGAATTGATCCGCTATAACAAATTGCTGTCTGTAGTGAAGCGAACCTTGCACGGAGTACACCTGGCTGCGCAGGGCTTGGCTATCATGAGCCCTGAGCTGGAGAGTTGTTTTGATGCCATCGTCAAGGGAGTCGTGCCTGGGGTCTGGTCCTCCAAGTCTTATCCATCGCTTAAACCTTTGGGATCTTACGTGACCGATTTCTTAGCAAGGTATTTGGTAGACTTATTTATTTTCTCCTTTATGAATGTATTGTATTACATTACACTTTCGTTGTAAATAGTACAACCTGGTGGGTTAGATATTGCTGTTAGAAAACCAACTGGGATTCTTTTAAAAAAAATCTGGATTTCAACAAAAATCAAACTCTTAACTTCCAGGTTGGAAGTCAGGTTTCTTATCAAATAGAACATAGAGGCTAACGAACAAGGGATGGTAACTTTTAAAAACAGTATGGCAATTGATTTTTTAAACTAACATCCCCTAGCCCCATTTAAGACAATGATATACTACCATCCTGTGAATTTAAGTCGCTATCTATCGCTACATGCCGAACAAGACAGGATTGTTTATTTTATAAAATAGATATAAAACAAGATTTGGACTCATTAGGACTATTGATAATCGAACCAACTCATTGATATTAAATTTCCCTTAAGCAATTTCTTCCGACCATCCAGTTTATCTTGGATACATTAAACTGTTTTATTTTTATGTCAAGATTTTTTAGTGTTATCATCATACGTGAAGACTATATTTTTTATTCATGAATTCAGGATTTATAGGAAGTTAAATGATATAAAAAAAAAACATTTTTTATGTAATATTTAATCGTAACTAACAAACCACACAATTTCAAATTAACATACATTAAAAATGTAAAGAAGTAACCTTTTAAACATAAATTAAAATGACAATGTCAAAAATACATTAAAGTAGGTAACAAACATATTGATAAATAAATCAAATGTATAAATTCACATCACAAAAGTAAAACTAAGTAATTATTTTCATCTCATAGATACATTTTCAATATTTCATGTCAGGATAGTAAATATTCCTTCATGACTATTGATAGTTAATAATGTCATATGAGCTACATACCATAGTTCCAAAATCCGTTAAGAGCTTTGGACTTTTATGAGACTGCTGATAAACCTAGGGTTAGTGGGATTTCAGCGCCAAATGTTTTTTTTATAATATGAATAAATAATCAGATTTTGTAACTATTATATATACCTATGATAATGTCATATGAGCTGCATAGTTCCAAAATCCGTTCAGAGCTTTGGACTTATACCAGGTCTGTAAATATGAAACCAGAATTTGCTCATAGATGGCTCTAGTTGTCAATGTAGTGACTGTCAAACCGTGTAATTGGCGCCTTTTGCTTGTGTTTACATTTGTCAAAGACTTTTAACTCGCAACAATACAAGTTTAATACAACTACATATGTTTTCATAGCGTTGAACATGTCTGTTTTTGTGCCTGAAAACTACGATTTGCGGATAGCATTGATTTTCTGTTACCATTTAAAGACAAATAGCATTGAATGCTTGTCGAAGCTTACGGTGAGCATGCTCTAGGAAAATCACAGTGCTTTGAGTGGTTTAAAAAATTCAAAAGTGGCAATTTTGACGTGAGAAACGAAGAATGTGGAAGACCACCGAGAAAGTTTGAAGACGCCGAATTGCAAGCATTGTTGGATGAGGATGACACTCAAATGCAACAACAACTCGCAGATCAATTAAATGTGACACGAGAAGCCGTCTCCATATGTTTGAAAGCCTTGGGAAAGATCCAAAAGGTGGGAAAATGGGTTCCAGTGTCAGGACTTGGGTACGGCCGACCAATTAGTTTATTGTAGTTAAAAAATAACCATTAAAAATAGTGAACCAGAGCAGTCAAAGGGAGATCTTGCGTCATTTTCGAGAAGGATTGCTTCCTATTGTTTCAAACTTGACTGCCTCGACTGGCTGGCTTTGTCTTCCCATTTGTATAGAAATACACGACACTTTATGAGGATCGGTAATTAGTGTTCCGTCCTACGATCTGATTTATTGCAGTCCCAGATAACTATTGTTACTAAGAAAAGAAATAAAACTTTGCGCAAGATATATTTCAGAGGGTGTATGCGCTTTTATGACCGCGATTGTTATGCGAGAAAGAAAAAAAAAAGGGGTCAAAAATTTCTCTTCTCCTTTCTAAAGAAATACGTCGCGCTTAATTTATTGCGGACATAGTTAAATATGGATTCCACGGTAAGAAGACAAAAAAACACTTCACTCGAGATACATTTCAAAAGAAGTGACTAGTGTCCCTTAAGCAATTTTAAGTGTCGCCTTTAGGGTTACCGGATGTCATACAAAAGGGATTCTCGACTTAATTACGCTGCGAAAGTTTAAATATACTATTCATTGGCAAAAAAGATTTATGATTTTTTTAACGGTCGCGAGCAACTTTCTAAAGAGTTCCAAAATGGCGGAGCTTGGGGAGATCCCTTAAATAAAGGAACCGCGATCTCCCCACATCTATCCTCGCCACGAAGTTATCAAGTCAACATCATTCTCGTCTTGACGCTGTTCGCGAACTTGAACAAGCTTTTCTCACATTTGATTGTTCATTCTTATTTGATACAATTTGTCCGGTAAATTCTGGAGGAACTGAGTCGTGTGGGTGTATTACGGCACGAATTGGCGGTCGCCAACCACTGAGGGAATTTCTTCACATCAGCGGCCCTGTAGTAACAGTATAAGGTCAGAGGGCCATATACGAGTCGACCTGGTCATACACTTGAAGCGGATCTGGGATAATACATTTTGTCCTGTATTGGAGTAAGATCAACCTTATTTATCCTCTTTTGCTTGTCATTTTATGGTGATATTTGAGTATTCTAGAGATTGGCGAGATCTAATCTTTGAGAATTGACACATTTCCGCAACGGACTGTTGTGTGATAATAAATTACTTCGACTGCCTGTCCATCTGAAAGGTTAGCGGAGTAGCAGCGAGAAATCTGCCCATTTGATTTTCCTGACGGAGTATCAGCTCGTCAGGATTAAATATATAACCAATTAACAGCAAATATGTGTTTCATTATGTATTTATACCTACCCAAGCACTGACGAATGCCTACCTCTTCCCACGACATCTTGAGATCTTATTGAGCCTTGTTTTACCTATACTGAGCTACCGGAGTAAGAGTCATACATTGTAACATCCAGGCTTTTAGTAATCCAACTTAATTAATTAAAGGGTAAAAAGTCTGAAACTGGCGCCCAAGTATATGAGGAATAAATATCCCCGCCATGATCCGCAGAAGACTAGTATAGGAGAGGTTTAATTCCTCATTAATTACGTGTTCGTCAAGTGGTTTAGAGTAAACCAATGCGAGTGATGCGAACACCTAGGGAAGGATTGTTCATGCCTCAATGATACTGTGAGAATAGCAAGATGAGTTCACCTTTCTTCTCCTCGCCATAATCTCTACCCTGCCCCATCATGGATCGTTCTCCGAATAGAGGGGCCGTGCCGGAAGAACGTTTTGTTCGCACTTTTTGCAATAACTAATGGTATAAGGCAAAGGGAACAACCTTTAGGTTAAAAGTACAGATAGGTTGTGGCAGGCTAGAAGCTAAGCGCTGCTTGGTGTAGTTTACACCTAGGTTATAAACCACCTAGTTGGACAGGTGGTATGGAGAGGGTATTCTAGCCAATCAAACGCTGGGCGATATTTCAGCAACAAATTAGCGCCCCGATTTGTCAAGTGTGTGGTCACAAGGTAAATTTCCGACACAATATATGAACTGTCTGACCTGAAGGGGAAAGTGGCAGGTAAATTTCGCGTCAAAGACATCGCCAAGGTGGAATAAAGGCTCCATTACGGTGAATTGACGCGAGAGCTGCCGTGGCACTTGTGGTAATTCAGTTTTACCAAATTAGGTTTCCATGTTCCAAGAAAAAAATATGGTGGCGCTCAATAGACCATGCGCTGGACAATGAGTGGTGATTTTTGCTGATAGCATAGCGTTTGTATGCGCGTCTTTTGATAGAGCGTCGACGCTCACTTCCTCATGATGTCACATTGGATACATCCTTACCAATTCCTTATCCTGTTCTATCAAGGGTCGCTCACCTGGCACTAGGTCGTATAGGTTGAATGGAAGGCAGCTCCATGATAGGGAATGAGTGGGGTTGCTACCGGGGTTTGGGAAGTGCTGCTGGGAAGTATGAATGAAAAGGATTGGGTGCGTGCTTTGGTGGGGGGGGCTTTCGATGGGATATCCTTTAATTGTGAGGCTTCGGCCAATGATTTTTTTTTGTTGTTGTTTTGTATATTTTTTTTTTTTTTTTGTAACTGTCAGTCCGGTCTAGGTGGGCAGGCGTCCGCGACGCCATCGGTACACGGAGGTGCATAGTATGATATGACTACGTCATGCACATCTTGGCTCCGCCCGTTGGTTCTGCGGCCGTCGCACCGACGACTTAGGTGGGCGCTCGCGGCACCATTGGTACCAGGACCTCCATAGTAGTGTGTATGGACTCCGCCCTTTGGGTCCGCAGGCGTCACACTGGTGACAAAGGTTTTATTGTCAGTCCGGTCTAGGTGGGCAGGCGTCCGCGACGCCATCGGTACACGGAGGTGCATAGTATGATATGACTACGTCATGCACATCTTGGCTCCGCCCGTTGGTTCTGCGGCCGTCGCACCGACGACTTAGGTGGGCGCTCGCGGCACCATTGGTACCAGGACCTCCATAGTAGTGTGTATGGACTCCGCCCTTTGGGTCCGCAGGCGTCACACTGGTGACAAAGGTTTTATTGTCAGTCCGGTCCAGGTGGGCAGGCGTCCGTGGCGCCATCGGTACCCGGACGTAGGTAGCATGGTGTGGGGACATCATGCGTATCTTGGGTCCGCCCGTTGGTTCTGCGGCCGTCGCACCGACGACTTAGGTGGGCGCTCGTGGGCACCATTGGGACAAGGACGACCGTAGTTTTGTGCGTGGACAACATGTACAACTTGGCTCCGCCATTTGGGTCCGCGGGTGTCGCACTGGTGACAACGGTTGTGGAGTAGGCTCCAACCAATCAGCGAAAGGCTTACGGATGGCCTATATACATCCAGTAGGAGGCTTACGGATGGCCTATATACATCCAGTGGAGGCTTACGGATGGCCTATATACATCCAGTGGGGGTTGTTGAGTGTGACTCCAACCATGGGCGTCATGAACCCAAATTTGCATGTGCTCCCGGTCTAGGTGGACGCTCATGGCACCGTCGGTGCCCGGATAACCATGGTATTTTATGGATCATGCGAGTTTTGGCACCGTCCGTGATGTGGGTGGGCGTCGCACTGACGACTCTGGCTAGCACGAGAATTGGCACTAAAGGGATGACGATCCCCGAGGTGATGATATTATAAACACATATTTGCTGTATTGTATAACCAAGTGTAACTGTTTCTTGTCAGTTTTTAGACCTGGAGGAGGCCTATAGTCAGATGTCGCCCCTATGAGTGGTGTCTCAGGGCCGTGTAATGGAAAATCGTATGTTAAATGTGTCTTATATAGTCTCATTATTGATATATCGCCAGACTTGTATCTTGCAATATCAAAGATCACCAGACAAGCGGGAGGAAACTCACCTTGCTTCCTTAATTCAAGTGATTAGGTTAAGAAACTAAATCAGTGCCCCTAAAAGTGCAGACTATCGGATCCGGTTCTGGGGAAGCCGTTGTGAACTAACATAATTACTATTAAGTAACTTGATCTGTTTTTGGGCATTACTCTTGTGAGTGTGTTGCCTTTGTAATCTTAAATGTTTGTACATTTTTCTATTGTAAATTAATAAGAATTATTAGGTGTAACCATGCTGTAGAGAAGGCGATAGTATCTGTTCTTGAACATTACTCTTGTGACTGTTTTGTCTTGTTATCCTAAATGTTGTATGTTTCTTTTTTTTTTTGTAAAAATAATAATAAGACTTATTATGTGTAACCATGTTGAGGGGAAGGCGATAATTGATGTTCTCCTGTATTGTGCCTTGCTCTATAAAATGTTTAACTGTTTCCAGGTGTTCTTAGATAGGGAAGCCCTGAGAGCTAGTTTTTCGTGGTTTCCTACTCTTTCGCAAATGCAGGGGCTTATTAAATCGTCCACGAGCGTATCCGGCATGACCCAGTAACGTCATGCCCTTTAGCATAGTATCTAATCCTTGTTTCGGCAAGCAGGTGTATGACCAATTGACACAGGGCCGTAATCAGTACTTGAATTATTATTTTTTTTTAATATTTTTTTTTTCGGTAACATAAAATGGAGTGTCAGGACTTGGGTACGGCCGACCAATTAGTTTATTGTAGTTAAAAAATAACCATTAAAAATAGTGAACCAGAGCAGTCAAAGGGAGATCTTGCGTCATTTTCGAGAAGGATTGCTTCCTATTGTTTCAAACTTGACTGCCTCGACTGGCTGGCTTTGTCTTCCCATTTGTATAGAAATACACGACACTTTATGAGGATCGGTAATTAGTGTTCCGTCCTACGATCTGATTTATTGCAGTCCCAGATAACTATTGTTACTAAGAAAAGAAATAAAACTTTGCGCAAGATATATTTCAGAGGGTGTATGCGCTTTTATGACCGCGATTGTTATGCGAGAAAGAAAAAAAAAAGGGGTCAAAAATTTCTCTTCTCCTTTCTAAAGAAATACGTCGCGCTTAATTTATTGCGGACATAGTTAAATATGGATTCCACGGTAAGAAGACAAAAAAACACTTCACTCGAGATACATTTCAAAAGAAGTGACTAGTGTCCCTTAAGCAATTTTAAGTGTCGCCTTTAGGGTTACCGGATGTCATACAAAAGGGATTCTCGACTTAATTACGCTGCGAAAGTTTAAATATACTATTCATTGGCAAAAAAGATTTATGATTTTTTTAACGGTCGCGAGCAACTTTCTAAAGAGTTCCAAAATGGCGGAGCTTGGGGAGATCCCTTAAATAAAGGAACCGCGATCTCCCCACATCTATCCTCGCCACGAAGTTATCAAGTCAACATCATTCTCGTCTTGACGCTGTTCGCGAACTTGAACAAGCTTTTCTCACATTTGATTGTTCATTCTTATTTGATACAATTTGTCCGGTAAATTCTGGAGGAACTGAGTCGTGTGGGTGTATTACGGCACGAATTGGCGGTCGCCAACCACTGAGGGAATTTCTTCACATCAGCGGCCCTGTAGTAACAGTATAAGGTCAGAGGGCCATATACGAGTCGACCTGGTCATACACTTGAAGCGGATCTGGGATAATACATTTTGTCCTGTATTGGAGTAAGATCAACCTTATTTATCCTCTTTTGCTTGTCATTTTATGGTGATATTTGAGTATTCTAGAGATTGGCGAGATCTAATCTTTGAGAATTGACACATTTCCGCAACGGACTGTTGTGTGATAATAAATTACTTCGACTGCCTGTCCATCTGAAAGGTTAGCGGAGTAGCAGCGAGAAATCTGCCCATTTGATTTTCCTGACGGAGTATCAGCTCGTCAGGATTAAATATATAACCAATTAACAGCAAATATGTGTTTCATTATGTATTTATACCTACCCAAGCACTGACGAATGCCTACCTCTTCCCACGACATCTTGAGATCTTATTGAGCCTTGTTTTACCTATACTGAGCTACCGGAGTAAGAGTCATACATTGTAACATCCAGGCTTTTAGTAATCCAACTTAATTAATTAAAGGGTAAAAAGTCTGAAACCACATGAACTGAATGACAGACAGCCGGAAAACCGAAAAACCACTTGCGAAATGCTGCTCGCCAGGTACTAAAGAAAATCATTTCTTCATCAAATTGTGACTGGCGATGAAAAATGGATATATTTCGAGAATCCTAAGTGTAAAAGATCATGGGTAACTCCAAACAAACCAGTTTTATCGACTGCAAGGCCAAATCGCTATGGACGGAAGATAATGCTCTGTCTTTGGTGGGATGTTATCTATTATGAGCTGCTAAAACATGGCGAAACCGTTAATACTGAATGCTACCGACAACAAATGATGGATTTGAACCAAGTATTTCGTGAAAAACGACCAGAATATCAAAAGAGGCAACACAAAGTGATTTTGCTTCGTGATAATGCACCATCGCATACAGCAAAACCGGTTAAGGAAACGATTGAGGCGTTTAGTTGGCAAATACTTTCGCATGCGGCTTACTCACCAGACTTGGCTCCATTCGATTACTACTTATTTGCATCGATGGGACACGCACTTGCTGAGCAGCACTTCACTTCTTACGAAAATGACGAAAATGGCTCGATGATTGGTTTGCCTCAAAAGAGCAACAGTTTTTTTGGCGTGGCATCCATAAATTGCCAGAGAGATGGAAAAAATGTGTAGCTAGCGATGGGCAATACTTTGAATAAAATATTTTTTACCATTTTCATACAATAAATGTGTATTTTCTATAAAAATAATCCGGTTTCATATTTACAGACCTGAAATGGGATTTCAGCACCAAATGTTTTTTTTATAATATGAATAATCAGATTTTGTAACTATTATATATGGCTCATATTAAACACTGTTTATAACACTTTTTTTCCGATTTGGTGCTTAGTACACTGCAAATCAAACAGTAATTATTCATATTTTATTAGTTACAATAAAAATTTTTTTAGTACTATTAACTTTAATTTTACTAATGATATTGCAAGTGACATATAATGAAATTAAGTTTACATCTAACGAATTTTATATATTTTTGATGTATTACAACTGAAAATAAATAAAAAGTTTGTTCAAATATGGTTATGACATTGTTTGTCCAGATAGTTTCAAATGCATTAAACCAGGGGTTCTCTAACTTTTTTACTGATGCCCCTTTAGTTGTTTCAGCCTTAAGCTTTAAGGTATGTCTTAAGTAATCTATTTATAATCCAGTTCAAAAGAAGCATAAATAAATATAGGTTTATTGATAGCAACATAGCACGTACATATATACATATTTCCTCAAATTCCACATATGTTTCAAGACAATGGAGAAGAAAATACATTTAACCTCTAAACGAGTATGGCCGTACGGCCATTAAATTTTTACCTCAAGAGAGTATGAATGTACACGGTACGTCGGATGTTTTTATCCCGAATACATGAATTTATCCATAAAACGGACATGGCTCAAATGTTTTTATCTATTCAATTATTTTGTATATGGAGGCCGCAATTACGTTTTTTTTATATTACTTACAAAATCAACTTTTTATTTTACTCACAAAATCTCACTAGCTTAGAGGTTAAGAGAGAATCTATCAAAAGGTCTGGGCTCATCTCATAACATCCCCCCCAGCCGAAATACACTCCCACCAATAGAAGGGAGCCTGGCCGCGAGGACATAACATGTTTTTCAACCCACACCCTACTGATCAAAAAAATATATTGTAATGATTAAAAAAACTTAGAAAAAATAATAATTAAAATACATTTCTTTAAGTAATAATTGAACACAGATCAGACATGAACCAAATTAAACTAGTTTTTATATAATCTTACGTAAAAAAGACAAAAATAGCATGAAATTAGACAAATAAGTTATAATTGATTTGTAAATTTAAAATTAATTATTATAAATATTTTTTTTACTCCAAGATTAAGAACCCCTGCATTTGAACTATCATACAAAACGTTAATTAATAAATATATATATATATATATAGTTTTTAAATTCATTAACATTATAAAACTTTATTTTCAAATAAAATATATAGCGCAATATAATGAGAGATATGTTTCATGTCAATGTTTTAAATATGATACATTAGTTCTTGGCTCTCATATTAGAGATTTTCATTATATCTGATTTACTTGGTTCAGAAATATTTTCTCATTAATTCATCTATGAAATAAAATTTTGTCTAACTAGATTGACAACTTTAAAAATAAATAGTTTGAAAATGAGATTTGACTGACATTCATTGGTACTTATTGATAATTAAAATATAAGGTATTGTTTTATTTCATAGATTTTAAATTATCAAAATCTTAAACTAAAGAAAGCATTATATAATATTGAACAACAAATCAAACATGACCCATATTTGGCACAAAAAATCAGGCCAAATCATATTTGAGTATTTGTATGTTATTGGTAGTTGTACTGTATTTTGAACTTTCTGTTTCTGTTTTAACTTAAAAAAGGTAGAAAAATCATAGGGTTAAAATAATAAAGTAATAATTTTTAAATGGAATATTTTTGATCTTTTTAAATTTTGTGTATACACTTATGAAATATATTTAGTTATACTAAATTGATACTTTATTGTGTAATTTGATAAATTGGCTTGTCATTTTTATTTTTATATAAAATAAATGCCAACTTGTAACATAGCTGTCCACAAAATTCAACACCTCTGTCCGTTCTTTTTAAGTCAGATTATCAAGTCTCTATTGTATTTACAATGTATAAATGGTATTTATAGTCCATTTTTTTTATTTGATAATTTCAAGATATGAATTTTTATATAAAAGTCAAATGTAAAAAAGCTAAATGCATTTTCATATAAAAGTCAAATGTAAAAAAGCTAAAAATCATAATAATGATGTACATATTTATTGGTCTGTATTTGAGTTAGCTAAAATATTGAGCTTGTCGATTAGTTCATTTCCAAAAGACTGTTTGAAATGAACACTCACACTGTTGAGTAGGCTGTAAGGAGTTTCATAGAAAGCATCAGTGGATACGCTATTGTCATCGAATTTTTCTCCAACTATTTGAAAACCGTTACAGGACATTTCGACACATAGTTCTCTCTTCTCTAAAGTCGTCAAGTTAAGGTATATGGTTCTGTTAGTATTGGAAAGTACTTTAGATATCTCGACACTCTTAACATGGTGTTTGATGTCCTTTATGACAGCTTCCGCTTCCTTTACCCACCTCTCCTTGTCGGACATCTCTTCATCTGAACTCTCATTCATGGTTCTAGACTAGAAGTAAAATATGTAGTTAGTAAAGTAGCTCATACATTCAGAATTAAATATTAATGAACACATCATAAATTCTGGAACAATGCTTAAGTAAAAATGACTAAATCACTGTTACTCAACTTAACTGACTATGTCCAAAATGTCAATTTTAGTAAAAGCTTATAACAGTGATAAATATATGGCTGATATATTGTCTAATGAATAAATTGTCGAAATAATAATAATAAAAGGAAAATGTATATAGCGCTGTTTAGAAAATAAACGATCCAATAACACTAGTAATATTCGCTATTGATGGTTTTCCCTTTTCAAGGTGATCGATGAATATTATACCATGCGCATCCCAAAATACGGAGGCCATAACCTTTCCGGCCGACTGTTAAGTTTTTGGTCGCTTCGGACGACTTTCACCGGCTGCTCTCCACTCAGCTGACTGCCGATTTGATTCCGGAGTATAGTGGTGAATCTAAGTTTCATCCATTGTCACATACCGATGCAAAAACTCGTGTTTATTTTGCGTAAACAGTGCCAAACAGCGCTCTGAATCATTGATGCGTTGTTGTTTCTGTTCCATTGTGAGCAAACGCGGCACCCATTTCGAAAAAAGCTTTTTAATGACCAAATGTTCATGCAAAATAGTGTAAACAGTATCAAATGATATCTTCAGGATGTCAGCTATCTCACGCAACTTTACTTTGCGATTTTCCATCACGATTTTGAGGTGTTTTTTTTTATGTTTTCTGGTGTAACAGTCTCATTTGGACGACCAGAGCGTTCAGCATCATTTGTGTCTGTACGACTGCGTTTGAAATCAGCATACCACCGACAAATGGTTGTTTTCGACGGAGCAGAGCCCAGATAATATTTTCAAGCCATCGCCGAGTTTGAACGGTATTTTTTCCCATTAAAAAGCAATGTTTTATCAACACACGAAATTCGGTTTTTTCCATTGTTTTGAAAATAGCAAAAGTAGCGTCACTAAAACCACTGTAACTCAATGACACAATGTCGGAATGTCATGAAAGTTTGACACGTAACTTCAAAAGGTTGGTACTAACTGAGAATGGTATGGATTTGTTATTAGAGGCGCCATCTGTTATTTAGTCCCTGGACGTATTGATCGATGTGTTAGACCAGCAACGGGCAACAGCAACGTTTACAAAACCAGCAACGGCAAAAGTTTTATCATAATATAGCCTAGTGTTCGAGGGTATAAGGATACTTATGACTTCGGTCATATACATTCTTTAAAAAAAAAAAATTGGATTGATACATACAACAAGAAATAAGCAGTGTTTTTAATGTAACAATTACATTAAAATAAACATGAAGACAAATGTTATAGAAAAACAGTAATTTTTCTTCACATATTTTTTATCAAACATCTCTGTATGTTTAGCAAATATCTATAGAAATCCTATCAACAACTTAAGAATTACAAATCATCCAAGTCACTGTTGTTACTGAGGAGAAATATAATATTCTTGATTACATCAAACATCCTTACCTATACGCCATTCCCCTATATGGGTAGGCAGAGAGGGCAGAATGCCAGACTTTCCCATCTCAACACCTCTTCCAAATCCATATTTCGCCTCTTCCACATCTTATACAGTTTCTACAATTTCTCTTGCATCTTACTTTTCCTTCTTTCAAATATCATATACTTGATCCAACCATACTTTACTTGATTTCCACTCACATTTACATTCGTTCCACATTCTATCCTACCACACATATTTTGCTTATGCCCCGTCCATACAACTTATAAATAATCTTCGATTATAAAGGTTTTTTTTTCATTCTTCCTTATTTCAGAATTTGATCATTTGGTTATGTTGCGTTTTTCTAAGTCTTCCTAAACTTCTCGTTTTTCATAAAATGATGAAGAAGAAAGAGCTTTCTGAAACCGGTAGTGAGCTCACAAATTAAACAGTGATTAAAACAAAAAAAAAATATTAAAAACAAGTAAAATAACACCATAAAAATGAATCAAATATATTTTTTAAGATAAAAGAAATAGTAATTTGTAAGTCGCTGTTTGTAGCACTCTTAACGACGGTGTTAGGCAAATGTTAGTTAGAAACAGGTTTCAGAACTTGGAAAGTGATATAGGAGGAAAAAGATGAAGAATGACAAACTGGAAAAGCTTATAAGCAATCTACGTGTGAGCTGATCATTAGTTTGCTATCAGACCGACACTGAAAAAAAAATTATGATACAAACGCTGATCGATTGGAGAAAATTGCTGCAAAGCAATAAATCTGCCAAATGAAAGTGTTAAAAGAAAACAAATTAAATAAATATGATTTTTATTATTTCCAGATTAAAATTCCTCCAAGACTGGATCAATGACGGTCCTCCAATGGTTTACTGGCTCTCAGGATTTTACTTTACACAATCCTTCCTAACAGGTGTTTTACAAAATTACTCCAGAAGATATAAAATTCCCATAGATCAGCTACACTATGAGTTTGAAATTACAAGCTTTGAAAGTGATGCGCCCAATGAACCAGATATCGGAGTTTATACCAAGGTAAAACAATTTTTTTATTTCTTAATCTCATTATTTGACATGTTCGATTGATATTTTCTATAAGTTGCAGTTTGTTAAACTTACAAAATTCATGCATACATTTTTTAAAACAATGAAGAATATAAATAAAAAACATATGTATACACTATTACAGGTATCCCTCACTTTACATGATTAATTGGTTCTAGATGAATTAGACAACTTGAAAAACATGTAAAACGAGGGATTGATTACGAATGAAAAAAAAGTAACCTAAAAATAACAATTACAGTACACTCGCAATTTACTGGAATCAGATTAACCAGTACAAAAGTCATTAAATTTAAAAAAAATTAAAAACGTAAATTCACCATGTTAGAACGAGTACACTCGAACCAAGGATACTCGGAAGATGCAAGGACGTCTAGAGAGAACAATGGATTTGGTTTTAGTTTATTAGTAACTTCTATGGGTTTGTTGTGTTATTTAGTTACTAGTTTACACTACCATATAGATTTCTCGGTATTGTTTTTACGATTTTCAGAACAATTTTTGTTGACTGACATATTATCAGGGGTGTCAATGATTTTATTTAAGTAGTGTTTTATTTTAGATAAGCGAAATCTCTTTATTTTGCGCTTTTGCTGTGTAGCAGCACCAAATGTTTGTTTGTTAGCATAACCCAGGGTAGACCACTTGGAGGTTGACAAACTTTCTACCCCCCATGATAGCCGGTATGTTGAAACCTACCCAGTGCCAATGGCTACCCGTACTGACTAACATACCTCCTCCCCACATTCGTAGCAATGCATCTACAGTAAGAGAATAGACAATGCCAAAGAAGAACACCTCTCTTTTAAACTTGGCCCTGAGGAATACCCCACATACTAGCCTCAAATCAAGAAAACCCTTCTGGGCCAGATCACAGGCCTTAGAGAGCAATGGGTTCACGGTTGAACAGGCCTGGACAGAAGAATGGGGAAATGGGGACACAAAAAATAAATATCTAATTGCGGAACCATCTAAGAGGGTCGCCGGCTTTGAGCTGGACCGCAAAGAGTGGGCAACACTGAACAGTGTTAGAAGAGACTGTAGCAGAAGTGCAGCCGAGCGCCACAGATGGGGCTACATCGATGACCCCAGTTGTGACTGCGGTGCTGCGGCTCAGACCCTACACCACATTACAAGAGAATGCCCTAAACACAGGTTCCACGGAGCGATGGAGGATATAAACAAACTGACGACCGATGCCAAAAGATGGCTGAGGGATTTAAATTTGATTTTATAAAGCGCCTGACTGCCATACGCATATATATATATACGAGTATATGATAAGTGAAATGAGTTGTACTCTTGATTGAACGAAAGCTTGAAATGGTTTCAAAATTTGAAAACGGAGCATCAATTAAAATTTTAATTAAAGAATATAATGCTGGCAACCCAACTATTCGCAACATAGTTAAAAAAAAAGTAAATTGATGGATATTTCGGGTACATCTGACAATGCTAAAGGTATGAGGAATATAAACTGTTAAACCTTCAACGATCTTGACACGGCAATGATTATTTGCTTTAACCAAAAAAGTCGGAAGGTATTCCTGTCAAGGAGCAGGTATTTTACAACGCATAACTGATACCATTCAAAACAATGATCAAGAATTGATTTCATAAAAAAAATCCCCCATTCTGAAACCCCCATAGCTTTGATCTACGCAGAATCACTTCTACATCATCTTGAACAGCAAGAAGATAGCAACATGACCGAGAAAAAGGTTTTGAGAAACATTAGAAGCGCAATTTGCAAAAAAAAATGTTTAAAACAAACGTCATTACTTTTTTATTTCTCCAAGTTCACATTTATTTTTTTTCATTAAAAAAAAACTTGTGCAAATATCGCTTATGTTAAAACTATTTAAATAAATTTGAAATAAAAATTATTATTGTGTAAAACAATATGTGGTGAAAGATATTTGGCACCCCTGCAAAATATTATACTACAAGCAGCATCTACTTGTATGAAAGTACAACGGACAATGTGTTGTGTACACAACACAGTATAACTAGTTACCTTAACAAATAAACATGTGCGCAGTATTTGCCGGAGTATAGATGAACTGTATTATTTCATTTTTTATTATTGTGTTGAATATTATCTATTGTTTTCGGATTAACCGTGAAATCGATTAACTGGTCTTTTTTCACTATCACGGTAAATTGAAAGTGTGCTATATTATTTTTATTTTCATTTCGAAGGCCACACAGCTTATTCCTTTCAATCTGGTAACTAATCAACTGGGTCTGGCTGATCTCTTTCATAATTCTCCTACTGCCTTGAAGGCTCTGGATCGGTAGATAGATGATTTTCAATTTAGTGAAAAATGAGACTGAATAATGTACGTCACACTTGGATCACCTTTGCTGTTTACGCAACTTCAACGCTCACAGAGTGATTGCAAAATTCAAATAATTTTATTTAGATCCCGCACTCCTCTATGGCTCCAAATGCTGGACGATGTATAACTCTTACTCTAGGCAACTAGAAACTGCTGAAATGCGCATGCTAAGATGGTCAGCTGGTGTGTCCCTAAGAGACAAAATAAAAAGCTCACACATTCGTGGAAGTCTAGGTGTTACAGACATCAACAGTAAGATGGAGGAGAGGCGATTGAGATGGTATGGGCACGTTGGACGCAGAGTACCCGATCTAATTGTGAACCAGGCAATCTCCATGGATCTTCCTCGAATAACAACCAGAGTAAGACCAAAGAGTTCATGGGTAGTGCAAAAAGATAACCTGATGCAGAGGCACCGCCTGGGGGACGTAGTCCGGGACAGAAGAGCATACAGCCTGAGGACGAGGAGAGCTGACCCCAACAGTCTTCGCAGACAGTGAGTTGGGATGGAGCCAGGGAAAAGAAGTTATTTAGATCTCATTATAGTGAAATTGTGTAAAGTGTACATAGATGGATGTTAAATTAAAACTAACTTTACTACGAGCCTAAAATTTTGATAAAACACTTTTTATAATACATTTTATTAATGGTTTAGATTCAAACGTGGCATTCAATTTTGAATGATATTTTTTTGTAACAGAACTTGATTCTTTACTTGCTTTATTTAAATATATTAAATATCACACTTGAAATTTATACTTTAGTACCGAACACAGGGTGATCTATCGAAAAGTTTAGTACAGGTGATCGATTGTACCATCATTGCTGGACCTTGTAGTCCAGTTTTTTTATTTCTTTCTAAGTGAGTGAGCCATTGCACACCAGCAAACTCACTGGCCACACCGCTGTACTGGATCCAATGGCACACCGAAGTGAGACGATCGGAGTACATTGGCACATTTTTTTTCTCATTTTAAAAGAATAGATATGACTGAAGTCATAGGTATCATTTTATACCCCCGAATACTAGATGTTAAAAATGCCTGTGTCATTTGAGGGGAGTAGCGCAGTGCGGGTTTCGAACCGACGACCTTCCGCACAGAAGTCCAATGCGTTACCGCACGGCCATGCACCTCAGTATAGATGACATACTTGTTAATAGTATTAATAAAATGTGTTATTATTTTTTCATGCAGAAAATACAGGATGAATTTGATGAAAGTGTGTTTTCTGATGTAAGTACAGTAAATCTGCGAAATGATTTGTCTTTGCATGCTGATTTTCTTTACGCACTAATTTGTTTTTATTTTAAATAATATCTTTAATATTTGAATATTGTGATACAGATGTGAATATTATTTTAATATTATGTTTGGGTATGAATTTCAAAATATATAAATCAATATTTATTTACTGCATGGTAAAGATAAAAAAAGATAAAACCCACTCTGAAAAAATGTTTGGTAAGTTTATGAAAAATTTTAAAGTTAAGGTCACAGGTGTCAAGCAAATGTATATTCATATGTAGTTTGTTATTCATATGTAGATTTGTTCTAAAGTCTGACCAAAAATGCATGTTTTTTAAAACAAGCTTCGGTAGCCCACTCATGTTTGACCAAACCGAAATAAGCCTAAATTGGAATTCAAAAGAAAATTTTCATTTGAGAAGTGGAAAAATTAATTGAGAAATGTAACTAGATGTTACATTTTTGCATTTTTGGAACTCAAAACTTCAAGTACGTATTATAAAGACAAAACTTCATGTACGTATTATAAAGACAAAACGTCAAGTCCGTATTATAAAGACAAAACTTCATGTACGTATTACAAAGACAAAACTTCATGTACGTATTATAAAGACAAAACTTCATGTAGGTATTATAAAGACAAAACTTCATGTAGGTATTATAAAGACAAAACTTCATGTACGTATTATAAAGACAAAACTTCATGTACGTATTATAAAGACAAAACTTCATGTTCGTATTACAAAGACAAAACTTCATGTACGTATTACAAAGACAAAACTTCATGTACGTATTATAAAGAGAAAACTTCATGTACGTATTATAAAGAGAAAACTTCATGTACGTATTACAAAGACAAAACTTCATGTACATATTATAAAGACAAAACTTCATGTACGTATTATGAAGACAAAACTTCATGTACGTATTATAAAGACCAAACTTCATGTACGTATTATAAAGACAAATCTTCATGTACGTATTACAAAGACAAAACTTCATGTACGTATTACAAAGACAAAACTTCATGTACGTATTACAAAGACAAAACTTCATGTACGTATTACAAAGACAAAACTTCATGTACGTATTACAAAGACAAAACTTCATGTACATATTATAAAGACAAAACTTCATGTACGTATTACAAAGACAAAACTTCATGTACGTATTATAAAGACAAAACTTCATGTACGTATTACAAAGACAAAACTTCATGTACGTATTATAAAGACAAAACTTCATGTACGTATTATAAAGACAAAACTTCATGTACGTATTATAACGACAAAACTTCATGTACGTATTATAAAGACAAAACTTCATGTACGTATTATAAAGACAAAACTTCATGTACGTATTATAACGACAAAACTTCATGTACGTATTATAAAGACAAAACTTCATGTACGTATTACAAAGACAAAACTTCATGTACGTATTATAAAGACAAAACTTCATGTACGTATTATAAAGAGAAAACTTCATGTACGTATTATAAAGACAAAACTTCATGTACGTATTATAAAGAGAAAACTTCATATACGTATTATAAAGACAAAACTTCATGTACGTATTATAAAGACAAAAAAAATAAAAGAACAAATCGTCTATTCTTATCAATCTGCACATAATTTTTTTTTTGCACTCATGCATGTTTATTGTTTTCCGTTTTTTGCCAAAAATCAACATGTGTTCAGTGATTTCATCGATAGAGAAAAATATGATCACACATTATCTGTGTGTGCTCTAAAATGTGGGTATATTTATTTTATGCATGGAACCATTAATTATTTTTAGTATTTATTGCTTGCAGTGAAGTTATTATAGATTGGCATTTATTACAAATTTATATAGACTAGTGTTTTACAGTTTTCTTTAACAATGAAAAATTGATTACCAAAATGATTTATTCACACTGAAATGAAATATTGTATGTACAGTAAAAAATATTATGGTGGCATCGGGCAATTATTCTATGGAAAAATATTTTGAGTCGAGAAAAGGTCTCATAAAAACATTATAATTTGTTTAGTAAAACACTATTTATTCCACTTAATATGATGTGTGTTAACAGCTTAACTATCATAATATTATATAATCGAATAAACTTTCATAATATTATGTAATCGAATAAAAAAAAAAAAGTATATGGAATTATTTTTATATGAACAAAACATATGGCTATGCCAATTAGGTGGAAAGTAGAATGTATAGATGTGGACAAATTAGTTGTGAATAATTATAGTTCAATTAGTAATAAAACCTTCAAAACCAACTGCATTTGGAAAGAGACACTTTCAATACTGGAGAAATACTGTACCAAGCAACGAGCCTCAAAAAGAGAAGAGAAAAAAGAGTATTCTATAGGTGGGGTGCTTTGATAAGTCTTTTGACTGGGTAAATGCGTTGTTCAATTGTGCCACCATAGACAATTATCCCCCTATTTCGACAACACATGTTTTTACACATATGTATAATAGATGCGGAGAAGTGCCCAATCTAATGGCTACAGTTGCTGCATTCCTGTCTTTACTCTCTACAAATTACTTTCATAATTTGATTAATTGTATATTTTTTTAAAAGTACAAGGTAAAGTACTCATTTATACATATAAAGCACACCTGAGGATAATCTGTTATCTAAATGATGTAATAGAATTTTTCAGTTTATAATTACAAACAGAGTATCTGTACCTACCATTCGAGAACACAAATGCTGTCACTCCCGTAATGCAAATGGATGAAGAAACATTACCAAATTGTGACTCCTTTAAGTATCTTGGGTCACTCATCCATAGTGATGGAGGATGTGCAGCTGATGTAACACATAGAATTAGTGTGGGATGGATGAAGTTTAGATTAATGACGGGAGTTCTATGTGATCCGAAAATGCCAGTAAATTTGAAAGGAAAAGTATACCAAACGGTTGTCAGACCCGCACTCCTCTATGGCTTCGAATGCTGGACGATGTGTAGGTGTTACAGACATCAACAATAAGATGGAGGAGAGGCGATTGAGATGGTATGGGCACGTTGGACGCAGACCACCCGATCACATTGTGAACCAGGCAATCTCCATGGATCTTCCTTGAATAACAACCAGAGGAAGACCAAAGAATTCATGGGTGGTGCAAAAAGATAACCTGATGCAGAGGCAGGGCCTGGGGGACATCGTCCGGGACAGAAGAGCATACAACCTGAGAACGAGGAGAGCTGACCCCAAGAGTCTTCGCAGACAGTGAGTTGGGATGGAGCCAGGGAGAAGTTTATAATAACTAACATACTTCTTAGACCCTGTCAATTATCTCTTTATCTCATGATCACATTTCTAACAATAAGCTCAAAAATTAAAATAGTCAGAATATGGTTAATTTTATGAGCATATTATTTATTGTGTGTACAAAAATATGTGTATAACTCAAAATTGCATGTTTTGTTTGATTTTCGCGGGATACCAATGAAAAGTATAAAATAATTTTTTTAAAGTATTTCCTTTGTATTTCATATTATAAAGTAATTTTATTTGAATGATTTTGTACTTTTTAAAAGCTTAAAATACATTATACAAAGGTGAATTGAAAAGTTTGCAGCCTAACTGTGAAAAAAAAAACATAAATCTTTTTGTTTCTTTTTATTTTTCAACATGTTCCTCTCTATCTTCAAAGTACTTTTTGCACTACATCACAGTATGCCTCTTTTAAAAATTAAAAATCATCGAGACCTTCAAAATAGGTAGTAACAGCAGATTCAACCTCTCTTTTTGTTGAAAATCTCTGTCCACCTAAGTATTTTTTTCGTGTTTAAGATGGAAGCCAAAAGTGGCCAAATCCAGTGAATTTGAAGGAGGCGGAAGTAATTTGAAACCAGATGTATGAATTTCGGACATTGATGGGCAGACATGTAAACATGGGCATTGTCCTGGTGGAACAACTCTGTTTTTGAAATTATACTCGGTCTTTTTATTTCTTCTCTCAAATGTAGGAGATCAATGTAATATTCAAAGTTTTATTTTTGCACATTTTGCTACATAATCTATCAAAAACAAAGACCATCACATTGTTTCGACTGTTGTTTGGATTCTAGAGTATGGTGGTGAACCCAGGTTTCATCCAGAGTCACAAATCGATTCAAAATTCTTGAGGTTTCCCTTTGTAGAGGGCTAAACACTTTTTTGGTGGGACAAGTATGCTTGTGTTACACTTGTAAAAGCTTTGGCACCCATCTTGCAGACACCTTAGAAAGGCTTGGCTATATCCTTTAATGAATGTTGACGATCATGCACTGCGAAGGTCATCTTCAATGCTCTCCCGACTTTTTATCAGTAAGCAATATGTACACAATGATCTTAATGTTTCTTGCATATCATCCTGTTTTTGTAGAAGTAATTCACAACCGCTCTTTGTCAAATTTTGTCCATTTTGCAAAATTACACTGACGAGCACATCTAAAATTCCAGCCAATTAAGAACAAATGACAATAAACGATTGACACTTGACAACTGAATGTTGAGCCTACAAGATGACAGTGTTACCTGTAATCAAAAATGGGAACTTCTCCTTAAGGCAGCGAACTTTTCAACTATCCCTTATAATTTATTCCTAAGAAAAATTACACAGATAGACTTGTAAAAAGGGTAATATGGTGATATAAATATATTTTACAAAAAAAATATTGTTTACAGGGTTTATTTTTGGAAGGTGCCAGATGGAATAGGAAAAAACAGCAATTGGATGAATCTCTACCAAAAATACTATTTGACACAGTCCCAATTATTTGGTTGAAGCCAGCCAAAAAGGACGACTTCAATCCTCCACCTTGCTATTTTTCACCTGTATATAAAACCAGCGCTAGAAGGGGAGTGTTGGCCACCACAGGACATTCCAGTAATTTTGTTACAAATATAACATTCAGGACAGATTTACCACAAAGACATTGGATCAACAGGGGTGTAGCGTGCTTAACACAACTTGATGACTGAGTTTAATTCTTTTTAATATATTTTTTTTATAATAGGCAATCCACCCAAGCTAGAATGATTTGTGCCACTAAATCAAAGTTATTAGGCAAATACATGAGTCAATATAATAAAACAAATTTTTGAAATATGACAATTCTAAACCATTTAAAGTTTCAACTGATTAAGTTTGAAAAATTTAACAATCGATCTATAAGTGGAATAGTTCCACAAAGAAAGAAGAAACGTAACATTCGTTGGGCACAGTCAAGATATGGCTTTTAATAAATCAAATCTATCTCACAAAGAACAACTAAAAAATACATAATGTATAGTTTTATCATCCTACCACACTCGCAGCCGGGATTTTTATACTTTATAGATACGTATAAAATTTATATAGAAATTTGTTTATATTATATTTATTTCATACCTTTTTGTTTTTATATTACATTATCACTTCTATAAAGAGATGCATGTTGTAAGGTTTCATATTAAATTATTTGAATAAAGTTTTTTATATATTTTTAGCGTGTGATTTTGTAAATTTATTTTTGTACGTCACAAACATATATATTCGAGGTTTCATATTTTTATATGTCTATTAAATATTTTACTTATTTAAAACTATTGTTTTTTTTTTAATTTCCCTTAACATTAAAACATTAAGGATAGATCTCATTGTTTCCTGAAATAAATTGTAAGATAATGTTCATTTCTAGAGGTCAACTTTTTTGGCATTGTTAGAATTCAAATAAATATTTAAATACTTTACATGTCAAGCGTAACTTTGTAAAATGAATTAATGGTTATGTGAGATATTTTATCAAAATATATTATGAATAAAAAAACAATAAAATTCAATCAGTAAAATGACCTTGTTAATGTTGATAAACAATATATTTTAAAAGGTGAAAAGATAAAGAAATATTTTTGTTTTAATATCAACATAAAAATGAATTTATCTGGTAATTATCCGACCTAATGGTACAAAAAAAGAAATGTCTACCTAAGAATACAGCGCTTCAGTCCCATTTAAAGTACTTTCCTTGAGAAGCCACAGCTATATTACAAAATTCCTTCCAATTCCTAAAGTAATTCACAAACTCTCCTTTTGGTTTTACCTTTACCTGGTTTTGCAACACATTTTGCTTTGGTCTACTCCATATCCTCAAACATCTGTCCCTTCAAGGGCGATTTCAGTTTTAGGAGCATTCAATCAAGACTGTTCAGTGGCTAATGGCTTGTGTGATAAGGTGTTAGACCAAAACAATCTGGATGAGTGCTAGTGCGTCCTTGTTCATCATCTGACCTTAAGAATCATAATGATGGTGCCCAACATCTTAGTGGTTTAAGAAAACAGTAGATATTTACGTAACATTGATAAGACTTTCTTTTTTTATGTTCTCTACTGAAAAGATTAGGCATTGTTTCAGAGTCATAGCTGTAGACCCATTATTCATGTCTGACGATGACCTTTTTGAGGAAATCAGGGTCATTTTGGCCATTTCTAACATGTACTGGGTGATTGTTACTCGTAGATTCTGCTGTTTTGTCAGGAGGCATACAATAAATATTGTAATCTTCCAGACCGGGTTTCGCATCTTGACTCGATTGTACTCAACTAAGAATACACAAAAAACAAAGTTTGTTTCTCTATTTTGTTAAAATTTGTACTCTTATTTTCTCTTCCTTTACGCTTGCAGTGAATTTGGGATTGTGTGAGTGTGCGCATTTATATTTTTATCAATGTTCATATTTCTATAATTGTTTGATATTTATGAACTGCTTAATTTATTATCATTTTTCTATTATAGTTTATAGGTATGGGCTGAAAAAGATCTGGTATCCTCGCTGCCGGACTCACCCTTCTATTAATGGGGATGTATTTTGATTGGGAGGATGTTATGGGATGAGCCCATATCTTTTGATAACATATCTCTCAAATATGATTTCTTTTCCTTAACATTTATGAGCATATATTTACATACTATATTGCTATCAATAAAACAATTACGTATTATTAAAAAAAAAAAAATGTTGCAATAAAAAATATATGACAGCAATACGTTCGATAACTTGATACTTGGGAATTTAACTTTTCTGAACATAAGATATATTTAGAAAAGTGCAATATTAAATTTAAAAAAATGTAATATCAATTTTATCAATAATAATGGTAAAAAAAATGAGTACGAGAATATGTTTTCAGTCGTTATTCTTAATAAAAGTTCAATCTATTTTTACTCAAAACTGGCGTGTGTCGATTAAAGTGAACAAATGTGGCGTGTGTCTATTTATACTGAATAAAACCATTGAAGTGATTTTTAATATTTTATTTTTTACATGTGAACTTCAGAATCATTGTTTAAGTGTATATAAAATTATTGATACACATGATAAAATATTTCAGTGAAGATAACTGTTTTAAAGTTATTTGGTTAGTGAAAACGAAATTATTTTTTAAATAAAAACAGAAAACTATTACAAACCTGAATTTTGTACCAAAACTAAATCAACTATCGTGAGAAATTTATTCTGTCCGACGAACCATCGGAATTATGTTTTGTTCGAATTGTAATAAAAACAATAAATGATAAGCCGTAAATATCACAACACCACTGACACTATTGACATCTGTCACAATCTCACTTGCTCATGTGCGCAGGGCGGCAATCTCAGAATGTTGAAATCATTAAATTATTGTTTTGATAACATAAGTTTGTTATTATCGATCGAAACATCAAAATAAATTGGAATTACCATATTTTCACTGAATTTGTATGACTTTTTAACTAAATGACTGCTAATATCCAAGACAAAATAATAAAAAATATTATTTTCTGTTGTGATCATAATATTCTTATAATAACCATTTGTTATGTTTTATATGGAACAGTTTTTTAAATTACGTTGAAAAATACAGGCTCGAACTTGAAAACTGACCTAAATACAAAATTCTTACTTTTTACTTTACTGAATGAATACGAATTCATCATGCCGTCTTCCTTACGGGGTAGGCAGAAATAACACAACACCCACCTTTTATATTCAAGCACAGAGCTTTTGCCTCCATCATATTTATATATCAATTTTGCACTATCTTCTATTATTCATCCTTCTCATTAAACCTTTTGTTTTAAATCTGGTCCACATTATCCAGTCATGTTTACTTGGTCTACTTATTCTACGCATACTTTGAACTTCTGACTTGTATACTCACTTAGTCAATATTTTGTCATTCATTTTCTTCATATGTCCAAACCATCTTAACGTTCCTTTCTATATATTTCTTAATTTACCGTAATTTTACTCTTATTCTTCTGTCAAGTCGAAGCTTCACTCCCATAAGGTGGACACCGACACACTAATGTGTATTGTCATTTTTGCTACAGCGCGGTTGTTGTATTTGGTATTAAGTGCTTCGTTTATCTTGTTCCCTGCTGCTACCCTTCTTTCAACGTCCCTTTCAACTTGCCTATCATACATAAATTTACTGTCCAAATAACATAACTCATCTACCTCTTCCAATTTTTCTGAGTTGACCCATTATTTTTGGAAGGTTATTGCAAATTGATTATTAAACATTGCAAACATTTTTTACAATATTTTCTTGTGTAATCAAAACCTTCGATTTCACAATACTCATTTTGAAATATTTTCTTAAGCATCTCTCATACGGACCACCTTGTCCTTTAAATCACCTTTATTTTCAGTGAATCTATAAATATCATTGTATAGTATATAGAAATTCGCATAAATTTATTTCCCTCATTTTTATATCTTTCACATAATCTATTAAAACGCACTCTTATGAATCTATATATAAATAATCCTACCAAGGTGACATTATACAGCCTTACTTGACAACTTCAGTAATATTAAACTACTTAGTAAGTTCTTCATTTACTATTACGCGTACACCAAGCAATTGCACTTATCAATTTATCATTGACGTCATAATCTTTCGATACTTCTCACAATTACTATCTTCTTACACAAATCAAATGTATTCTCCAAGTCTACAAACGCTCAAAATAACTTAGATAAAAAAAATCTTAAGTGATTTTTTGTAATTTAGATAGCATTTTAATTAAAAAATCTCACTTTTATCTTTGAATTCCATAAAAATGTATATTTATATGTTCCAAATTTGGTGTTATCATATACTTTGACATTTATGCTCTCCGAAGTAAAAAAGTTACGAGTTTTCATGATGACATTCGAACGTAATTATGCAAAAAAAAAACCAACCCACAACACAATTTTTTTCTGTTCATCCGAAACGTCAAATAACCCTACTACAATTTTAAATGTGTAAAAACGTCAAATCAGATTAAATATGTTTCACGCTCATAGTTTGTCTTAAAATATAATTCTTCTACACAAGAACATAGAAACCAGAGCTGTGTTTTCTCAATTATTAAAAAAATATATATATAATAACATATGGGTTTGGTTATTTTTGCAAATAAACGTCCATCTGAAAGTAATAAGTTTGTGAAGACCAATGCTGAATAGATATTACAATATTTTATGATTAACGTAAGCTTAAAATAGCAAGCAACTCTTGAACAAAACTATGCTTATTTTTTATAGTAACGTTGTTTTTCTACGAAAACAATGAGTTTTGCGTCTAATTTATAAAACACATCCATTAATATGTCATTTGTAATTGTTTTTTTTTTATTAAACAAAATAATACACCGTACAAATATTTAACAAAAGGTTATACCCATACACAAATTTATATCTGAACTAATCTTATTTATATATAATATTATAATTATGAACTAACTTAATTTTAATTTCCTACGTGTCATTTTATTTTGTATAATCTTAATATATGATTTCTTAACATAAGTTAACACCTATGAGGTCTGTAAATATGAAACTGGGTTTTTTTAATAGAAAATACACATTTATTGTATGAAAATGCTAAAAAATATTTTATTCAAAGTATTGCCCATCGCTAGCTACACGTTTACTCCATCTATCTGGCAATATGTGGATGTCACGCCAAAAAAACTGTTGCTCTTTTGAGGCAAACCAATCATCGAGCCATTGTCGTACATTTTCGTAAGTGAAGTGCTGCTCAGCAAGTGTGTGTCCCATCGATGCAAATAAGTAGTAACGCGGTTTGACAGTCACTACATTGACAACTAGAGCCATCTATGACCAAATTCCGGTTTCATATTTACATACCTAGTAAATACTACTTATAACTAGATAAATTGGTTTTGTAATTGCAATTGTAGAAGAGTTGCCTTACAACTAAAATTTCTAATTGTGTGAAGTCGTAAAGTTTATTTTTTATTTTTTTTAATTTATACAGATTTTACACAAAAACAAATTTTAATAAAAAATATCTCTTATATAAAATAAACCTTCAGCTAGGCGTTGTTATGGATATCATCGTCCTCTTTTATTTAATTTTTGTGTGCCTTGGTGTTGCACACTTATTGGGTTTAGAGTTCGTAAAGGATTACACGAGAGCTTGTTGAGCTGACGAATTAGACATTCATGACAAGGTAAAGTGGAAGATGAAGATAAAAGCATCCAGGTGTATAGGAGTGTCGGAGAACGTAGATATTTTTTATAAACACGTAGCACGGTCCGGTACATTATAAGGAAATATTTTATGTGAAATTAATTACAAAATATTTATTTCTTCGTAAAATGTTCAATGTAAGTGTTTTTTTAAACATCGATGATTGATGCTCTTTAAATTCATTTTGAAATTCTGACGCCAAACTTGTCAACATATTATGTATAATACTTACAAATTTATCACTTAATATTGTAAATAAATTGATCAATTAGAGTTGGAAGGATAGATTAGCGTTCCGGTACTTCTTTTTTAGCACTATTTATTTATTTATTTATTTATTATTACACATGACAAGAAATATACACAATTTGAGAAAAAACAACAGGTAATTTGATTTGGACATATAATTTTAATGGATCTGGGTTTGTTGCCTTTCATTTGTCATATCCCCAGTAAACTAGGCTTTTGCCTGTATCTCACTGAGGATATTTAGCATGAAAAAATAAATCGATACTTCTTTCCGATTTTTGATAACACAAAAAAACCCCGTTGCACGCTCTCATCAACCTGACAAACAGTGACACTCAACTACAACTGGAAACATCTTGCGAAACTCAACTCCTCACACATTATCACTCCAGAAAGACCAAAAATATTCATCCCGCAATATACCGCACACAATCATAAGAATAAAAATCAAAACAAATTAAAAACAAAAAAAAAAAGAAGAAAAAAACAAAAACACACAGAAACACAAATACAAAAACATCCAAAATTAAAACAACAAGAAGAGACCCACACTCACGAGCTAACATAAATCCTTTCTACTCGTCATTCATCCTGAAAGCCCAAGTACTCAAAATCCTGTCGCAATAACAACCACGCTCCGATCGACTGTCTAAATGGTTTTCCTACCTTTACTTTTATTGAAGTCGGCACGCCATTGTATGTAATGGGAGCCAAATAAGCATATTGCCTTTGGGCAAAAGAGGTTTTAACTCTAGGGATGGTGAACATTTCATTAGTTGCCATGCGTGTCATGTGTGTCTGCTGAAAAAATTTATATTAAAAAATTTAATTTATTTTTACTATACCTTTGAAAAAATCAGACCCCATAATAAAATGGAACGATTACTTACACGAAAGTCTTGTATGATCATAAAAAGTGAGATACAATTAAAAATAGGTAGTAATCGATTTATAATTCATATATAATGTTCAGAGGATGAAATAAAGTGAATTGAAATACCGTTTTTTTGCTAATATTCATTGTGAAGAAAAAACATTCTTAGCTGTGTTAAGTTCCACGTCTTTCGTTAGAACTAATGATTTTTTTATGTTCGCAATATATTACAATAAAATATCTATCCTTAAAAAGTGGTCGTTCTAATAATTCTTCTATTGCCATCTTGTAAAATATCAATAATATGTCTATCGTTTCTTCCTAGATGGCAGCAGCGTCCACAAAATTGAATTTTGCATTGTTCCGAGTTCTTGACGCCTGTACTCTATACATTGCATGTATCAAATTGACATTTTTGGTTAAGTCTGTCGCGCCTCGTGTTTATTTTGGAAATCGGCGCTTGGACTGTTCGCTAATTGCGCGTGTGATGTGGTGCAGTATTGTGCAATCCGGAATATACTTTGTTTTTATTTCAACTTTTTTGAATGTTTTAACTTAATTAAAATATATATCTCAAAATTAAAATAACCTGTATCACGTGGTTGTTTATATAATTCTTGTTTACGGGCTCAATGTGGAAATTGTGCGCATGTGCGTCATATTAGTAACCTCAACATCGAAGATATTCAGTCGGATCGAGAAGAGCGTGCTGTTATAATTTCGCTTAAATTAAAAACATGCGCTTTTTGGTTTCATTTTAACGCTATCATTAACGTTTTGTACAATCAAGTGCATTGCCTAAAATGTTATCTCGTTTCGGCCAAAGTGTGCATTAGAGATGGGAAATTTAGTTCTGCTTTAGGACTAGTTCCGGAAAATGAATTAGTCCAAAGAAGTATTCGAGTAGTTCTTTATTCAAAGGGATTTTATTTTTTCTCCCCACTGGAATATTTCCATCCGATTTTTGTTTGTTGCCCGTTTTTGGTTATTGAAAAGGTACATTTGAACGATTGCATTCAAGAAGAACTATATAGTTCTCTAGTTCCGTATACAGACCACTGTCGGCGATTCGTGACCCATCTGTATTGTGCATTGATGTTTTGCTTCCCACGTTTTATCAGTGGGTAAACACGGTGCCATATTCGTGAGTGTGATCCTGAATAGGTTTGTGTCCTAACCAGTGATGTCCCAGTACTCGAAGACCGCCGAGAGTGACGCCTGGGCTCTGCTGGCCCTCAAGTCAGCCCCCGCCAGTCCCTCGAAGGTGCAGTGGGCCCCCGAGGTGACGGGGGCTGCCATAGCACGCCTCGAGGGGCGCGACTTCGAATATTATGTTCGGCAGAAGCACATTACCATCGGCCGCAACAGCAGCAGGGGAGACGTGGATGTCAACATGGGCCATTCCAGCTTCATATCGAGGAAACATCTCGAAGTATTCTTCGATCACCCGGCGTTTTTCATGACGTGCAATGGGAAAAATGGCGTTTTCGTCGACGGTGTGTTCCAGAGGAAGGGTGCCCCTTCATACAAGCTCCCCAGAACGTAAGTGCCCATTCATCTATTTGAGGCAATTGAGTGTAAACAATGTATCTCGAGGCCTGAACTAGCTAGTCCTCGCGATAGAGTTGGAAAAATCAGTTCAGATTTAGATTATATATTATAAAAGATTTCTCAAGTTCTGTTAGAAATTTAACGTGATTTTCCCTAGATTCTTCAATATTGTTACCCGGTTATCATTTTATTTATTTCCACTCTGAAATTTCGATTATCATTGGTTATTAAAAAATACCGTAAACAAGGGTATCAAAAAATAAACATGCTCGATTATTCTTTCTCTATTTTATTGTTAATTTTAGACCTGTCATTCTTTTACTGTTGTTATTTTTTATAATCTTTGTTCTTATTACTTCCTGATTATGATAAATACCCAGCAGGGCGTTAAAATATAAATAATACAGATATAATATTGTTTACAAATGTAACAAAAACATTCCAACTTGATTCCTACAAGTGAAGCAATTCATCAATTTAACAAATATGTAGGTAAATATTTATACATTTGTCAAATTCAGATATCTTTTTAAAAAAAAAATATTTCAAAATTTCTTATTTCCGCATAAGTTCCATTTTTATTCCGCATGAAAATAATACTTTTCCATTTTAAAAAAGAAAACACCACTTTAGATTTGAATATTTTATTATTTCTTCAGGGGCTACAAATACATTGCGTGATTTTTTACGGAGTGGAGTGTATATTTCAATAATTATTTTTGAACCGAAAATATATGATTAACCATACATATTATGAGGATTTGTTAAAACATTCATAAGGTATAGGAAATCTTCGTAAAACGTGATGGGCCATAGAAAGAGCGGAAATGAAGTACAATACCACGTGTTCATCTGATTCAAAAGGATTTTTGTAATGTGTTAATAACCTCGATTTCTACTCGTATCTTGAAACATTCCATACATTTAAAAGCATTCGCAATAAACAACCGCAATGTTATACGAACTACATAGTTTTCTGATTCTTCAAAAATATGTATATCTATTTGCTCATTACGAATTTAATTCATTATCGACAACACGTTCGTTCATCGGAGCGAAAGCGTGTGGCACAGCGATTGTGCTAATTGCTACGCCAGCCTCGCTATGTTTACATTATTCTCTCGTTCCATTCTGTCTCTTATTCACGACTCTACATTATTGTAGAATATTATGATTTACGCTCTTATTGATCTTTTTTACAAGCGGCAATGGCTCTATCACGTGACCCGTGACGCTACAGTTTTAGGTTAATGTAATCAAAACAGTGCGATGATTATGTGTCTTAGCTTAGTGTTGTCTCCGGGCAGTTCAGGTACGGAGCCGGGTATTTCTGTTGCTGTTGATTACATCATGCATTGGTAAACAATGAGGTGCCGGCTCGGCGCGGCCGAGCGCCGAGCACCGAGCAACGAGCACTCAACGCTTTGCTGATTGTGCATGCGTGATAACATCTGACTTATTCTATTGTAATAAAAAATGTCATTTTCAGGGAAACTTACGAAATATGCGGAATTTACTTATAACATATAATTATAATTTTTGTCTGAAAAATCAGTAAGTGTCGGATCAATTATTTATTATATACAGAAAAATGTAGTAAATAATGTCGAGATTACATAAGATTTATTACTAAGAATCTGTTTTAATGAGACTAATGTTTTTATTACCTTTGGTTCATTACTTGTGTTATTACTCAAAATGTGTATAGTTCAGAAAATGTAGGATGAGTCCTGTGACAGCTTACAAATTTGCCCCAATACAACCTTGTAACGATCATGTGTGTATAGTAAATGAAAATGCAACTGAGTAACATCCATAGACTAGGCTACATTCAACGGCTTATTGTTTACTTTAATTCAACTTCATCGAGATGTTCGTCGTTAATTTTGTCATTCAACTCCATCGAGATGTTGTTCGTTGTGTACTCTATGATTCAATTCCATCGAAACGTTGTTTGTTAACTCTATGATTCAATTTTAACAAGATATTATGTTCATTGTTAATTCATTGATTCAACTCCATCGAGATGTTGTTCGTTGTTAACTCTGTGATTCAACTCCATCGAGATGTTGTTCGTTGTTAACTCTGATTCAACTTCATCGAGATGTTGTTCGTTGTTAACTCTGTGATTCAACTTCATCGAGATGTTGTTCGGTGTTAACTCTGTGATTCAACTTCATCGAGATGTTGTTCGTTGTTAACTCTGTGATTCAACTTCATCGAGATGTTGTTCGTTGTTAACTCTGTGATTCAACTTCATCGAGATGTTGTTCGTTGTTAACTCTGTGATTCAACTTCATCGAGATGTTGTTCGTTGTTAACTCTGTGATTCAACTTCATCGAGATGTTGTTCGTTGTTAACTCTGTGATTCAACTCCATCGAGATGTTGTTTATAAACTTTATGATTCAACTTAACCAAGATGTTATGTTCGTTGTAAATTCTTTGATTCAACACCATCGAGATGTGTTGTTAATTGTAACTCTGTGTTATATTTATGGGTATTGCGCCGCGTTGCTGATATGAATAATCACTATTTATCGAATTATTTTTGTGCTCATTGTGCAAAAATATATCGAGACAACATTCCGACGTATTATTTCGTCAAATGTTTATTTATTTATCTATAATTATTGTTGTGATTGCGACAGCTGTTTGTACCGTGACACACTAATGTAAAAAACAAAACAACGGCGAATTTTTGCGTCTCATTCGCGTGGTGCAAAATATTGAATTTTACTATCTATATTGATAATGAACATATTATATTTGACAAGCATTAAGGCTAACCATTGAATTTGTCATCTTAATTACTTGATCTTTTCCATAACTTTGAGATTAATCGGAAAACTTTTAATCTGCTTCGTTTTCTTATCAAGTATCAAGATATAATTTAGATAGTTCGCAGAAAAAGGGGAATCCAATAAAGCTGTATATTATATAAGAGAAAACAATTAAGCATTTAATGGGAGAAATTATATTTTGTCTCACAATAATATGACAATCTCTGCTCTTTCCGATTCTGTACTATGCGGACGTATGTTACTTGGATGTCACAGAGGAACAGCTGGACAAATTACAGCGTCTTCAAAATGTGTGTCTAAGATTCATTTTCATATAACTTCATACCAGAAGGCATTGAACTGGTTGAATGTTAGAAATAGACGCCAAATTTACATACTGTCTCTATTGTATAGTATCCTTAACAGTCCCGCCGCCCCCTCTTATCTCGCCGAAAATTTTCAACTAATAACTCTAAAATTAAACTTCATAATAAGATCATGTTAGACTCGCCCTATCCTTGGCATGCTTTAAGAAGCGACTAAAAAAAACTTAATTTCTTATCAGTAATATTGCGATTCTGCATCAGTTATCTTCAAATGGTAACAGAAAATCAATGCTGTCCGCAAATCGTAGTTTTCAAGCATAAAAACAGACATTTTCAACGCTATGAAAACATATGTAGTTGTATTAAACTTGTATTGTTGTGAGTTAAAAGTCTTTGAAAAATGTAAACACAAGAAAAAGGCGCCAATGACGCGGTTTGATAGTCAGTACATTGACAACTAGAGCCATCTATGAGCAAATTCCGGTTGCATATTATAGGCTTGGTATACTGAAGCTAGGTTAATAGATTTATCTTAATCCGTCTTCAAGCTTGGAAAATCGTACTTTCAGGAAAACAATATATGACAGAAAATAGTTCTAAAAAAATGTTTCTTGAACTATCCAAAATTATGGAATAATTTATTTTCAATAGTCATAATTATTCTCAACTGATTTGTATTGATAAGCCAAAACCTACTTTCTTGAAACATTTTTTTATCGAGCGCTGTCTCTCACACAAAAGGAGACTAACTTAGGATGTGTGTCGTGATAGGAAAGTCTGGCACTCGGTCCCTTCTGCCTACCCCGACAGGGAATGGCATAATGGAATGTATATATGTGCAAACGATTTATTTGTTTTCAGTGTATGTATTGTGTTTATGAACCTCCGTAGTGGTAAAGTTTTTGACTTCAACTCGGGGGTTTCGGGTTCGATTTCCGATTGTAACCAAAAACATAAATAAAAGGGTGTCAGTCTGATAAAAGAGCTCGTCTGGTAACTATACACTCGCACACGCCGAGCGGTAGTATTGCCAACACGTTCAACAACGAATCGCGAGTTCCGTGCCTACTCCAGAAGTTCTAAAAACCCTAAGGCTCGATTATTGGGACCGAATACTACATTGTCACGTTTTTTAATATGTCCGAAACGCTAATACGCAGAAAGAAAGGATGAATCAAAAAGTTATTCTGATGCAAAAAAAAAACATTAAGTCAGGTGTGATTTGAATAAACACAGTCAATAAAACAATTCATTCAAAAATATTTTTATTTTGTATTCCAATTAGAACTGAAATGGAACAACGAAAATAACTTTTGCAAATAGATATATTTGCTCTCGGAATTTAATTAAAGTTTTGCGAATTATTCGTCTTTTGTTTTCGCGGGAATGCTAAAAATCGACTTGTAAAGAAAAAAAAATGTCAATATGAAACTTTTGTTTTTATTTCGACATTCATGTCGGATTAAGCAATGTCAGCAAACTGACATTGTTTTTATTTATAAATGTTTTTTTTTTATTGTGATTTAACATACACGTTTTTTCTCGCAAATCCCTTGTTTTCTTATTCGTTATGCGCTCCTTACAGAGTAGTCGTGATCATTGAACTTGATCTATCGAGCGAATAGACTGCACCTCAGAAAAATTGTAGACTTAGCGAAACACATTTTATTGTATTGTATTATATTACACTTTCGTTGTATACATTACAACCTGGCTGGCTTATTACCACGTGGCAATCTCTTCCAACCAACCATGAGTATTTTAAAGAGGACTTAAGTGAAAACCAGATTGGAATCCATTTTTTTATTTTAAATTCTGTGTCCCAGCTGGATTTAAACCAGCAACCTCCAGGTTGATAGAAAGGCACCTTACCAACTAGACCACGGAGTTCGTCATATATCAGGTTGAAAAGTAAAACAATCGTTTTTGAATCCTAAACAGTTGAATGGAAAATGGAAACATAGTATTAGGTTGAAAAGTAAAACAATCCTTTTTCGAATTTTAAACATTTGAATGGAAAATGAAAACATAGTATCAGGTTCAAAAGTAAAACAATCTGTTTTGTATCCTAAACAGTTGAATGGAAAATGTAAACATAGTATCAGGTTCAAAAGTAAAACAATCCTTTTTGTATCCTAAACAGTTGAATGGAAATGGAAACATAGTATCAGGTTGAAAAGTAAAACAATCCTTTTTTGTATCCTAAACAGTTGAATGGAAAATGGAAACATAGTATCAGGTTCAAAAGTAAAACAATCCTTTTTGAATTCTAAACAGTTGAATGGAAAATGGAAACATAGTATCAGGTTGAAAAGTAAAACAATCCTTTTTCGAATTTTAAACACTTGAATGGGAAATGGAAACATAAGTATCAGGTTCAAAAGTAAAACAATCCTTTTTGTATCCTAAACAGTTGAATGGAAAATGGAAACATAGTGTCAGGTTCAAAAGTAAAACAATCCTTTTTGTATCCTAAACAGTTGAATGGAAAATGGAAACATAGTATCAGGTTCAAAAGTAAAACAATCCTTTTTGATTCCTAAACAGTTGAATGGAAACATAGTATCAGGTTGAAAAGTAAAACAATCCTTTTTCGAATTTTAAACACTTGAATGGGAAATGGAAACATAAGTATCAGGTTCAAAAGTAAAACAATCCTTTTTGTATCCTAAACAGTTGAATGGAAAATGGAAACATAGTGTCAGGTTCAAAAGTAAAACAATCCTTTTTGTATCCTAAACAGTTGAATGGAAAATGGAAACATAGTGTCAGGTTCAAAAGTAAAACAATCCTTTTTGTATCCTAAACAGTTGAATGGAAAATGGAAACATAGTATCAGGTTGAAAAGTAAAAGAACCCTTTTAGAATTCCAAACAGTTGAATGGAAATACTTATCTTTATTTTGAAGGCATCTATCCACTTATAAAATGTAAATGTTTGTAAATCATCGAAATATTTGAATAAATTATTATTAAGCTTTTATCAGATATCGCGTTCTTGAACCTGACAACTTGTCACATTTTGTGACTTGAGAATATTGTTTGTAAAAAGGTGATCGCGTTAAATCTCGCACAAAGTCAAAAAGCAATTTAAATCGGCCGTAATTTTTAAGATTTATTCATCATTCATCTTGTACTTTCTTGAAATAATGTTTTGTTTCGTAGGAAGTCTAGTTTAATTTTGAGTCAGCAAAATATTTTGATTTCCAGGTCAATTGAAAACTGAAAGTGCCGAATAATTAGTAACTTTGTGTGATTTTTAACATTCCCACTGTTTCCTAGTATTGAACATTACTAACGGAAGTTATCTAAATTCGTAAATTCGTTTTTTTTTGTAGTTTAATGTGCCAAAATTCCCAATTGTTGTTTGGTTAAAATTATTCTATTCTCAGTTTATAATTATTTTTCTGGTACGAATTGACGTTTCAATCGGAAAATTTGTGAAATTTAATGGTTGCGTAGTAATGCTTCGAAGTTAAATGCGCTAAAATCCCCACATTTGGAAATTTGAAAGTCACTTATTTTGTCATTATCGTTCAAAAGTCGATGTCAACATTTGCAGCATGACTTGTCTGTCGCTCTTTTGGTTTGTGTTTCTCTTTTGGTTTTGTTATGTTAATCTTGTGTTTAACCTATTTTTCGTAGTTAATATATGAATTATTTCGTTAGACATTGAACCTTCGCTTTAACGGATCATATTTCGCTTTCATTGTATACAATACACCTGTGGACTAATTACTATATTATTATTTTTTTCAACTAAGCAAAAGTACTCGTATGTTAAAATGTCATATTTGCTTGGTTGTAATTTTCGGGGGAATCATAATATTGGGTTGATGCAAAAGTAATGATCGTTTTTTATGATCCCAGGTAAAAAAAATCCCAGGTAAGAAATTATGAATAGTATCTTCTTTTAAATGATTCCATTGTATAAAGGATGCTTTCCCTCTACTTTCTATTCAGTTTTGGCCTGGCCAGAGTACAGTGAAAAGCCCTTGTATTTTTTCAAAATGTCGGTCGATAAAGTGCATTTACGTCATTGTTTACTTTATGAATTCCGTAAAGACAATACCGCGAGCGTGGCAACCAAAAACATTTGCGACGTGTATGGAGCAGATGTCATCAAAGTTAGACAGGTACGAAGATGGTTTACAAAATTCCGATCTGAGGATTTTTCACTATTTGATAAACCACGTACCGGGCGGCCATTGAAGTCTGATGACAACAAGTTAAAAGTCATAATTGACACAAATCCACGTCTAACCACCAGGGAGATCGCGTCGATGATGGGAGTCAACCAAACAACCATATTAAGACATTTGAAGCGTATGGGGATGGTTTCGCGGTACAACGTTTGGATACCTCATCAATTGTTGGCTGCCAATTTATTGGATCATGTTTCAACGTGCTTTGCTTTGAGTGCGAGACAAAAACATGAACTTTTTTTGCATCGTTTGGTAACAGGAGATGAGAAATGGGTCGTGTACAACAACGTGACAAGAAAAAGACATTGGGCTATACCTGGACAAGCCCCATTAACAACTTCGAAGGCCGAAATCCATCAAAAAAAGTAATGCTTTGTGTTTGGTGGAATTGTAAGGGTATTGTGTATTTTGAACTCTTGGAACGCAATCAGACAATTACAACAGAACGATATTGTCAGCAATTATCCAAATTGAACATCGCCCTTCAAAAGGATAGACCAGAATTGGTAAACAGAAAAGGGGTAGTGTTTCATCCCGACAACGCGTGACCACATGTGGCTTTGATGACCCAATACAAGCCAAATGAGTTGAATTGGGATGTTATCAAGCATCCACCGTATTGTCCAGATCTTGCTCCTTCCGATTTTCATTTATTACGATCGCTGCAAAAAATTTTAAATGATAAAAAATTTGATACAATAGAGCAGGTAAAAACATCCCTTACTACATTTTTCGCATCAAAATCCACGGAATTTTACACTAATGGTATTAATAAGTTGATAGAAAGATGGGAGAAGGTTATAAGAACTGATGGAAATTATAAAATTGATTAAATAAATATTACAAATCTAAAAAAAAAATGTTTAATTGTATATGTAAAAAACGATCATTACTTTTGCATCAACCCAATATATTACGTGTTAATATGAGTTGTGTCCGTTTTTTTTTCAATTTAAAAATGAGCACTAACAGTAAAACAAAATGGTAAAGGTTATACGTCATACGAAAGAAAATTTTCTGATCTACAAGATATTGTGTTTGCTTTTACGTTACATATATTATTTTATTTGATTACAAGCCTTAAAAATGGAATGTCATTCAGGTTACCGAAACGAAAATACCGTATTTGAAACGCAAAAACCATCAACGAGCTGTCCTTTCATTCATAGCATCTTCACCGTACACTTCACAAATATCGCGAGCAGCTTTGGCAGCTTTATTCCCTCGATTGAACGCGAACAGAAGGAGGTGTCGAAAATGCTCACTTTCGTCTACTTGACATTCCAGTTTGAAGGTTTGTAATCAAATAAAATAATATATGTAACGTAAAAGCAAACACAATATCTTGTAGAGCAGAAAATTTTCTTTCACATAACGTATAACATTTACCATTTTATTTTACTTTTGGTGCTCATTTTTAAATTGGAAAAAAAACGGACACAACTTATGTTAACACCCAATACATCCATTATTGTCGTTGCTGGTCCTGTGGTATTGAATAGTCTGCCTCCTAGTGTGAGATATATGGGTGACGTGTGCAGCTTTAGGTAGCACTTGAAGACAATCCTTTTCGGGAGGTCTTATCAAAATTTATTAGTAGGTTCGAATCCTGAGTTAGAGCGCTCTTGATGAGAGTTTGCTCTCTAAATGGCGTTATTAAATTTTCCTTTTATTATTTGAATATTTTTGTTATCTTGCTGTTTGGCGTCAGTCTTTTTCCACGTCCACGTTTCTTTTCCGTACATCAAATTCTCCGTTTTTACGGTCTCGTTTTCTAAACAACCGCTTGTATTAATGTCTATAGTTAGTTACTTAATGAAGTGTGGTTTTTACGATGACAGTACTATTTCTCAATCAGTTTTAACGAGAATCGTGTGATGGCGCAGTCAACGTACAACACTTCCCCGTTTATATTGGGTGGCAGAGCGTTTGTAACGTGAATACCTAAATCGCAATAATAATCGATTGACGAATTTCTATAATCGTTTTTCTTCTTTTTTAAAAGATTATTAATTTAAATAATTTTTGGAAGAAGCATTAGTTTGATATATTCGATTTCTGTATATTTAGAAATTAAATCACCAATACTCCACCCTAATATGAAGGGATAATTTATATAGATATATACTTAGTTTTACTGGTAATGAATGTACGAGTATTGATTCCTTGGCAAAGGAAGTATATTCTACCGGTTGTCCCCTGTCTGACTTGACACCCAATAACTGATCTTTTAAATAAAATTAAACATGATACTTGGCACCGATGGGCGTTGGATTGGGATATAACTTGTATATTAGGTGTACCGGAAAAGAATGTCGTTTTTTTTGTTATCGCTTTTGAGTGGTCAGTTGTGCTTCGGCAGTCAAACTTTTACAACGTGTTCTGTGTTGTTTCTCTGACTACGTATACCTGGAGTGTATTAGGACTTTTAAACATAAACATTTACAACCCTATACACAATGGTGAGCTTTGTACCGAATGAGGAATTTATTCGAAATATTATGCTTTACCATTTCATGAAGAAAAAAAGTGCAACATGTGCTTTAAAAAATATTTGTGATTAACTGGGAGATATTTTGAATGTTTGTAAATGCCAGAGGTGGTTTAAACCATTTAAATCCGGCAATTTTGATCTAAAAAAATACCCTGTAAGTGGTCGACCTGTTAAAATGGATAGCGATGTTTAAACTGAGCTGATTCAGCAAAATCCAACTTCAACGATTCAAGAACTCGCGGAGCAGCTCGGAAGTTCATGGTCAAGCGTGCAAGAGCATTTAAAAAAATCGGCAAGACATGGAAACAAGGAAAATGGATACGTCATGAATCAAGTGAAGAGAATCTCGGTGAGCGTATAAACGCGTGCACTGAGTATTCGGAATTAAATACCAAAACTCCATTTCTACAACATCTTGTAACTGGTGACGAAAAATGAGTGTTGTATTCAAACCAAAGACGCAAGAAACAATGGCTTTCAAAGGGCCAGGTACCAAACCCCACCCCTAAGCCCGGGTTCACTGCAAAAAAAGTTCTTTTGTCTCTTTGGCGGGACTGCAAGAGAATAATTTATTTCGAAAAATTAAAACCCGGACAGACAATTTACGCCCAAGTGTATTATGATCAACGAGAGCATTTAGATGCAGAAATAATAAATAAAAGACCTGCACTGGCTAATTGTAGACAAGTGTTTTTACAGCACGATAATGCACGACCGCATACCTCAGAAAATTACGAAAGAAAAAATTAAAACCCTAGGTTGAACAACTGTACGTCACCCACCATATTCACCGGATCTTGCTCCATCGGATTACCATTTATTCCGGTCAATGCAAAACTTTTTAAACGGAAAAGAATACAAAAATTATAAGGATGTCAAAAAAGGCATATTTGAGTATTTTGCATCGAAACCGGCAAAATTTTACGAACGCGGTATTAAAAAATTGACTGAGAGGTGGAAGGAGGTTATATCAAACGATGGCAATTATATTTTGAACTAAGTTTTAATAAATAAATACATTAAATGCACCAAATTGTTTTATTGAAAAAACGACATTCTTTTCCGGTACACCTAATATATAAGAGCTCTACATATATTGGTGGGGTGTATCTTGGCCGAGGGGATGCTATTAGATGAGCCCAGACCTTTTGATAGCTTCTGTATTTAATGTATTATCTACAATTTATGTGTTTTAGAAGTGTTATTTAAATATAATCTGTACATACTATGTTGCTATCAATAAACCTATTATTTATTATTTATTTATATAAATCAATCCAACAATCTATCCCTTTGAAACCATGGTTTAATATAATAAGAATGAACAAGATGAAAGTGTCTGTCATGTTTCGTTTGCATACTGTGTGGTGGTTAGTCACCTTTACAGAATGAGTTTTGTGGAGAATCCCTTTTACGAGTATAATAGGTTAGTCACCTTTACAGAATGAGTTTTGTGGAGAATCCCTTTTACGAGTATAATAGGTTAGTCACCTTTACAGAATGAGTTTTGTGGAGAATCCCTTTTACGAGTATAATAGGTTAGTCACCTTTACAGAATGAGTTTTGTGGAGAATCCCTTTTACGAGTATAATAGGTTAGTCACCTTTACAGAATGAGTTTTGTGGAGAATCCCTTTTACGAGTATAATAGGTTAGTCACCTTTACAGAATGAGTTTTGTGGAGAATCCCTTTTACGAGTATAATAGGTTAGTCACCTTTACAGAATGAGTTTTGTGGAGAATCCCTTTTACGAGTATAATAGGTTAGTCACCTTTACAGAATGAGTTTTGTGGAGAATCCCTTTTACGAGTATAATAGGTTGTAAAGTTTTTGAAGTTCAGTTGAAACTTTAAATTGTCTAGAATTGTATTTTTTTTTTAAATTAGTTTCATTATATCTTCTTCTTCTTGATGTGCCCTGTCAGGTCCCCCCGACGTTGGCAATCACTCTGGCGAAGGCTTCTCTGTCTTGCGCGATCCGGAACAGCTCTTCCACACGTCTCATTCCGGTCCAGTCTCTTATATTTCGCAGCCAAGACGTCTGCCTTCTCCATAGTGATATCCTGGGAATGATAATCAGGGTGGTTTCCCGTTGCCTTCCCTGATAGGTGTTTCTGTAGGGGTCACCCTCCCTTAGCCGGGGGGGTCCGGTTTTATGGCGCCGGACACTCGCACATTCATCCTCTCCTATCTGCTATGGCACTGATGGTAATATGCCAGTGACCACATTGCCCAGGGCTCGCGGGGCTTAAGAGGCCACTCGTGGACGCTAGGAGTAGGACTATTGGTAGTGTTGCTGATGGAATGCAACTATGGCGTTACGCGGTATTTTCATTATATCTACTCATATTATTGGATAATGACTTTAATTTGGTTGCTCAAATCATCATAGTTCGGGTGGATTGCCTATTATAAAAAAAAAGGTTAAGTCGCGACATCTCTCAGATTTCTATCGATGTTTCATCATTTGGTTACTGTGACGAATTTCCCCGACCGTTCTGCAGATGACGGCACTTTCCCAGAATGCGCGCCGTTTGTTTTACCCGGCGACGGATCTGAACGGATCTGCACTCGAGACATTCCGGATCATGAGTCAAAATCTCTAGCTCTCTCGTTGATTCACCGAGATGTTTGACTTGTCTGATTCAAGCAGACTGGGTATTATTACATAAAAAAAATTGCATTCTTGTAAATGCCTTAGAAAGATAATTATCTATTTATTTGTATGTACATAACACATCGATCAATAAGGCCCGGGACTAACTACTAAAACAACATTTGTTTGCCAAAATTCTTCTTTATTCATCAACATAGTCTCCTTCAAGAGCGATACATTCATTCCAACGCTTTCCTAACTTTTCTATGCCAGCCGTGTAGAACGATTTTTCTTTGGTTTCAAAATAGGCGTTAGTTTCGGCAATCACTTCTTCATTGGAGCCAAATCTCTTTCCCTGGAGAATCTTTTTGAAGTCTGCGAACAGCCAATAGTCGCTGGGGGCCAAATCTGGAGAATACGGTGGGTGTGGAAGCAATTCGAAGTTCAACTCATGCAATTTGGCCATCGTTACCATCGACTTGTGACACAGTCCATTGTCCTGATGAAAGAGACCTTTTTTCTTCTTCATATGGGGCCGTTTTTGGCAATTTCTACCTTCAAACGCTCCAATAACGCTATGTAATATTCGCTATTGATGATTTTTCCCTTTTCAAGGTTATCGATGAATATTATACCATGCGCATCCCAAAATACAGAGGCCATAACCTTCCCCGCCGACTGTTGAGTTTTTGGTCGCTTCGGACGACTTTTACCGGCTGCTCTCCACTCAGCTGACTGTCGATTTGATTCCGCAGTATAGTGGTGGATCCAAGTTTCATCCATTGTCACATACCGATGCAAAAACTCCTGTTTATTTCGCGTAAACAGTGCCAAACAGCGCTCTGAATCCTCGATGCGTTGTTGTTTCTGTTCCATTGTGAGCAAACGCGGCACTCATTTCGAAAACAGCTTTTTCATGACGAAATGTTCATGCAAAATAGTGTAAACACTACCAAATGATATCTTCAGGATGTCAGCTATCTCACGCAACTTTAGTTAGCGATTTTCCATCACGATTTTGAGGATTTTTTTAATGTTTTCTTGTGTAACAATCTCATTTGGACGACCAGAGCGTTCAGCATCATTTGTGTCTACGACCGAGTTTGAAATCAGCATACCACCGACAAATGGTTGTTTTCGACGGAGCAGAGCCCGGATAACACTTTTCAAGCCATCGCTGATTTTGAATGGTATTTTTTCCCATTAAAAATCAATGTTTTATCGACACACGAAATTCGTTTTTTTTTCCATTGTTTTGAAAATAGCAAAAGTAGCGTCACTAAAACCACTGTAACTCAATGACACAATGTCGCAATGTCATGAAAGTTTGACACGTAACTTCTAAATGTTGGTACTAACTGAGAATGGTATGGATTTGTCATTAGAGGCGCCATCTGTTGGTTAGTCCCGGGACTTATTGATCGATGTGTTACATACCATCACGTCGTTTCGTTCTTGGGGTAGGTAGATAAGACAAGGCCAAACTATCCTATCTTGACATACATGTTTCGCCTTTTCCACTTCTATATACCTTCTCATAGAGAACCTACGATTTCTCTTACTTACATTTTATTTAGTGGATATGCTTTGTTGTGTTGTTTGACTTGTCCTGTTTATCATATTGTGTAACACTGCTTATGTGTCAATATTAAATTATATATGTTGTTATTTTATGGATATGCTTTGTTTTGTTGTTTGACTTGTCCTGTTTATCATATTGTGTAACACTGCTTATGTGTCAATATTAAATTATTTACTCGTATGTTGTTATTTTCAATATTTGTGTTATATAAATAAATTAATATCCGACCATACTTTCTTTGGTCTTACTCTGTCACGCCTTCCACTCAATTTGCAACGTATATTTGTTTTGTTAGTCTTTCTTCATTCATTCGTTCCACATGCTCAAACCATCTAAGAGTGTTCTTCTTCATCTTACTAAACACATCAGTCTTAAGTTCAAATTCTAGAAGTTATTTATTAGTGCACATGATTATGTATGGTAAATTTAGCAGCCTTATTGATATACAACAATTTCTTCCAACCGACCAGCGCTTATCTTGGATACTTCAAGTTGTTTAAATCCATGAACCTATTTTTTTAAAAGGTATCTATTTGGTTTTTACTTCAGTATTTTTTTAACAAATTTCTGATTGTGGACCTACTGCAGTGGCTCTCAACCGAAGTGCTAGATTACTTGGGCCGAATACTATGTTTTCTCCCGGCCACACTCTTCAACGTATCCGTATTACTGATTCGGATATGTTGAAGGGCATCATACGCGAAAGAAAAATAGGTTATTTTATAATTAAACCCAACCAAATCGACTTGACGACAATGATAACCGCAAAACTCGTTCTATATTGGTTTTCTTTTGCTTATCTCTTTGATAAGTATTTATTTAAAATGTCGGTCTTCTAAGAACATATATTTATTTACAATCTAAACCCAACCCAACTAAAACACTACAATCAACCCAACTAAAACACCACATAAAAAATAGGAAAGGCGGGGATTTTTTGAATTTTAAATCACTTTTGATATACGCCAACGATAATGCGAATTTAATTTTTAGTTCCACAACTTTATGGCATAATCAACGTAAAAATTAAGAGTGGTGAATTTGAAAAGTCCATATTCGATTGATCGTGATTCGAGTCGCTGAACATTTTCGATGAGATTCTAGGGGGTGGATGGACAGTATGTAGAAACGAGATAATACACGAATGTTTCGTCTGACGACTTCTTATATCCAATTAATTGAATTTCTTCTGATAAATTTCTAATAATCTTTGAAACTTTTACGTTCTTAACCTAATTTTAAAGTTATAATCATCATCAGCATTGCTTATGTTGTGTTGGACATAGACTTACTTTAGATTCTTTGTATTTCTTTTTGTCACGTCAAAGGATTTCATTGTGGTTTCAAATTGTCGGTTAATTTTGTTTATTATCGTCGGACGGCGTATCCTTTGCCTTGTTCTGGGTAACTGCAAACATGATATATTTTATACGAGTACTTATTTAGTTCAGGGGTGGCTAACTTTTTTGGACCATGTAGTAACCGGTATTGTGTAAAGGCTCGCGGGCCATATCTATTTTTTTAACTAATAGGCATATCAAAATTAGAATACGTTAAAATTAGGTAATGTGCTCCAAAGTCCAGCGTTTTACTACCAACGCTACCACGAATCGAACTCGGGGACACTTGGTTCGTGAGCCAAACATTTGAACCACTAAACCATGGTGGCGATAAATTCTTACATTATATAGATTTTTTTTACTAAATACAATTCTTCGAATGTTATTAAATAAATAAAAATTAGTATTATTTTGGATACATTATTATTATTACGCTTAAAAATGAAATATGTACCTATGTTATATTTTCTTTCTAATTTTTTCGATTTATAGTATTATATAACTGTCATTTTGGGTCACATTTAACTCTTTCACTGCTGAGACAATTTCCATGACAGCCGATCAGTGAGATTAATAAGATTTTTATATTTGGATATAAATATTTTTCTTCGTGTCGGAAAATAGGGTGTGGGTTGAAAACCATCTGATATCCTCGCTGCCGGGCTCGCCCTACATTGGTGGGGCGTATTTCGGCCTGGGGGATGTTATGAGATGAGTGCAGACCTAATAGGTTCTCTCTTAAATGTATTTTCTGCTATTTATCTTGAGATATGTGCACGATTACGGAATGTATTTATATATGTTCGTGCACGTATTATGTTGCTTTCAATAAACCTGTATTTTTTTTATCTATTTATTTAAATCTAGAATGTGTTGCCATTATTAAACAACCATGTTTTATTGATATTTATAACTTGATTTAAAAAAAATCAGCTCACGTGCCACACAAACCACCTTAGCGAGCTATATGCGGGTCGCGGATTGGCGATGCCTGCTCAAGTTCTTTTGATATCTTTTCGGGTAGATATTATATATCGAACCCGTCAAATATGACTCGAATGTTCACAATTATACATCCAATTTACCGTCAGTTGTGTTAAAGAATAACAATATATTTATGAACTGACGATTCTTCAGGATAAATTGCTTTCTCTAAAGTGAAAATAAAAAACATTGCACCAGGAGACCAACTACTTTCTCCTAATTGTAAAGCTTTGAATATACTCCGAATAGGGCTGACTAAATACAAGGTGAACATGCAAAAAAGGGGTTGAACGAAAGTTGCACTGAATCTGATTAAATACAAGGTGAACATGCAAAAAAGGGGTTGACCGAAAGTAGCACTGAATCTGATTGTGGTACTATAAAGGATGCACAACACACTCTGACTTATTGTACATGCTTGGGACAAGGCCTGATTGATGCGAATGACTGAAAACGCGTGGTATAATTTGATGGCCCGGATACGGAAGTGAACTAATGTTTGAAAAATAAACATGTTGTTTATTCTTTACTTCTGCTATAATAATCACTTTCTTGCCGGAAAAAAAAACATTTAGATTAATCACGCATTGACATAAAAATATTTTCGTTACATTTAATTTTGATTATCAATAATAACTCGTTTGTATTTTTCAAGTTGGTACAAATTATTTGATAGCTCCGATGTAAACAGTGATAATTGATAATCACATGATAAGTACACTCGACAAGAAACAGCTGATTATGTTTATCTTGTCTTTACTTTGAAAAATCTGCAGCGGGAATTTAAATTAGCATAAAATAATATGAAATCCACTTGAATTGACGGGTATATATGAAAATCGTACCATTTAATGTTATTACAGTTCTTTATGCAAACAAAGTAAGTAAACTGTTCTGAAGCATGATTTGTGTACTTTGTATTTATAGTGGTACCTCGGGTTACGAATTTAATTGGTTCTTTGGTTCCGTTCGCGAGCCGAAATGTTCGCAAACCGAAACATTTTTTCTTGGGAGCCATAATGAGGGTTAATTTAATGCAAAATATATTTTATATATACTGTATATTATATATATAAAAAGCAAAAAAAAAGTATCAAGAACAACGAACGCAACGACAAACAATCTTCACAACGCGCGCACTAATGCGTAATAGCGTAATGCGCCGTTACAACTAAGTCGTGAGCCGAGGCATTGTACGCAGGTCGAGTTAAAATTTGTTCGGAAATTATGTTCGTAAGCTGATTTGTTCGTGACCCGAGGTTTGACTGTATTATCAATTTTCAACGACGAGCAGGGAGAGTGCCCAGAAATATACAATATATATGTCCCAATAAAATGTATATTACACCTTACCGCAGTGTATATTACACCTTACCTTTTCGAAGTCACGAAGCACTATTGATTATAAGAAAAAAATGCGGAGCCCCTAAATTATCCAGGTCACAAAACTAACAAAAAATGCGTGAAACATTACTTTTATTTATAAATAAAAATTACGGATTACAAAAAAATGGGCATGTAGGAAATTGCGCCGCGCCTCGACTGCGTTGCCAACCGCAATTCGCCAAACTTCGATCAAATGTTTCATATTTGACGGAGCACTTGTAACATCCTCGCGGACTGTCACATGGTAATAAATCTGGCAGATTGTACAATATACATTAAAAAAACGAAAGTGTAATACAATACAATACAATAATAAGGTTCGGTTATGTTGATTGATTTATTTTCCTAATATGGATGCATATAACATATGTACATAAGTTGGTACAAAGACGTAAAAAAGTGTCGCTTCTTCTTTTTGCTATGTTTTTTTGAGTTGCATGCTATTTTAGATTAAAATTAGCTCGAACAGTGCTATTTTATCAATGTAGCTTTAACAACACTGCTTATGTGCAAAAAAACCAACCTAAAAATGTGTGCTTTTGATTTATTGAAAATATCAGATGAGCTTTGCCTCAATCTTTCACGTAAAAAAATATCAAGGCAGTGAAAATTGTATTCCATGGGTGAATTCTCAAACATATTTCATAAAGCCCATCATACAACGTGTCTTTATATTGCGTCAAATATCTCAAAACAGGTGAATTATACAAGTAATTATACATATTCAATACATACAAAACTTTGGTGGCCCAAAATTTTGTATGTATTGAACTTTTTTATTTATTTTTAACGGTCACAACCTGTACAAAAAATCAAATTTTAATAATAATTATGTAATAAAAACAAAATTCAAATTAAAACAGCAATCAAACAAACTTTAAAATATATGTATATATATAATATATCAAATAATCAAAATTGCTAAACATTTAAACTTGAATAAGTAATCAAAAGGGAAAAATACGTTTTCCTTTCGGAGTAGATGAGAGAACAAAACGCCATTCTTTCCTAACTCGACACATATCCTTAGCCTCTTCCACATCATAGACTTTCTAATACAACCTTTTACGATGACTCTGACTTTCTACTTTTCTTTTCACTTGATCCAACCATGCTTTCTTTATAGTTATAATATAAAAATTAAATTACTTCTATTGTTTTTAAGTAATAAATTTGTATATATACTCGTAGGTATCGCTTTTAATAAAAAAATATATATTATAGATTGCTTTCATAAATAAATACAATAAATTAAAAAATAAAAAGGGTTCGAAACACGAGTTGGGGCGTTCTTAACTGTGCTAAAACAATCCGCCCGTTCCGGTGCTGTGTATTGAAAACACATGTAAAAATGAGCGATTTAAAATCGGAAAAATAAGAATATTCATAGCCAATCGCTTAAATGAATTAAATTTGAAGTCAAAAGTGATAATAATTGAAATTTAATTGCTGAAAATATTAAATAAAAACATCGGAAGACGTTCACAAAACGGGCGAGACGACCACCTCAAACGAAAGCCCGCTGGCTACTGAGCGAGTCAAGCGAGCGAACTGAGATTCTATTTCTTGAGTTTCCATAGTGAGAATGTGATGTGAATAGCGTCGCTTCCTCACCCATAGCGGTTTTTAAGACTAAATATACCTACGTCACACACTGGCACACGTTTGATTGTATTGGTGAATTTATTCCCGATTTTCACAAAATATATCTGATGTGGCCGATAAGTTCTAATTATTATTAATATTATTTTTTTCATTCAATGCGTAAATGTATTACGGAGGAATACCTAAAATCTGAACCCAGTATTTATTATATTTATAGAGATATTAAAGTTTTTAGAAGCAATGTGTACTTGTTACACATCACAGGGAAGGAAGGGTTAAGGAGAATCCGCTCTCAAAACGGTGCTACATAATATGCCCTTTTATTATAATATTATTCTTGCTATATTATTATCAAATATTCTCAATTATTAGTTCGATGCACATTGTTTTATCGCCTTTTTATAAGCGAAACGCATTGCGAGTCTAGCCGAGCCGGTTTCAGCAAGCGACGTTTTCCACCGGATTTCCCCCAGTTGATAGTTGATGCCACTTGCGCCGCCGCTGTTCTGCCGTCTATTGCCAAAGTGGTGCCCGACTGCCGCGGCCGGCAGTTTCAATCAAACCATATTGATTGGTTATTGCTATGCGAGCTTCTGTCGCATTAGTACCTTATTCAGTGTCTCGACACGTAATCGGGTCGCGAAACATTTCTGTAGGTCGTGAAATGGGATTTCGCAATGGGTTCATCCCGTATTATTTATTGTTTTTTGTTTAATGTAACATACCATCACGACACATTTCTGTCGGGGCCGGCAGAGCGGACAGAGCGCCTGATTTTACTTTCTCGACATACACCCTTCGCCTCTTCTACATCTATATACCTACTCATACAAACTCTACGATTGATTATTCTGACTTTCTACGTTTCCTTCTTTCAAAATATAGAAACTCAGAGAAATCATAGGAATTGTATGAGAAGATATATGGGTGTAGAAGACTCGAAGAATGTTTGTCAAATTTGTCCCCTCTGCCTACCTCGACAGGAGGGTGGCATGATGGGGTATATAACATATGCTGTATTTAAAAAAAACATTTTGAAAGAAAGAAACGTAGGAATTCTTTTGATCCAACCATAATTCTCTAGCGATTATCTATTTTTAACCCTACAATGCGCGTTTTTTTATGTACTAAACAATAAAAGAAAAAAAAATTGATTTCAAACTGGAACAAATCACGGAAGTCATCTACGCGCAACAAGTCAAACTTCAACTGCCAAATTTACCGGTAAAACAGTTTTCTATTAAACCTATGTGGTTTTAAAGCATGGAGATTATTGTATCACATTTATAACAGCGCATGAGTCGTTTATACCACTCGACACAAAAATATTTAGAAACACTTTGGTTTATTCATAGGTGCATCATGCGCACTGTAGGGCTAAAACGTGTATCATGAAGTGAAAATTCTGTTGACGCCATAACATAATAACCTCTAAGCAACAGCCTAGAGCCGGCCCTGATCTCTGTTAGTTGTCACCCCAAATTTCATTAAATTATTTTAACTGCATGAAATAAAATATAACTTTTGTTACTAAACGGCTGGTCAATAAAATTTCACTATTTTAGACTTGGCTGGTTATATCGATTAATTTGTATTTAATTGGTAGTTAATGTACTCGTATTAATAATGTAAGTACTCGTATTTAAAGGAGTTTTTAAACTGCTTCGAACTTTTTTAATCGAACTTATTATAAACGGTTTGCTGTTTAAGAAAATAAATGTTTTTTTTTCTAGAAAATTAATATTATATTTTTACGCATGTGGGGTACCTCTAAATAAACACAATTTCTTAATATTGTAGAATATCAATTTATACGCAACAATATACTATATTATTTTTATCCGTTTTTCTTTGTTACAATTTTTTCATTCATGGTGGTACTCGTACATAATAAACTGTACTTTGGTTTCGTCTGCATTAGCGATGTCGCGTACGACCTTGCAGCGAATTTTATCGTTTGACTTAAAACTTCATCCCTATAACATTCAACTTGTTCAGGATTTAAATGAAGCAGACTTTTACAAGGTTGGATTTCACGGTTAAAATGTTGGAACAGTTCTCACGGTTTAACAACTTTTTTTCAGAAGAAGCACATTTTCGTATGAATGGCTTCGCCAATAAGCAAAATTGCCGCTTTTGGAGCGATGAAAACCCTACACCGGAGACCACTCCATTGCGCACGAGTAACAGTTTGGGCAGTCATGTCAGCGTCGGGAGGAAACTCGGAGCTAAGCAATATCAGTTAATTTGAAGCGTTATATTAAAATGCCGAGAGAGTTCTTGACTGTGAAATAGCAAGAATTTCCGGGGTGCAATTCATGGACGTGGTTGCAATAGGATGGGGTCACTTGTCACATGTCCAATAATCAATAGTTTGAAAGAGGTTCAAATGTTCCCCGGAAAATTGATTTTGCGAAGGGGTGACATTGTGTGGCCACCGCGAAGTCCCGATTTGTTTCCACTCGATATTTTGTGGGGGATACCTAAAAAGTCTAGTGTACGCAAATAATCCAACGACTACGCTGCAAAACATTCGTGCTGCATTGAAACAAAACATTCGTCAAGAGATCGAAGCGATATCTCGGGAAACATGCTTAAAAAAATTCTAGCCAGATTGGACAAATGCCGTCGACGCGATAGTGGACATCTGGGCGATATTATTTAAAAAAAAATCCCAACCTTGACATGTTTGTAATATTCAAGTGTTTGTTACATGTTTGCAGTAATTTAAATTGATTACAAAAAAAAATATTTTTTAACTATGAATTTTTCATATGTGAACTTTATTTTGGGCCACCCGTATAATTGAACACTCGGGCAGCACGTAAACATGTTTTTGACCTGTTGTATCCCTAGAAAACGTACCCTTAACTTGGAGATTTATAGCGAAACAGTTTCAAGAAACAATGTCGCTGTGCAAAATGGGCACTACTATGTTTTAGGTCAACCTTGTTGACATTTGTAGCGATACATATTTCATAAAGCAATGCTCTGCCACTGCGATATAAAAATCGCAACTAGCATATGCTGCGCAAGTTTTTAAAGCGTATTTCTAAAATCGGTGGCCACACATGTTTTGTCATAAAGGTACGTTGTTGCATAAAAAGCTCGATGGTTTGTATCAACGTAATCCCATTATCAGTATCATAATGCCGGCACGGTGTGATGCCCCCCACTCCGCGTGGGTTATTACATTGTATGATTTAGTGTTTATGATATTGTCGCGTCACATTTATCTGTTTGTCATGTTGCGACAGTGAAAATAGTCAGGGAAGGGAGGAATACTCCAAATTTTATCTTTGAACTTGGAGTATTAAATTGGATTTTTTTTATGCATAATTATTATTTGCTTTTGGTAGCAAAAAAATAACTGGTGACGTTAGGTTTTACCCCCCTACCAGGCTTTTCGTAACTCAAGGGTGTATCTATCCGAGGCGCATGAAAAATGAACTCTAGTATTTTAAAGCAAATACTTTTTTTAGATAATTTGGTATAGCGCTCTTCCTTGGCCACTACGATAATCTCAAGTGTTGTTTCTAACTAGCTCAACCTATTAAAGAAATAAGGGTTGTTGAAACACTACAATAACGTTGACAAGAACGTCATCTAGATTCTTGAATTAAGATGTAAAATGGTTTAAGAGTGAAATCAGCGCGGAAGTGAGTCCGTCAGGATTCTAACCTGGGGCGCCCGCTTGCTTAGCGTGAATGCTAACGTTTAGACCATAGACGGCGACCAATGTTGATTTGATTGGGAATTGAAGCTGTCATAAATAAATTATATACTAGTACATAAAATGTTAAACGTTCATTGTTTCTTAGTCAGAAATTAGGGAAAGTTTAAAAAAAATTAAATCGATTTACAAAAATCTGATATTTTTTTTATGAATAAAATAATTTTTGTTAATCAATAAAACTTCGTTCTGATGCATTACTTATTGTATCATTCTGGTATTACACAAATTTCCTAAAAATAACATTTAATAAAATAATGATTTTGTTTAACAAATCGTTCATGAATTTGTCTCCGGTCGTCCTTCACCCCTGACCCACAGACACCGCTTTACTCCCAGCTGATACGTGCCGCCACTACAAAGTCACTGCGGAACCGTATCGTGCTGCTGTCAATGCGAATCCATAGATAATGCAATGGGATTTTGTGACGTGAAGTTTTCTGCCGGTTTATGGCTATTGTGCTGTAACATATATGATATACCTACAAGTGCAGTTTTCTACTGAAAATAATTATTTGTTTTTAATTTAATATTCTAGTCATTGAGAATTATCATGTGTAATCGAATAATTTTTATTCAAGTACACCACCACACTATACTTCAGAAAATGTAGGATGGGTACTGCGACGTTTTAAACGTCATGTCTCAAAGGGATGGGATAAATCGTTTTTTTTTTACAAATCGAAGAGTTTTTTTATAAATCGAAAAATTGTTTTTCTCTAAACTGACGTTTTAATTCTTAATTTTCTATATACTGACTTTCTAATGTATTGTATGATTTGTATCTATATTTAAATAGGCCAAGGTCCACTATGAATTAATACTAATTACGAACACTTAATTTTAGGTATAAAAAAATCGAAAATCCAATAATCGTATACCCCATCCCTAGCCAATGCAGACTAACGTAGTGACTTTTGACAAACGTCACCAAATATTATTTGATTTTAACAAACTGCCACAATGTTGCTAATTTGTAACAAGATGTATTCATTTGTCCATTATTGTTAGTTTTATGTAATGTGTTTACCTAAATAACTTGATATTTATTAGAATCGAGGCTTATATTAAAGTTGATAAGATAATTAAAATTACTGAACGTCGTTACAAGGTTATATTGGGGCAAATTTGTGAACTGTCACAGGACCATCCTATAATTTCTGAAGTATGGTCATGAAATATCTAAAAATACGTATTTTGTTAAAAAAATTATATATTTTTTAAATTTATTTATTTATTATTACACATGACAAGAAATATACATAATTTGCGAAAAAACAACACGTAATTTAATTAAGACATACATTATTTTAAAGGATCTGGGTTTATCGCCTTTCATTTGTCTTATCTCCAGTAAACTAGGCTTTTGCCTGTATCTCACTGAGGATATTTAGCTTGAAAAAATAAATCGATACTTCTTTCCGATTTTTGATTACACAAAAACAAAACTCCGTTGCACGTTCTCATCAACCTGACAAACAGTGACACTCAATTACAACTGGAAACATCATGCGGAATCAAACTCTTCACACATCATCACTCCAGAAATACCAAACTTGTTCATCCCATAATATACCGCATACATTCATAAGAATAAAAACAAAAGTAAAACCAAAAATGAACCCAAAATGAAACAAAAATAAAACCAAAAATGTTCATCCCATAATATACTGCACACAATCATAAGAATAAAAATTAACACAAAAATATACAGAAACATAAATACAAAACAACAAAAATCAAAACAACAAGAAGAAACCCACACTCAAGAGCCCACACAAATCTTTTCCACACATCATTTCCACACGTCATTCATCCTGAAAGCCCAAGTACTCAAAATCCTGTCGCAATAACAACCACGCTCCGATCGACTGTCTAAATGGTTTTCCTTCCTTTATCTTTATTGAATTCGGCACGCCATTGTACGTCATGGGAACCAAATAAGCATATTGCCTTTGGGCAAAAGAGGTTCTAACTCTATATATTATTTGAACATTTCATAACCACAAGAACAAGACTGAAAATAAGCGAATAAATGCTGTAGAAATGCGTGCATCTAGAAGAATGCATGGGGTGACAATGCATAACAATACGGAATGATTAGGGATGAGTGAACATAAGTCTGATGCGTTGAGTAAGATGAACAAGAGCACGGCAAGTCTGGAATTCTGTATTTTGCTTACCCCAGCAGGGAAACGGCGTGATGGTAGGTATGTTTGTGAATTTATTGCAAAAATTATCTTTATTTTTACATACATACATATGCTACCATCACGCCATTTTCCTATCGGGTTAGGCATAGAAGACAGAGTGCCATACTTTCCTAACTCAACACATTACCTTGGTCTCTTTCATATCCATACACCTTGTCATACAACCTCGACGATTTCTCTGACGTTCTTTTTTTCTGAATATCATTTACTTGATCTAATCATACTTTCCTTGGTCTTCCTCTCATACACCTTCCACTCACATCTGCACTGTATATTTGTTTGTTAGTCTTTTTTAATTCATTCGTTCTACACGTCCAAACCATCTTAACGTACTCTTATTCATCTTACTTAACACATTACCCTATGTTTTTACAGTATTTTAAATAAAAAACTTATCTTATGTTATATATTTGTTGTAATTTTTAAATTCAATTATGTAAGTAAAAAATTACATAGAAAATTTATATTGGGGATCGGTAGCAATTCAGACAAGGCGTGTTGTATTATACTTTCGTTGTGTACAGTAAAATTAAGAGGGCTTATTGCTATGTGGAAATATCTTGCAACAAACCAGAAAGATGTTAAAAGAGGCCTTAAGTGAAAACCAGCCTAGAATCCTTTAAAAAATCCGGGTTCCAGTGGGATTTGAACCCGCGGTCTCCGGGCTGGGAGACAGGCGTCTTACCAACTAGACCACGGAGGTCGTCAAGGGTGCGCCCGTGGAAAAGTTAGAGAACCGCCGCATTAAGCTATTGTCACTATTCTCGTCATCTCCCCTATTGGTCCGATACCGCTCTTATCGTAGTACCATGCCATAACGTCACGGTATCGGTTAACTCAGCCCGGTTGTGACCGCGGAATTAGAACGCAGATCCCGCCGAATGTCTCGGCAGTCTATTGAATAGGTCATAGGGCGCGAGCGTGGTCCACTTGTCGCTAACCAGTTTGCCGTGCCTGGTCGACTTTGCTCCTTCGTACTACACCAATCAAATTTAGTCTCTTGATAAGGCGACCGATCCATGAATGAATGAGATTGGAGATTTTTGTTGTTGTAGATATGTTATTGTTACTCGTATTTATTGTTATTGTTGTTGTAGATATTACTAGCGCTTGGACGCATATAATTTTAGTGTCATATTAAGGACGACCTCCGTGACCTGGTGGTAAGGCACTTTTCTGCCGATCCGGAGGTTGCGGGTTCGATACCCGCTGGAACCCAGATTTTTCAAAAATAGGATTCCAGTCTGTTGAACACTTAGGACCTATAAATACATCATTCTGGTTGGTTGGTAGAGATTGCCGCATGGCAATAAACTCTCCAGGTAAAAAAAAAAAAAAGATGTACATATCAACACTCCGTGCCCTTGCGGGATAGGCGGATAGAACCGATCTCCATTTTTTTCTATCCAATTACACAACTTTCACCTCCTCCAAATGCATACATCTCATCATGCTATTACCTTTCAAAATCTGGTCCATTTAATCCAACCGTGTTTTCCTCGGTATATCTCTTCCACGCACACCTTGCACTTCTGACTTGTATCATATACTCGCTCAGTATTTTTTTCGTCATTCATTCTCTCCACATGTCCAAACCATCTTAAAGCTCCTTTCTTCATCTTAAAACATCAATTTTATCTATGCATTCATTTCTGTCTTCATTCCGCCTTTAACCCTTCCCTTACGGTGTTAAAATTGAAACGCGTGCTCCGGTGTTGGGTAGTGAGTACGCGATCAAAAATTAGCGATTTTAAATCGGAAAAATAAGAACATTCATAGATAATCCCCTTAATTAATTATAATTGAAGTTAAAAATTATAATAATTGAGATTTATTTGCTGAAAACATTAAAAAACCATCTGGCAACGCTCACGGAACGGGCGTACGTCTAATCTATTTGCAAGTCCAGAAGATACTGCGGCGCGGAGCGGTACCCCGGCGCTTACGCTTACGTTTGCGACGATTGAGACAATTGAGCTCCTCGCAATTCAGTGAAGTATGCAAGAGTGAGATGCGAATATAGTGTCGCGCTTCCCGCATACTCTTCACCTATCGTCAAGACGAGGCACTCGCAGCGTTTAAATGCGAATTTGTTTTCGATCTTTACAAAACACCTACGATGTAGTCGATAAATTCTGATTATTATTAATATTATTTTTTAAATCAATGCGTAAATATATTATGGAGGAGTACCTAAAATCTTAACCTTATATTTATTATATTTATAGAGATATTGATGGTTATTAGAAGCAACGTATAGAAGATACCCAACACAGGGAAGGAAAGGTTAAGAGTGATGTACATATCATCACGCCTTTTCCCTTCGATATAGGGGGAGAGAACTGATCTCCAAACTTTTCTATCCAATCACACAACTTTCGCATCCTCCACATTCATATGTCTCGTCATGCACAAATTTTATTATTCATACTTCTCAACTTACCTTTAAAAAATCTGGTCCATTTGATCCAGCCGCGGTTTTTCGGTCTACCTCTTCCTTTCACTTTTGACTTGTATACTCGCTTAGTCATGCTTTCGTATTCATTCTCTCCACATGTCCAAACCAGCTTAAAGCTCCTTTCTTCATCTTAAAATATTCATGCATTCATTTGTGATGTTTTCTTTCGGCCTTCTTTAATACATTGACACTCCACAAATTTTCCTTAGTGCACGAATCTCCACAGCATCAATCTTACTTTTATCCTTCTGCCAAATTTATATTCCATACCGTAAGGTGGGCACTGACTCACTATTTTGTTTTGTATTTTTTTTTGTTTATGATATTGTTTACTTTCACAACCCTTTTTTCAATGTCAAAAAACGAACTACACCCGTTGACATCTATAATTTATTTATACAACAATCTATGTAAATATTAAACAACTACATGGACATAACACGTCCTTGCTTTATCCCTTTTGAAATATTAAACCACTCAGTCAAGGCACCGTTCACTCTTAACACATGCTCTTCTTTCGGTATATAATGAGGTAATAAAATGTATTAATTTATGTAAATTTTCATTATTTCTTTCAATATTTTCCATAGCTTGCCTTTTATCACACTCCATATGATTTTTCTAAAAATCTATGTATGGATTGTATTTTTATGGAAGGATTTTTAATGGATGAAAAAATATTAAACCGTTTCCGGTTTTCTTGTTTTTCAGTGCCCGTTACAAGAAAACACGCATTTTTGTAAACATGCTATCACACATGCACGAATACACGTAAATGAAATCCAACCCACAAAGCTGTTTTGCAGTTATTGGATAAGCATCCAGCAGTCTCTCGGTGTCCGCGGGGATTGTTTCCACGATCCCCGCGGACATCGAAATCAAGTCTATCATCACCCTTACATCATATCCCTAGTGGTGTAGGTTGCAAGAAAAGATCTCCACTTAATTATATCATATATTGGCATACACACATTTCACTTTGCTACATCCATACACCTCGAGCATATTCTCATGTTATTAAGACAGTCCACTCTTGCTTCTTTCACAATTCGAATTGTTTGGCTGTGCCACGTTTTTCTAGGTCTCGCTGAATTTCTTGTATCTTCTATACTACTTTTCTAGGGCTCGCTGAACTTCTTGTATCTTCTATACTACTTTTCTAGGTCTCGCTGAACTTCTTGTATCTTCTATACTACTTTTCTAGGTCTCGCTGAACTTCTTGTATCTTCTATACTACTTTTATAGATTATTTGTGTGAATCGTTCACCATTCATTCTTAATACGTTACCCAACCGTCTCAATGCAAGTTTTTTTCATCACCTTTTAATCCACATTTTTTTCCTATTGTCCTCGTTCCTTATTTTGTCATAAATTGGTTTTCTACACAATCGACGCAACGTTTTCAACAATTTTATATCTTTCAACTACAATATATAGTATAGTACCCGGCGGTAAGTAATACACATCGGGCTTAAGAAAGAGACTGTCGTTTTGTAGAGCGTCGTCTCTGTCGCACGATGCGCTAACAGTCCGTGCGACAGAGACGACACTCTACAAAGCGACAGTATCTTTCTTAAGCCCCATGTGTATTACTTACCGCCGGGTACTATATGGTACACGTCAGCAACAACGTACCAGTTTTGATAATTCATATTTTTTAATTCTTGCTAAATACTTTCATCGTAATTTACTTTCAAAATTCAGCTGTACAATATTTTTGCTTTATCAAATATTATATCTCTCTGTATTCATATCACACATATGAACTCATTTTTTCAATGTGTCCAAGTCATCTCAATAATTCTTTTCTTGTTCGACTTAACATATAACAATTCTTTCCTTTTTTCCGTAATTATTTAATCAACATTACATGGGTGTGCACTCACGATGCTTGCGCCGTGTCCTCAATATAAAATCACGGGATAAGTACTCAAATATAAGCGTTCTTGATGTGGCTTAACATATAAGCAATGTTAATACGACATTATTGCTATGAGTAGGACACATTGCTAGAATGCCAAAATCTCGAATTGTCCATGAGATATTCTTCTGTGAAATTAAGTTGTGGGAAAAGAGGTTAGGGTGATCCAAAAAAGAGGTACAAGAGAGACCTTATGTACAATTTCACGCTGTGTGGTATACATACCCAGAGCTGGGTTGTAGCGACACAGGAGTGCGTTCAGTGGATATACACCATGGCTGAAGGGAGTGCAGTTTTTGGAATGAGAGACGCGACCGTGAAAAATAAAACCGCATAAAGCGAAAATACCTCCTAGTACCGAATGGCCTGGAAGAGTGTGTATACGTTGGAGGGAAGGTATGCGGGTCCAAGATTGGACTACGTAACTTCAAAGTGCACGAAATCGATTGACAATCATGCTTGTCTATGAAAGATTGCTTAAGAATAAGAAATGGTCTTATGTTTGTGCAAGTCTAAAGCGAGTTGGATTTTTATTGCGTATATACGTCCATGCAGTTTATAAATAACCACACGCGCATGTAACGAATGCAAATTGATAATATTATGATACATATACAACGTAAGTATATGCATTTCTCGGACGAGCATACGAGTACATATCGATTTACATACTTTTATCGCAGTATTATAGGTGTTTTTCCTAAAACTCGAACAAAGTTGCATCAACCTTGATAAACCAAGCTGTATGCCACGCAATGCTATTATAGAATCGCAACTCTACAGCCAGCTTTTACAGCTATAAAGCTAGACGGCTATCGGTTGTAAACAATCATACTAATTTTGGTGGGCGATAAAGATATTGACATGAACGCTCGTTTGAAACTTCATTGCGGCGGTTCTGAACTTATAATTTACATAAAATTAGATGGAAAGAGATATTATTTTTATTTTCACCAGGCGACGTCCGTGGCCTAGTTGGTAAGACACTTGAAATCCACCCTGGGGTTTCGGGTTCAATTCCCGTTGCTACCAAAAAAAAAAAAATTAGGCTGGTAAATAAAGTTTGTCGGGTAACAATACTCGCTCGCGCCAATTATGTGTACGTCTGGGGGTGTTACCAACACGTGCAATGACGAACCGTGAGCTTTGCAATATAGTATGTCCGAACCGTCAATTCGTACCATGCAACAGAAATATTTTAAGAGCAGTGTTAAAATAATCTCGTTTTAACGAAATAAAAAATCCAGTATGGCGATTTTTTTTAATGAAATTTTTTAAATGCGCGTCCAAACACGAACTTCATAATTATTTAGAGCTAAGCATCCCATGTTATATTGCAACTTTACTTCGGCCTCCATCAGAAAGGTCGCAATTGTTTTTTACAGCCGCCAGAGCGTGTCTTGATCAGAGTGAACAAGTCCTTCTTAGTGAATCATCAGTATTTTATTAATCGTCGCGGGGGATGTTTAGTTTTGACGCGTGCTTTCGTGATTTTATAAGCTTAAATTTCTTCACCCTAAAGAATGGCTAAAAACGACGGCGACCTTGAAAAAAAAAATGGAAATTTTGGGAAAAGTAAACAACGGGGTGGAAGAAAAATATTGCGACCCAATAAAAAATAACGGATTTTATTTCTTATTACTTACTTTATATACATACTTTTTATGTATGCTGTTATATACGTTAATGTTTTGCGATTAATTAATAAAATATAGTAATATGTGAAATTTTTTTTTTTTTTTTTCAGTTTCGTTATAACAAATTTTCAGTATAACTAAACGATTTAATAGGTCCCTAAAAGTTCGTTATAACGAGATTTCACTGTATATCCTATATTATACACGTGTTTACTGATAATATACTGCAGGTGTTTGTTAGTCAGCTGTTTCGAAATATACATTAAGCATTGTGAGAAACTGGCGAAAACTTAATTGTTGTAAATAATTGTTTTTTTTGGCGGTATTTAGTGTATAACTGGTTGAAACGATGTGGTGGATTGTGGACTTATGTAATATTTATATTTCAATCAAACCATTTGTCATTGGGTGCAACATTTTTATAAATTCCAAAAAAAGGATGAGCGATTAATCAAGACTCTATAGAATATATTTCTACATATACATATATACCTTCCTATCCACGTGCATTACTTCTGCCTCGTCTTCTTCCATATATTTTATACGTAATATTTTTCTGTATTTAACATTTTTTTCCAGGTTAATTTTTATCTTACCATCTTTTTACATGCCATGTTGTTTTATGGCAACGCTCGTCAATATGCTAAATCACCAAGTCAGACTAGTTGAAGGGTAGTAGACGAATTATTGAAAAGTGGCATAACATTTATCTGCCATCTCTTCAGCAACGATGACTCTCCAGTTGTCGTATTGCTGTGCCTCTGCAACCCAGCTCTAGGTATGTCCACACAGTGTGAGATTGGATTTAAGTCCGTTCTTGTTTGTATCACTGTTTCTATTTTACAAATACCACCATGGCCCAAATGTTTCCTGCATGGACAGATACCATCCTTACCTCATGCTCAGACAATGTTACAGTTCAAATTTTATAGATCTTATCTCAACAAGAGCTGGTATGAAACGTGTTGTTTCGTTATATTCTGAAATGTTAAAAATTGAATATCGGACGGTTATCAAGTTTCTTTTCAATGGAGGGAAAACCCCGGCAGAAATTAAACGACGTTCAGACGGAGAGAATATTTGATTTTTATACCATACTAGCTGTACCCAGCCACGCGTTGCTGTGGCTCAGTCTGGTTAAATGGAAAAGAAAGAAAAGAGAAAGCACACGTTTCATTTGTGTTTAATTTCACAATGCGTATACAATATTTTTGATGTCTTGTATACAATATTTTTTATGTCTTGTATACAATCTGGGTATACAATATTTTTGATGTCTTTCAGGCACTCTCAGTCTGTCGCGTTTATCACCGTGCTTGCAAATGATCGCGTCACTCCAAGAGATCAATTCACGATATGATTTGAATTCAAATCAAAGATCGATTGCACTGAAAAAGAAGAAAAATAGTTATAACAAAAACATATAAAATTGCGAAACATTAAAAAACGAACTCAATAATATTGTTAAGTTCGGATACATCTTTGTTCTTGCCGCCAACAATAGGTCACTTAGCCAATCGTGATTCTTATAATTGATTTGAATATAGGGAAATACTTTTTCAAACAATTCCTCTTTTAACGTCACTAAATTGCAGAAGTTATAATCTTCCAACCTTAGTTCTATTACCGTCATTTACAACTGCATCTCGCAAATGAGTCCTAAGACAGTTGACAAATTTGCCCCAATACAACGATCTAACGACGTTCAGTAATTTTAATTATTTTATCGACTTTAATATAAGGGGATCGATTCTAATAAATAGCAAGTTATTTAGGTAAATACATTACAAAAAACTAACAATATTGACATTGTTACAAATCTCCATTACTACATACGATTTGATAGATTTTGAAATATAAACAAAGATACAATTAAATTGTCAAATAATATTTGGTGACGTTTTAATAAAATGTTCGTAATTAGTATTAATTCACAGTGCATCTAGGCCGTGGGCTGCAAAACATCTGTTGTCCCCGTGGCTGGGTTCGCCCTATATTGGTGGGGTGTATCTTGGCCGAAGGGATGCTATTAGATGAGCCCAGACCTTTTGATAGCTTCTGTATATAATGTATTATCTACAATTTATGTGTTTTAAAAGTGTTATTTAAATATAATCTGGACATACTATGCTGCTATCAATAAACCTATTATTTATTTATGTAACAACGTTCAGTAAGAAAAAAGAAAGTAAAAACATATAAAATTGTGAAACATTAAAAAAGGAACTGAGCAGCGTAAAAGTTTGTTTTAACTTTCATTCATACAATACATTAGAAAGTCGGTATAATAAAAATTAGTAATTAAAACGTCAGTTTAGAGAAAACAATTTTTCGATTTATAAAAAAAATCAACAGCTTACCATTTTACAGTTGACAAATTTGCCCCAATACGATGTGCTGGGCTGAAAAAGCTAGGGTGTGGGCTGCAAAACATCTGGTGTCCCCGTGGCTGGGTTCGCCCTATATTGGTGGGGTGTATCTTGGCCGAAGGGATTCTATTAGATGAGCCCAGACCTTTTGATAGCTTCTGTATATAATGTATTATCTGCAATTTATGTGTTTCGAAAAGTGTTATTTAAATATAATCTGGACATACTATGCTGCTATCAATAAACCTATTATTTATTTATTTATTTATGTAACAACGTTCAGTAAGAAAAAAGAAAGTTAAAACATATAAAATTGTGAAACATTAAAAAAGGAACTGAGCAGCGTAAAAGTTTGTTTTAACTTTCATTCATACAATACATTAGAAAGTCGGTATAATAAAAATTAGTAATTAAAACGTCAGTTTAGAGAAAACAATTTTTCGATTTATAAAAAAAATCAACAGCTTACCATTTTACAGTTGACAAATTTGCCCCAATACGATGTGCTGGGCTGAAAAAGCTAGGGTGTGGGCTGCAAAACATCTGGTGTCCCCGTGGCTGGGTTCGCCCTATATTGGTGGGGTGTATCTTGGCCGAAGGGATGCTATTAGATGAGCCCAGACCTTTTGATAGCTTCTGTATATAATGTATAATCTGCAATTTATGTGTTTCGAAAAGTGTTATTTAAATATAATCTGGACACACTATGCTGCTATCAATAAACCTATTGTTTATTTATTTATTTATGTAACAACGTTCAGTAAGAAAAAAGAAAGTTAAAACATATAAAATTGTGAAACATTAAAAAAGGAACTGAGCAGCGTAAAAGTTTGTTTTAATTTTCATTTTTTTTGCGATATTTCTACGGGTACTTCTTTCTAATGTACCACCAAATAATTTATTTATTTAATTAATGACATAAAAGTGTCTTTTTATACAAATGAACATGTGACAGGTTATAAAAGTACTTAAAATTATTGACAAATAATACAACTTTATCTTAAATTAACATGAAGTCATTGTTTTAAAATTATTTAATAATTATATCTGTATTTAAGATCAATATATATTATGTATGTATAACATAGGAATAATGTTTCCAGTTTGAGTATAATATCTTTTCCTTTTTACGTCGTTAAAGTACATCTTTTCCTTTTTACGTCGTAAAAATACATCGCTAAAATTTTATCGATTCTAATAAATAGCAAGTTATTTAAAAACTAACAATACTGACTGTTACAAATCTCCATTACTACATACGATTTGATAGATTTTGAAATATAAACAGAGATACAATCGAATTCTGCCAAATAATATTTAGTGACGTTTTAATTAAATGTTCGTAATTAGTATTTTTTTTAAATGAACGATTTTACTTCATATTTTTTAATTTAAATATAATATCAATAACTTACCACATTTATTGAAGTCAATTATCTATTATCTTATCTATATAACTAAAATTTTATATAAATTAAACGTAAATATGATATGATCACAAGTCAATACTTGGAAATGGGGATCTCAGTGAGCACTTTCGTAATATAATTGCTCAGTGAGATCACCGTCGGTAAAACAGATCGCAATTGTTTCGTGTCTCGACTTATAAAGATACGTAATACATAAAAAAATTCTATTATTTATAAAATTAATGATTCAATTTTTATTAAACATAAAATTATTAAATAATTTATTTATAATTTATTTATAATTTATATAGATTTATTTAAGAAGATTAAACGATCGTAAATTCCGAAACGCCGAAAATGATAATCTGACAGCTTATTAATTACATGTCAAAACACAGGTTCGCGAAAATATTCATTTGTGAATTAAAAATTTTATTATATACACTGATATATATATATAAATAAAAATCAAAAAACATTTCCGTTGACGAATATTAACTTTACTCAAAATTTCAAAGCGATCGGTAGAGAACTTCCGGAGATAAGCTACCAATAATTAACGAACATTTACATTTTTATTTATATAGATATATTTGTGTAATTTTTTTCTGTTTTGATTGTGTTCACGTTTTGTGTTTTCTTTTTCATATTTGTTATATGTGTTTTGAGGTTTGTTTATTTGCTGTCTTTTGAGTTCTTTTTATTTTGTTTGATGTATAATTACTATAGTTAAAATAGGATTTTTGTTAAGACTGCGACCGTAAACATGAATAAATAAATTGAAGCATTTATACCATAAACTATTCAAGGCCGATTCAGTTTGTCATGCTGCTGCAAATCTATTGGGTATAATGCATTGAACATCGTAATAGATCTGTATGGAGAGAATCTATAAACACGTGAATCTATTCGTATTTTATATAGCTACACTATAAAATGTTAATGACGATATTGGCTAGGCTTATTCTCGCACATGCATCCTTGTCGCTATTGCGGTTTGGCATAACGGCCGGAATAAACAAGCCGGGATGGCCTAATAATTTATTTTTATGTCACTCATCAAAATTGCACACTAGAACGTGTGTGTCGAGCGTTCGCCTTTTTATTATCGCACAATTCTTGAGAGGTTTATGTTTGTCGTAGCGTTGCGCCGAGTCGTCCTATAAAATGTTGTTATCAATAAATAGTTGTTCGAGTTTTCCTTGAACATATTAAACACATTCTTTTTTACTCTTGGAATTTTCCGCTGCAAAACGTTGTAATATGTATATCACTAACGTTGGATATATTACAATAAGGTGGGCTTATTGCTGTCTATCAATCTCTTCAAAGTAACTAAAGATTTTAAAAGAGGCGTTCGGTGAAAACCAGACTGTAATTAATTACCTTTGACTCATTTGAATTGTAAAAGGTTCCGTGTGTTTCTAGCAGGAGTGTGGAAATAAATTTGAGTTCATATATCGAGGCTATCAACAATGTTATGTATGAATAACCTTAAAAATAAACATCAAATCAAATTCAACCCTTATTTCAGAGAGTTAAAGAAGGAGGGTGCCGTTCAATAAAATATATACCAAACATTTCAAATAGGTTGCCGGAAAGAAAAAAAGCTTATAACCCATTTTCCCACCTTCTGGATCTTTCTCATGGCTTTCAAACGTATGGAGACGGCTTCTAGTGACGCATTTAATTGATCCGCGAGTTATTGTTGCGTTTGAGCGTCATCCTCATCCAACAATGCTTGCAATTCGGCGTCTTCAAACTTTCTCGGTGGTCTTCCATGTTCTTCGTTTCTCACGTCAAATTCGCCACTTTTGATTTTTTTTAACCACTCAAAGCACTGTGAATTACCAAGAGCATGCTCACCGTAAGCTTCGACAAGCATTCGATGCGATTCTGCAGCAGTTTGCTTCAAATGGTAATAGAAAATTAATGCTCTTCGCAAATCGTAGTTTTCAGGCACAAACACATACATGTTCAATGCTATGAAAACATATGTAGTTGTATTAAACTTGTATTGTTGCGAGTTAAAAGTCTTTGACAAATGTAAAGACAAGAAAAAGGCGCCAATGTCGCGGTTTGACAGTCACTACATTGACAACTAGAGCCATCTATGAGCAAATTCCGGTTTCATATTTACAGACCTGGTAAATAAACCATTTAAAATACTAAAACCTAATAGAAGATGTATTTGAAATATATGTACTTAAAATATTTTTTGTAAGGAATATCTACAATTAATTATTGGCGAAGGGGAGTCATATAGATGTATACTTACCCATTAACCTTCAAATTTATAAATATTTCTCTTTCATTTGTGAGATAACATAGCCAGAAATAATGAAGCTGTTATCAAATAAGCAATATTTACCTAATAATATTTAGCGGCCTGTACAGGGTGGTGAATGAAACCGTTATCAGCTAGCTCTGTTGTGTAGTCAACAGATTTATCAACAAATTATACTAGAACGTTGTTACTCCGCGCGGTTATCACTGATATAAATTGCTATACATACCATACTCGTACTTGACGTACGTGGACGATAACTGGATACAATTACTATTTCGATTGGCAAAATAATAGAAATAATTTAAATTTTTTTTAGTCTTATAAAACGCTATACTTGTTGACCTATATTGACGATATTTCGGTACGATTCCTATTTTATTGGATCAAATAATAGAAACAAAGATTTCTTTAGTAAATTTCAGTTATAATATACGAGTAGAAATCGCTATACTTGTCGATCTACTATATATTGACGATATTCCGGTACGATTCGAAATATTTTGTGTAATTTAAGATTGATTTTTTATTGTATTCTTTTTTTGTTAAATTTGTAAAAAATGATCGAGTTGTAAAAAAACCCAGGGGTTGCCTAATGGCACCAAAAAAAGGTTTCCACTCGATTTTTGTACGTACATATGCCTTTAAATTATTTTCTTGTTTGGGTATACCGCCAGAATATGCTAACATATATACCACGGAAGTGTAATGCAAAACAACAATAAATTAATTAAAACAGGTTAATGTATCCAAGGTGAACTGGTTGGTTGGATAAAAATTATGTGTAGAAATAAGCCCGCCAAATGTACCATGTTTGACTATGTATACAAAATTCTGTATAGCAATAAGCCCGCCAAATGTACCATGTTTGACTATGTATACAAAATTCTGTATAGCAATAAGCCCGCCAAATGTACCATGTTTGACTATGTATACAAAATTATGTATAGCAATAAGCCCGCCAAATGTACCATGTTTGACTATGTATACAAAATTCTGTATAGCAATAAGCCCGCCAAATGTACCATGTTTGACTATGTATACAAAATAATGACAATATTTATTTTATTATACTATGAAAATTGAATAGGTCTACATACTCGTATTTCTCAACTTAAAACTTTATGTTAGTTTTTTTATGATTTAAATATGAATACATTGCACATAAACTGTCACGTAAATAATAACCATAGTTTCTTTCAGTATAAATATGACTTAAGTAAAAACAGGTAAAATAAATGTCTTCGTTAAGCTAATTGCTTCGCAGGTAATTAAGTAATTTGCCTCGTGATTGTTGGGTGTATTTTTAGTATAGAAACAGTGTTTTTTTAATGTATGAAAAAATAGACTTTAAAAATTATGAACACCATTGCAAAATCAGTTTTTATCGATATTAGGAAATAGACCATAACATGTGTATTCGTTATTTTCTGCTGACTTTAACATCAGTATGTAAAAAAATACGTTCAATTTAAATAATACAAAAATCAATTACTTATAAAAAAAGTGGTATTGTGTTTATTTACATTTAAATGCTCCTTATTAAATTGATTATTATTAATTCGTAAGCCTTAAAAATATAGATTCATATTTAAAAAAAATATAACTCTTCTAATTTTTATGTTCATTTGTTGAAGTATTCAATAATCATCATTATTTTGTGTGCAAAAATCTATAAAATTTATATTTCACGGTTAAAATCCATCTTCATTTATGTTCATTCAATACAAACCTAGACAAAGCGATCTCTTTGTAGGGACCTTAATTCAGGCTGTGACCCGTTTGAGACGTTCCTAGACCAACTTCACGAATAACTTTTCTTCACTGTTCTCGACATTCTTCTTAACGAAAGTCATTCGGTAATGGTAGGCTTGTGATAGATAGTCTATACTTGGTTCGTCTATCTGATAGATCTTCTATCTCTTCGATCTTCAATGTAATCAGTCACTGGAAGCTTATTAATGATTTAACTATCTCGCTGTGCATAGTGATAACAAAAGGAGAACTGTCTATTAAAAATCATACTTCAATAGAAATATTCGTGCGTTTCGCAGTTAAAGGAATCCTGAGCATTCGTCGCCGATAGTAATAATAATAAAAATGATAATTTATAATGCGTCGTTTAGAACTCATTAAGCGCGCTCTAATTCAAGACTCGAATCAGCCATATTCACAGGTTAAAAATATTACAAAATAAATACTCGTATAAGTTAAGCGTCAATAAAAAGGTGGCGGTTGCAGCCATTTAGTTAGGTACGTACTTTTACGCTAGGTACTGTCTCCATTAAGTCTGCGGCCAATACGTTAGATACTGCGGCCATTAGGTTAGGTTTCTTGAAATATCTCAAAACTGGTAAAAAAAAAACTGGGTTAGATCTTTTTGCCCATTGTGTCAGATATATGTGTCATTCTTGATAGTTTTGTGCTTTAAGGACCACAAAGTGCCATTTGTGATATATACGTACTTTTAAGTCCACGGTGATATTATGACAATTTGATGCATTTTTTGCCACGAATTTTTGACATAAATATTTGCCAAATGAGTGTTAATTTTGATAAGCGCCGACACACATTATCCTTTAATCCTTTGACATACATTATTTTCTGGTTGGTTGGAAGAGATTTCCGCCTGGTAATAAACCACCAGATTGTGTTAAATAAATAAATGTTTTCTGCTCCGGGACGTGGGGACACCTGCCGGCCAGGCGACATGTCGACTATCAGGTGACCGTAGAATTAAATCTCCAAGATGCGGGCGAGGCGTTGACACTTGTCTGTTATCGTCAGAACCGGATCCTGGAATACTCGTAAGATGCGAGTAAATTTATATTTATTGGGGGTCCGTAGCAACTTAACCGTATGTTAAGGGTTCCGCCAATGAAAAAGTTTGCGAACCGCTGAGATAAATGTGTAACTCAAAATACAGTACTCGGCGGTAAGTATAGTAATACACATCGGGCTTAAGAAAGAGACTGTCGGCCATAATCGGCTAAGTTCGGCTTTGTAGAGCGTCGTCTCTATCATTTATGTGTTGGATCAGCAAAGTATGGGTTGGATCTTTCCTCCATAAATACGTCCATATGGCATGGTTTTGTCAGAATCTGACGTAGACTATTCACATAGAAATTGGCCTTGTTTTATTTTGCTGCTTATTACCCGTTTTTATCTCAAAACAGGCAACGTATGGGTTGGATATTTCCTCCATAAATACGTCCATATGGCATGGTTTTGTCAGAATCTGACGTGGACTATTCACATTGAAATTGGCCTTGTTTTATTTTGCTGTTTATTACCCTTTTTATTTAGTCAAATTTGAATATTTTAGATTAACGACTGCGGGTTGCGTAACTGGAACAGATATATTAAAATAACGTATCGTACGTATTTATAAGTAATCATTGATTAGTATTGTTCTTATTTATTAGTAATAATTTATCAGTGTTGTACGTATTTATTAGTAATCATTTATTAGTATTGTACGTATTTATTAGTAATAATTTATTAGTATTGTACGTATTTATTAGTAAAAACTAAAATAAGACAAATTCATCAAGTCATTTTAAAAACAAATTTGTTCGAATTGATGCAGTATGCCAAGGGTTGACTCATGTGGTAAATATTCGTAATTAGGTTTCACAACTTATCAAGTTGATGAGAATTTTTGATGAGGGAATTAAATAGTCAACAATCGGTAAAAAGTTAACCTTTTTTTCAAGTGTATATGCCCTCAGTAAGATGATACAGGCAAAGCCTAGTTTATTTTTTTACTTTAACACTTCATTGTAAAATAATCTCACGGGTTTATTGCCAGATCAGAATTAACCAGAGAAAAATTAATAAAGGTATGTAAAATTCACAAATAATATACATAGTGAAAATATAAGTGAGAGATCATCAATCAAAGGAAAAGGGAGAAGAGGGTGGAAAAGAAATGAAACATTTTTCTTTACTGATTTGAAATAAAGAGTTTTTCATTCATTTTAGTCATTCGTTTACTGGTGTCACGATAAATGATAGGCAACAGAACCATATAATTTCAGTGTCCTCTTGATTTTTTTATGTCTTGTTTCTTCATTTGATATGTTAAGATATTACAGATACTTGTCATATAAAAAAATAAATTATTTTATACGTCCATTATATTAGCCGAATTTTATTTATTATTTATTGTTATGTCATTAACATTGTGGCGGTTTAAAGACATTGTAATTTGTTTTTATCAAACCCTGTTTATTCCAGTTTATGTAACGGTATAACCCTACCGGTTTCAAGGTTTTCATCTCATCATATTTCGTTGTTAGGTTGTTAATTTTTACTCATTGTATAATTATCTTAGAATTGGAGTTAAGAAAATTTATTTGTACAACAAAAATTAACGAATAACGTTAAATATTGGAAATAACACCTCCTACAGGTTCAATACATATTATTTGTATAATTATAAGGATTAAATTTAAAGAAACTTTATATAGACACTTAACACATGCAATGCATTTTCTTTGAACTGGGTAACCTACCCTAAGGTATCTCGTTAAAAATCGTCGGTGCAAGCCGATTGCCTTAACATATTGTTAATAATGTTGAGGGTTTCCCGACTTCACATCGGCGAGCGTGAAGAAACCCTCCAACACCACATCCTCGCTTGGACCGTGAAGTTCTATAAAAGCCAACAGGACCACAGCAATCCTCTAATCCCTGCCCTATGGGCTTACGAGAGTTATTCCGACCTACCTTTCCGTTATAAGCACAGGCCCCCGAAGCATCATCTGTTGTCTGACTAGTTAACCTCAGTATTAGCAGGGAGGACCAATGTCTAAGTGAATGTGATGGAATGCAAGTAGCCTGAACGAGTGGACATGTACTCGCTAAATAATTAGTGTTAAAATATTTCTTTGTAAGAATTGTTATCTAGTTATAAGTAGTATGTAAAATTAAGTTGGTTCATAGTTATTTGTGTTAAATAAAAAAAATAAGAAGTTTCATGGAACTTCAGTATATTTATATTATATTGTATTTTGATGCTTGCTGGTTCCCGTGCCGCTAGACCGTACCATAGTTTGCGGATCGTTGTTCTAAGTGATTGGTTGGAAGGTATTACCAATATGGCAATAACAAGCTTTCCAGCTTTTATTGTCCACAATGCACAGTAATAAATACAAATTATATTAAATAAGATTATATTTCTTTTTCATATACTATATATTCTCACATTATATTCAGGCATTGCGTATCTCTGTGATGCGTACTGGTGTTACCAAGATGGCGTATATTGGCCGTATCCTAGTTGTATAACATCTTAGGAGATAGGTTCATTACTCCTGTCGTTTTGGAGTGGGCAGGACTTAGTATATTTATTTAAATACTCAACTCCGTAGCCATTTTCTACAGCTGTAGAATTTATTAATGACGATCAAAATGTTCGTAATTTTGACGATGGGTATTTTTGTTTCAAGAATTGTTTTTAATTATTCCATTCATAATTGAGTGACAAGACTGTTTGAATTCGCACGAAATTTATTATGTACAATATTATATTGCCGCGTGTTATTGGTTTCCGGACAGGTAGTGTTGCTCGGTGGAACATCTCCATTAGTTATTTAACTATTTCTAGCATTAATTACTTGAAATTTAAATGGATCGTTTTAAGTGTATTCATTTAGAGGTACACTTTCATGGTATTTAATATAATATGACAAACTTATTGTCACATATCTAGTTCTTTTGTTTGGTTACTATCGGGAATCGAACTGAAAATCTTTAGGTTTACGTAATCGTATATTATACCACTAGGTCATCTCAATCATTTGTATGTTATGATAGATTAACTCTGTGTGCCTTAAATTATTTATATAAATATTTTTATTTTTCTACATGTTATTGTTGTAACATGCAAATCGTGTTGTTAAATTTACTTTGTCATTGCGATTGTAGTCCAAATCATTGTATTTTAAGTATTGAAATAATGTCAAAATAGGGGCCTGAACACATATATAGTACAAATAATGATTAATCAACAGTTTCTTGGATTTAAAAATTAATTAAACTTTTTAAATTTAATTTATTCAGTAATTATTGTTTGATTAAAATAAATTATCTATTATTTATATCCTTCCTTCCGTGGTTGCAGTCCTAAGACTGGTTTGCAGCAATTTGAACTCTTCTCCTCCATTCCCCCCTGTCCTGTGCGGCTCTTTTTAAGTCTGTGTATGTTGAGCAGCGCACGTCCACCAACAGGTCCTCCAGGTACTCTCGGCGTGGGCGTCCCCTAGAGTTTGTCCCCTCGGTCATGCCCTCCATTATGGCATGCAAGAGGCCCTTTTGTCGTATTATATGACCGATCCATCTTGCACGCCTTTCGGACAGGATCCTGAGCAGGTGCCTTCCTCCTTCGATTCGTTGGAGAACCTCTTCATTTGTGATGCGGTCTCTCCAGGAAATTCCTAATAGTCTTCTATAGGACCACATCTCAAAAGCCTCTAGTCTTCGTCTATCTCTTTCGGATAGGCACCATGTCTCGCAGCCGTACATCAAGATACTCCATACATAGGTCTTGATGAGGAGTATTCTCAGTTTAAGGTCTATATTATTTGATTCTATTATTTTCGACCTTTTATTAAATGCAAGTCTAGCCTGATGTATACGGCTGTCGACCTCGCTCTTGGACCGACCGTCCCATGTTATTTTGCTCCCGAGGTAGACAAACTCCTTGGTGTTCTTTAGTGGTTTACCCGACATCACTATTCTCATCTGGTGCTGCGCTCGGCCTACAGTCAGCAGCTTTGTTTTGTCTTTATTTATCTTCATACTGTAGTTATTTTGAAGAATGCTTTCCATAGTTGTTAAGGTTCCATCCATGTTTATATAATTAGTTTTAAATGCCTTAGGGATAACAGCGTAATTTTAATTTTAAGTTCTTATTGAAATTAAAGATTGCGACCTGATTTTTATTATTAAGAAGTAATATGGCAAACTATTAGTGAAATAAAATGATTTATTCTTTCTTGGAAACCACAAACATTAAACCAAAACTTTTAGCAAATAAAGTTTTGTATCAACTGTAGAAAGATTTCACCCCATCATCAGGGGAGCACAAACAATACTTGTTTGTGCTCCCTTGATGATGAGGTGAAAGCCTTGAAACCGGTAGGGTTATACCGTTACATAAAGTGGAATAAACAGTGTTTGATAAAACAAATTTCAATGTCTTTAAACCTCCACAACGTTAACGCCTTAACTATGAATAATATATTGAAAATATTGTTTACAGGTTATTTTGTAGAACTCAATATATTCTGATTGATAAAATCAAATGGTTTTTTTTATTTTCTGTTAATTTGACATTATTTTGAAATTAACTCATTTAATAAAAAAAATAATCAAACTGATTGTATTGCGCTTTCGTTGTATACAGTACAACCGGATTTATTGTATTGTATTACACTTGCGTTTTATACTCCACCTGGCAGGTAATCTCTTCCAACCAATCAAAAAGGTGTTAAAGAAGTATTAAGTGGAAATCAGGCTGGAGCTTTACTTTTAAAATAAATGCTAACGGGAATCGAACCCGCACACCCCGAGTAGGAAAACAACCGTAGATGTGGAGGTCGTCACCTATGTATGCCTAAAAAAACCATTCCCAAATAGAAAAAAAGCGTAAAACATAAAAAAATACGAGTCAAGATTGAATAATGTAGAGGGAAAAAAGTATTAGATCTTTTTATTTATTTATTGAATGCTTTTATACCAATGCATTTAGCGGATTTATTGTTCTATATCAATGTCTTCCAATCAACCGGTTTATGTTTCATAACTACGAGGTTTAGGTTCACGGAACGGTTACGGATATCCATAACCGTTCCGTGAACCTTAAGTATAAAAATGTTTTAGAAAAACCTAAAAATTTAAAATAAAATAAAAAATGTAAGAAAATGTGGGTTAGAATAGGAATTAATAGGACTTTAAGACGAGGAATATTTTGAGATAAATAATGCTTATTTCGTTAACTCTTAAATATACCCAAAATATCTAATTGCTGTCACTAGATCTAGGGGACAGTCCATGGTCACAAAGCAAATAGTTTTTTCAACCCTCCAAACAGGGTTGATAGTGCGTCGAGATTTCTACGCTGACTTATTTTAAGTCATTGACACGACATTTGAATATGATCATTGTCACTTCATGTATTATTCTCGATGCACGTATCTCTTCAGTATTTATTCGGCTCCTCTCTCTTTCCTTGTTAATTTAAAGCACATTACTTGTTATTGATTCTAAATATCCACAGAATGTAATTAAATGCAGCTAAAATGTAAGATTGAAAATAAACCTAACACAAATATTTCTTTGAGATAGGTGTCCCAAAAAATCTATACACACTTTTACACTGTGCAAGTAAACGACTTGAAATTGCAGCAGGAATTTGCCAACACGCGCTCGTGCGGATTTTACCTTAGGGATGATGACATTTATTTTCAACAAGATGGTGTGCACCTTTTCATTACCATCTTGATGTAAGGACCTATATTGATGAAAATTTATCGGATGTAGAGGTATCATTAAATACTCCCTGCGCTTTCCAGACCTCACGCTTTTTTTTATGGGGACTCATCCAAGATAAAGTTCATGACATAACACCGGTAACATTGAATTAATAGAGAGCAGCAATTGGAAAATAATGCGCCTAAATATCAGAAAAAATGATTCGTGATTCCATGTTATCAGCAATGCACGGACCAGAACGATCATCAATTTGAGCACTTGCGATAACTACAAAAAATCTATCCCGTTTTGTTTAATTTGGAGGGTTAATCTTAATAAGATACTTAATACATACCGAATTTATAAAGGACACTTATTAATTAAATAATCGTTTTTTAAGCTTGGTAAGTTAATAATGAGTTCACAAATACCAGACTTTAAGTTATGAGAAATAATTCGAAGTTGACATTTTCGTAACAAGTAAATCCACGTGCCCATAATGTTCGTTAGCAGAATGAATTAACATTCTTGATGGACGATGGAAGGTGGACGCCTCACACCTCGTAAGCGCGCCCATCGGGTATAACAACGGTTAATGCCATTGTAATGGATTCGGAAGTGACACGATGCATTCACTGGGGAATAATGAATCACTAACTTGATAAAAATGTGAGGTGTTTCTACAACGGTGCATTTTTAACGAGTGCAATGCCCAGCGTAGATATGAGCTTTTCGACAATCTTACATAATGTTGTATTGTTAACCTGACGGATTTTTTGACATTTGGCAATTCCTTGTACAAGAAAGTGTTATATGATTGGGTTGATAATGTATGACAGAATACGGAATGAAGGGATTAGAGATGAACGTGAACTTAAGCCTGTGTTGAGTAAAATGAAGAAGAGCATTTTGAGATGGTTTGGGCATGTGGAACGAACGAATGAAGAAAGACTGACGAAACAAATGTACAGTGCAAATGTGAGTGCAAGACAGAAAAATATGGTTTGATCAAGTGCATGATATTTAGAAAGAGGGAAATGAAAAAAATTAGAGAAATCTTAAAGAGGCGAATGACGTGTGTCGTGATAGAAAAGTCTGGTGATCTATCCTTTCTGTCTACCTCGACAGGGAGACGGCGTGATGGTATGTATGTATGTCCAAATCACTATAATTTTTCATCTTTCATCCTAATGGAAGAAAATGGAGAAAAATTATTTCAAAAAGTTCTAAATCTTTATAAAATGTGCTGACCCACATTTTTGTTACTACCGTGTGAACACGAAATATCCGTTTCCTACCCTGCACCGGGAAGTGTGTTCCTACCAACAACTAGTGTTTGCTATTTCATACGGGGCCTGCTGACGGCTCCCGGTAGCGTGGTTCTGGAGCCAGGATATGGTCACATATAAATTATTATATGGAGTGGAAGCTATTGAAGCTTTGTCTCATCACCATTGACGGTCTAGCCGACGTGACCTACTAAAAGTGGTGTGATCCGAATCGCGACGGTGACGCGTTGCACTAATAGCATTGTGTCCCATTTTAGGACTCGGATGAACTAAATAAATGCTTAGGTGGTCGGCAGGAGTATCACTGAAAGATAAAATTAAGAGCTCACGCATTCGTGGTAGCCTGGGAGTCACTGACCTAAATAGTAAGCGGGAAGAGCGACAGCTGAGATGGTACGGACACATAAGACGGAGACCACCAGACCATACTGTAAATCAGGCAATGTCTGTGGATCTTCCTCGACAGCCGTCCAGAGGAAGACTAAATAACTCCTGGATGACACAATGCTCCAAAATCCTGCAGAGAAACGGCCTAGATGAAAGCGACACCCAGAACCGAAGAATATACACTGTAATTTATTTTTAACAAACACTGTTTATTCCACTTTTTTGTGACGGTATAACCCTACCGGTTTCAAGGCTTTCACCTCATCTTCAGGGGAGCGCAAACAAGACTCTTCTTCCCCTGAAGATGAGGTGAAAGCCTTGAAACCGGTAGGGTTATACCGTCACAAAAAAGTGGAATAAACAGTGTTTGTTATAAATAAATTACAATGTCTTTAAACCTCCACAACGTTAATGCCTTAACTATAAACAACATAGAAGAATATACAGCCTGAGAATGAGAAGAGCCGACCCCAACAGCCTACCTAGGCTGACTTGGGACATTGCCAGGAAGAAGAAGGATAAACTATAGCTGGCCTATCGAAATGTAAATATTTGAATAGTGTTATTCATAGTTAATAAATGACTTGTATACCGCTGTTTCTTACAAAAATGTCATCCCAAGATCACAGCATTGTTCTTCATTATCTACGTGGCTTAGTTGGTAGAGGACCTCTATCTGCTGCTATAGGGGCTATTGGTTCAATGTTTTTAAAATAGGTTTTAATTTTGTTTTCACTTGAGACACATTTAACATCTTTATGTTTGGTTAGAAATGATTGCCACATAGCAATACACCCGCTAGGTTGTACTGCATATAACGTACAATATATGTTTAACATCAGTCGGCTATTATGCCTTTAGGCTTTGTAACGATGTTGATGGCTTTAGGTTTAGTAATGTAGTTGTTGGCTCCACGCCTAAATCCCAACTTTAATTATCAGAATTTTTCTTCCCTTTGTAAGGAACAAGTGTGGGGTGTTGTAATTTTGGTGGGGTAGAGGTCACTGTATTTAGAGATCAGGAGAAGGACAACGGCGACCAGTTTGGGGGACTCGGGTTCGCTATGACCGTGCGTATTGGCACAGTAAACCCCCAGAGGAAACCAAAGCTAAGTTGGCTGGCCATCCAGCACACCATTGTGACTGAGAACTGCCGCACGCTGGGTATTACTAACTGGAGAATGAATACTGCTGAAAGATACTTGTAGGTGGCAGGATATCCTGCTGCCAGACAAGACTCGACTTCCGTGGCCTGGTGGTAAGACGCTTGTCTGCCGATCTTGTGGGTTCCATCCCCTCTATAAACCAGATTTTTTTAAGATGGGATTCCAGTCTGGTTTTCACTTAGGTCCCATTAATACAGCTTTCTAATTGGTTGGAAGAGATTGCCACATGGCAATAAGCTCGCATTAAAAAAAAAAAAAAAAAAAAAAAAAAAAAAAAAAAAAAAAAAAAAAAAAAAAAAGACCCTAGTTTTCAGACTAATGATAAAATATGTCTGTTGATATTTCATATTTTCTTTTAATTTATATTTGATTCATGCACTAATATTTGTTCAATTCGGAGTGTGCAAATCGTCTAGTTTAATAAGACGAATACTTTTGATCGATTAAAATGTTTTATCTTTTCTTTTTCATCGTATAATTGTAGATATAAATCGTATATTTAGGTCGATAATTAAAAAAAAATAACGTCTGTTTTATCTTTTACTGAAATCATCGACGAAATAGATACACTGTGATGAAACTTTGTGTTGCATTAAATAGATGGCGTTGTCAAACGCACGTGGGTATTTTAATATTTCTATCGATCAGTTACAAAATATCATTACAATCAATATTAACATGGCTCATTAGGAACCAACCTGTATCGAGTTGGGCTTCAATTGTTATTGCGTGCAAATCTTACTTTTTAATTTTTTAAAAGCGTGAGGTTGGAATAATTTTGATTTTTTAAAAGCGTGAGGCTGGAATATTTTTTTTAATAGTACAATCATGATAAGTCAAACCTTGGGTTTCGAATTCTATTCTCGATGGGACCCAAAACATTAGTCGTACACTGATTTTTCATACAGTGCATTTCAACAGCTTTAGTGTTGGTTTGGAGAAATTGTCACATGACGACACACGCGTCTTTGTCAGGTTGTAGCTGTATATAAAGAAATTGTAATATAATACAATTGATTACTTTATTATTTTTAGCATGTCTAGTTTTAATTGATAGTGCGTGTAAATTGTTATTTTTAAATACAATATAAAAACAGCATATTTCATATGAGAACATTACAAGGAAACATTTTGCGGCGCCCATTCTGGACCAAATTACAATGATTGCATGAGAGTAACGTGAGCTTAGCGGATTGTTGGTGACATCAGTGGAATTTGACCTCGGTCTGAAATCTCAACTCGTGAGTGGTCCTAAAGTGCTATCCTGAGGATCTGACTTGCCACGGAGGTTGTGATATGCCTCGAATCGTCTTGCACGTGTGTTGTTTCATTGATTACTTTTTTGCGGTTATTTGTCCAGACTGTCAATCACATCTTGGAAAAATATCCAAACTATTCATTCCCAGAGAAACTGTAGGAGATCTCTAAGGATACTTCTGAGGCTGTAACATAATATAAGAGATACACCATATGATACAAGAAAATAATAAGACGGTCTTATTGACCTCGAATTCCATTCTCGTTGGAACCCAGATTTTTTAATAAAACATTTTCTAGCCGCATTCACTTACGTCTTGTTCAACATCTTTCTTGTTGGTTTTGAAGAGATTACCATATGGTAATCGACCCATTAGTTGTACTGTGTACAATAAAATTATATAACAACTTTAGAAAAGTTAATTGGACAACGGTCCAATCAATAGAAATGTATCATAATTATAATCAATTTGTCATTAGATTACGAGTATTTCGATTTGGAATAATTCCTCGGGTAGTTTTACAGTCTCGATGAGGACGTGTGCAGCAAAGCGTTACCCGAGGCCGTGATTCACGCGGGCACGCGGAAGCTGCAGTCACAGACGCCGGCTGCAACTGTGAGCGCTGCTATTATTGTATTGGCGAACAGCTAACGGCAACCGCATCCAAAACTTCATAACGATTTTGTCGCCTTAACACTCAAGTCGGCTCCATCAGCTAGTGACTTTTATAAGTATCCCCCGAACGCAATATTTCTCATGTCGCATTCTAAATTATAAACGCTTTATCCCATGATTATCAAACGTTTTCGTTTCACGGCGCCCTAAAAAAAAACTTACCAATAAGTGAGATGGGTGAACCTGTTGTTCACTACACAGTGTTTCTAGTCTTGGAATCAAACTAGACATATATTATTGTTTCCCGTTCCAAGTTGAGTTTTGAGCGATATATGGTTTTTATTTCAGCTACAGTCGAAGAAGGAGCTGCCAATTGAGACTTCTCCGGTGTCTTAATATGTGGCTGAAAAGAATAATGACAACGGATTTAAGACTAAACATCACTGTAGAAGGAAAATGAATCGCAGCGCGATTTTTTTTCTTATAACGTGGCTTAAGGCGTAGTTCAAACAGCCTAGCAAGCTGCCAGTACTTTCACAGAAAATTTCAAAAGTAACAACACTATCCTTTGACGTCACTAGATTGGAATAGCCAATGTAAAGCAAAGTGGAGTTCCCTTCGGAAATTACTGACCCGCTTTTCATCTATGTTCTCTGACAATGGTAGGCATAGATTTCTATCAATCAGCCATTTTTCAAATACATGTAAATATGGAGAAAAAAATATGACAAAATTTCCCTGTCACCCTGTTTGAGAATCGGGGGAAAATCGCCCGGACAGGAGGTTTCTGACCACCTTTAGCTTTGTTTTTTTACCAGCTCTTTGTAATCCAGGTGTAGTCCTTAAAATAACTTTCTATTGAAGTGTCCAGCTTTTTCAGCAGTTTTCATCTCATCAGCCCCTTTTCGTCATGGTTACCTTTCTGCCAGTATATTTACCCATACAATCGATAAGTAGTTCTGCCCCGGTTGGAGCTTTGATGTTTTCTACATAATATATCTGTGGTGTTATGGCAGAAGTTGATATGTCCGTTTTACCTTAGTTTACAGGAGAAGCAATATAATTTTGATAAGCTTTTAAAATCAGTACAAATAAGCATTAATTAAGTTTTTCCAAACAATATATATTTTGTTTGGATAATGACTGAACACCAAGTTTGCCACAACATGCTGAGAAATATTTTCTATAAATTGGGAGAATAAACACAAAATGACAAAAAACGGACATATAAACTTCTGCCATAACACCACAGATATATCGATATATTCTGTGAAATTATGTTATATATGGTGAACATTATTAAATTAAACAGTGATCATACTTTAAATACGTTGACGATGGAAACATTGTAAGAATTTTTATTTTTAATCACAGCGATCCTTCCATTTACGCGGTAAGTTGGTTTCAGAAGCCTATATAAGTGGTTACCGATAACTAATAAACTGAATTTATCTCGAGCTAAACGGTTTATTTATACGAAGAAAAAAAATAGAAAATTTTCAATTTGTTGTACCTATTAATTCAATATTACTATCGCTGGATGAATCTTCCATTGTTACTGTTGTCCTCTTACAGTTGTATTGTAACGATACTTTTGTTGGATACTTTACAATCTGGCGGGCTTATTGTCATGTGACAATCTCTTCCAACAAACCAGAAAGATGTTAACCTTAAAATTCTTGATTGCAATGGGAAACAAACCTGTAACCGCCAGGTTTGAAGACACACGTCTTACCAATTAGGACACGGATGTCGTTGGTAAAGACGCCTGTTAACTAGGCCACGATGGTCGATTTTAATGGCATTAATATATACTCTATCTCGAGTCTGCTGCTCGGCTGTTTTTTCCGCTCTCTAGTTACAAATATAATAAACCGCGTTAAAGTGAATTCGTGTAAATCGGGCATGGTAAACCCGCGTCCTGTCAGGGTATTTTGTGCGGTTCGCGAGCTATTTTTTTTTATAAATCATCAAGGAAATAATATAACATAGTTGTTTAATAAAAGCGTCACACTCAACAACGAGATTTATGCAAAAATCTTATTGAAATGTGATCCAAAATAATAGTAATATAGTATTATACACAGGCAAAAATTAAATTAGAACAGGCTAAGGACACGTGTCGAGATAGGAAAGTATGGCACTCTGTCATCTCTGTCTACCCCGACAGGGAAATGTGGTGGTATGCTTTATTGTATCTTCATGTTAGTTTAAGATATTTTTTTGTAATTTATGTCAATAATTTTAAGTATTTGAATTAACTTGTCTTGTGTGATATTGTTTCCATATTTCACACAAAATACATTGTATAATTAATGAAATAAATAAAATATCAACATCTCAGCGGAATATACATATAATTATCTAAACATTCGCTGTTTGACTACCTGTTCCTTTTTCTATTGATAAACATACCCTACTGAATATCGTCTCATATACCAATTTGGGACAGGTAACCTCTGACCTTTTCGCGGCCGCCGCATCCCGCGCGTCGGTTCCCCGTTTGTTTATATTTTCCACTAAGCTGTTTATTGATGTTAGCGACCGATTATTTTAAGCGTTGCTCCCGTAGCGTTAACCACAATAAATGTACGAGTATATCATCATGGCCGCTGTACGATTATTTTCATAGTGCCGTTTCCACGAGGTTATTATGTTTGTTGTTAAAACGCAATTTGTTTACGCACATGCCCACGTATGAAGTGCGCTTACTTATCACTTGATAAACACGTATTTATCTATTGTACTATTTTTGATGTTATATAATTTTTGTTAAGGAACTTTTTTGAAAAAAAAACATAATTTACTTAATTTTATACATAAACTAGATATATCGGAATATTTTACCTAGTAGTCGCCAGTATCCAACGATAAAAAATTTGATCGAAATCCATATATGAGCGAAAGCTATAGTAACTTAAGTACATCATCATCATGCCATGTTCTTAATAGTGTAGGCAGAGAGAACAGATCTCCACTTCATTATATTCTCTGCTACGTCTATACACCTCGTTGAGCATGCTCTCCTATTATAAAGGCTATTTATTCACTTTTCCCTCTTATAGGATTAGATTCATTTGGTCATTACTTTCTTAAGTCGATTTATAACATTCCTCTCTAACAAGCATTTGATATTCTGCTCTGATATTCTATGAAGCGACAAATTCACTTGACCCAACCACACATTCCTTGGTCTTGTCTTCCTCTACCACGCCTTCCGCACACATTTGCACTATATATTCGTTTTGTTAGTATTTCTTTATTCAATCGTTCCACATCATTTCAGATTGCTATTTCTTATCTTACTGAACACACCAGCCTTAAATTCACATTTTTCATTTCATTCCGTATTCTGTCATAAATTGTCACTTCATGTATTCCTGTCAGTGCACGCATTTCTGCTGCAATTATTCGGCTCCGTTAATTTTTTTCCCCGTCTACGTTTCACTCCCATACTCTTGTGGACCATAATCTTAGCAGATTTCGGTACTATCCGGTTCTAGTATATATGTTTTAGTGACCAATGATATTTTGAAAGAAGGAAATATAAAAGTCAGAGAAATTGTAGGTGTTGTATCCGAAAGTGTATATGGATGAGGAAGAGGCGAAGTAAGTTTGGCGCTCTGACTTCCCTGCCTACCCCGACAGAGGAACAGCGTGATGGTATGATGTTCATACGTAGATTCAATATAATGTCCAAATTATCCATTACTCTCGAAATTTACTGAAAAAAGGAAGGAAAATATTAATTTAATTCTGACTTTTTAATGTGCCACATTAAATCTTTGGAAAAACGAACACGTTACGGATAGGAACAAGTGGCGAAAGGTCATCTAAATGGTATAATCATGATGTCATCCACACAAATCACGATGACTGCTCTCCACCAATGATAGAACGAGTAAGAAAAAGAATTCGTGGATTGATTATATTTTGTCACTTGCTGACAAAACAAATATGAAACGGGAGTGATTTATATTGTGATGGCGGACCAGCCACGTTTCTGCAAATCGGCAAATGCCTGCCACAAGGCAAGGTAAGACACTAGGCAAAAGCCGGTTGTAGCTCCCACTTGCTCTGGCTGCGCGCAAACACCGCAGAAATAGATCCGCAAGCTGACGCACCCGGTATTCAGGGGCCGGCTATGCGGGAACATTTAAGAAACCGCATTGACTAGTGTATTATCTTAATAAAAAATTTGCTATTTTGCTAGTATTTTTTCAGATTTAGAAATTAATACGTGGAATTGCGTCGTACACCGAAATTAGAGCAGGCATTAGAGGGAATTGTGCCTTAACTGAGTGGTTTAATATTTCGAAAGGGGTAAAGCAAGGATGCGTTGTCATGTATAGATTCACGTATGAAGGAATACAGAGTAATTGGTGACAAACAAATCTTGAATGGAAACGTATGCGGATTGCTGTATGTATTATAGATGACATTGGGGTGTTGGCGGAGAGTGAAGGTGAATTACAGTTTTTATAAGTAAATTGTATGAGATATGCGAAGAGAGAGAGATATCTGATAGTGCATATTGCGAAATCCAAAGAAACGGTAATAGAAAAGTGAGAAACGATAAATAAATGCGATATACTTGTATGGTTGAAAAATGAAAGATTGGAACAAGTGGAGGTATTCTGATTTTCGAGTAGTGTTTTCTCAGATGATGAGGGGATACCGAATGGCATGTAGCGGTAGGAAATAAAGTCAACGAGGCACTAAACATATATACTCGAACCGAAAAGTATCAAAATCTGCTGAGACGATAGTCCACAACAGTATGATTGAGGGATCGATTGGCAGAGGGCGTCCTCGCCGGGAGTATCTGGAGCAAATATGGACTGCACCTCCTATACAGAGCTCAAGAGGATCGCCGAAGACCGAGCGGAGTGGAAGAGGAGATGCAGAGCTTTGCTGCTAACCAATCTCCAGGATTGAAACTGAAGAAGATATTCCACAACAGTATTTTAGCATCAACTTGGTTGATGTATGAAAGCGTAACGTGGACGTGGAACAAGACTGAAGAAAAGAGCTGAATAAATGGTGCAGAAATGCGTGCACTTAAAATAATACTAGGGTAACAACGTATGCCAGAATACGGAAGATACTGCGATGATAATCATGTCGATAATTTCTAAAGGGATCTCTATTCAGTTTTATACAGTACATTTTCAAATCGATTGGTTACTCGGATTTCGTAGCATCAATGAATAGTATCATAAACAATGACCACTTAAAAAAAGCTTATATTGATATTACAAGTAATAATATCGTGAATTCGATGGCCTCTATGATTAATCACCCGTGTGCGGCACATGCGTACGACAAGATATGCCGAGCCTGTCGGCTGGCAATCACCGTCGAAAAATATAGTTTCACCTAAATTTTTAAGCGTGGGTGTGAACACCGTTCGGTTCAGTGTGTCGGTATTTATTTAACTTGACCTATTTTTTCTTTCTTCCTATGATACAACTCAATTTCTATTCGTAGCTCTTTCAGTGAAATGGTAGGCATGCAGGCGTATTTTTGTATCGATTCTCCCAGGTTCAGTTATGCTCTGATTCGCGTCATACTAGTTTCGAAACTTTTGCAAAATATATATTTATTATTTTTTATTTATTCTAGCAATACCGTTAATTTGTTAATATATTTATTATTTATTCTAGCAATACCGTTAATTTGTTAATATATTTATTATTTATTCTAGCAATACCGTTAATTTGTTAATATATTTATTATTTATTCTAGCAATACCGTTAATTTGTTAATATATTTATTATTTATTCTAGCAATACCGTTAATTTGTTAATATATTTATTATTTATTCTAGCAATACCGTTAATTTGTTAATATATTTATTATTTATTCTAGCAATACCGTTAATTTGTTAATATATTTATTATTTATTCTAGCAATACCGTTAATTTGTTAATATATTTATTATTTTTGGTAGATTTACGACCAAGGTGGTTTTGAAATATATATATTAACATCTACAACAAACTCTACACTTAATTCCATCGCCAAGATCCCGCTGGAACCCTGACTTTAAAAAAAAGGATTCCAGTCTGGTTTTCACTTGCCTCTTTCACATCTTTCTGGTTCGTTGGAAGAGATTGCGTCATGGCATTAAGCCCGCCAGGTTTAACTGTATACAACGAAAGTGTAATATGATACAATGTTTCTTCTGCGGCTGATATCATGAATTATGACCTCACTTACATCGTGCAGTGGTCCAAAGAAAACGATCTGCTTGTGAATCCTCTAAAATCATAATCAATAGTCGAGGGAAGTCAACGTCATCTAACGACGACCTTCCAATATTTGGAAGAGATTGCCACATGTCATTCAACTTTCGTTGTATTGTATACAACGAAAGTTCAATGCAGTAAGTACTGTATTTTTTTTACCAATTTATATATTTTACGACGAAAGTCATGAATTATCCGGATATAGGAATTTATTTAGGTATCAATTGGTTTTATGGTATTTCCTCTCCTAAAACAGAATATACATAATTTCAGCTTTGTTCGTAATTTGTATACGAGGGTAGTTTGAAAATTTTGGCGCGGTGTTCTGGTGGAAAAATACGTTTATGCCCCTCCAGTATTGGCCATTTTTCCTTCAATTTGTCATTCAAACGGTCCAATAATGCCACATAATAGGCTTCCGTTGTTTTGTCCTTTTTCAAGTAATCAATCATGACGATTCCTTGGGAATCCCAAAGAAACAGTGACCATCATCTTCTCAGCCGACAAAACGGCCTTCGCTTTCTTCGGAGTAATTTCATCAGTTGTCCATTGATGTCCACTGCCGTTGGATTCTGGTGTGTAGTGGTGGATCCGATTTTCGTCTACAGTTACGAATCGATGTAAAAACTCCTTCGGATTGTGATTAAACATCGCCAAACACTGCGTTGAAATGTCTCTTTCGAGTGCGTTTTTGGTTGACAGTCAACAATGGCGACACACATCGCGCAGATGGCTTTTTTATATTAATTTTTCGTGTAGGATATTATGCACCCGTTCACTTGAGATGCCCACAGTCTCGGCAATCTTGCACACACGAATTCGGCGGTCTTCTCGTACACATGCACTCGGGATTTTTTCAATGATTTTCTCCGTGGTGGACGCAATTGGGCGTCCGGAGTACGATTCATCTTCGGCGCATGTACGGCCACGTTTAAACTCATTTATTCAGAAATAGTCTTCAACGCTGGTGCAAAGTCTTCACCCAAAACGGCTTTGATTTGCGCGGCAGTTAACTTCTTGAAATAAAAATGTTATATGACGGCACGGAACTCGTTTTTTCCCCCATTATTACGGCAAATGTCGATCGTGTCTGTCAAACGTTAACTACGCTTCACAACTGTCCAAAATTTAGACAGAGGTCGCTAGAGGGACGTGACCGGCAATGATGTCACTATAAAGTAGCACCATCTTATGGAAATTGATCAAACTTTTCAAACTAGTATACTACAAACGAAAGTGAAAGTTCACGAATTCAGGATGGGTCAACCAATGTATCATATACTCGTACATAGCGTCTTTTATACTCGTACTACATACTACACACTTAAAATTGTACGAAATGGAATGGCGCGATGGTGGTATGTATGTAAGTTTTACTCACCAAGGAAGGGGGTAATATGTGGTATAAACAACTAACCAACAGCCAATTGAAATAAGATCATTCAAATAAACCCTTAAAACTTAACTGGTGCCCTTTGAACGAGAAAAGCTCGTTAACATTTTGATGTAAATAGTTTGAGAATTATTTCAGTTGTTTTCGTCACTGCATGTTTGAATAATGATTCACCAAATATTATTACGGTATTTCGTCATGCGGGTCAAAATACTGACTGGTGTAAAATAATAAATACCAAGAACCTACGTATTCATTTTTTTGGTTCGTTAATTTTATTTTAGTTAAGCACTTCGTATTCGAATTGGTAAGAATGAAGTAGCTGGGAGAACATATATTTATTTTATAAACTTGACACGTACACGTTTAACCTTATTACATACACAACTGAAAGATACTTTGATTTAGATATAAATATACTACTTATCACGATACACAGCAGTAATAAGAAATAAACATTAATAAATAAGAAATATTTGTTAAGCCGAAACAACTAAATCCCATTACTAAGAAAACTCAAAATACTTTCTTCGAAAATATTTTCGGAAATGTTCAATTTGTCAATATCCGAGATCCTGTTCTAAAGGGACAGCCCGATTATCGACCTACTGGAGTAAGTTCCTCATTGCACGTGAAGAAGCAACAACGCGTATACGTACGCGGTCCATGCGAGTTTTTTTTGGGTATTATCGAGATTCGAACTCAAAATATCTGAGTGGAAGTCAATAGTCTTACCAACAATAAATATATCGATGAACTGTTGAAGAGAATATAAAATTTTCAAGAATTTGATGCCGATCTATCGTTATCATTCTTCACAATAATCTCAAAAGTTCTAACCTCTTTGGGAAAGTATTAATTAGATCGTTATTTCCTTTGAAATATATTTTGCCGACGAATTTTCCTTTTATCTTAATTTTGATTAATTTTGTCAGTAAATTCCGATATTCTGCACCTTAAAACAGGATCGGTTTATTGAAATAAGTTGGGTTTGGATGAAAAGTGAAATGTTATTTTTGTAAATACGTATTGCAAATTTTAGATTATTTCACACATAAATAAAACATGGATTTTATACTTATATTTGATATTTTTTTACGTACATTGTTTTTACACGTCAATATAAAAAAAAAATACCATCACTCTATGTTCCTATTGTATTAGGTAGATCACACATTTTCGCTTCTATTACGTCCATACACTCGTATTATAAATTATTTTCACTCCTAGAGATTGTGTTCTGGATGATGAACTTTTTGATTTTTCTTTATTTTACAGATTTGATTTACTATATGCCATTTCTTTGTCTCGTCCAATGAAAATTGTGTTTCTTTTTTTTCCGAAGATCTTTTCCACTTGTAAAGAAAAAAATTTTACAAACGATCTTTTTCGTTTCCACTTGTAAAGAAAAAGATCGTTTGTAAAGAAAATCAAGTTTGATCAGCTGAAGCTTTAAACCGTCGGAAAGAATTTTCAAATTATTTTTAAATTTAATTTATTATATTTACCCTCTTATAATTGAATATTTGGCATTAGCACTAAAACAAAAAAATATATAACAAAAATTGTCTGCAAATAGTTGTGATTCTTATTATTAACATTGTACCAGACAGGTACAAAGACTGTAGAAATAAAATAGATCGTTGGTCGCCGCGTAACGCTCGAAGAATCGACGTCGCGAATTCCGTCGCGAAGATCCAGCAGAAGAAGAAGAAGAAGAGCAGGGAGAGATTCCTCTCAGGCAGCTTGATGTAGGGTAGCGGGTCTCAAAGTAAAACACGGTAAAATCGGTATTTACTGAGAATGTATTTCAACGAGAAGTGGTGAGAAGTGGTTTACAAAATTTGGGTCCCTTGTATATTAATGGTCAGTCGGCCGTCAGTAGCGCCCATTGTCCGCGAAATACGACAACTTTCGGGGTCCGGGCCATGCTTACGCCGACTGAATCCGGACCTACTCCGATCGTACCGCTTCGCAAGTTACATAAATCCAATACGGTCGCGAGTACGATCGGAGTCAAACAGACATACATATTTACATATAAATTCTACACATTATTACAATATAATATAGAATTACACAGCATTTAACATATACAATTACAAATACAGATACAGGAACATTTGAATTTTACAGTTACAAAATACAGGAACAAATGGATTATGAACATTTACGTAAACAAACACAGGAACATTAGCATATACAAGAGCAAAGAATAGCATACAAGTTCAATGATACAGATCTACACACAGTGTCTTTTTCGTAGCACATACACACACACACGGGTGACGGCACACGTCCGATACACTCCCCCCGATGTTACCTCCATATGGTATCATCTTTGGAGTAACATCTCGTGGTCGGCAAGGACGTGTGTCGTCACATCGCAGAGGCCAATCTCCTCCCGGCGTGGTCTCCCGGTCTCGCCCTCGAAATCACGCGTCTCTCGGTAAGGGCGCCAGCCGCGATCGTCGCCTTGTCTCCGACGTGCATGTTGTACGCCAATTTCCTGGCAGGTGTGCAGATCTGTCTGCTTTGTGCGCAAGTCAGTCATTGACTCGCGCGATGTCCTGTGCTGGGGGAAGGTGAGGCGTGCATCCTCTGGATGCGATGCGCTCGGCCTCCGCGTATCCCTGGTCTAGTGGTGGGTCGTCTTGTCTTCCTCGCGCTCGGATGTCGAGCCAAGGCGTCCCGCCCCTCCGTCTCGTTCTAGGGAGGAGACTTTCGCCGCGCCGCAGAGCTCTTAGGTCAGCGCGAAAGGTTTCCTTTTGCGCAATCCCAATTAACCTGAGCTCCGCGGTTCGAAGCTCCGCCGTGGTCTGCGCGCCGTTGGTCCTCTGGTATCTAGGGCGGCGGCAGTTTGACACGCACCGTTTCATCCATCTGGTGGCGCGTGTCAATATCGCGTTAGTGGCGCAAGTGACACCAACGTGTGACACCTGCGCTTTCACTGTCGAGGGGGCGTGGTCCGGTTTCTGCCGCGACCTCTTTTCTCGGCGTCCTGGCTGGCGCGGTTTCACCACGACACCGCGCGGTGGGCATCGTCGCGCCGCCATTTCTCCCCCAGACGTCGCGCCTTCCCTCCGTATGGCGACGACGCCATCCGTCTTGGCGTGATGTGTCAGCTCGGGTCGCGTATCCTCGTCACGCGACGCCGCTTCCTGGCACATCTCGGCGCGCCGCTCCATTCGCGGCGGCGCGTCGTTTTCCTCCAGCATTGTGCAATGCCGACTTGCGCAAATCATTCCAAGATTTGCGCAATCTCGGGTTGCACAATGTCTATTTGCGCAAATCTTTGTTGTATTTGCACAATCTCGGGTTGCGCAAATCTTTGCTTTATTTGCGCAAACCTCGGACGCCTCGCTCTTCTTTGGCTCGGCGACGGCGTCCTCTCTCTCGGCGTGATGTGTCAGTCCGGGTCGCGCATTGACCTCGCGCTTCGCCGCATCCTGGCACATCTCGGCGCGCCGCTCCATTCGCGGCGACGCGTCGTTATCCTCCAGCACTGTGCAATGCCGACTTGCGCAAATCATTCCAAGATTTGCGCAATCTCGGGTTGCACAATGTCTATTTGCGCAAATCTTTGTTGTATTTGCGCAATCTCGGGTTGCGCAAATCTTTGCTTTATTTGCGCAAACCTCGGACGCACAATGTCTATTTGCGCAGATCTTTGTTGTATCTGCGCAATCTCGGGTTGCGCAAATCTTTGCTTTATTTGCGCAAACCTCGGACGCCTCGCTCTTCTTTGGCTCGGCGACGGCGTCCTCTCTCTCGGCGTGATGTGTCAGTCCGGGTCGCGCATTGACCTCGCGCTTCGCCGCATCCTGGCACATCTCGGCGCGCCGCTCCATTCGTGGTGACGCGTCGTTATCCTCCAGCATTGTGCAATGCCGACTTGCGCAATGTTGGTTTGCGCAAATCTTTCCAGAATTTGCGCAATCCTTCTCGGACGCCTCGCTCTCCTGTGGATCGGCGACGGCGTCCTTTCTCTCGGCTTGATGTGTCAGCTCGGGTCGCGTATTCTGGTCACGCGACGCCGCATCCTGGCACATCCGCCGATTCTTGGCGCGCCGCTTGTCTCGCGGCCACGCATTGTTTTGCTTTGCGTCACGCTGAGTTGCGCAAACCGACGAAAGGTTTGCGCAATGTTTCGTAGGCAGAGGCCGCGTCTTGGTCTCCTGCGCCCGGCATCCTGTGTCCGTTCGTGGCATTGAGAACGTCAGTGCTCCGTCAGCGCAGTTCCTCACGGTACTCTGTCCTTCCGTGGGCGGGTTCCTCCCTCCATGGGCGACCCGTCCAGGTTTCACAGCAGCAGAGCTGGGCGGGCAATTTTGCGCCGCCATTTTCTCGGACGTCTCGCTCTCATTTGGCTTGGCGAGGACGTCCTTCATCATGGCGTGATGTGTCGACGCGGATCGCGCATTGCGCTCCGCTGTATCCTGGCACATCCGCTGCTTCTCGGCGTGCCGCTCATCTCGTGGACACGTCCTGTGTTGGTTCGCGCCAATCCGCCCTTGACTCGCGCAATGTCGGTCGCGAGTCGCGGTGATCAGCGCGATCATCCGTGCAACCACTTCACAGGCTGGTGCTGTTAGGGTTCCCCTTTCCTGTGAAGATCGGATGAGCTCCGCAAACATCGCTGCCATCTGCACGTATGGATCCTGTGGCTGGCTCACCCAATCATCGGTGAGCCGCAGGGGATCAGCTGCCAGAGCATCAGGAACGCGTTCCTCCGATGGTCCACGGATGGCGTCATCCGTCGCAGCTTGCAGTTTGAGCTTTCTCGTCAAAGCGGCATTTTTCCGCTTTCTGTTGCGGAGCTTCCTCTCAAGCCTCCTGATCATGTCTTCCGACTCAGCTTGTGAGGACCCAACCCACTCATCGTCCGATGAGTCGCCGCTCTGGTCTCTCGCTTCCATTGCGGGAGTTTTGCCAGAACGAGGAGACGGCATGATGATGATGATGGTCCACGCTGGTCGATTCTCAAGATGATGGTGATGCTGACGTATACTTCAGAAGGTGACGGTCCACAGCGGCTGATGATGACGATAGTCCACAGCGGCTGATGATGACTATAGTCCACAGCGGCTGATGATGACGATAGTCCACAGCGGCTGATGATGACGATAGTCCACAGCGGCTGATGATGACGATAGTCCACAGCGGCTGATGATGACGATAGTCCACAGCGGCTGATGATGACGATAGTCCACAGCGGCTGATGATGACGATAGTCCACAGCGGCTGATGATGACGATAGTCCACAGCGGCTGATGATGACGATAGTCCACAGCGGCTGATGACGATGATAGTCCACAGCGGCTGATGCCTCACTTCTGAAGATGACGACGATATCTCAATGATTATATCCAAAAGATTCAATATCTTCAAACTTCAGAAGTTGGCGATTACGACGCTCTGCTTCTGAAGATGACGATATCTAAATGATTATATCCGAAGATACAATATCTTGAGAATTATGATCAAGATTCGCTTCTGCTGATGATTCTTGAGGTGACGCAGCCGATCCGCCGTCGAAGGACCACTTTGTACCAGACAGGTACAAAGACTGTAGAAATAAAATAGATCGTTGGTCGCCGCGTAACGCTCGAAGAATCGACGTCGCGAATTCCGTCGCGAAGATCCAGCAGAAGAAGAAGAAGAAGAGCAGGGAGAGATTCCTCTCAGGCAGCTTGATGTAGGGTAGCGGGTCTCAAAGTAAAACACGGTAAAATCGGTATTTACTGAGAATGTATTTCAACGAGAAGTGGTGAGAAGTGGTTTACAAAATTTGGGTCCCTTGTATATTAATGGTCAGTCGGCCGTCAGTAGCGCCCATTGTCCGCGAAATACGACAACTTTCGGGGTCCGGGCCATGCTTACGCCGACTGAATCCGGACCTACTCCGATCGTACCGCTTCGCAAGTTACATAAATCCAATACGGTCGCGAGTACGATCGGAGTCAAACAGACATACATATTTACATATAAATTCTACACATTATTACAATATAATATAGAATTACACAGCATTTAACATATACAATTACAAATACAGATACAGGAACATTTGAATTTTACAGTTACAAAATACAGGAACAAATGGATTATGAACATTTACGTAAACAAACACAGGAACATTAGCATATACAAGAGCAAAGAATAGCATACAAGTTCAATGATACAGATCTACACACAGTGTCTTTTTCGTAGCACATACACACACACACGGGTGACGGCACACGTCCGATACAAACATCATAGATAGACAGGCAGCATGAAGTGCTGTTAATAACATCTATCTCAAGTTTAACTGTCATATGTTCATAACATTTGTTTAAATTAAAATTGATTATTTGAATTAATACCGTTTTCTATTAAATTTTATAATATTACTATATTTCATTGTATTACGCTAACCGAAACAAGTGGTGTTTATTTGTTGCCAGCAAGAAAAAACATCAAAGTAGTGTCTATGTATCTAAATGGAACATTATTCGTATGGAAAAGAGTTTCATTTAATCAAATAAAAATAATCTGAAATTTATAAACTGACAAGGAAGAGCAGTCGGTGTTAGATCTTCACTTATCATAACTAATATTTGTTTTCATGTTCTTTTATAGTAAATCGACTATTGAAGGCGCGTATTATTTGTTATGGCAATCATATTGTTAAGCTGTCAAAACCGTATAAATGTCGGTGATATGAAACTTTATATTATTGTTGCGTAAAACAGATCTGCTTATTCTTGTTTATTCGATAATTTTCCTAATAATTGAGTGAATTAATTAGTCGTACTGATTTTTTTTAAATTTATAAAGTCAAATTCGTAGAAATTTACGTAACAAGGCTTCCTCCTTAAATACTTGTATCTATCTATATATTTCGTTCAATCGAATTAATAAAATCTGTGAAATACTCGTAGAAAACATAACATTATTCCATCCGGAATAAAATTTCACTTTAATATCAGTCGGGAACACTGTGGAATATTATTAACATAAAGACACGATGCCTTTCTATCCGACAATATCCGCAATTGGTATCACTTTCTGCATTCACCCGGCCTGTCTACACTCCGCAGTTCGAGCGTCTAGACTCGACCAAGTCGGCATAGCAACACATTGACTCTTGTACAAAAACCATCACGCGACATACCGTCTGGCGGGGTTCTGCTCGCCTGCCCAAAACCTGTTTGCTCGTTTCGATCAATATTGTGATTGGGTAATGTTATTTAGCCAACTAGATCGGCCGATATCTACAGCTAGCTACCCACACGGGATGGCATCGGCGGAGTGGTCCATTACTTTACCGCGTGGAGTGGCGCATATCGCCCCCGATATCAAAAACGTCTTCGGTCCATCCCAGATATTTTTTAACCTTGCCTTATATTTTTTTACTTTCGTAAAATTTACTAAATAATGACACGTTAATTGATTAGTATATACAAATTTAGAGGTTGTCTCCTGCATCCCTCCACCCACAGTCCCCAACCCGATTTTTAACCACCAGAAGCGTGTATGTCGGTCCCAGTTCGAACATAATTCATTCTTGTTTGTGCTCCCCTGAGGTGAAAACCTTGAATCCGGTAGGGTTATACCGTTACATATAGTGGAATAAACAGTGTTTGATTAAACAAATTATAATGTCTTTAAACGTCAACAATTTTAATGCCTTAACCTTTTGCGGTCCACAATTTTTTTTTATTTACCTGGTCCATTTATACTATTCTATGAAAAATTATGATTTTCTATGTTTTATTATTTAAAAATTAAACACACAATATTTAGACATTTCTTTTTTATTTTACTGACTGATAATACTTAATGTCGAGTGTAACTCAAGATAAGACCCACGGGAATAAAATCGATTTCGAGTCAGACTTATTATGTTATTTTCTGAAAATGTAGCTCATACCTGAGCATCGTTACTCCCATGGTAGTTAGTCTCTGACGATTCCTCTCCATCCATCCCTGCACTCCGTGGTCCGAAGGGCAGTTGTTAAGTGTAGTCTTGTTGCGTCTCTCACTAGGCCGGTCCAACGCATTGAGATTCTTCCTCTTGTGCGTCGTCTTTCCACGCTTCCAGTAGCTGCAAACCTCTCCAAACTGTCTCCTTGGCCACGGGTAATGTGCCCAAAGAATCTGAGGATGCGTCGAAAGCACATTGTTGACATTCTGTCGGTGATTCTCAGTTCTTCGGGAATGGAGGCGTTAGTTCGCTCTGCTGACCATGGAATTCGTAACATCCTCACGTGTTGATACGATACGATAAAGTTTTTACGACGATTATTGCTAGAAGAGTTCTATATATCGTTATTATACTAATTCGTGACCTATTTTTGTCCACTTCGAAATGTCTTGTGAGACGTTCCACTTTTTAATCATGCGCTGTAACTTGGTCCATTACATAATTGTACGAATAATTTGATATGATGCGTTTTGCGAAAACGACCAAGAAAAAAATGACCCATTCTTCCAGCGCTTGTATAATGAATGTTATGATAGGTCAATTTCGTCAAGTCTGGGAAAGAATTATGATGCAATTTGTCTGCCTGACCGTCGTCACGTTGTTTCATTTTCGAAATGGAAATTATTCATCGAGTCATTTTTATTTATTTATATCTTGGAAAAGTTGATAATTTTCTCGAAACGTCTTGGCAACAGTGTCGTAACTTTTTCCTGCGTTTATTTTTCGCAAATCGGTTTTTTTTTATAAAATATTCAAGTCGTGTAAGAAAATAGAAGTCAATGAAAGCAAACCACTGGATTTTTTTAGAATCAAACTAAATTATTTAGCTATCGGTCTTCCTCTACCGCGTCTTCCACTCACATTTGTTCTGTATATTTGTATGGTGTTCTTCTTCGTCTTGCTTAACGCATCATCTTTAAGTTCACATTCAGGAATGAAGAAAAACTCAGAAATTAATGCTCGGATAATATGGATATTTTAAATAAGATGATTTAAATTTAGCTTTAGATGATTTAAACATGTGAAGACAATGGATGATTGAAGAATGACAAAGCTAGTATACAAGTCAGAAGTGAAAGTTGTGCGTGGAAGAGTTTGATCAAGAGTTCCTAAACTTTTTTCGGCCGCAGACCCCTTCCACAAAAACTTTTAAAACCGTCGACCCCCTCCCTAGTCATTTACTTTATAAATAGGCCAAAACCCATACGACGGCTGTCGCCAATGAAAGAATACGAGAATTTAATTTTGAATACAAGAGAGCGAGAGAGGAATACTTGGATTCTCTCCGAAAGTAATTCGAAATTTGAATCTCGGTGGGTCCGTGATACTGAACGAATTTTAAATACCTAGCTAACAATTTTTGAACCGGTGTAAAAGGAGACGATGTATAAATGATATATATATATATATATATATATATATATATATATATATATATATATATATATATATATATATATATATATATATATATATATATATATATATATATATATATATATATATATATATATATATATATATATATATATATATATATATATATATATATATATATAAACAAATTCTACATTTATGACTTTATATTTTTATAAATGTAGAATTGGTTTGACTTCCGTGAATATTTCACGGGCTGCAACTAGTTTACTTTACTTACTCAAAATAATAAGTTTGTACAGTACTCGATATTAAATATTTCACTAGATATCAAACTTTTCATTTTAATCACTTGTAATTAAGGATTGAAAAATATAAAAGGACTACGGATTATGCATTGCATTATCTTGCGCAACATTTAATATTGAAATCTACGCTGACGAAACTTAAGTAAAAAAATACGTGCAGGTTTTTTAAATTTTTGACATTTATGAAATAAATATGTAAATTCAAAATAAGTACAAATATTGACAAATATTCTTAATTAGGCACCTATTGGAATCATTGATATTTCGAAGTAACAAACAAATAGCAGTAGTAAGAGGGTCTATTTTTGCTGTCGTCGACCCCCAAATTTTTTTATTGAAACTATCGACCCCTAGAAAAATCAAATGGACCCCAGGGGGTCGATATCGACCACTTTGGGAACTCTTGAGTTAGATCGAGGAAAGTTACGCTGAATCGACTAAACCAGATTTTGAAAGAAGGTAAAGTGGGAAGTATGAATAATAGAAGATTGTGCATGACGAGATGTATAAATAGGAGGTGAAAGTTGTGTGCTTAGGTTAACTTGATTGGAGATCTGTTCTCTCTATCTACCCCACAAGGAACACCGCGTAATGATATGTATGTATGTACATAGTTTAGAAAAAAAATCGTTTAAATTTCAGTAAAAAAAAAACAAATGACTATTCTCTATCAATAATGGTTGAACCTGAAGAAAGGATTTTGTTCAAGGATAAGGCAGAAACAAAGAAACATTAAGATTAAAGGATACTCTGAGTAATGTTTGATAGTGATATTTTTAAATTTTCTTAAACATATATTATTTATAGTTAAGGCATTACCTCTGTGGAGGTTTGAAAACATTGTAATTTGTTTAGTCAAACACTGTATAAATAATGGCTACTCTGAAAGCCTCATTGATTTACTTAAAACAAAAAAACAAAAAAGAAACTCATCAACTCTCAAACTCACAAACTCGACACCTATAAAATCATACCTGTAAATGGATATACGACACCTATAAAATCATATCTGTAAATTTATAAAAAAATTAACGAAATATTAAAAAAAGTCACATCAAGTCAGCTTTTTAAACTAATTTCAATCTCCAGAAACTTCTATTAAACGGGAAAATAGAATACTTGGCTTTTATAACATTTTATGTGTGATTATTTTTATATAGAAAAGACAGGATGATCTCTTGAATAGAGACTTTGTGAACACAAATCCGCCTTAACGAATCCTCGAATTTATTCTGAAATGTCTAATTATTGTCATCGTGAAAATCTCGCATTTTCTATCGATGCCAAATTCTCGCATGCCACTAGCAACTGAAATAAATTGGACAGATTAGAAACCCTAGACATATCCATGTCAGTTTATTTGGGATGAACATCGAACATCTGGCAAATACATACTCGTATATTCCCAAGATATCACCGCTGCTTGCTGAAGTGGTCTCCTGCCTGCCTCCACCCACGATCCCCAACCCGAATTTGTACCGTTAGAAGCGTGTATGTCGGTACCTGTTCGAACATTATTCAGTCTTGTCTGTGCTCCCTGATGCTGAGGTGAACATTTTAAAACCGGTAGAGTTATACTGTTATATAAAGTGGAATAAACTGTTTGACTAAACAAACAACAATCTCTTCAACATTATTTACGATGGCACACTACATATTCTATTAAAATTTATGTTCACTGTTCCATTGCATAAAATTGGCCATCTTCTATAACCGCTACAGTTTATTAGGCGCGTCTTCCTTTAATCTTGTTGAAATTTTCTTAGTTTAAATTCCTTGGATGTATAATTAAATTTCTTTGGAGTAACACTTGTCTTTTCTTCTCGGCTTGTAGTTACGACTGTTTTCGTATATTATATTTTCGTATGTTATTTTTCTGAAAATGTAACGTTTTGAGCATGAATCTTATTTTATGCACTTAGGCAACATGCACACTATTTGAGAGAGTGCGCCAGATTTCAGTTATGTTTAAAAAAAAAAAGATATTTTTGAGGAGTATTAATTTCATTCTATCTCGCTGTTGTCGAATTGCTTTCATGTTACAATGCATGCATTATAATTTGTTTTCTACTGTTGTATCTAGGTTGCGTTAAATACAAAACAACCCGGCGGGTTAATTGCTTCGTTGCAATCATTTACAACCAATCTGAAAATGTTAAATAGACGACCTCCGTGGCCTAGTTTGTAAGACGCCTGTCTTCCAGCCTGGAGGTTTCGTTTTCAAATCCCGTTGGAACCCAGATATTTTTAAAAAGGATTCTAATTTTCACTTAAGGCATCTTGAAGATATTTATGGATGATTGGAAGAGATTGTCACGTGGTAATGAATGCACCAGGTTGTACTGTATACAACGAAGGTATAATACAATAATATAAGCGAAAATCAGACTGATACTCTTAAAAAAGTGGGTAACAACGGGAATCGAACCCGTAACCTCCGAATTAGAAGACATGTGTCTTGTCAACCAGGCCACGGAGGAAATATATCTGAGACTATGCACTTGTAGGGTGCGGTGAGTTACATAGCTACCCAACCCAGAAAACTTGGACCTTTATTTGTAAACTCTTATGAGCTCTTTGAGATAGTTTGGGTATGGAGAATAAAAAAATATATAGTGCAGATGTGAGTGGAAGGCGTGATAGAGAAAGACCAATGAAAGTATGGTTGGATCAAGTGAATCATGTTTTGAGTGAAATATATGTAGAAAGTCGGAGAAATCGTAGGAGTTGTATGATAAGGTAGAAGAGGCGAAGGATGTGTCAAGATTGGAAATCTGACTCTGTCCTCTTTGCCTTTCTCTAAATAACGTGATGGTATCTACATATGTAAAAATAACTAATATCTTAGAGTTTGTTTTCAAGAAGTTCTGGCGTGCCGCGTGTTAGACATGACTGCTTTAGGCTGTCGGATTTTCCCTATAATATGAGGTCATTAGACTTCTAAATGCGCTACAAAACCTTTGAAGTGAAGGCAACAATTGAATATTCAAGTGCATTATTTCATAGTACTTATGTAGTCCTATGTGTTGTACGAACAATTTCCTATTTTTTTCGGCGTCTCTTTTGATTAAATATCTTTAAAACCTTCTTATAGTCTGCAAATATATACTGGCAATGCTTGTCTCTCGTAATCAAGTACTAAACGGATTATTCCGATCCGCATCCGTCTCTTGGAGACACGTTTAGACGTTGAACATTCCGCGACGGTAGTTTCTTCGGCCATTGTCCGACGGTATTTGTCTCTGCTACAGCGTTTTAATAATATCTCTAAAGCTGCGTTTACATTAAAATACTAATCAATACATCTGTGAGAGTTCTTAAATTTCCAAGTACCGTTTAACTATTTTTGCAACTATCGTTTTCTGAATACAGAAAAAAAGGAAAATGTTTAAAAAAAATTATCAAGTTTGCACAATTTCCTTTTTAAACCTTTAGAAAGTTATAACTGAATGGGTCATTTGACTACATATAGTTTTCGGCTTCGTTTGACATATTTATTAAACTCCATTTATTTATTTTTTTCAGACCCTTTGCATATTACAGGTTTCCCTAATTCGTACAAGGACCAAACATAACCAGTACAAAAAAAAACATGTATAAAACAGTTCAACCTTTTAAGACTTATAAAAACTATTGTAAACATGTATATGGTGCACTTAAACACTATGTAACATGTTAGATAACACATATAAAAAAATATTGTAAATTATTTTAAATACTACACTAAATATAAAAAAATATTGTAAATTATTTTAAATACTACACTGAATATAAAAAAATATTGTAAATTATTTTAAATACTACACTAAATATAAAAAAAAAATTGTAAATTATTTCAAGTATTACACTAAATTCAAGAGATTTTTCCTGAAGGACCTGAGCGACACATGAAATATGTCTATTTGAGGACATACACGGTTAAACAGTGTGATTTATCTACCTACCGGCATCTCCAAAGGCAGGTTGGTTCGACTTATAAGTTGATAGAACAATCTGTGGGTGCGTTATATCAAATCATTATCCGGAACACCGAACCAAGACTGTAGGACGGATGGGTTAACTTAATTACCCCTCAGCAAACAAAAAAAAAATGGATACCCAATCGAATAGATCTTCCACTCTCTAATGATCTGTAACTAAACATCCCCAGTAAGAAGACACTTGGATAAAGCCAGGGATAATATCCATACTCTCTCATGTAGAGATAACGGAGAAATCTTTTCTGAACCCTTCCCTGAAATACGTAATCCCTGCTGGCGCCCATATTATAGAGCAATATTATTCCAAATGACTTCTGACACAAGAATTATATAATATCCTGAATACGTAGGTATGTGTGAATAGTTTGGTGGTACGAATTACAAATCCAAGCATCTTATTTGCTTTATTGAAGACAGATTTTATTTGCAAATCAAACGAAAGGTCACTTTCAAATAAAACACCCAATCCCTTTATTTTATCCGTCCTACACAGTTGTTGACTATTCATAAGATAACGAAAATAACTAGTTCTTCCTTCTTTTATAAATTAAATAACAAAACATTTTGATGCGTCAAAGAAGAATTTTTATTACAAATGTTCCATTTATACGAGTAGGTATATCATATAGTATATTATTGTTATCATCCTGGAGTTTCCATTCGGTTTTGGTTACATACAGTTTCCGTTACAGTTATGATATTTTAGGAACAATTTATATTATATAGTTCGATGTTGGTTTTTGTTGCATTTTTATATGAGACTCCTAACATATATTTATTTACATGGCAATGTATCTATAATATGTATAAGTAGTATACGGCAAACATGACTTTTATGTTATATGGGTCTGGATTTATTACCTGACATTTGTCGTGCAATGAAAATATTAGGTGTTAACGTAAGTGTTGTCCGTTTTTTTTCAAATTAAAAATGAGCACCAAAAGTAAAACCAAATGGTAAAGGTTATACGTCATTAGAAATATTTTTTTTTGCTACGCATGCCTATAAGGAAAGGTTCCTTTACCGCATCATTATTAGTGATGAAAAATGTTTGAAGGGGATCTTCATGAATAATATGGTTTAAGCGGTCCTCATCGAAGTCCACTGGTCGTCCGGAACGCTCCATGTCTTTCAGGTCGAAATTACCGTTTTTGAAACGCAAAAACCATCGACGAGCTGTCCTTTCATTCATAGCATCTTCACCGTACACTTCGCAAATATCGCGAGCAGCTTTGGCAGCTTTATTCCCTCGATTGAACGCGAACAGAAGGAGGTGTCAGAAATGCTCACTTTCGTCTACTTGACATTCCATTTTGAAGGCTTGTAATCAAATAAAATAATATATGTAACGTAAAAGCAAACACAATATCTTGTAGAGCAGAAAATTTTCTTTCGAATGGCGTATAACCTCGACCATTTTGTTTTACTTTTGGTGCTCATTTTTATATGGGTAAAAACGGACACAACTTATGTTAACACACAATACATAAGTTGATAATATATTGCAGCATATGGAAAGAAGCGATGATGAATTAATGTGAACTTAAGGCTGATGTGTTGAGTAAGTTTATGAAGAGCACTCGAAAATGGTTTGGGAATGTAGAACGAATTAATTAAAAAAACTAACAAAAGAAATATACAGTACAAATGTGGGTGAAAGTTATGGTAGAAGAAGACCGAGCAAAGTTAGTTGTATCGAGTGAATGTTATTTAAAAAAAAAAGAAAACGTAGAAAATCAGAAAAATCGTAAGAGTTGCACGATAAAGTGTATGGATGTGAAAGATGCTTTGGAAGTGTGTCGAAATGAGACGGTCTGCCGCTCTGTCCTCTCTACCTACCCCGACAGGGAGATGATTTATAAATTGTGAGCTCAAACAGTAAGTATGTACCACGTGAAGAATAAACACAAAACCGCTTATTCTATCGATTTCAAAGTATTATTCAATTAAATTAAGTTATTCCTCGGTGGAAAGGATTGATAGCACAAGTTGTCTTTATGTGATAATACATAAGACATCCACTGGCAGTCGTCCTCCGGGAAAACATCAAAGAATATGTGAGGATTTGTTTTGATGCTTTCGTGATTCTTCGTATCTATTTGGATAATTTGCTCGATGGGTTCCACAAAGGCTCCCTTTTATACACAGTTGTCATTAAAACTTCCGCCATCTTGTAAATTAACCAACACGTCTGTTCGCTAGGAGATTCACTCGATAACTAATCGTCTTGCAACGTGACGCGAAGCGTGCAGTGTGGCCACTGCGATATTATGCGGTACGTTGGTTCGCTAGGATATGTCCCCTAACTCGCAACATAGCTCTAAGCATCAAGCGAGGCACCTTCCTGTGTGGCCGAGGCCTTATTCTTCTTCTCTTAAGTTAGACCATCTCAAGAGAGGTAGTCCTAATGATGAACTACTCATCATTAGGACTACCTCTCTTGAGATGCTGATTCCCAGTTATCCTTCTATTTTGGGTAAGGCTTTTCGAAGTGTTCTTCCGCGTGCTTGGACTTGTGATGTACCTGTAATAAAATCACTGATATAAAAATGTACCTGTAATAAAATCACTGATATAAAAATGTACCTGTAATAAAATCACTTTGGAAATAAGTTGCACAGAAAGTAAATAAAGATGGTAAGTTATAATAAAATTGGTTAGTTTTGAGAGTGACATCGTGCGTTGACTCAACCGCTCTCAACTGTCAAATGAATTTGTGCGTAGCACTTTGGTGTGGCCAGGCATGAGGTCACCTAGTATATGAGTCACGTAAAATCTAGCTTAGCACCTAACGAAGCATTTTGGTGTGCCCTCGGCCTAAACCATTCAATCAATATATATTTAAAAAAAATCTAATAATAATAATAGTAAAATAGGAAGAATGGCGTCTTACCAACAAGACGCTCTTGGTGACTTAGTTGGTAAGACGCCTGTTTTCCAACCCGGAGGTTGCGAGTTCAATTCCCGCTGATTACCAGATTTTTAAAAAAAAGGATTCCAATACTGTTTTCTGCTTTAACATATTTCTGGTTGGTTGGAAAAGATTGTCACATGACAATAAACCCGCCAGGCTGTACTGTATACAACAAAAAATACAATGTGTATGTACTCGTATATAGCGCCGCTCTCCTCAAGGGCAGTCTAACTCAGGATTCGAACCCACTTTTTTGACATTAAAAATATACCAAAATAAATGTAAATAAGTTATGTCGAAGAATGGGAAGGTAGTGGCGATCGATTATTAAAAAAAATATTGTTTATCGGCACAGTGTTAATAATATATTTTTTAAATAAATTCCATATATAAAAGCGTGTGAACCCATGCTTAATAGTGAGGTTTGTATTTTAGTGTAAACTCTGCTTAATTTTATGCAGTGTCTAGCAGTCGGCTAAGTAGATTGAATCATCGAGCTACCGAGAATTGTTCGACTGCAAATTTCACATTTTCGACAATTTTCGCCAGTCGATTTGATAAACAATTGGATTTGCTGCGATGAAATCACAGAAAATCAAGTCAGCTTATTGGTTTTACAATATTCTCCTTTCCAAGTTGATTTAGAATCCACTATGACGCGATTTGATGCGATTCAATAAGGTTGGAATTATTATTACTCGTAGCTATATTGTGCTTGGCAAGTTATAGATAGAGCAAATATGGCCAACCCGACGGTATGTTTTTTTAATAGGCAATCCATCCAAACTAGGATGATTTGTGCCATCAAAATCAAGTCATGCAATTATCATATACGAGTCGGTATAATAACACATTTTTTTAAATGTCAATACTAGACAATTTCAAGTTTCAACTGATTAAGCTTCAACATTTTAATAATCGATCTAACACATCGATCAATAAGTCCCAGGACTAACCAACAGATGGCGCCTCTAATAACAAATCCATACCATTCTGTTAGTACAAACCTCCGTAGCCTGGTAGTAAGACACTTGTCTGCCGATCCGGAGGTTGCGGGTTCGATCCCCGCTGGAACCCAGATTTTTTTTAATAGGATTCCAGTCTGGTTAACACTTAGGGCCTATAAAAAAAATATCTTTCTGGTTGGTTGGAAGAGATTGCCACATGGCAATAAACTCGCCAGGTTAAAAAAAAAACCTTTAGAAGTTACGTGTCAAATTTTCATGACATTCCGACATTGTGTCATTGAGTTACAGTGGTTTTAGTGACGCTACTTTTGCTATTTTCAAAACAATGGAAAAAACCGAATTTCGTGTGTTGATAAAACATTGCTTTTTAATGGAAAAAAACCATCAATAGCGAATATTACATAGCGTTATTGGAGCGTTTGAAGGCAGAAATTGCAAAAAAAACGGCCCCATATGAAGAAGAAAAACGTTCTCTTTCATCAAGACAATGCACCGTGTCACAAGTCGATGGTAACGATGGCCAAATGGCATGAGTTGAACTTCTAATTGCTTCCGCACCCACCGTATTCTCCAGATTTGCCCCCCAACGACTATTGGCTGTTCCCAGACCTCAAAAAGATGCTCATGGGAAAGAGATTTGGCTCCAATGAAGAAGTGATTGCCGAAACTAACGCCTATTTTGAAACCAAAGATAAATCGTTCTACACGGCTGGCATAGAAAAGTTAGGAAAACGTTGGAATGAATATAGCGCTCTTAAGGAGACTATGTTGATAAATAAAGAAGAATTTTGGCAAACAAATGTTGTTTTAGTAGTTAGTCCCGGGACTTATTGATCGATGTGTTATGATATAAGTGAAAAAGTTCCACGAAGAAGGAAAAAAAAACGCAATATTCATTGGACGCGGTAAAGATATGGCTTTTAGTAAATGAAATCTGTCTCGCAAAGGACAACCGAAAAATACATAGTCAAATACATAGTTTCATCATCCAGACCACACGCTCGTAGCCGGGATTCTTCACAATACCCATTCTGTAAGCCGATGTAGTTATGGCCGCATAAAACACCCTGGCGGTCATCATGTGACTGGCCAGGGTGTTTTGTGGGGCTCACGACTTGTTTTTATAAATAATTAAAAAATAACAATAAGACATAATTGTTAATACAAATCTGATACGTACATGATTTTTTATTGTGATTTTCATAAACATCTGGGGTTTGAGATCTCATATTCTGAGGGTGTCAGCTATAACCCTCTACAACACGGTTGCAAAATATGCATGTTCTGTGCGGCATAAATCTGTCCATGGCGGACTTATTATAAAACGTCCAAGCAGTGAGACACGCCGTAGCTCAATTTCTACGACTTTCAGCCCGTAAGAAATGCTGCCGCTATGGGAATGCCTGATCAGAATTTGAGAAAAAATTTATACGTAAACCTTCAGTTCTATCCGTACAAAATGATGGTTGTCAAGGAACTGAATAAACGTGACTTTTCAGACTGAAAGCTGAAATGACCAACCAGATGAGTAATGCGAGAATGAGGTTTCAGACGTGTATAAAAATAAAAATTGGCATTTGAGTAATTCAATTGTCATAAGGTGAAAGAATGGTAAACATTGTTTTTTTTCCAGATTATGAAAATCAAATTTTGCAGAAGAGTTATGATGTGTTTTTTTTATTTACCTTTCAAAAGAGGAAGTTATTTCTGCTCCATCGTGTATATCGTCAAATTTTATGCGTAATTTGATATTGACATGATTTTTAATGGGGAATTTTTTTAGACAGTTTTCCATGTTTTGGTATTTAAAAAAGGCTGCAGAGAAATATAGAGGCCATGTTTTCTAGGGAACAATAATTAATGGATTAACATGTGGCTAACAGTTGGTAATTATAATTTGGCGTGTTTCTGTCGGTACCGATGGCAGGATATTGAGTTATCTTTGGCCTCGCTTTTTAATATGAATACCATGTTTTGAATCGGCACTGTTCGTTACACATCACGCGATCCCATATTTTACCCAAAAAAAACAAATGTCAATATTTGAATCCTACCAGTTTACTTTTGATCGTTCACTGCTTGGAATGCTGACATTAATTGTCTTGACGGAAGAAAATTTCCATGACCTTAATGACACCAAAGTCAACATCAGATGTTTTCCAGAACCTTATTTATTGCGTTCAGAAGTACAGGCAAAATTTCTTTTCTTTACGATTCGCAAAATATAATGTCCGCTAATTCTCAAAGTCCTTCGCGGAAATACATTTGCAATCTAAACAAAACGGCGTGATTGCCATTTATATTTGCCTTGCAAATCCGAGGAAGTTAACCGAGCGTCGCAAACTCGCCAACTTTTGTGTAAACAAAGAAATATACAAATTAGCCACACCAATCAAATATCACTATCTCTCTCTTACTGAATAGCGCGTAGAAGGAGAATAATAAGAAAAGAGAGATACAAGATTTTTCCTTTCGAAGGCATTTTCATCGTTGTCGTACAGTATGTACGAGTATATATTGTATACTCGTATATTTATCCTATCCTCGAACTTGATCCCTAAATAGCAAATCCTTTATTCCTTGTAACCATTTTTTGGAACGGCGAGCTTCCTGAAATATCGCGAGGAAAATTGGACCACCGAATATTAAGGGTGAGTTCAATGCAAACTCGTGTTTTTCGTATTTCGAGGCTTGAAAACCACATAGTTTACTATGCCTCGTTTTACTCAATATGTTTTTTGAGTTCGTCAAAACTAATAGAAAATACAGATGTGAAGCTCGTTTTCAATGAAATATGGGAACCGTATTAAAAGGGGCTGAGAATTTAATTTCGCTAGTTTTTATAGGCGAATGTTTGTTTTAGTTTCATGTTTACGTTGCCTTCATGCTTAATTTTAGTTTTAACGGCGTTGGGGTTGTATTTTATGGATTCGACACGTCTCACGACCGATCATTCCCGCCGAAGCACGAATAGCAACGCGGACGCACAGATGTTTTCTTCGTTGACCTTGGCGGACTTTTCCTCTCGTTCAGAGCTCGGTCATTACCAAGTACAATACGAGTATACCTGTTCTGATTTTCCCCAATTTTCGGATTTTCATCAACACTTTTTTTCTTTCAGGAATACATATTACACCTATATGGAGGCTTTATCTTTACGGGTTATGTGAATATATATTGAGTAATTTGCTCGTAGATTAAATTATATATCTGCCATTTCCCATCTTTTACTTAATGAAGAAATTGACTATCACTGGTTCTTTTGGACAGTAAAATGAAGACTGTTGATTGACGTTGTTTTATCGAATTAATGTAAGAAATTCTAATATATGGATCGCCCTTTTAGTTTATTCTCCATTTATTTTCAAGGATTTGGAATGAATTGCTTAGTGATGCTGATCATATTTATAAATCGACGGTCTTTGATAAATATCTTAGTAACTTTTCTTTTAGAGATATATATATATTGAGATTTATAAACAAAATGCTAGGCATCAATGGCAAAAACTGCAAGGCATAAATGAATCGAAATAATTCCAAAGCAGCAATGAAGTGTGAAAACTTGAATATAGGCGAGTGGGAAAAATGAGAACAAAATATTTTTAAGCGAAACCATTCCGAAACTACGGTAATATACATTCAGCACGGTGTGAATAAAGTTTTGTCCTAATGACATCTCTCTGAGAAATATGAAACTACGTTCTGGCCTACGTCTAATTTAATATTGAATGTATCGTAAATAAAGGAGTTTCTTTTTCATAGATTATGTCAAATCCGTCATACACGCTCTATGGTTTTTTTTGTCTGATATCGTTCACTCGGGCTGTGTGCCAAGAACAATGTTTAGCTTTCTTCTCATATTTTTTTGCTTTTCTTGGAGCGAGTTTGCTGTTGATGTGATCAGAAATTAATCTCTTTTAATATCTTTGAAAAGGCAATTCAAATATAGCCATTTCATCATAGATTTAATCGAATTATTGTTTTCCCCCTCTCTTCTGAACGCGCAGGTATTTTCCGAGCTGTATTTGCTTTCACGAGGTTAAAATAAAGCGCTGTTTTGATGTTTTTTTTAATCAGCAATGAATCTTCTGTAATGTTTGTGAATTGCCTTTTTCGACATTTGAGTACTTCGTTGAATATGATTGAATAACTAAATCAAATCATGCTAAAATTAGTTAAATAATATACTTTATACTATGCAACATAATTTATTTGAAAGTATCAATAAATAAATATAGATTTATGTTATATAACATATAACATACATATATCCTGAAATATTACATATATATGTCAGGACAATGTCGAAGAAAATACATTTAAGAGATAAGCTATCAAAACGTCTGGGCTCATCTCATAATACCCGTGACCTAGTTGGTAAGACGTCTGTCTCCCAACCCGGAGGTTGCGGGTTCAAATCCCGCTGGAATCCATTTTTTTTAAAAAAAGATTCTAGTCTAGTTTTCACTTCAGACCACTTAAATATCTTTCTGGTTGCTTGGAAGAGATTGCCACATGGAAATAAGGCCGCCAGGTTGTACTGTATACAATGAAAGTATAAAACAACACAATAATTTACACTTGTACCGGAAATGTATTTTTAGCAATTTAGTTTATCTTCACCTGACGATGAAGACGGTGGTCTTCGAAACCAGTAGTAAACCCAAAAATAAACCAGCGGTGAACAAAGAAATATAAAATTAGTGTTTTATTTACTTATTTTTCCTTTTACATAAAACATGGCACCACAACGTGAAACGACCATATATTTTCGAACTATTAACGTGTTCCTCGCGGGAAGCAAAAACGCCTGTGATCTGATCTGTAGCATTCCTTTGTGTATTTTACGTAATGTATAGTTTATCTCTTTTATTTAATGAGTCTCCTTAAGAGTAATGATTATTATTTATTATCAGAAAATTACTTGAATGTCATGTTTACTTGGTGATGTAATCAAATATCAGTGGTTCTAAACAAAATACGCGTTTAAACTTAGAAATTAAAAAACGCCGAAATTGTGTCGCGCACAGGATTCGTGGAATTTGATTTTTAACGTGGTGCACAGGTTAAATAATAAGATAAAGACTAAAGCCTGGGGACACGAATAATGATAGGAAACAAACCCAGATCCATAAAAAATGTGCGTTCATATTCAATTACCTTTCGTTTTTTCACAAATTATTTATTTATTAAATGTCTTGTCATGTTTAAAATAATATAATAAAAAAATATATATTGGGTTGATGCAAAAGTAATGATCGTTTTTTACATATACAATTAAACATTTTTTTTTTAGATTTGTAATATTTATTTAATCAATTTTATAATTTCCATCAGTTCTTATAACCTTCTCCCATCTTTCTATCAACTTATTAATACCATTAGTGTAAAATTCCGTGGATTTTGATGCGAAAAATGTAGTAAGGGATGTTTTTACCTGCTCTATTGTATCAAATTTTTTATCATTTAAAATTTTTTGCAGCGATCGTAATAAATGAAAATCGGAAGGAGCAAGATCTGGACAATACGGTGGATGCTTGATAACATCCCAATTCAACTCATTTAGCTTGTATTGGGTCATCAAAGCCACATGTGGTCACGCGTTGTCGGGATGAAACACTACCCCTTTTCTGTTTACCAATTCTGGTCTATCCTTTTGAAGGACGATGTTCAATTTGGATAATTGCTGACAATATCGTTCTGTTGTAATTGTCTGATTGCGTTCCAAGAGTTCAAAATACACAATACCCTTACAATTGCACCAAACACAAAGCATTACTTTTTTTGATGGATTTCGGCCTTCGAAGTTGTTAATGGGGCTTGTCCAGGTATAGCCCAATGTCTTTTTCTTGTCACGTTGTTGTACACGACCCATTTCTCATCTCCTGTTACCAAACGATGCAAAAAAGGTTCATGTTTTTGTCTCGCACTCAAAGCAAAGCACGTTGAAACATGATCCAATAAATTGGCAGCCGACAATTGATGAGGTATCCAAACGTTGTACCGCGAAACCATCCCCATACGCTTCAAATGTCTTAATACGGTTGTTTGGTTGACTCCCATCATCGACGCGATCTCCCTGGTGGTTAGACGTGGATTTGTGTCAATTATGACTTTTAACTTGTTGTCATCAGACTTCAATGGCCGCCCGGTACGTGGTTTATCAAATAGTGAAAAATCCTCAGATCGGAATTTTGTAAACCATCTTCGTACCTGTCGAACTTTGATGACATCTGCTCCATACACGTCGCAAATGTTTTTGGTTGCCACACTCGCGGTATTGTCTTTACGGAATTCATAAAGTAAACAATGACGTAAATGCACTTTATCGACCGACATTTTGAAACAATACAAGGGCTTTTCACTGTACTCTGGCCAGGCCAAAACTGAATAGAAAGTAGAGGGAAAGCATCCTTTATACAATGGAATCATTTAAAAGAAGATACTATTCATCATTTCTTACCTGGGATTTTTTTTACCTGGGATCATAAAAAACGATCATTACTTTTGCATCAACCCAATATATTGTCTAAAAGTTAAAAAGTATAACAATCAACGATTAATTATACTAAAAAGCTTAACGTGTGTGTGTGTCATTATTATAATTTACAACCCTTTTGTAATGAAAAATTTGCGAACAAAAGTGTCATTTTTCAACGATAAATTATATTCTACGCACGGTTTATCGTTGAAATAGGGTTTTAACATATATTTTACTAAAAAAAGACGTTAAATGATAAAGCTCGTTTGAATTTTCAAGACACGTTCCTTTCTTTATGAAAATAGTGAGGCACTACTGTCGTATGTAAACAGTAAAAGAGATCTTTTTACTTTTCAAGTTATACTGGGATTATCAATCGTCAGTAACCAAGACCTTTTTCTTTTGTATACTTCAAAAATTCTCTCAATTTTACGAAGATGCGAGTAAAATACTTGGATAAACTGTAACTGTTAACTGAATCGGTAACAATTGAGGAAGCAACAAACAATTGGGTATACCCATGTCTGGTTTGGTGGATATTTTTAATGTAGGGTTTAGGGGGACCCTTCTCCGGCATTTCTTCAATCTGAGGTCTTGACTGGAATACTGTTTATTCTGATTTGCTTTAACTGTTTTCGTTGATTGTATTTGTATTTATTTTTTCTTTCAGTGTTGTGCTATACATATAGTAGGTGATTTCATTTGCAGTATTTCTAAATTGTGTTCCTTAATTAAATTTCTTGAAATTTTATCCATTGTTTAGCAAATGTTACTATATTTGTGTGTCGTTTATCTTTTCAAATAAATAATTTAATTAACGTGTTACAATTAACCAATCGGCTGTCAATAATACAATCCTATACAATGTAATTGTAATATGTATCATCTATAATAGGATGTTAGTTTTAATCACTAATACATCAATATAGATTTACGAAATATTAGAAAAATGTATTTCGAAGGATGAGGTATTGATTAATTGTAATAATGGTAATTATCATTTCCTGAGTTAAAATATCGTAATAATTGTTCAATAACTTATTTTTTGAAGCGTGTTTGTTTCCAAATAATATAAAGGCCTAACTTAAATCACTGTCACGGTGATTTTGGGTTGTGATTAATGTTGGACTAGGATTTTGCAGTTTAATGAGCAGCTACCAACACGCCATATCCTTTAACTCCTGATTTAAGGGAGGGTTATTGATTGATCTACTTTAAAAAATGTGATATATGTTAAAGTTGGTTTTAATATGTATAAAAATATAGATACAATATTTACTTAATGCTTTGGGGTTAATTTTACAGGTTTACAGTTACTTTTATAGCCACTAAAAGAATCAAGCTTATACTGTGTAGGTTAGATTGAACAAACTCCCGGTATAAACATAAAAGAGGCTCTATCTTACCCTCAGATATGTTTTTTCATTTCAGTTTTTTATTAGGGTAAACTACCGGAATCATATTATACAAGATCAATAAAATACGTTGACTTTCGTGGTCTAGTGGTAGAACGCTTGTATCACACAAATGATTCGCTGTCGGTTCTCATCATCATCATCATCATGATCACCATAACCATAACATCCATGTAGGGGTATAAAATGTGTCAGAGAGATCAGGCATTCACCACTTCATTCTATCCTGTTACAATTTTTTTTCTTCTGTCACATTCGTTTATTTCGTCATGCATAGTCTTCTATTGTAAATGCTTTTCACTCTTCGCACTTTCAGAGTTGCATTAACACGTTCAGTGCTGAAAACGCATATATGCGTTGATATAAACTTAGCTGGGTGTTGAAAATGCCTATCGTCGTTCTATTGCCAATTTCTTTGGGTGAATTATAAAAAAAAATGAGTCCAGAGTGGCCTTATGGTACCTACTATAGATTTTGTAAGGGTTGTGTGCTAATGAATTATACTTGCTTTTTTAATTTTTTTAACAGCACAGTAAATATAAATCAAATTATTCAGCAGTCAATGTGTTAATTTGGTTGTGACAGGTTTTATAGGTCTTCCCAAACTTCCCGCACATTCTATACAAGTATAGATTATTTTTGTATATCGTTAATTATTCATTGTTTCCCGTTTCACGATCGCGACTAAACGTTTATTTTCCAATTATATTTTAAAGATCCGATCCGGTTTAGATTTTCTGACACCTTTTCACTATTTGAGACGTAAGTGAAATTCAATAATAAAATAAATAGATAACATTTCATAATATTAATAAAATTAGTATAATCGGTTTACTGTAGTATTTTATTTTTCAATAATATCAAAATTATGCACACGAACTCGGCGATATCTAGACCGACTATTTATATCATGCAGTATTTTCAGTTACCAATAAAAAACTCAATTTCGTTTCGTGACATTGTCAAATACCAGAAAAGAGTTCATTTAGTCACAGGCTTTGCATGACTGCCTCAATATATATTAGTTGAGAGGTTAAAAAAAGTAATATGGCTTTATCATTTCTCCTTGTTATTTTTTATTGTCTTTTATTATTATGTTAATGTGGATTACATGCATACATATTATCATTATCACGCCGTATCCCTTTTGGGGTTGGCAGAGAGAATAGAAATACTCAGAATATATTTTCATCTTAATTCTTATGTGTTTTCATACTTGAACGAATTCCTTCATTCTAGTTCAATAATTATTTATAGAGAATATTTTTTTTTGCTTAAATTTAAATGAATTTTTTTGTAAAACCTGTACATACATACATATCATCATGCCGTGTTCCTTGTGGGGTAGATTAAAAAAACTGATCTTCGATATTTTCTATCCAAGCGTACAATGTTTGTCTCCTCCATATTCATACATCTCATGCACAATATTCTACTACGTGTACTTCTCACTTTTCCTTTCAAAATCTGGTCCACTTGATACTTCCACGTTTTCATCAGTCTATCTCTTCCACGCACACCTTGCACTTCTGACTTTTATACACGCTTAGTTATTTTTTCTCCATTCTCTTCACATGACCAAATTATCTAAAAAAATTGTTTCGTCGAGATAAAAGGTGATGACCGCGTGAAAGATGTACATAAAGGAAAATGTGACTGGATCAAATGGACCGTATTTTGAAACAAGGTTAATAAGTGAGCAGCGCGAATAAAAGAATATTGTACAAGACGAGATGTACGAATGTGGAGCAAGCGAAAGTTGTGTGTTGAATAGAAAAATGCGGAGATCTGTTCTTTCTGGTACTTCACAAGGAAAAATGTGTGATATGTATGTAATATTATGTGTGTTATCTTTGATTATATCAAATAGCAAATTATGAAACTCAATACGAGTAAGTCAAGCTCCATATTTTTTTGTTAAATAATAGATTTCGAATATAGTTTATGTGTGTTAGTTCCTTTATTTATTACATAACGCCATGCCGAGTTCATTAACCTTTGAAAAATACTTCAAGTAGATTTTCTGCTGTGATTTGCTCTTCCGTATCACCTTTTTCTACCTCGCTCACAGCCACCCAGGCTCATACCCCCACATCACAAATACATATTACTCGTACAATATACTCGTACCGTGTCTAGGGCTTTAGAGCGTCACTTATATCAAGCGAGTGATTTAAGTTAACGATTCTCAACGAGGGCAGTATCTTCCCTCAGGGGTCGATTTTAATTTTTTAGGGTGCGTTGAGGTGTACAAAATTATTAAGTGGGCGTTTTAGGACTTTCGCGGTTGACGGTCATTGTGGTGTTTATTAAATATTCTGGTAATGAAAAAAATCTTTGCCTGACTATGTAGCTCACTTGTAATCGTCATTTCTCTCACAACTCAAAAAATTATTCATGTAAAATTAAAAAAATATCTTCCAGCACAAGGCTAACATTACGAGTATTTTTATTATAATATTTTTTCTTTATCTCAGGTTTTATTTATAATAGTAATAGATGTGTATCTAACAAAATTTATGTTTTAACAAACAAATAAAGCAAAATTTTAGTATTATTGAGTGCATTTTTGTATTTTCTCTACGTTGCAAGAACAGAAAATATCCAATCTTATACTAACGGGGCTTTGTCTTATACGAAAATGCTCTAAGGGGGTGTTAATAAATAAAAGGTTGGGAAACTCTGATTTATGTAATTTAAAAAAATATATTAATAATATATACGATACTTAAGTGGAAATAAACCATAGAAACATTCACTAAACAAAAAGAAAAAAATATCAACACAGTTCAGAACACATACGGTGCATTAAATCACATGCGTATATTCTTAGTAACAATTAATTACTATCGATAAATATATTAATTGATACAAAATTAATTAAATTACAATAAAAATAAAACGAATATGGAATAACCTGTCCCCCCCAGTCAAGATTTAAGATTAAAGAAATACTTATGAAGGCCCCATCTGAACTCAATAACGCCTACATTAAAAAATATCCACCAAACCAGACGTCGAGTTACCCAATTACAATTGAATTTAATTGCGATGCAAAAATACGATATAGACAATAAAATAAAAGCCACTTAGTCCGCCACGTACACATTTCCGTCGTACGCGTTAGACTTATCGGCTCTTCAAACACTGAGTTCAAACGTTTAGATTTTGGAAGTAGACACCAATTTCAGTATTTCCGCACGATTACTGAGACAGTGTCTTCAGTTGAAATACGAATGCCCATTTGTGTAATATCGTCGCTCCTTACTCGGATTTACGAATGACGACTGCATGGATGGAAAAATTACTTAGTCACAATTTCTGCTTGGATATTCAGTAGTGCGACGCGTACGATGTGGATACGTGAAAAATGTTTCAGATAGTATGATTATTTGTGAAGGAAGAAGTTTTGAAGACCTCTAGCTCGGATCCTGCTCCATTCACGACGATCCTGAATTCATTTCCATGCTCTCCTTGCCACTGAAGATACGTTTCTGATTCCTAAGGTTAAGACTCAAATATCCTCAAATCCCTGGTCATCTTTTATCATACCCTCATGCTATTTTCCTGCTAGGTTAGACAGAGAGATCAGAGCACCAAATGTTTCCATCTCGACATACATATTTCGCCTCTTGCACATCCATACACCTTTTCAAACGCTTCCTTCAATTTCTCTTTTTTTTTATTTTAAAATATTCACTTGATTTTAACATACTTCCCTTGGTCTTTCTCTATCACGCTTTCCACTCATATTTGCACTATATATTTGTTTTGTTAGTCTTTATTCATTTGTTCTACATGTACAAACCATTTTGGAGTGCTCTTCTTTAACTTACTCAAAACATCAGCCTTAAGTTAACATTCATCCTTGATCACTTCATTCCGTATTCTGCCATACATTGTCATCCCATGTATTCTTCTCAGTGCACGCATTTATACAATTTGTTGCATAATTTTTGACCATGTGTGTATTTTTGTTTGATTGGTTGGAAGAAATTTCCACCTCGCTTAATAAAAATAAACGCATAATTCACATACTGTCACTATTGTATTATATAATGTCCTTATCTATCTCGTCGACAATTTTCAGCGTCTTTCCGATCATGGACATTTTGCTACGCTCAGCAGATATTGTTTATTGACTTTTCCAGTACACCGCTATTATTTTATTACGTCGTCCTTTATTGTCCATGCAGTGAGACTGGAAACAATTGGCATGTTTTATTACGTCGTCCTTTATTGTCCATGCAATGAGACGGGAAACAATTGGCATGTTTTATTACGTCGTCCTTTATTGTCAATGCAGTGAGACTGGAAACAATTGGCATGTTTTAAAAAGCGACTGAAAAAACTCTTAATTACAACTCAGTTATATAACTTGTTTCATTCCTGATTCTTCAATCTTTACCATCCCTTCCTTTTCCTTTGATTGATGATATAACATGTGAATTTCACCCTTATGGAATCCCCTGTATTTTATATTTTAGTGTGCCAAAATTTTGTACATGTGCTGCATCAATATCAGTCGAAAGAGAAATGTTTTGTGGAAAAGAACCTATCCATGCAGTGAGACTCTGGAACCAGTTACAAACCAATGGCATGGTTCAAGTCTTTGGCATGGTTCAAGAAGCGTCTGAAGAAAGTCTTAACTTTAAGTCCGTAATATATAACTTGTTTCATTCCTGATTTTTCTTTCTTCTCCACCATCCCATCCCTTTTCTTTGATTGATTGATTTATGATATCTCACCTTTATTTTTACTATGTATGTTATGTTGGTCATAAATTTTGTCAAGGTGAATAATTTTTTTGATTTTTTTGGCGAGCATGTAACTTTCTTTATTTACTTTTGCCTGGTTGGTTGGAGGAGATTGTCACGTGACAATACTCCAGCTAGATTGGTTTAGCAGGCCAGTATTATTAAATAAATAAATTTGTATCATAAGTAATGCTGATTTTTATTCCCTTTCGATTGACTTGCAGATATGATGTTTGTCTAATGAAGAATATTGAAATATTTTAGATATCATCACTTCTATGATTTTGGAATACTACTTTTGAGTTTTTATGTATCTGATTCGTGCGTTGATGCGTACTGTCTGGATCCGGCATACGATCTGGTTCAGTAGGGATAGTGGGTTTCCGAATCTGTATGGAGAGTGGGTGGTCTGGCCTGTAGAGTGGGTGAGCGGGCGGGCCTGGGGGTGTGGTATCGATCGGCGGCAGCCGCTTCCGCCCCCTGGGCTGTGGGGGCTGGAGGGTGGATGTTGTTGCTATGCCAGGCCATCCCGCGAGGGAATGGTGCGGTTCATCCGACGCGTTCACGGGGTCGGCAACCTGTCAAACGGTTCTTGTCACACGACGTACTCCGTAATAAATTGTATTGTAATATGGGAAACTCGTCTTGCTATGCGATTGTTATGTAATAACACATTCGCTTTGTCAAATGAGAATCTTATTGGTCAGCGCATCATGGCTGATAATTAATTGAAACTGACAATTTGAGAGTTCTTAGGAATTTTTATTATGTTAATAAATAATTATCGACTTTTTGCTTGTTTTATTGACATAATAGGTGCGGACTATATTTTTATTTCTTAAAATCTTTATAACGCTTTAATATCAGAAAATTATTTTAATATTGTAAAATTTCATATGAATTTAGACGAGCCCGTAAGGCACCAATTATTATGTTTTGTTTTAATTTGAAAAAAGAACCAGCCTATAAAGAAACATAATGAAATAATTTCTTGATAATAAACGCTATAAAAATGTGTGCATTGAGAAGAATACACGGGGTGACAATGCATTACCGAATACGGAATGAAGTGAGTAGGAATGAAGGTAAACTTAAAGCTGATGTGTTGAGTAAGATGAAGAAGAGCATGCTGAGATGGTTTCGAAACTAATGAAAGAAGAAAAAGTGACAAAAAATATATTATTGTGCAAATGCGAGTGGACGGTGTGTGAGAGGAAGGCCAAGAAAATTATGGTTGGATCAAGTGAATTGTATTTTGAAAGAAGGAAACTTAGACTGTCTGGGAATTAGTAGAAGTTGTACGAAATGGTGTATGAAAGTATGGCGCTCTGTCCTTTCTGCCTACCCCGACAGGAAAATTCCGTGATTGTATGTATGAATGTATGTATCGATGATTAAAATCCTTATGGCCAGTGTTCATTTCATGCATAGTTGTTTGTTATTTAAGGTCAGTGAAAATGTTATAAACTATGTCGATATAATGAAAAAATATTAATTTTTCCATCAATTTATCCATCATCCTATTCCCTGACAGCGTTGAACTAGTTGTTATATTGTTATTCGGCATCCGTATTGTATCTGGCACATTTGCATTATAAAAATGAATAATGCTAGATAATTGATAAATTCCAAAATTTATTATTGTCAGTAAAAAACTTGGAATTGTCAAAGAGGCTTGCTGATACACAATGTTTCCGATATTTCCATATCAGAAATATTGTGTTTTTCATATATAAAAACTCTATTGTACATAAAATGTTTAGTATTTGTATGTATCACTTGTATGGAAAAAGTATTTTTTTTTTAATAACGTATTGAATAAACCAGACTTCTTTACAAACCATATTCTTAACACTGTTGTGTTAACAGCTGTTTTGGCATGATTCTAGGCCAACACTTGTGACCTAATACTAAAATATTTCGTTGTTTTCAAATTCGGTCTGGCCCCTGTGGAAACAAAATAAACTTGTCCCAGGTTAGTGCTAACATAAGGCCTTGTTAAAAAAAATTACTTTCTAGATTGAGTTGTAATAGGTTCTTCGTAAACTAGTTCCTTATTTCTCGAATATATGTCATTAGGACAACATTTTCGTTGCTAACGTCATTTCAAACATCTTGAATATACGTATTATTATGAAATTGAGCGGTTTTTGGCGTCTTTTTGAATATGAAAGAAAAAAGTAGATTTTTGGTGCGTAATCCTTTTTTACTACTGAAAAGGAAAAAATGCGATACAAATAAAAAATATATATATGTAGTGTATGGCGACTATACAATAAGCGATTTTGTGTTTCAAGTGTGGTTTAAAAAAATTCGTAATAAAGATGACATTCAAAGACGGTGTCTGCTTTGGAAGGCCAATTAACATTGTTGACGACTAAATCATGGCTTTGATCGATAATACCCGCAGTTCTATGACACAGTGGATGACACGGCGTTCTATGCTGAGATACTGAAAATATAAAAAATCACAGTGCATTTGATGCTGTTTTGCATTGGAATTGAAAATACGTAATTACTTCCCGGAGGTCCTTCGATCTGTATTCAGTATACAGTAGACTCTCGATTATCCGGGGCTGCAGCATATGTACATACCCTTTTATTTAAAATATGACAGCAGCCAAGTTATTCTTTCTCTCGGATCACCTTTAGATAAATGGTGCTTACGTAGATTTCACAACATTATTATTGCTCCAAATAACAGAATAGCTTTTTAAGCAGTACTGTGCTTTATGTTAAAATAATTTCTGTATGAGAATACCTTCTTTCTGATCGGTGTCATCAGTATATGCATGTTTTTTAGTAGTAACGTTGGACAATCTCTTCATCATTTAAAACTTTATATCCAGGCAAAATATAATATGCATTCATAAAAATCGTGAACAGTTCTGGAATTTTTAACTGCTCCGATTAATCCGCAACCTGATTAAAGCCATCCCGGATAATCGAGAGTCTACTGTACATGAAAACTTTCATGATTCATTCCTACTGCTATACATGACCGAATCCTTATAATTGAATTAATTTAGGTCGTATCACAACTTTACGAGATCTTTTCAAAGTTTTCGTACCTTCTATACTTCTGATAGACTATTTTTGTAAATATTATATAGATTATTTTTGTAAATCTTACGTAGATTGTTTTTGTAAATTTTGTAAAGATTATTTTTATAAATCTTTTATCGTTCATTCTTTCTACATAATGGAATGCCTTTGAGTAGAATTTGCTCTCTAAACGGCGCTATATAAGTTGTCCTTTTATTATTATTATTTCGTATTGTATGTACTGTCGCATGACACGAGCATTTTTTCCATCTAATATTCGGGAATATAAGGGTACTTATGACTTCGATCATAAAAAGGGGGAAAAAATATGCCGGTGTGCTCCGATCGTCTCACTTCAGGTGTACCATCGGATCCAGTTCACCGGTGTGGCCGGTTAGTTTGCTGGTGTGCAACATCTCATTCACTTAGAGGAGAAAACACCACGGCACAGCTTCGCATTCCGACTAAATTGACGTTGGAATGTCGAGAATATCTTTGTCTACGGGGCTCAGCAACGACGATGACTCGTATATTAAAATGTTGGCGATTTCTGCTTTTGAGTAACATTGTACGAGGCAGGTGAACGCTTCGTATAGCACAGGAACTAATCGACACATTTCAATTAGTGGCAAATACGTTATTTACGGTCAATATACGGCACACATTCAGTAAAAATATTTTATTTTAATTATTGCCGATATCATCTAAGTGGAAAAATATTTCCACTTAATAATAACGCGAAAGGATGGGGAATTAATGAAGATCGCGAGCAAAACCGAGGCCGAGGCCAATTTGGAAAAATATAACGGAACTAAGATTTTTTAAAGCGACGAAAGAAAATTTGCCGAGAAAGTAAAAAGGTTAAAGTTCAGGGGACATAATAATAAACACTCAAATATCCGCGTGTTTTTTTATTGGCCCGGAAACCATATTTATTTTGCTTTATAAAATGTGTTCAATACAATGTATATTTATTAAGTTTTTTTTTATTCTTATTTATTTATTTATTTAACACTTTTATTGCAATACAATCTGGCGGGCTTATTGCCAGGCGGCAATCTCCTCCAACCATGGACAAAAGTAAATGAAGCAAGTTACGTGGTCGCATAAATCATTCAAATGACTATCCATCCCCACGAAATCCATAAACATATACGTGAGAACATGCCCACGAACCTCACAAAGACGGACAATTACCCGAACATTATTTTTCATATAAAGTGAGATATCATCAATCAAAAGGAAAGGAAGGGATGGTGGAGAGGAAAGGAAAAGAAAAATCAGCAATGGAACACGTTATTTTACTGACTAGAAATTAAGAGTTTTTTCAGTCGCTTCTTAAAGCATGCCAAGGACGGAGCGAGTCTTATATTGGTTTGTAACTGATTCCAGAGTCTCACTGCATGGACAGTCAAGGACGACGTAAAGAAAGAGGAGCGGTGAACTGGAAAGGCCAATAAACAATCTCTGTTTGAGCGTAGCGCTAATCCATGATTGGAAAGACGCTGAAAATTTTCGGCGAGATAAGAGGGTGCGGCGGGACCGTTAAGGATATTATACAATAGAGACAGTATGTGAATTTGGCGTCTATTTCTAACATTCTTCAGTTATTTAGGATATTAGTGTTTATGAATATTTAAATTTTTTAGTATTTGAGGTTGATTTTTAACAAGGTAAATACGTCTTGTCCCTTATCAACCGTTCTAGGTAAAAAAAAACATATTTGATTATTTAATAATCAATTACTTTATTATTTTTAACCCGAGAATATTATTTTTTACTTGCCCGCTAGTCGTCGTTTTTGCTGGGCCTCGTTCGTAGTCGAGGATCCTATCGCCATTCTAACGTCAATTCAGTGGTCAAGAATTTAAGTTGATTAGAAATGACGTGGGGTGGGGAATTCCCGAGAGTTTTATTTGGCATAACCAATCTGGTCGTTGAATTTAATAAGGGGTTTCAAAAGGTAACGCTTAAACATGCTGTACACTTAAGATTTTCTCATACTCAGCCCTAATGTTATGGAAAATGATATTTTATTCTTTATTTTATTTATTTATTTACACATGACAAGAAATATACACAATTTGCGAAAAAACAACAGGTAATTTAATTTGGACGTACAATTTTAATGGATCTGAGTTTGTTGCCTTTCATTTGTCGTGTCCCCGGTAAACTAGGCTTTTGCCTGTATCTTACTGAGGATATGTTTACAAACAATGGAAAATATGATTCAAGGGTTCCTCAAGTCTGGTTTTCACTTAAGGTCTCTTTCTCATCTTTCTTGTTAGTTGTAAAAGATTGCCACCTGGCAATAAACATTGTAAATTATATAAATAAATACTATGTAACAATTATTGTTGTTAGTTTTCTGAAGAAACAAAATATTTTTTTGTTAAATTAGTATTGTGTGTTTTTTTATATGTACGTATCATATATACATTGTTTTTATCTGCCCCACTTTTAATCTTCGCGTGTGACCCATCTTTTAAAAAGTTTGGGGACCATTGTTTTACACGTCCAGGCATGGTCAATGAGATTTTAGTGGTAGAGTTATATGACAATTTTTCCTCTTTTATCTTAGGTTCCTAAGCTACAGAAAACATATTTCGTAAGGTCTGAAAGTTAAATCGCCCTACACTCGAAACTTACCTGAAATCGGGCAACGGTAGGCTACATGTGCTTACATTGTAAAATCTTACATCGTAAATTGTAAAATCACATTAAATTGAGGATAGGAATACTACCTTGATCAAAAAGTTTTAGGACTTTATTCATAAAATCGAAAATACAAGTTTATTAATCAAAATCGATATGTTACCCTTCAAAGTACTCGCCATCGACTGCAACACACTTACGCCAGCGCTTGATCCAATCCTCGAAACACCGCTTGTACTCAATTTTCGGTATGTCCAATAGAGCCATTTTCGATTTTTTCATGACATCCTTTTGGGTGCTGTAACGCGTTCCGCGAAACGGGTTTTTAAGTCGGTTGAACAGGAAAAAGTCGCAGGGAGCCGCCAGATCAGGTGAATTCGAAGGCTGCTGGATAGTATTCGTGTTGTTTTTGGTATAAAAATCATGGAAATCATGTCTCGCGATTTCAACGCTGTCATTTTTTGCATGAAATTGAGGTCTTTCGGCACCAGTTTTGCAGTAACTTTTACAAATGTCAAGCTATGACGCTGAAATTTGGAGGGAAGTGTCAATGATAGATGTGGTAACCTAACAAAAAAAAAAGAATTCCAATCGGGTGACTGACAGCGCCACACGGTTGCCGGTCCTAAAACTTTTTGATCAAGGTAGTATATATTTATCCCATTATTAAAAATTTATGGGATGGAAAGGATAATAGTCAAATAATCTTTCTACAGTGTGATAAAATTCTCCGCTATGCTCTTCATACATTGAAAACTTAATTTATACTCACATTTTGCAGGCTGTTTCTGCATTTTAAATTCCTTCTGAATTCCATATAAAATTACATGTACGAGTATATGAACATTAATGTTTATATCGAAAATTTCAACAGCCTGTGCTTTTAGACCTTATTCAACATCACTAACTGCTTTTGCCATTAATAATCATCTTCTATTATTCAGGAAGTAATCAAAACTCAAGTTAAATGTATCTTAATTATAACGTAGCAGCGGTACAGGGGTTGGGTTGGCTTCAGAGGTGGTAAAAATGTTAAATCATAAAATCAAAATGAAGGGGGCGCTTTGCTGGGTAGTTTATTTATTGTGTTAACCTTATCGCCATTGAATGTTATAAATTGCCTAAGTATGTATTTTGGGCCTTGTACTCAAGATATATTGAAATTTTTTGAAAAATATTCGCTAAAGTCAATTGTGACAACATGGTCAAGTGATATTTACCTTATTAGAAAATAACAGTTTGATATAGGCAAATATATAACAACATGATCTAGCGATATTTCTATCAAAATTAAATATACAGAACTATAGTTAAGTTTGATGCAGACAAATGTAACCACTTGATCAAATGATATTTTATTTAACTCTTCCTGTCCTGCGATGTGTAACTAGTACATATTGCTTCTAAAAACTTTAATATCTCTATAAATATAATAAATACAGGGTTCAGATTTTATGTATTCCCCCGTGATACATTTACGCATTGAATGAAAAAAATAATATCAATAATAATTAGCACTATCGGCCACATCTGAGATATTTTGTGAAAATCGGGCATAAATTCACCAATACAATAAAACGTGTGCCAGTGTGTGACGTAGGTATATTCATTCTAAAAAAACCGCTATGGGTGAGGAAGCGACGCTATTCACGTTTCACTCTACTTCGGTATATGGGAACGCAAGAAATAGAATCTCAGTTCGCTCGCTTCTCTCGCTTCAGTAGCTCGCGGGTTTTCGTTTGAGGTGGCCGCTTCGCCCGTTTTATGAACGTCGGCCTATGTTTTTTTTTCATTTTTTCAGCAATTAAATTTCAATTATTACTTTTGACTTCAAATTTAATTAATTTAAGCGATTGGTTATGAATATTCTTATTATTCCGATTTTAAATCGCTCATTTTTACATGTGTGTTGATGTGTATTGAATACATAGCACCGGAACGCGCGGATTTTTTTAGCACAGGAAGGTAAAGGTTAATATGTTGTAAAATATACATATAGTTAAGTTTGATATAGGCAAACATAACTACATGATCAAACAATTTTCAATGAAAATGAAATATAGATATGCATTGTAAAGTTTGTAACCACTTGATAAAGCGACATTTCCCTTACTTTAAATTGAACGTATATCAACATTTGATACAGGCAAATAAATACATTTTCTTGATCAAGCAATATTCCCATCAAAATTAAATATTTGTTGTATAAGCATGGTTATGTTTGATATAGGCAAATGTAACCATTTCAAGGGATATTTCTTTTGATATAAAATATACATAAAGGTATGTTTGATATAGGCAAATGTAACCATTTCATCAAGGGATATTTCTTTTGATATAAAATATACATAAAGGTATGTTTGATATAGGCAAATGTAACCATTTCATCAAGGGATATTTCTTTTGATATAAAATATACATAAAGGTATGTTTGATATAGGCAAATAAATATAACTTTTTATTAAAGATACATTTTCTTAATATGTACTCGTATTTGCACTGAAAATGTCTAAAATTTTAATTGTATTTTTTCATGATGACGTCCGTGGTCTAGATGGTAAGTCGCTGGTATTTTGGTTCGATTCCCAACGGTACCCGAAAAAAAGAGGGGTCCCAGTCTGATAACAATAGTCGAGTGCGCAAGGCGTGTGTGAGTGTTTTTGCATCTTGACGTGTGGTATTATTGCCAACACGTGCGATGACGAACTGCGATTTCAGGTGGTTCCAACGCCCGAAGACTTGATTAGTGGAGCCGAAGACAATGTCTCCCCGCTACAACATATGTGGATGCATATATGATACATTATTTTGTATTTTATATAATTTTTTAAAAATATTTTTAATGTTAACATTTCTTGTATTTTTTTATGTAATTGGGCTAAGCCTGTTTTGAGGAAATAAATAAATAAAAATCACTCTTCAATGTCTCCAACGCCAGTATGTCTTGAGAAGCACCATACGAAAGAACGTGAAGTTTTAGTAAAATTATATAATTTGTTTGAAACCCGAAACCATGAAAATGAACCTTTGTCACCTTTTTAACGACGATTTTTTTTTATAAATTGAGGAAAAACACAGTATCAGTAACGTGACTCGCAGATTGTGACCCCGAGGACTGGCCCCGCGAAGGATTTCATTTATTAATGGACCCTGTAATTAATGATGTGCCCTGTTTGCCCTCTTTCCTATCCCCTCCCTGTTCATCCTTTTCCTTTTTTCACTGTCTACCAGCCATACATGTATTTTTAACGCTATTGTGTGTATATTTCATTCATACAATATTATATCGTAATTAGTTTGATTTTCCGCGATTTTTGTGTCAGACTGTGTTCAAAATAATAAACGAAAAGAATTAATCGTGCCAAAAGTGCCAGTTTGTCGAATTGACTTTCTAATCCAAAGGTTGCTGATTAGAATAGTCTATGACATTTTGTTCACTTGCTCACGGATTTTTCTTCGTTGTGGTGATAGGTGTATGGATGTGGAAGAGGTTTATAGTTTGTGTGTCGAGATATAAAAATTTGGCGCTCTGTCCTCTATGCTTACCCCATTAGGGATATGGCGTGTTGATATGTATGTATTGTATTACACTTTCGTTGTAGTGAGTACAAATCTCGGAATTCCGGTTGCGATTTCCGTTGATACTCGATATATTTTTTTTATAAAATGATTTCAGTTTGAGTTTTACTTATGGCTTATTTAACAGCTTTCTGGTCGGAAGAGATTACCGCATGGTAATAAATAAACTTGCCAATTTATACTGTATACAACGAAATAATAATACAGTCCTTTTTTTTTTAATTTCGCAGAAATACCATTGAGGCATAACTCCATTCAAATAACAACTCCGTTTCTGTATTTACCATCCATGATTCGCCTTTTTAACGCGACTGTGTTTCAGTATTATTTTATGGTCGGTAATGTAATTCCCCGAATAGGCTTAAGAAAATCAATACTTGTTTTGTCATACGTCAAAACCTGGAAATTCTCCGTGTCACAGTAACAACACCAACAGTGGACGTTTGCGTCAGCCACGAGTCCCTCATGCGTCAAACTGCCGCATTGTTTGCAGCGATTAAAGAGTTTCATTCAGTTCTTGTCAAAGTCTGTGATTGCGCTCATATAACTTGTATTATTCACTTTTTTTTTAAATATATAGGATATACGTTATTCGAAAGATTATTGATATTTAATGAATGTTATGAAATTATAATTTACTCCGTGGCGTTGGAAACGATTTTGGTGAAAAGCTGACTTGAAAACAGCTCTTCAAATCACAGCCTCGGGCTGTTGTTCTTTAGTTGTCAACCCCAAAACATTATAACACTACAAATCCACCTTGGTTGAGTACGTCCTAGCGGTCTTTTTCCTTTTAGATCCATTTTTGTACTTCTGTCAGTTTTGTGGGAATATATACGACTAGATATAAGATCATGTAGGAAATAAGGTCTATACTATTGCTAATTTTTTTTATTGTCTTTAGGCAGGCCTATGCTATGTACTCGGAGAAAGGCGCATCACCTCTGTTGCTTGTTCCTCGTAACTGGGGGTCGTGATCTATGGGATGTCGGTGTATAGGTTGCGACGACACGTCTTCACTTCTCTCGGTCACTTGTTGTTTGCATGCCAGTATTCAGGCTTCCCATAATCAATTTTTTCACCTGATCACTCATCATATTAATCTAATTGAAATTATGAATCGATTTTGCGTGCTTTATAATTTGAACTTATTTTTAGTATCTTTGCAACCCTCTTGTATCTAAAACAAAATTGCTTCCTTAAAATTTGAGGCAATTTTGTTTTAGATACAAGAGGGCTGCAAATTTAAGTTACATGTAAAATAGTTTGGCACTTAAGTTCAAAATGCCCCAAAGCTATCGTTTCTTTGCTTAACATTTGCAGAGAGTTGTCTATTTATTATACTTTGTAACTACAGACTTTCTTCCAAATTCTAAGATGAAAATATAACAATAATATTGAATTATTTATAGGCTTTTAAAGATCTTGTATCGTTTGCACAATAACAACCTTAAATAAAGGTTTGACATTTCCAAGTGTCAATTTACATTTAGGAAATATCAAATCGCGTCAGTTAAACTACCTGCCTCATATGGTCGTACAACTTTTGTAGAGCTTGCACCGACTTCTGGCATCCTTGGATGCTGATGGACGGATATTCAAAATGTATTGTTTATAGTTAAGGCATTAACGTTGCGGAGGTTTAAAGACATTGTAATTTATTTTATCAAACATTGTTTATTCCACTTTTTTGTAACAGTATAACCATACCGATTTCTAGAGGCCCTAGAAATTTCTAAGTTAGTACATCGATCCGAACATCTGGTAAATTACATATATTCTCAGAATCTCTCCGCTGCTGACCAAGATCGTCCCATGCCTCCCTTACCCCTCAGTCCCCAACCTGAATGTGTCAAACCATTGAAGCGTGTATATCGGTGCCAGTTCGAACATAATTTAGTCTTGTTTGTGCTCCCCTGAAGATGAGGTGAAAGCCTTGAAACCGGTAGGGTTATACCGTTACAAAAAAGTGGAATAAACAGTGTTTGATAAAATAAATTACAATATTCAAAATGGTTCTAGGTGATACTTAAACCATCTCTGCAAGCTGTTGTTTGTTTAGGCGGGCATCTTCCAGCACAAGCTCTTCTACTTTTTCGACGATATTTGTTTGTTTGAGTGGCCACAACATACCGTCCTGGTCGGAGGTCGTCCTCAATAGATTCTTTCCCTTGCTTAAAAAGACGATGCCACTTGTAAACCATCGTTTTTCCTGGGCTACTGTCCCCGTAAACCGCTAACATGTCTTCTAAAATGATTTGAGGTGTTTTCCCTTGTTTTGTGAGAAACTTATAGAGAATTTTCACCATACTTGGCATGTTATTAACGTTTGACATTCTCCCGACGATATTACAAACAATACTGTTAAAATTAGACTACAACTTGGGGGATATACTAATAATGAATCATATTATCGGAATATGCACATGCGCACTACTACCCCCTCCCTTAACCCCTTCATTCCGCGAATTTATTGATCTCCCCTCGTATATATTTCGTGCGAATAATCATATATTTTACCTCTGTGCTTCATATACAAGGCACCAAGAAGTCCACGCACGGAACACAGTTTTGAGTAGTTTCGCTTTAAACGAAGTTAAACTTATCTCAGTTTTCTAGTTGTCATAAATCTTTTCGCGGGACGCGTAACATTCTAATGTCTTTATCATCTGACATAGCAATGACCCGGCATGATTTATACAATTGTATGAAAGTGCTGCAATGTATGCTTCTATCAAGTATACACAATTTGACGTAACTTTTCTTAGTCACTTTCTGTATTGCAGTATATTTTGAAAGGGGTTCTCAGAATTGGCGCAGAATTGGTGAGCTAAAATTTAGTATTACCGATGATCTATTCATAACCAGATCTTAAATTGTTAGTAGTTGATTATAACTTTCTTCCGAATTCTCTTCTAGTCGAGTTAAATTTTTTTAGAAGCACATTTGATCTTCAACATTTATTCAATTTATTTGTTATATCCTTTCATGTATTCATACACTTTCACGTCATATCCATTTTTGGGTAGGTATAAAGGACAAATATTGACACCTTCCTATCCACATATCTAATTGAGACTCCAGCAAGTTCATCGATAGTATTTGAACTCTGTTTAGCCGAGTCTAGGGACAATTGATGAATAATCTTCAACTATGAACAAGTCGGTGCAGTTGATGAAGATCGCGATCCTCAGAACAAACGAGAAATAAATAAATAAATACAAGTGAATATTTGTGTTACTTGTTTTCTCAGTTTTTTCTTCATGAAATACTCGAAAAAAGATTTCCAAAGAGGGCCTGAAACACACATACATACCATCATGCAAAAACGAAACATCTCCACACTTTATATACAAAAATAGACTTAAAACAGTACATACTTTTCTATTTCTCACACTTCTTTCAATTCCCGCAGTCTAATTTTTCTTTCACTTAATAATTTTAACTAAATACTTGGATGCTTTTGTCCGTGTTGAGTTTAATTAAAGTAAACGGAATTCATTTCTTGTTAACTACGAGATATTTTCATTTAAGCGTACAAGGCTTTATGACATCTTTACATTTTGTATGAAACAATTTTAATTTTGTATTAAATACAATGTACAGGGAGGTCCAAAAAGGAGTGCACTTTTGAAAGTTCGAAATAAAAAAAAGCTTTACACCTGGAACATATTTATTAATTATAACTTGAAGCTAATGAAATGCAATTTTACTTCTTAAAAATTACGTTGTCCAAATGATGTTCTTTGCGGTTACGGCACTCTTCCAATCTGGCATGAAAGTTTTGGAAAACTTTCGTAAGGGTTTCCGTGGAAATGGACTCCATTTCTTCTCGAATATTCAGCTTCAACTGCTGCAAAGATGTTGGATTATTGGAGTACTATAAACCTTATTTTTAAGGTAACCCGATAAAAAATATCGGCTGGCGTCAGATCTGGGCTTCTTGGGGGGCAGGTAATGTTACCCCTCCTTGAAATCAACTTTTGTGGAAACATGTCTTTCACTACACCAATGCTCTCGTTAGAAGTGTGACACGTGGCTTCATCCTGCTGGAACCACGTGTTCCTGTTGCAGCCTTGCGATTCCTGCAGTTTTGGAGCCAGGCAGGTTCTCAGCATAGCCGTATATCGTTCTGAATTAACGGTAACTGTCCGGCCACGATTGTCTTCAAAGAAAAACGGCCCGATGATACCCCATTTGGCAATTGCCGCCCATACAGTAACTTTCGGTGAGTGGAGGGGCCTCTGATGTTTCAACCTGGGATTCTCTGCCGACCACTACCGACAATTTTGTTTATTGACAAATCCGTTCAGGTGAAAATGGGCTTCATCCGAGAAAAGGATGTTATTGAAGTTAGTGAAGGTGTCGAGCATTTCATTAGCGGAATTCAACCTCGATTCAAAGTCTGCTGGTTTCAATGCTTGGACTAGTTGAACTTTATAGGGATGCTATTTCATTTCAAGCCGAAAAATTCGCTGTAACGTCGATTTAGACACACCTAAAGCCGATAAACGTTTGCGCGTCGACATTCTTGGATTCGTGCGTAGAGATTGTCGAACTCACTCAATAATTTCGTAGGTGCGTGATACTCTTGGGCGACCCCGTGGCCGAATTTTTTGCGTCGATCCTGTTCTTTCGAATCTCTCGAGCCACTGCTTGATCAAATTAGTGCTAGGACACTCACTGATGCGCCGTAACTCGAATTTAACCCGAAAAAGTCGTCGAACAATTACATAAGATCGATTGTTCTCGAAAAACGCGCGAACACAGAACGCGCGCTGTTCTCCCGTGTAATGACTCATGGTGACTTAAATTACATAAGCCAAGCGATGCACTGACACCACTTTGCACCCCTCCCCTTTTCCGTTAAGAAATTATTGAGGAATTAAAAGTGCATTTATTTTTGGACCACCCTGTATAACAAAGAGAAGACTAAACATTAAAAAAAAATCGAGTTTTAATCCTCGATAAATCTTAATAAATACTGAATTTATAATCATTTGTGTGTGTACATTTTTTAGGACACCCGTATATCTTCACTCCCTCTGCATAAGTGATAAAATCATTGAAATTTCTTCCTTTATAACCAACCCCTTCTCGGAATTGTGATCAAAGCCTGAATATGAAAACACCAGTTGCGGAAAAAAATTATTTCGAAACATTTTCCAGTAAACAGCTTTGAGTGCAAATTTGAATAATTATTTATTTCTCATCGTGTTCCACATTTTTACTTATTTTCGGAATGAGAGAATTTCTGAATGACAGTCTTTTGTGTGTTTCACATAAATTTATTTATCGCATTGCCGCATTTATCTTCTCACATTTTGACAAGTTGACATGTAAATTAATTTTCACGACAGAAATCCCACTCTGTGCATCGAGATGCAGTGTTTATTTACGGAGAACACTAATTGTGATTTCGCTTTCAAATGTGGAACATGGGTGATCTTTTGATCATTCGCATTTTGCTCACTGATCTGGTGAAATCAAGTTGCTTTATATTCCAACGTATCACACTCGTACATTATCCTGTACATCATATTTTGCGGTTCACTTGGCTTAATGTGTGTACCATAATTTCATTTGTTGCGGATATAATCCGGCGTTATAGATATATAGATATTTAAATTATTAATATGTTTTATAATAAGGTCAAGTTAGTGCTATCATATATTTAAAAATGTTATAAATAACGTACCACTACGTGCTCCACTACGTTAATAAAAGGTCGAAAATAATAGAATCAAATAATATAGACCTAAAACTGAAAATACTCCTCATCAAGACCTATGTATGGAGTATCTTGATGTACGGCTGCGAGACATGGTGCCTATCCGAAAGAGATAGACGAAGACTAGAGGCTTTTGAGATGTGGTCCTATAGAAGACTATTAGGAATTTCCTGGAGAGACCGCATCACAATCGAAGGAGGAAGGCACCTGCTCAGGATCCTGTCCGAAAGGCGTGCAAGATGGATCGGTCATATAATACGACAAGAGGGCCTCTTGCATGCCATAATGGAGGGTATGACCGAGGGGACAAACTCTAGGGGACGCCCACGCCGAGAGTACCTGGAGGACCTATTGGTGGACGTGCGCTGCTCAACATATACAGATTTAAAAAGAGCCGCACAGGACAGGGGGGAATGGAGGAGAAGAGTTGAAATTGCTGCAAACCAGTCTTAGGACTGCAACCACGGAGGAGGACGTGTTCTATCATGAAAATATTACGATTATTCTGCCACAGTAGAACACACGACCTCCTTGGCCTAGTTGGTAAGACGCCTGTCTCCCAACCCGGAGGTTGCTGGTTCAAATCCCGCTGGAACCTAGATTTTTTAAAAAAGGTTTCCAGTCTGGTTTTCACTTTATGCCTCTTTAACTACACGTTGGAAGAGATTTCCAGGACATGGCAATAAGTGCGCCAGGTTGTACTATATACAATGAAAGTGTAATACGATATAATACAACGCATAATGATACGCAAATCAATACAATCGAAGTAAATTAAAAAAAAAAAGATTATTTACGAACTAATCGATTCCGTTTTCAAGTGTTGAACACACGAGTAAGTTTATTAAAAATATTGATATATACGAGGTTTGATTAAAAACAACGAGAATAAATATTTTTTAAAAGAATTTATTAAATCTTTAATATAAATATTGTTCCCTTTAAAGTAGTACCCCCCTGGATAAAATAAACTTTTGCCAACGTTTTTTCCAATACGCCTAACTTTTATGGAACGTTTTTTTTGCGATAGCCTTTAGCTCATCTAGCAATTTCGCCTTTATTTCCTCTGTGATCGTAAAACTTTGTCCTTTCAATGTCGTCATCTTCTGGAACAGGAACAAGTTACTGGGGGACCATGTCTGGTGAATACGGTGGCTGCGGCATCACGACGATGTTAATTTTGGCAAAAAATCACCAATTAGTATTGTAGTGTAATCCGGTGCATTATCATGGTCCAAAAATAAGGATGTTTTTGCCCACAATTCTAGTCATTTTCTACGGATTGCCTCACGCCAGCGGCGTAAACACAAAAAAAAAATGAAAAGTTCGCCTACTTGTCAAAATGCGTTGTAAATATTTGAATGTCAAACACAAGTTGCCCGTCCAATATGGCTGAAAATTGAAATGTATTCCACAGGTAATATCACCAAAATGAGGAAAAAGATAGACTGAATAAAAAATAATTAACCCACGAAATTTAAAAATTCTCGTTTTCTTATCACTGTTATCATGTAAATAAATAAATATAGGTTTGTTGTTGGCAACTTAGTATGTACATATATAAATAATACATTCTAAAATCGCACATATATCGTAAGATAAATATCAAAAGGTCTGGGCTCATCTAATAACACTCCCCCAACATGTATATGGGTATTATAGCTTGTTACAAACAAGTACGAGATAAAAACAACTTTTAAAACCAGGTAAATACGGGCAAGGTGTATTTTTATTGCTTTGAACACATTTTCCGAGAATAAATCCCGATATAGTCGAGTGTGCGGAGAATTTTCATTATTTTGGGGCGGATTCCGGATTGGGATGACAGTTTTCAGCATTGGCGTGTCGTGTCAGTAGGCGGCGAGTTGTAACGCTCACCATCAATCTCCTCCATTTTCCCAACTGATTACGTCATCGGGAAACCACTTGAGGGGACGCGGCGGTAGGTATTTCTCCTGACTGCGAAATCTAATTGAATCGAGAAAAAAAATCCTTTTCAGTGTTCCTTACCCTTAACGATATCTGTGGCCTAACGCTGGTTTACCACCAGAGGGTGTAGACTCGATTCCCGATGCTACCCAAAAAAGAAAAAAAGATTATCAGTTTGACTTTTTATTTTGTTTTCTGCCATACGTTTTTTTTTCTTTATTCTATTTACTCTTTAATCTAGATATGCGGGTGGTGTGGGATGGAAGCCCCCTGATGCCCTTGCGGTCGGGCTCGCCCTACATTGGTGGGGTGTATCTCGGCCGGGGGAATGTTTGTGGGATGAGCCCGGACCTTTTAGTGTCTTCTCTCTTGAATGTATTTTTTTTGTCATCTATTTCTTTTCTGTGTTTATTTTTTTATATATTCTTGTTCTACGTGTTCAAGGGTGTGGGCTGAAAAACATCTGGTGTCCCCGTGGCTGGGTTCGCCCTATATTTGTGGGGTGTATCTTGGCCGAGGGGATGCTATTAGATGAGCCCAGACCTCTTGATAGCTTCTGTATTTAATGTATTATCTGCAATTTATGTGTTTTAGAAGTGTTATTTAAATATAATCTGTACATACTATGTTGCTATCAATAAACCTATTATTTATTTATTTTATTTATTAAAGAGTTTGTCTGGTTATAATACTCCTAGTCGTTTGTTGTCGTTCCGTGTGTGATATAATTTTCAAGTGCAAAGGTCCAACTGAGTTATTTATTTGCTCCAGTGGATCTTAATCTGAAGGTCCGATTTCATGATAATTTGGTAATATTGCTTTCGTGCTGTTTTCTCCCTTTAATGTTGAAATAAGTAGTTTTTTACGCCAATGTTAAAAATTTGACACTGAGATCCAGTTTGATGTAGTTTTTATAATGTATACAGTAATACGGGATTAAAATCTTGCGATGCGATGTCGTATTAAAACCTTCAAATTAATGTGTTCTATATTTAGGTAATATCTCGTTCGGACTGCAAAGAAAGCATTATTGTAATTTATTTTTATCAAACACTGTTTATTCCACTTTTTTGTGACAAGGCTTTCACCTCATCTTCAGGGGAGCGCAAACGAGACTAAATGCTGTTCGAACTGGTACCGTTATACACGCTTCAACGGCTGGGGGCTGAGGGATGATGGAGGCACGGGACAATTTCGGCCAAGAGCGGAGAGATTTTTGGGAAATAACTGTTCAACAGATGTTCGGATAGGTGTACTGACTTAGAAATTTCTAGGGCCTCTATATCTACCTTGCGCATTCGTTCATTGGGCAACTTTATAATTCTACTCCATATTTCATGTATTATATAAAGAACGAGCTATCCGAAGTTGAACAGCATTTCTTATATCGTCAGATAATTCGATGCGTCTTTTTTATACAATTTACCATGCGATCTTTTTTTTTTTGAGTCGCACCACATTCATACATATTTTGATACGATTATTTGTTTATGTTTGTACCTAAACATTTCATGAATATTAAATAAAATAACGCGTGTTGAAATTCGTGCTTAGTTATTCAAAAAACAAATTTATGTTAATAAAATTTATAAGTAAATATGTTAATAAGATATGACCATCAAAATACAAGCTTTTATATTTGAAACTATGTATGAAATGTCGACTGTACCTCCTTTATAAATTATATACCTGTGTCAATATCCAATCGACAAAATACGTATTTCGAGCTAAAATTAAGTTTTGAATAAATCCATTTCACACGCACTGCCTCATTCTAATTTATATACGTTCAAATATCTCAAAATAAATAGAAAGTGGGTTTGATATTTTTTTTGCATATACTCGTATATTGAAAACCAACCAACATTTTCAGATATTTAAAACCAACTAAACCATTTGTTTTTAGATAATAAGGTTATATATTTAAATTATTGACTTTGTCAACAACCCTATTATTTAGAACGGTGTAAATAAATCCTATTTTCTTATTTTGAACGTTGTCAACAAACCTTATTTTCTTGTTTTTTTTTTTACGTTGTCGACACACCCTATTTTCTTCTTTTGAATATTGTTGACGAATCCTTTTTTATTATTCTGAACTTTGTCAACAAACGATGTTTTATTTTGAACGCTGTCGATAAACTCTTTTCTTATTTTGAATACTGTCGACATACTCTATTTTTTATTTCGAATGTTGTCGAGAAACCGTATTTCCTTATTTTGAACGTTGTCAATAAAACCCTACTTTCATATTTAGAACGTTGTCTGTTGACAAGTCGTATTCTCTTATTTTGAAAGTTTTCAACAGACCATATTTTTAAGTGCCGATGTTTAGCACATTGTCATTAATTTTGTTTCGTTTTCATATTAGTTTTAAAATAAACATACTTAATTTTGATGTTAAATTCATCTCCATACATAAAAGTGTACACAATGTTTTCACGAATCCCTCATGGCGGTATACTTGTATATACGGACATTCTGTTCAGGCGGCGATATTTCATGCACGTTGTCAAATATTTATTTCGGTGTTGGATCCGTTGTGTTTGGGTGTACGACTATGCTGATACCTTAACGGTGATTAGGGCAGCAGTAGAGTAGTATGTTTGAATGGAAACGGGGCCAAATCGTCTGCAATACAGAATACAATACCTATATACTAAGGTGAAATAATCAATAGTCACACTTCCCAACGCCGCGCCATGTGCAAGGCGGGTACTACTGTACCTGTGTGCCCATTTTTCCTTCTATTTTTTGTTTAATTAAAAAAAACTTATGAAAGAAGGAGATATTAAGTCATCAGTAATCCTGGCTTAATCAGATGTGTTTCATTCTTATCGATATTTAAGAATAAACTAAGGAAACATCTTTAAGTATTTTTCTACCAAAACTCCCGTATATAATTCCCACCCTAAACCTTATTTCCCTTGAGATTTATCTTTTATTTTAACCCTTTCAGACCTGAATTATTGTTAAGGGAGAAAAAAAAGTAAGAGTGGATTAGGCTTCGTTGGGGTTTTAATAGAAGAAAAATGTTTTTTTTTTTTTTACTTGGAAATTGAACATGGGCATAATTATGCCCAACAGGTCTCAACGTACACAGACGACTGAAAAGAGAATCTTGTTGCATAGGTTTTTAAAAGAAAATTTGCCGTTATATTATGCTATTCGTTATATTACGAGTATTTTATTCGTTATATTATGCTTTGAAAAAAGTGTGCATAATTATGCACACAGGGACTCAATGAGTTAAGATTTTTTAGTTTTTGTCAAATATTGTTTTTATAAACTGAGTTCAATACGCGATCATGGATATCAATAATAATTATGAAACAAAAGCTGGTTAGTTGGAAGATATTGGTTTATAGCAAGAAACCTGTTTGTTGTATTTGCACGAAACTGTTATATTAATAAAGAATCAAAGCTTAAGGTGGGCGTTGTGATTAAGGCGGTACACGGAGCGTCGAGATAACGAATTGACAAGTTAGAAAATGGAAAACTTAGCTGGATGAAGTGGATCAGATTTAGAAAGAAGTTTGAATGAAAGAGATTGCCGTGACGTAATGTACGAATGAAGAAGAAGCACGAGTATGTCTTGATAGAACAGTGTGGCGCTTTGTTCTGTCTGACTACCCTTCAAGGGGCACGGCGTGATGTTATTTTGAAATCGGTAGAAAACTGTGATATTTTATTGAAATTATTTTTGATAAATATATTTCTCTGTTTACTTTGCGTTTTCTCTCGGCCTCTCTTTCAGTTAATATGTTTTGATCTCATTAACGTCTGAAAAAAAAACATCTTTCTGGTTGGTTGGAAGAGATTGCCATATGGCAATAAACTCGCCAGGTTTAAAAAAAAGGTTTATGGTCAATATGGTATATTACTTTGAAAGTGACATTCTCGAAAATTTTATTATAGCCGTTTATTATTTACTTTAATTTATTGGGGGATTTTTACTAGAACGTAAAAGTGGAATAGAGAAAACAGTTGATTAATTTACGATGATGAAAATGTCGTTTCGATAGTTAATTTATTGTATAATTTTCCTATTTCCGTGACCCCGAAAATGAAATAGAACATTATTATGTGACCGTGAAGTGAAAATTAAACCAAATATATATGCGCAAGCTACTACTGCGTAACGTATTCTCATTTTGAAACGCACTTTATCGAAGTAAAACAAGTCGCAATTGGAAGGAATCGCAAACTTGCTAAATAAAATTAGGTCGTTTGTTTTTTAAATTAAACATTTGTTTTGTACTTTTTTACAAAAATCATTTTAATTTTAAATGCCTCTTATCAAGGTAACTTAATCGTTGGATCTAATTCAGTGTTCACAAGAAATGTTATTTAAAAGAAATGTTTTCAAAATGATATTCAATACTTAATTAAAAAGTCTTACTTAAAAAAAATAGAGTATAGTAAAATTATGTTCATATGCAGTTGAGTTGCGATATGGTTGTCAAGGTGAAATTGTGGTGGACTGGACATGTGATACGCATGGGCGATCATAGGTTCCCAAAACGCGTCTTGTACGGGGAAGTCGCGGGCAAGCGAAGGGTTTGTGGGTAGAGAAAGCACTATAAAGGCAGTCTGCGAGTGTCATTGACTTTTTGCGGGGCTCCTGAGGACTGGGAGCAGGTGGCTCAGTACCGTAGAGGTTGGATAGCCATCTGTTGTCGGGCCGATGGCGTCTCAACGGCTTGACGTGTGAGAAACAGTCTGCGTGCTGCGAACATAGTCAGCATTGCCAGGCGGCTCAGCAGGGTCCACATGTCTGTGACATCTGCGGGAGGGAGTGCGCATCTAGATTCGGCTGTTTCCTCACAGAAGATCACATGATCGATGTGGAAGAGCAGCTCAAGATTGACGTTGGAGTGGCGAGGGGATACTCGACTGCGAGGCCCAGCAACGATGACTGCTAGTAACGTGAAATCGTAAACATTAAGAATAATTTATTTTGGTATTTGGGCGCATTCTCTTTCAATGGTTGTTCTCAATTAATTAACTGTTGCCGGTTTTATGCCAATAACTGCGAACATGTGTCAGAATTGCCAGGCGACTCGGCAGGATTGACCTGTCTGTGACATCTGCGGGAGGGAGTGCGCATCTAGGATTCGGCTATTTTCTCACAGATCACATGATCGACGTGGAAGAGCAGCTCAAGATTCACGTTGTTATAAATTCAGAATGTTAAAAGCAGGCAAGTCAGTGCACCTCCCTGTCTCAGCCCGTTGTAATGATTTTGATACATTGAATTCGTGTATGTCGGTTCAGATATATTGCGCAATATTTAATGGCGCCTGATATTTTGAGTGCCGTCCCTGATTCCCGATGCATATGGATTTTCTACAAAAATACACACGATATTTTAGGGGTCTCAGACCTGTTATTATTTATGTTCTCCGGTGTCAGAATGGTTCGTAGCACAGTTTGATTGATAACTCGGCTAATTGACGATAATAGCCAGGCCTCATTATGCGACAGTCGACTAAGCCGAGCTGCTTGGTGCTTAGCTCCGTGCCGGTTGACACCTGACAATAGGAAAAACAAAAAAAAAATTTCTTGTATCTTAGAAAAGACATATGTTTCACTTTGTGGTGTTATGTTTGTATTTTTTTAATAAAATAAATAAAACATTTTTTTTTGTATTTAAAACTGTAAAACAGTGGTGAATACAAAATCAGAAAGATTTGAGTACACCTGAATATTTTTAGAGTTGAATCCGCATACATTGTAATAAAGATTAGTATTTTTTATACGTACATGCCATCACTCACTTTTCCTGCTAGGGTAGACAAAGATGGCAAAGCGCCAAATTTTCCTATCACGACATAATATATTCGCCTCTTCCACATCAACATATCTTCTCATAAAGTTCCTTCTGTTTCTCTTACTCTTTATCTTTCCTTTCAACATTTCATTCACTTGATCCAACCGTATTTTTCCCGGTCGTCCTCTACCACGACTCCCACTTATGGTTATATTATAAATTTGTTTAGTCAGTCTTTCGTTACCCATTCATTCATCATAACCAAACCACCTTAACGTGCTCTTTTTCATCCTAGTTAACACATCAGGTTTGAACTCATACCCATCCTTAATAATTGCATTTTTTATTACATCATGCATCGACACACCACGTATTCTTCTTATAGCACGCATTTCCACTGCATTTATTCGGCTCCATTCATTCATCTTCTACGTCCAGTTTTTATTATTTTTATATATATTTTATAACTAAATATATGTTGACTCGAGTAGATAAACCGCGGTTACTGGGACAAACTAGAAAATGGGTTAAATTTTCAGATCAATTTCACGCTTGTCCGTGGGACTTAAGGTTGTGACTGGCTGTATGAATTGAGGTCGCCATATTGTAGAAAGGTTTTGATACGATGTATAAATTTAAAAAATCGACCCCATATTATCACGGCGCTGAAATAGATTGGTCCGAAAAATAACTGGTCCGAAAAATATTTCCTCACCAGTTATCTCAAGAATAATATGCGATATTTGCGGAATTTTGAGGCGCAATAAGCGTAACCTAAGAATCGTAATTGGATTTGCAATATATAGTTTGATATCTAAGTTATCATTACATTACCTTACCATTACCAAATTGTGACTCCTTTAAGTAAGAAACATTACCAAATTGTGACTCCTTTAAGTATCTTGGGTCACTCATCCATAGCGATGGAGGATGTGCAGCAGATGTAACACATATAATTAGTGTGGGATGGATGAAGTTTAGATCAATCACGGGAGTTCTATGTGATCCGAAAATGCCAGTAAAGTTAAAAGTATACCAAACGATTGTCAGACCCGCACTCCTCTATGGCTCCGAATGCTGGACGATGTATAACTCTTACTCTAGGCAACTAGAAACTGCTGAAATGCGCATGCTAAAATGGTCAGCTGGTGTGTCCCTAAGAGACAAAATAAAAAGCTCACGCATTCGTGGAAGCCTAGGTGTTACATACATCAACAGCAAGATGGAGGAGAGGCGATTGAGATGGTATGGGCACGTTGGACGCAGAGCACCTGATCATATTGTGAACCAGGCAATCTCCATTGATCTTCCTCTAATAACAAACAGAGGAAGACCAAATAATTCATGGGTGGTGCAAAAAGATGACCTGATGCAGAGGCACGGCCTAGGGGACGTAGTCCGGGACAGAAGAGCATACAACCTGAGGACGAGGAGAGCTGACCCCAACAGTCTTCGCAGACAATGAGTTGGGATGGAGCCAGGGAGAAGTTTGATATCTAAGTATTTTAAAATATACAAATAACAAGAATTTGAGTTCGTCTTTTAGAAAAAGGCTGGGATCGAATGAATTGGTTGAACTTAATTTTTTTTATTTATCGGTCACGTCTATGTCCATCTCTATGTCACGTCTATATCGGCTTTTGATCCTGTCCTCAGTCCGACTCTGGTCAAGAATCTGCTTCCTATTCAAAGTTACTGTTAAATGTATATACGCCCTATTATCATTCTGGTTCAGAGCGTCTATAATTCTCGATTTATTTGCTGATTCTCGCTAACCCCCGAAGCCAACCCCGCGTCTCTCGCCTGGCTGCCAGCTGTGCAGACAGAAGCGGCCCACTGGGAGGCGGCGCGACCCTGTTTGTTGCTCGCGACGCAAAACTCGTCTGGTTCATTGAGAGAGGTGACCATCATCTGGGAAATTTCACTATACTCGTAGATCAGTCCACTTGTTAACGAAATACTTGTGAACATTCATAGACCATCTGTTTTTTAAATGTTTATGGGAGTAAAACGTGGACGTGGAAGAAGACTGAAAAGATCTGAATAAATGCTGTAGAAACGCGTGTACTGAGAATAATATGCATGGAGTGACAATGTATGACAGAATACGGAATGAAGTGTTAGATGATAAATGTTAACTTAAGTCTTATGTATTATGTAAGATTAAGACAATCACTCTGATATGGTGTGGGCATGTGGAACGAATGAATAAAGAAAGACTAACAAAACAAATATGCAGTTCAAATTTGAGTGGAAAACGTGTAAGAGGAAGATCAAGGAAAAAATGGTTGGATCAAGTGCACGATATTTTGAAAGAAGGAAATGTAAGAAGTCAGAGGAATCGTTGGAGTTGTATGTATGTAGAAACCATGCTTTTCTCGATCGTTTTCTACCACGACTCGCACTCACGTTAGCATTTTAAATGTACTCCGAATCTCATTAAATTGGTCAACCATACTTTTCTCTGTCGTCCTCTACCACGGCTCTGCCTTTCGTCACCCATCCATTTAACATTCCCAAACCACCTCAACGTGAGGCGACCACCGATATCTGGTCGGTAAGACAAGTTTTTTTCGACCTGGAGGCTGCGGATTCGAATCCCGTTGGAACTGAATTAAAAAATAAAAAGGATTCCAGTCTAGTTTTCATTTATGGCATATTTAACATTGTCATGTGACAATATCTTCAAATTAACTAGAAATATGTTAAACCACATGACCCGTCAGGTTGTATTGTATTAAAAAAAAACAATTTTTCACCCTACTTAATACTTAAGTTTAAGCTGCCATTAAGTATTCCTTTACCCTTTGGTGGACACTGTATTCCAGTGGAGGCGGTAATGTGGCATAAAATATTGTAAATATCCTTGTTAATTTAATTTAATAATAATGTTTATTCTTGTTATATTCAATTGTAATAATTTACGCGTTCATGTGACATAAGAGTACTAGCTATATAATACGCTAATACAAATCACTACGTCTATACCTATGGCAAAATATAGAAAAATACCTACGACGTCTATAGACGTATATATGTATAGACTGTCATATTACTTAAACACCAACACAGACACCGACGTCTATAGACGTATAGATGTATAGACATTGTGTCATATTACTTCAACGTGACAACGACGTCTATAGACATATATGGTAGATGTATAGACGTTGTGTCATATTACTTCAACGTGACAACGACGTCTATAGACATATATGGTAGATGTATAGACGTTGTGTCATATTACTTCAACGTGACAACGACGTCTATAGACATATATGGTAGATGTATAGACGTTGTGTCATATTACTTCAACGTGACAACGACGTCTATAGACATATATGGTAGATGTATAGACGTTGTGTCATATTACTTCAACGTGACAACGACGTCTATAGACATATATGGTAGATGTATAGACGTTGTGTCATATTACTTCAACGTGACAACGACGTCTATAGACATATATGGTAGATGTATAGACGTTGTGTCATATTACTTCAACGTGACAACGACGTCTATAGACATATATGGTAGATGTATAGACGTTGTGTCATATTACTTCAACGTGACAATGACGTTTATAGACGTAACATATATATTTATAGACGTTGTCATGATACTTCAAAGTGACAACGAGGTCTTTAGATGTTGTGTCCACCAAAAGGTTAATAATTACATGTATTATTCTGAAATGCATTGACACTCCATATATTCTTCTTAATGCACGAATTTCTACCGCATTTACTCGTCTAGTTTCATTAATTTGTCACCTCCATATCTTATTTTATATATTATTACTAGGTATACTATATTATGCTACGTATGATGTACTTCGATTCTTCACGACTTTTCTCTGAATAATTTTCTAATACATGGAACGCATGGTCACCTCTGCATAATTATGCTGTGATCGAAACACGCCACATAGTAACAGTCATCCTAGGTGACGTCACGTTACTGTGGATCCGTCACTTTCGCTGGCGCTGTATGTCTAAATGTCATATCACCTCCGGAAAAAAAGAGTAAAAGGAAAACTTTCCTTTTTGCTTTTGATCGAATCTAGATCTGAAATATATATATATATGTATCTTTAGAAGGAATAAACATGAAGAAGGTAGAAAATATAATCAAGACGTCTCGTCTGCCCAAATATCTGAGTCGAAGCTGTCTCTGATGTTTTGGCAGATATTTAGGTTAATACGACGTTAAAACAATTAAGAGTGATACATCCAATGCGGTTGGTAAGGAAGAACGACGAGGCAATTTTCAAAGATCGCTGCACTTATTAACGGCCAAAAATGACTATGTTATACCTACAATATAATTTGTAATTTATTTTTATCAAACACTGTTTATTCCACTTTTTTGTGACGGGAAGCGCAAACAAGACTAAATGCTGTTTGAACTGGTACCGATATACACGCTTCAACGGTCGGGCGCTGAGGGGTGAGGGAGGCATGGGACGATTTCGGCCAAGAGCGGAGATATTTTTGGGATATAACTGTTCAACAGATGTTCGGATCGATGTACTGATTTAGAAATTTCTAGGGCCTCTAATCTGTCCAATTTATTTCCGTTACTACTGATATGTAAGAATTTGGCATTATCGATAGAAAAAGTATTGTTTGTGCTCCCCTGAAGATGAGGTGAAAGCCTTGAAACCGGTAGGGTTATACCGTCACAAAAAAGTGGAATAAACAGTGTTTGATAAAAATAAATTACAATGTCTTTAAACCTCCACAATGTTAATGCCTTAACTATAAACAACATATAATATAATTGTATTACACTTTCGTTTTATACAGTAAAACCTTTCGCATGTATTGCCATGTGGCAATCTTTTCCAACCAACCAGAAATATTTTCAATGGACCTTAAATGACTTTTTAAATAATGGGATCCAACGAGAATTGAACTCGCAACCGTCGGATCGGGAGGCATGTCTCTTACCAATAGGCCACGGAGATCTTCGTCATGTTGAGTTTAGACATTATCAAATTATCACATTGAACATGACAAATGTAAGGATTGATATTAATAAGAATCATATTTTAATACAAACTTTCACAAGTATCCGGCAAGAGAATTGCCATTTTTTTTCTCATTCATTCAATGTTATGTGTAAATCCTTACGATGTGCATATTGATTATCAATCCACAGCAGTATATGCTATATATCAGGGATGGCCAACAGGTCGATCGTGAAGCAAGTTTTGGTCGATCGCGCCCTCTTCGTAACTTACAATATGGCGTGCGATGTTGTCAAATCTCATAACGCGCATGCACTTGTCAACGCAGTCAATTATTTATCTTTTTCTAATATGTATATATGTCTACTCCAAATAAATGTATGTATGTTATTTAACATGCATGTGTAAGTTTTCTTTTCGTTAACATTTTTTTTGCGAAGAAAATTCTTTCTCCTTTGATTTATGATATCTCATTCTTAGTATGAGAGTGACGGTATGTACGAGTGTATTGTTCATAAATTTCACTACGAGTATGTATATTGTTCATAAATTTCACTACGAGTATATTGCTCATAAATTTCACTACGAGTATGTACGAGTATATTGTTCATAAGTTTCACTGCGAGTATATTGTTAATAAATTTCACTACGAGTATGTACGAGTATATTGTTCATGAGTTTCACTGCGAGTATATTGTTCATAAATTTCACTACGAGCCAGATTGTTTTTGCAACAAGTGTTTATAAATTTAAACAATTCATTCGTTCATACTTATTAATAAACCTTTAGCGATCCTTCTTTTAATATGTAGGCTATGCGTTAATGTTGTAGCGACCGTGCGTGCGGTCACTGAACCCACTGAGGCGATCCTTGGCCGCTCGGTCATTGAACTCGCACTGTAAGGAATGCGAGACAGCACTGGGCGAAGGTCGCCCGCGCGGTCATTGAACTCACTAGTAGCGAACAGCGAGAGCGAGACACCGACATATCTCTTGCCTCTCCTGCAGACCGTAGTATGAAATGTATATAGAACGCGCAACAATAACCATGTGTCCGGCGAAGCGAGACAGCGACATGTTCTGCGCCGTTCTATACATTATAAATACAGACGCTTTCAATAAACTTTCTCTCTTTGCTTATCTCGATCTCGACGACTTTTATTCAAACAACCTCATTCTTCTATGCGAAACACAAGTCCCTAAAATGTGTTAAATCTCGTGAATTTGATAGGTAGATTGCGACTATTTATTTTACGTAAAAAGTCGATCGCGACAGAAAACAAGCTGGTCACCCCTGCTATATACCCAATACTCAACAGAGTGTATAATTAATTACATTGAATGAAATTAATCCCGTTATATTTTATCGCCAATAAAATATTTCATTACATAAAACGAGCTACGCTTATATCAATTTGCTGATTTACAATTCAAATTATATGAAATCTTTTATTCCCTTTTTTATCGAAACATCCTTTTAGGACAATGATAGTTCGTGAATAAACTAGCCAAATTTAGACGATACCAAACTGGACGCTCTGTTAGATACAACAACGAATAATAAACGCTCGTGTGTGTGTGTGTGTGTGGGATGAGGGGGGGGGGATTAATCGCTATGACCTCTTACTGATTTATTGCTCTCTCGCAGTAGGTCGATATACGCCCTCCACCCCCACTCTCCACTTTTAGAACAATTTCGCGTCATAAAATTACGCTACATAAAATAATTAAGATTGTTTGTGGGTATACTGTCTGCATCAGTTATTTCAATAGCCGAGATACATACTAATGCTTTCATCCTTTTGTAATTGTAGATTGAAAAATAATCCGTATATACGTGCATAACAAGTATTCCGCATGTATATATGTAAATATCTAGGAGTCTATATCTGAGAGTTTAGAGTAGTGTTTCCCAAACTTTTTCAGACTACCGCCTTTTTTAGAATATATATTTAATTAACCCCCCCCCCCACAATATTTCAACTTCAAATAATTCCACTGTAAAATCACTTGCTTTCCAGCGCTCCCCATGAGGCTTATTACGCCCCCAAGGAAGCGGAAGCGTCCACTTTGGGAATCACTGGTTTAATAATGCATTCTTTACCAAAGTGGACACTACTGCCCCTATATGGGCACTGGAGGAATCTAGGGAGTGAGGCGTTGCTGGTCCTAGGGGTAATAAATGAGGGGGAGGCGTTGAGTAACAAGTAGAGGGCGTTGAGGAGCCAGACAATATAAGAGTATTTGGTGCAGTCACAAGTATTTTGAGTAAAAAGAGGAACTGACTGCAAAGAGTTGACCGCAGAGATTTAAGGATAGTGCTGACAAATATAGAGCTTAATATATGATAGACAAATCAGTAAAACGCCCGGCTCATCTTTCACGCTAGTGAGTATTTTTAATTTTATCGATCTGATTGGCATAAATGAATAATTATGGTGAGCAATCTAATATGTTTATTTGCAATAGTTACAGAATTTCAGTTCCAAGTAGTTTTATTTCCATACTATCTTGTTGAAATAAAAAAAAATATTTACACACGGCTACATAAATATTTTGTCGAAATTCTAAAATTACAGACACAGCTACATTAACAATTTTATTATTAACATAGTTGAAATAGTTTTCCTGAGGGAAACTAATAATAAAATTGGATCATATTCCTAATTATTATATCCAAGCATAAAACTTTCGCCTCCTCCACAGTCATACACCTCGTGATGCGCATTACCTTTTTTCAAAATCTGGTCCATTTGGTCCAGCCACGTTTTCCTCGGTGTCGACGGTATAAATTATATATCTAGAATCTGCTGCTTGGTTCTTCTCTTATATTTTTTTAGAAAAACTATTTTATATTTAAAATTTCAAACATATTGTAATATATCGCGTTAAGTGAATTCGCGCAAATGGAAGGAACGAAAATCTCATTTTTTTTTAGATATTACCTTATATTTATGAAAACATGTTGAGCACCTGTAGTAAGGTACATATGAATCAATATTTATGTGAAAAAATGGTAGGAAAATTTCTCCATTAACAAACCTTATATAATGACACACTCGTCAGGGGGGAGGGGTAATAATCGCTATGACCTCTTTCTGATTTATCGCTCTCTCGCAGTAGGTCGATATACGCTCTCCGCCCCCCACCCTCCATTCTACTAACAACAATATCGCGTCATAACAGTACATAACTGATGTTATCACATCGGCATCAAAGGGGAAACGACGCCACCTTTAATGGGAGACAAGTTTTTATAGACTTGTGTGTCCGGCCATTTTGTGGTGCAGATTCAGGAAAATTTACACTAGAGTTGGGGATGGTTTTTTTTATAAAGCCTGTGCAATTGTTTTTAAAAAAAAACACCCCTTAATACCGCGGTATGACATCCGAATGAATAATAACCAGTTTACAAAATTAAAGCCATAAATTTATTTAATAATATTCCACAAAATCGCTGATTTCGCTCAACGAGCATTCTCAGAATGGATTCTTCTACTTCTTCTTTCTCTTAAGTTACACCTGTTATCTGTTATCAGAACTGCCTCTCTTGAGACGTTGACTCCCAGCTGTCCTTTCATCTTTTTGAAGGTCTTCTTTGGGGACGACAGCCAGCGTGTATTTCATGCATTGCGATATAGGGGAACCTTTATATTAGTCATAATTTTAATGTTACTTCGCCGGTGTCTTTCTATTCCATCTCACAATGTTCTGTACTTCACATATTTCTCAGATACGGTATTTTCTTACTCATCTTACCTAATATTAAGTTTAATTTCTAATTATTTAGTTCCTTATGTCATACATTGTCACCTCATGTATTCATTTTTACAGTTTTTATTCAGCTTCTTTAAGCTTTTTTCCACGTCTACGTGCCACTACCACACATCAAATTTGGTACTAAAATACTTCTACGGACTATCTTAGCAAGTTTTGACACTGATCGGTTCGAGTGTCCCATTGACTTTGTTTCATATCGCTACATGTGATGGGAATTTGATAGAGCAAATTCAACCCCTTGTATGTATCGTACGATATCAAATTCCGATACGAGATTTTTTTTATTGAAAAAAAAAGTTAATTTAATAATAGTGCGATTGTAAAATGTTTAAACGAGAACCGTTGAACAACAGACGCCGTTGAAGCTTTTAATGTGATTCATGATATCTAATCAATTCTAAGATCTGTTTTTTTTTCATTGAAAATAGTTGCTAATGACTTGTGCTAGGTAATAAATCAAAATTAAAGATAACGATAGTTTGCTGCTCAGATTTTGTATGAGCAGACTTGATTGTTTGAGAATAAACTACTTTGTTATTCCACTGATTACATTAATCCCTGCGACACGTGTTTCTACCTTTTATATGCCTTCTTCAGGCAGTATGATCCCGGTTCGTAACGAGAACAATGTTCAGGTTCAATTGGTGTAATTTTTCATCGGAAATGGGTCGTCTATTGACTAAAGGATTGTTTTATTAGGTGATTTTTTTAGCATTCTTGGGTTATTTTTTCGATTTTTTTCGCTTATGTACTCGTATATGTTTATTAATTTATGGATTTTTACAATACCGTTGTATATAAATTGGTTTGAATTTAAATATGCTATACATTAAAATAAATAAAACCCTGTTTGTGGTCGAATGCCAATACTGTCACTCGCTATGCAAATACCTCATCCATCACGCCATGTACCTATTGAAGTAGGCAGACTGAATAAAACTATTGAATTATCTCCTGGCAAACAAATATATTTCGTTATAATTTGTTTTATCAAACACTGTTTATTCCACTTTATGTAACGGTATAACCCTACCGGTTTCAAGGCTTTCACCTCATCATCGGGTCTTATTTGTGCTCCCTGATGATGAGGTGAAAACCTTGAAACCGGTAGGGTTATACCGTTACATAAAGTGGAATGAACAGTGTTTGATCAAACAAATTACAAAATATATTTCGTTTTCCTTTATATATACGAGTATATACACCTCGTCGTGCATACTATACTATGAGACTTTTCACGCTTCTTTCTTTCATATTTGATTCATTCGGCTATGCCAAGTTTAAGTGTTCCCACACTTCTATACTATTTTTTATTATTGTTACGTGATCGAACCGTCTTAACGTTTCTTTCTTCATTTTAAGCACTTCATCTTCTTTTCATCGACATTCTATCATATATTGATTACCTATAGCCTTCGTATTTGTTCTATCATATATTGATTTCCTGTAGTCTTCGTTCCTTGTTCTATCATATATTGGTTTTCCACATATTGGTGACGTAACACTCTAATTTCTATTCGACTTTCATCGCTCATTTGTCACGTTTCAATTCTGTGGTTAGATCCCCGATTCCATTATGAGCAGTCAGCTCTGCTTCTCAGAAATGCAAAGCTCTATTTTTATTTTAAATACCAGAATCATTTCATCAGCCTACCTTTAATATTCACCGCCTGTTAAAAATTTTACTAAGCGAAAATTTTCCAAATAAAAAATCCGTGTCATTTCGACATCCTGCTAACAAAAACTGATTTTTGGTCCTTCCTTCGCTTGGCATTGTTAAGAAAACATGCCCTTAAAATCGATATAAAATAAAACGACACATTGTTGTACCTCGATTTCGATCTACACACTTACAAAAAGACCCACAACACACATTTTTTTTCGGTTTATCCTAAATTTCGAATAAACCGTACCACAATCGTATGTGTGAAAATATCAAGCCTTTAAAATGCGTATTTTACACTCGAGGAACCATTCCATACAAATCCACGCAAAGCGATAGTACCATGTTTCTCTCAAAACAGGTGAAATGTGGGTTGAATTTTTTTTTAGCAAATATGCGTTTTAAATCCATTGGTTTTTTTTTTTTTTTATTAAACAAGTAAATTACTATACAAACATTTGTCAAGGCTATACCTATATACAAATTTATTACTTAACTAATCTTAATTATATGTTATAATTTATGAACTTATTTAAACTTATTTTCCTACATATCATTTTATTTTATTTATTCAATCTTAATATATGAGATCTTAGAAATAATTAACACCTACATACTACTTATAACTAGATAACAATTCTTACACTAATTATTCAGCAAAAACAAGTCCACTCGTTCAGGCTACTTGTATTCCATCACATTCACTCAGACCTTGGTCGTCCCAGCGACCAATAGGGTTCTGTAATACTATATTCCGTAGAACTTTTGTTGGTTATGATTTCAAGGAACCGTTAACGCTTGATTGTATAACAATTTCGCCGACCAACATACCTGTGTAGCTGACATGTAACTTATGAAATGTTAATTGTGTATTTTTAATATAAAATTCAGCCCCAAATGTTAGTTAAATCAATAGCATAATGTTATATAGTATTAGCATAATGTTATATAGTATTAGCAATTCCAATTATTTATAGTCATACTTACTTCAGTTATACAGCTTGTATCTGTATTTTTTTAACAATTTCGCTAACCAACATACCTGTGTAACCGATTAGTCCCTTGTGATCTGTTAATTACTTTTAGTACAGTTAAATGTTTCATTTATTAAAAAAAATATATAGTCTCAAATGTTAGTTTTCAAATGAATATCATAACTAATATAGTATTTGCTAAGAGCAATTCCAAGTTGAATAACTCATCCAGGAAAGTATTATTTATAAGCATACTTACCTGAGTGAGATATTCAATTTGCATCAGTATTTTTCCATATGTAATAATGTCTACATTGCCCGTTAACAGCTTCCCGTGGTCAGGTTATCTTAACAATTCTGCGGTTTAAATGACCACTTAAAATGTTTGTACGAGGTATGTTATGTGAGGATTGATAAAAAAAATAACGAGAATTGTCATTTTTATCAAAACATATTTATTTAATCATTGGATAAAATACTGTTCCCTTCAAAGTAGTAGTCCCCATGGGATAAAATACACTTTTGGCAACTTTTTTTTCTAATCTGTGAAACATTTTTTTGGAATAGCCTTTAGAATTTAGTTCATTTAGCAACTTTGCCTTCATTTCCTCTATGGTCGCAAAACATTGTCCTTTCAATGTTCTCTGGATCTTTGGGAATAGAAAAAAGTCGCAGGGGGTCATATCTGGTGAATACGGTGGTTGCGCGGCATCATGACTGTATCGGTTTTCGCCAAAAAATTACGAACTGGTAGTAAGGTGTGCCCGGTACATTATCGTGGAGCAAAATCCAGGAGTTTGCCCACAGTTATGGTCGTTTTCTTCGGATTGCCTCACGCAAACGGCGTAAAACCTCAAAAAAAAATCATTTTTAAAATGAAAAAATTGCAAACGTGCCAAAATGCGTTGTAAATTAAATACTTGCCTGTCAAACACAAATTGCACATCCAATATGACAATTTAAATGTGACAGTGTCGCCAATGTGAGAACAAAAAATATGGGCTCAATCAAAAACAAACAGTCCGCGAAATTTAAGAATCTCGATATTTTTTGATCACTCCTCGAATATTCATTTATTAGTTTATGCGTATTATATATTCGTAACGACACCAGCAAAATTTAAGTTATTGTATTTTAGGTAATTATCGCAGTGTTTCTTATGAATGAGACTTACTTTTTTACATAAATTATTGAATGATAAACATTTTTGAACAAGGAACATAACTTATCAAGTTTTAACGAGTATTTTTAATCTTAACTGACGAATCAATATCGGTAATTTCAATTATTTATTTTTTAAATCACAAAATAATATCCCTGCATCTGTGCGGATAATTGGTTCCAGGATAACGGCGAATGAATGGAAACAGCGTAAATGGATTCGATTCTTACTTAATTAAAAAAATCTTGAGTTATCTTTTTAATAAGTCTTATATTTATGAGTGGTAACTATTAAATAACACATATTTTGATGAGAACTTAACGATTTAATTTTACAAAGAAAAATAGAAATAGGTCTTGCAATTTTTTGTACCTATTCAAAATTAATACTCTCGCTGGAGGAATCTTCCATTGTTACAGTTGTCACTCATAGAGTTGGAGCTGTTTCAATTATCAATGTTGATGCCAAAAATAAGTCTTGTTTGTTCTCCCCTGATGATGAGGTGGAAACCTTGAAACCGGTAGTGTTTTACCGTTGTGCAAAGTGGAGAAAACAGTTTTTGACTGAAGAAACTACAATATATTATTACTTGATAATAATAAGATAGCTTATATAACGCTATTTCGTAATTCAATATTACCTCAAAAGCGATATGTTTTGATAGGACACTTGATTTCCACCCGGGAGTTTCTTGTTCAATTTCCAATGTCACCTAAAAAATAAAAATAAAAGTTTCAGTCTAGTAAAAAAGTTCGTTTAGTAACAATACTTGCGTGTGCCCAGTGCTTGTGCGAATTTTGTTACCTCTTACCTGCAGTAATGTTGCCAGCACGCGCAATGACGAACCGCGAGTTCTGTGCCTACTCCAGTGGTTCTTAACCCGAAGGCTCGATTACCGAGGTCGAGGATAATGTCTCTCGTTCACTTCCTTCAAAATGTCCGGATCATTAATTTAGAATATGTTGAAGGTTACCAGATTAAATAAAAAGATTGAGATACCATCAAATAACATTTATTATTAGAAATAAATAGACCAGTTGACTCATTCAGATACTTAGAATAAAGAGATTGAGATACCATCAAATAACATTTATTATTAGAAATAAATAGACCAGTCGACTCATTCAGATATTTAGAATAAAAAGATTGAGATACCATTAAATAACATTTATTATTAGAAAGAAATTGACCAGTTGACTCATTCAGATATTTAGAATAAAAATATTGAGATACCATCAGATGTGATTTATTATTAGAAAGAAATAGACCAGTTGACTTATTCAGATATTTAGAATAAAAATATTGAGATACCATCAGATGTGATTTATTATTAGAAAGAAATAGACCAGTTGACTTATTCAGATATTTAGAATAAAAATATTGAGATACCATCAAATAACATTTATTATTAGAAAGAAATAGACCAGTTGACTCATTCAGATACTTAGAATAAAAAGATTGAGATACCATCAAATAACATTTATTATTAGAAAGAAATAGACCAGTTGACTCATTCAGATATTTAGAATTTTTCTTGTGAAAAGTGTTATGACGAAAATGCCATAAATGATAAATAAACAACACTTATAAAAGTTCCTCCCACCAATTATACTTAATCACACTACCTGTGTTACCTTTAAGAACTTTCGTATTTCCGGTCGCTTTTAATTCCATTATATAGTTTTCCTAGAATGAGGTGCCGCTTATTTTTATATCAAAATCTCTTTTTCTCATATCTTTCTTTGTGTATTTTGTGCCCTATCATCGTTCGTTTTCAAACTTTTATTTTGCACGAGTTCTTTCACCTTTAAAACATGAAAGAAGCTTTCTCGAGTTCTTTTGATTCTTCTTATCAAGCGCGAACAGGGGCGTCGCCAGATTAATCGCGACTGCAGCAAAGTAAAGCTGTCAATATGAAAAACACCAAGAAAAATCTCCGAAATTTCTCAATTAACACGATTACGGCGTGTGAGAGAGACATCGTACCCTATAACAATGTTCGTTTTTCAGGTGTCCATTTTGACATCTACGAGTAACAGTAATTTACGAGTAGTGTGCAAGTGTCTAGGACCCGATCTTCCTAGTTTGGAAGTCAAGAATTTTACCAATTAAGCTATGGAAATCGTCCAAGCCCATTTCGGTGAAAGCATTCAGTGTTTCTCGAATTGATAACTGCAATGTAGTGTATATTGGCTACGAAAGATACAGTTGGATATATTTTAGTACTGCTGTTGATTAATTTTCTTTTTTTTGCTGAAGTTTATGACTGCCGTGTTTAATTTATTTTTATTTGCAAGTTTTTTTAAGTACAGTTGAATACACACTCTTACAGTAACGTTGTGTCACTCGCGAGTTTGGCCAAAGGAATAGACATCCTATTGTTGTTCTCTTAGTTATGTTTATTAATGAAACTACAATATATATTTTTGTTTTCACCTCAGTGTCTTCACCTCAGTGTTTTCAATAGGTGAAATGATTTCAGTGTGTTGTGAGAGCGGTGCTTTGGTTTTACAGGTGTTATTACTGATTAAGTATGTTGTTTTTATGTCTATAGAAAACATTTGAACGAATGGCGACATTATATCATATTTCGTTATATTTATTTGCCGAATAAATGCTGTACAAATGCGTGCACTGATAATAATATATGGGATGACAATGTATGATAGAATACGGAATTAAGTTTTAAGGGATGAATGATAACTTAAAGATTATGAAGTAACGTAAGATGAAGACATGCACTCTGAGATGGAGTGGGCATGTGGAACGAATGAATAAAGGGAGAGTATCAAAACAAATATATAGTGCAAATATGAAGGAGGTGTAGAGGAAGACCAAGGAAAGTATGGTTGGATCAAGTGTATGATATTTTGAAAGAATTAAATTTAAAAGTTTGAGAAATCTTAGGAGGTGTATGAGGTGTGGATGTAGAAGAGGTGAAAGATGTGTGTTGCGATAGTAAAGTCTAGGACTCTTTCCTCTCTCCCTACACTGACAGGGAGACGGCGTGATGTTATGTAACATACTCGTATGTCATGCAACTATATTTTTTCACCCTTTCACCTCAGGGCGTTCGACATGCAGACTGATTGTGTGTTGTGAGAACGGTGCTTAAGTTGTAACATAATACTGTCATTACATGTTAAATATGTTGTCTATATGTCGAACAAGGACATTTAAATGAATGGCGACATTTTTTTGTAATTTACTACAACTATTTTGCTCTTGTCTCTTTTTCCACAATATTTCGTAATATTTCACTGTCAAATATTCAATACTTGTTACATTTAAAAAAAATCCTTTGCAATATTTTTATTTTAAACGAATATTTTGTTTCGATCAATTCCACAGCGGCTCTTACTGTAGTTTAATCTGCGAAACACCTGCCTCGATGTATTAATTTATTACGAAATTCCTTCTAGGCTCTTGTACCATATAAGTATGCGTGTACGAACGCAATTCATTAGAGCTACTGAGTAAATTTTTTCATCTTTAATTGGTTGTCATCTTAATACACTTTACAAAGCGACGATTTACAGTTAAATACCATCTAATTGATGGGTGCAATTAACGAGACGTTTTCTTATTAGATTCAGTGTCTGTATCCGTATAGCGATTGGATGGAAAAGCGCCAATCTTACCTTTGAATTACCTTGCTAATTATGCTCTCTGTAATTATTATGGCATTGATAATGTTGTTACAGATAATGGCTAACGTCTTTCATGTTTATACATAAATACGTACCATCACGCCTTTTCTCTATCAGGGTAGGCATAATTAATGTTAATAATGGTGTTTACCAGAAATAATATTGTAGATGCTCATATGAATTGAATTATTGCTATTATTAGTTGATTAGGCATTCTATCACATAAAATGATGATTTTGAGCAAATTAAAATTTAAAGTAAAGGTCGCAGTGTAAAATGTATGGAACACTATTATACAAGAAAACATCGTTTAACGATAGGAATACGTTCCTCAAAATCGTTACGTTAACTGAGTTAAAAAAAAAACAGGCGAAGTATAGGGATATGTTCCTACAATAAAAAGAGCAAAATGCAATTTAAAAGTAAAGTTTACACACACGTTTTGAAGTATATTACAAATTTATGCATATTACAAAAATGCTTAAAAAATATACGAGTATAACTCGTGAAAAGAAGTGACATTTAATTTTTTTGATAAAAATGAATCAAGCGTCGATTGTTTTACTTTTTTTTTCTTTTTACGTAACATCTCACTGTAGCTCTGTAGCAGGTTAAAGTGTTTAATACGTTTCTTTTTATGTCATGGCTTCGCGCAAAATCATACGTATTTTCCATAAAACGTCTGACAGATGAGACACTTGTCTCCTTCACATTGATATTAGCATTTGTATCTTCTCGTTCTAAGTTTTCGTCAGTCAATTCTTGTGTTCTTTATTCCTGAGAGGATTGTCGTTGTTATCTGGTCAATGTTTGAATTTCATCTTCATTGAAATCTAGTTGGAGCGTCATATCAAGTTTTTTTTATAAATTATCATTCCATAGTTTTGATACTTCTGCTGCATTGAGTCTTAGCTTCTTCCGGGCGGCTTTGAGGCAAGTATTATGGTAGTTTTTCCCATGCTTCTTGGATATTGTTGATAACATTCATTATGTTCGCCACCCCCTTTTATCTCGCCGAAAAATTTCAGCGTCCTTCCGATCATGGTCTTCGCTACGCTCAGACATATATTGTTTATTAGCCTTCCCAGTTCACCGATCATCTTTTTTTACGTCGTCCTTGACTGTCCACGCAGTGATAATCTGGAACCAGTTACAAACAATGTTAGACTCGCTCCGTCCTTGGCATGCTTTAAGAAGCGACTGAAAATAATCTTAATTTCTAGTCAGTAAAATAACGTGTTTCACTCCTGATTTTTCTTTCCTCCACCATCCCTTCCTTTACCTTTGATTGATGAAACTTATACTTTTGTTATGTATATGTTCATAAATTTCATAAGGATGAATAATCATTCGAATATTTTTAGCGACAGTGTAACATGCTTTATTTACTTTTTTTTGGTTGGTTGGAAGAGATTATCGCCTGGCAATAAACCCGCCAGATTGTATTTACAATGAAGTGTTAAATAAATAAATATGTTATAACTCTTTCAGAGCGGAATGATACATGTTATGTTTGGTGGAAGAAACACTTCACTTGGAGTACGTTATGTATAAATAATCTTAGGGGAATCACTCGTTCGTTCGTTGTCGCCACAAACTAAAAAAATGTTATTGTCAATTACGGGGCATTGTTTACAGAGGTATAGCGAGGCATTGTATACAGAGGTAACGTAAAGCGAGATATTACTGTAGTATTATATATTTTAGGAATTTTGAACAATAAATTCAGATATGTGACTGTAAATGAAAAATTGACAACCTCCGTGGCCTAGTTGGTAAGACGCCTGCCCTATGACCCGGGGATTGCGGGTTTGATTACCGTGAAAATCTGATTTTTTTCAAAAAAGATTCCAGTCTGATTAAAACTTAAGGCGTCCTTAACATATTTCTGGTTTCTTGGAAGAAAATTCTACATTGCAATAAATCTGCCGGGTTCTGTATACAAATAAAGTGGTATACAATGTAGGTACAATAAATTAGTGGGGAATTAAATGCGACATGTTGAACAGGCGGAAGGCATTTATACTTGTTTCATGATTATATGCGGCGCGTACAGGACCCAAAGAAAACTTGATCGATTGTTTCCTCTCCCGTCTCATATGCGCATGTAGGGCTCTCTTTGATATAGATTTTATAAAAGTGGTCAGTAGCTTATTCTCCTCCTGCAAATTATAGATGCAATTTGTTTGGACTTTTCTTTTGTGGACCCGAGGCTTCGCGGGGATTTTAATCTGAATATTCATGTAGTCAGTCCCTTTCTTGCTATTAGGAAACATTTTAATACGCATGTAATTGTTAGCGGAAGGAACTTATTCACTTCCTGTATCCCGTGAACCAGCGATTTACAAACATCGGTGCGCAAATTTTAAATACGTTTCATTTCTACGATCTTTATCTCATTTTTTGACTTGTATTTTTTGTAGTAAGTAAGATTGAAAAAATGTAACTGTGATTTTAGCTATGCAGTGTTTAATACACGTTAAAATTGTCGTGTTTATTAATTATCTATCGATCTTGATTTCATCCACGCTAATAATATTGCTGACGGATTTTTATTTTGGATGAATTTAATTTATAGAAAACCTGTCATTCAGTCACCACTGGCGTTTTAACCTTCAATGTTTTTTTTAAATAAAGTAAGTCCCCCTTATCTGCGGCGATACGTTCCAAGACCCTCAGTGAACGCCTGAAACCGCAGATATTACCGAACCCTATGCAGTCAAATCTCGTTATAACGAACTTCTAGGGAACTATTAAATCGTTTCGTTATACTGAAAATTATTTATAACGAAACTGAAAAAAAAAACATTTTTATTCGCGTATACTATATTTTATTAATTAATCGCAAAACATAATAACAACACCTTTACGTTTACAATTGCATACATAAATAGTATGCATATAACGTTATGTAAAAAAAAGTAATAAAATCCGTATTTTTTTTATTTGATCGCAACAATATTTTTCTTCTGCCTCGTACTTATTTTTCCCAAAATTTCCTTTTTTTTTTCAAGATCGTCGTTGTTTTCCGCTCCTTTAATCTATTTTAAGGGTGAAGAAATATAAAAGTTTTACAAAATCAAAACTAAACATACCCCCGCGACAATTAATAAAATACCGACTCAATCTGATCAAATCTCCCTCTGGCGGCTGTAAAAATAATCGCGACATTCCTATAGAGACTGAAATTAGACGACCTAAACTGAAGTCAAGTTGCTATGTTACATGTTATACTAAGCTCTAAATAATTATGAAGGTCGTGTTTGGGCGCATATTTAGATTTTTTTTTAAATTCGCTATACTGGAATATTTATTTCCTTAAAACGAAATTCTTGTAACACTTTTGTTAAGTATTTTTGTTCGGGACTGCGAAAAGAATTCGTTATACTGAAAATTTCGTTATTTCGGTATTCGTTATAATGAGATTTGACTGTATATCATATACTATGTTTTTTTCTTATACAATATCTATGATAAAGTTTAATTTATAAAACACGCACAGTAAGACATTAACAACAATAACGAATAATGAAATTGAACAATTATAACAATATACTGTAATAAAAGTTATACGAATGTGGCATCTCTCTTCCTCTCTCAAAATATCTTATTTTACGGTACCGGTATTTCTTGTGATGATGATACTGCTGATGTGTAGATGAATGACATATCCACTGTGATTTTGTGTTATACTATTATACTATTGGCATTGTGCTGATACTTTGGAATTTTCCGTTTAATATTTTCCGTGGGTAACTGAAACCGCGAATAAGGTCTACTGTACGAGTATTTCACCTTAGTGAACTTGAACGATTTTTTTGCAGGAGTACTCATCCCTGGATTTTAGTATATTTCGATTTTTAAATTATTTTTTTTCCCGTTTCAAAATAATTGTTTCAAGTGTTCATATTTGTCAGATCAGTAATTTCAGTTCTCATTTTGTCATAGTTGTTTTACGCGTGTAGCATCAGACTCGAGTATTTTTTATTTGTAAGAATATTCCTAATGTGGTTTTTTCTACTTTTAAATACGAATACAAAGTGAGTATTGAGGGGAATATTCCCAATCTTGATCTAGTTTAGCTATCGTTTATTTTGACGGAAATAACGCTAATATTAAATAAATCAAATATACGAGGCGTATCCAGAAAGTAAGTGTACTGAGGCTCTCACGACCGGATGGATTTTATTTTCGACATGTTGGCTACACTTCCGTGTAGCCTGACCCTTCCCCTCCGTAACGAGACCGGTTCGAGGTCAGTACGTTGAGAAGTGTCGACGCGAAAACACGTTTCGTGAAAAATGTCAAACCAATCTCCCGCCAAGTACGAAATTTTGTAAAAAGGCAAGAGTTTTTGAGGCGCTGCAAACTCCATGGAGATGAATTTCTCCGCTCCATCGTTACTGGAGATGAAACTTGGGCTGCACACTACACGCCTGAAAACAAAAGGCAGTCTCAACAGTGGCGTCACACCTCTTCACCCTCCGCCAAAAAGTTCAAAACCACAATTTCAGCCAAGAAAATCATGGCATCCGTGTTTTGGGACTGTCAAGGCATAATTTTAATTGAATATATGCCTCAAGACCATCAACTCTGCAAGATACTGTGAGACCCTAAAAAAATTGCGGAGGGCGATTCAGAACAAGAGGAGAGGCATGCTGACAAAGGGAGTCTGCCTGCTGCACGACAATGCAAGACCACACACGGCCAAAGCCACGAAGGAACTGCTCGCCTCGTTTAAATGGGATGTCCAGAACCATCCCGCCCATTCCCCTGACCTAGCACTTTCAGATTACTATCTCTTTACCTCCCTGAAGCTGCACATGGGTGGAAAAAGGTTTTCAACCGACGAGGAGGTAAAGGAGGAGGTGGAGAAGTGGACGGAGGGTTTGGCGGGAAACTACTTCGAGGAAGGCATCAAAAAGTTGATACCCCGCTTCACCACCTGCATTGAGAGGAATGGCGACTATATCGAAAAATAGCTTACATATGTACTACGGTAACCACGTATTTTTTTTGTTTAAATAAAAAAAATTGTAACCTACAAAAATTCAGTACACTAAGTTTCTGGATATGCCTCGTATATTCACAGAATTACGTCTATACTTTTAAATACGAATATAAAGTGGGGATTTAAAGGAATATTCCCTTTCTTGATTTGGTTTAGTTTTTCGTTTTCTTGACTGAATTACTGCTAGTATTAAATAAAGTGATATATACTCGTATTTTGACAGAATTACGTTTATTTGGTAGATTTTGTATATTCTGATATCGCTAATTTTAGACGTAAATATTTTCATAATTCTCGAACGAACAAAGGGTATTGTACATAATCGTAACTCGCTCGTTAATCAGCTTCACTTGCAAGCGGCCTGACCCATCGCGCTGTGCCGTTCCCGAATTCTTTAGGCGTCTCCCGTCTATTTTTTGGTTGGTGGGTGGCCTCGTAGCCTCTCTCTTCTCTTCCCTGAAACCTCTTAATAATTCCCCGTTGAAAAATAGACGGCAATTTCTCTCACTTTATTCTCTGTTATAGCGATTTTCTACAGAAATATTTTTCGTTCATGATTTATTCAAAATGCGTTTCGCTCTTTCCGTAAAAAATATCAGCTTTAGTCTTATCGACGATGTCGAAATTCGAAATGCGATCGAGTCTTTTACTCTTTTTCAACTAGTTGCAACCCGTGAAATATTCACGGAAGTAAAACAAATTCTACATTTATGAAAATATATATTCATAAATATAGAATTTGTTGATGTATATATAATTTATACATCGTCCCCTTTTACACCGGTTCAAAAATTGTTAGCTAGGTATTTAAAATTCGTTCAGTTATCACGGACCGACCGTGATTCAAATTTCGAATTACTTTCGCAGAGAATCCAAGTATTCCTCTCTCGCTCTCTTGTATTCAAAATTCAATTCTCGTACTCTTTCTTTGACGACGACCATCGTACGGGTTTTGACCTATTTATACTCTTTCAATTAAATAAAAAAGTTATTAATCACAAACAAAATTATTCATATATATTTTCATGAAATGGGTCCTTAGACTTTCCCTCGAATCGCAATTCGTGGGTACTAACTATATTATATATGTTACGTTAAAGTAACGCGGGTTGAAAAGTGTCGATTTAAAAAAACAGGCCATTATAACGAAATTTTCAAAATAACGAATATTTTTTATTGAATCAAATGAACATTTTTGCAACTTTTGAATCTGAGAATTAAATATACGTGCAGTAAAAAGGTATTTATTTCAACAGTCAAATTACCTTTTTGATATAAAGATTTAAATAAAATAACATATAGAATTTAACATCAACATGTAAGCAGTTTTATACAAAAGGGGGAAAAACAGTCCATGTCGAACAACACAACAAAGCAAATTCATACAATTCAATCAATTCATCCCGGCAAGAACAACTTCACTTTCCTCCCATATTTTTTTTTTAAGAATAGATATGACCAAAGTCATAGGTATCCTTAATACCTTCGAACATTAGGCGGAAAAAGTGCCTGTGTCGTTCGAGGGGAGTAGCACAGCGCGGGGTTCGAACTGACGACCTTCCGCACAGAAGTCCATTGATTACCCAATCTGTGCTGTCTTGTTATGTAAGAGTTGTATAAATAATTAGTTGCATCCGAAGTGATACACTTGTCTTCTGAACCGGAGTTTGCTGGTTCGATTCCTATTGGTACCCAATTTTTTTTAAAAAGAGTGTGTCTGGTTTTTACTTCAAGCATCTTGAACATACTTCTGGTTGGTTGGAAAAAATAGTTCTATGGTAATAAATCTACCAGGGCCAATAGGATACATAATCCGTCATTTTTATTTTATAATAACAGACATATTACCTTTTTGATATAAAGATTACAAAACAAGAACAAATAGACTTTATCATAGACATTTTAGAAACATTTTACAGTAGAAAAAAAAAACAGTATAAATTGAACAAAACAACAAGCAAATCTTTACAATTCATCCCGATAAGAACAATTTGTTTTCTTTACTCCTGTAAGTAGGCAAAGTCATATGAAAATTCATATAATGCCCATATTGATTACCCATTCTGTGCAGTCTTGTTATACTCGAGTTGTACGTAGTTGTAACCATTTCACTATGGAACAAAACATTTTGCCACCTGGGCCTATTAGGAACGTGCACTGAGTTAGTTCCGGACTCTTAAAATACGAGCTGACAATCTTAAACAATGTTGTGAGGTCAAACATCTTTGTTCTATCTGACAAGGTTGTAAGGCTCATCACATGTATTGCAGAATATGATAATGAAAATGGAGGTATGTCACCTGATATGAAGATTTCATTTTGAGAAGTTATGAATAATTTTTTGGGCTTACCCATCCTGTAGCACTGATGCCCCTAAAAATATTTTTAACAATTATTTCTATTCAAAATTCAATTACGAATGTTGTTTAGAAAAATTCAGTCCAGTAAAAATAAAATCATTTCGGAAAAAAATTGAGATCAGTGTATTTGAAATAATCAGTTTTTTTAATTCTATATATTTTCTCCCATATTAAATATGAAGAAATATTTTTCATGGCCCCATGAATTTCATTATAATGAGATTTGACCTGTATATCTATTTTAGTGTTTTGTGCCAACCAGTTGACAAACCCCCAAAATTTTTATGTGGTCCTTCAACTGAACTCTAGAAATCACGAAAATAAGTGTCGAAGACACGTGATATTTTTTAGTTTTAGAATGTGTATTCATCACTTGACACTGCTGTATACTCCTTCATATATAGGAGTTCACGACCATTATTCAAGAAGAAGAATATGTACTGTTAGATTATTCTAATTACTGTCACATTGTGTCTATTATGTGCACAATTGTGTCTAGTATGTGCACAATTTTGATTTTATGAAATCAAAATTTTACACGTTATTTTAATTATGATAACATTGGTACCATATAAAATTAAAAGAATATTGATTTGTGTATCTATTTCCAAGTATTGTCACCACCTGTTGCCACTTATTTCTTTCCTTACACATTTTTATCACATCTGCAATATGAGTGAGCATTCGTTGGATGACAGACATTTAGAATAAATAAATATTGCAAGTCACCTTTTCATGGAATTATCTGCTCATATTTTATCATGTTATTTTTCCGCAAAAAATGTTTGCTCATTTTCTGTTTTTGCCATTTAAAAAAAAAATATTTCACTAAAAATGTAATCCCACAAACTATTAATCAATTCATACCTACTGACTTCAGATGGCCATATAAGATTTTTTGGCTTCAATCTCCGAGGATCTTGGGTCTGTTTTGTCGATCTTTCTCTTTTCCACTGTTTCTTCAGTTTCAGCCAAAGCATTGTCCAAATTTCAAAATCAATGGATCCTCATTAGTTTTTAGTATAATCTGCTCTTAGTACAATATTTAATTCAAGATCAACAATTGTTGTAAAATATTTCATCTGTAGGAATTCATTGGTCGAAAATTTTCTGGTCACATTTGGAAATTCTAGTTTTATATAAAAAAATTAATTCATGTCGCTTAAAATTCTTGCATTAGATTTCCATACATGCATACCCATCATTATACTGTGGCGTAGGCAGAAATAGCAGTTCTTTTCGCTTCTATCACTTCTGCATTCATACATATATTTATGCACAACATTTTTTTATATAACACGCCGTGTCCCATGGGGGTAGGAATCAATGCCGCACTGTTCATTCAGAAGTCGTTCCTTCATCCCATATTTAGTTCATTATGTATTATTTGATAATGCCGAAGTTTAAATTCATGCATAAAAATTGCAGGTAATTCTTGTTTTTTTTCAAGGATTAAAGTAATGCAAATGAAATGCCTGACTCGATAAATAAATAAAGCTAATTCCTAACTGTCAAATAAAAAGACAAACCAACAAATATGTCCTAGTAAAGGAACGTTCAAAATAATATATAACATATACTCCTAAAATGAACCATTATTTTCAGAACAACCTAATATATAACAAATTTTCTATTTAATATAATTCATAATAAAACTCAGTGGGTATTCTGTCTGACCTGCTTTATGAATACGTAGATAACAGTTTATTGAAAGAAAATAGTTTATTAAATTATAATATTTATCTATTAGTGCTGCGAGGCTCAAGCCTCTTAATCAATATGACATATACTTCACCTTTCCTCACAGCCAGCTATGACGAAGGTATGCACTCATGGAGTGGCCTACATTTCAAATCTAATTTAGCCGTGTCTGCAGACACTTATGCAAGGTGGATATTTTTAGGTTTCTCTTTTGTGGCCAATAATAATGCAGACTTTGCTTGTGAATATGTAAACAAACGAGACATGGCCATGTGTATTGAAAAAAATCTGTTGTGTGAAAATAAATATCTGCTGTGTTGCTCATTTATTGTTGTTTACTATTAATAAAGTTTATTTTCACTTTAGAGAGATATCATGTACATTGTATATCTATGTTAAATTTAACTGTCATAATACGTTCTTTACAAAAATTTAACTGTCATAATACGTTCTTTACAAAAATTTAACTGTCATAATACGTTCTTTACAAAAATTTAACTGTCATAATACGTTCTTTACAAAAATTTAACTGTCATAATACGTTCTTTACAAAAATTTAACTGTCATAATACGATCTTTACAAAAAAAGTGAAGGATAAAGCAAACTCCATTTACTTATTTTATTTTTAAGTCTTTTGCACATGGCAGGTTTTCCTAATTCGTAAAATGAGCAAATATAAGAAGTCAAAAAAAACTTAACATGTTTAAAACAATAATTCAAAACTTTTAAACTTATTTGATAAAAAGTGTAGTAAAAATGTATTAGGTGTACAAATAAGTTTCCGCCGTTTTTTATCAAAAATTGGGCATTTATTGTGAAAGAACGGAACCTCATGTTTTATTCGAAGTATTGCCCATCGCTTGCCACTACCTTTTCCCATCTTTCTGGCAGCATACGGATACAGCGTCGGAAGAATGCTTCATCTTTTGAGGCTATCCACGAATCGACCCAATTTTTGGTATCTTCATATGATGTGAAGTGCTGCTCAGACAGGTCATGCGTCATCGATCGAAACAAGTGAAAATCAGAAGGAGCAATGTCTGGTGAATACAGCGGGTGGGGTAAAACTTCCCAATTGATTGTTTCCAAAAAGGTTTTGACCGGCGCCGCAACATGTGGACGAGCATTATCATGCAGGAGAATAATTTTGTCGTGTCTGGAGTAGCAGTGGGCGCGCTTTTCCTCGAGTGCTCGACTCAATCTCATCAATTGTGCTCGGTAGACAGCCCCAGCAATGGTTTCGTTCGGTTTGAGCAACTCATAATACACGACACCAAGCTGATCCCACCAAATACACAACAAGAGTTTTTTTCCATGAATATTTGGCTTAGCTGTAGATGTTGAAGCATGGCCAGGGGTTCCCCATGATTTCTTCCTTTTTGGATTATCATAGTGGATCCATTTTTCATCACCAGTGACTATACGGTGCAGAAAACCCATTCGTTTATGCCTGGCAAGCAGCATTTCACATGTGGAAAATCGGCGTTCAACGTTTCTCGGTGTCAGTTCATATGGAACCCAATTTCCTTGTTTTTGAATCATTCCCAATGATTTCAACCTATGTGAAATTGCTTGTTGAGTCACTCCTAATGTAAGTGCAAGTTCTTCTTGCGTTTGGCACGAATCTTGATCCAATAATACTTCCAATTCCGCGTCTTCGTACACTTTCGGCCTTCCGCTACGTTCTTTGTCTTCGATGTAAAATTCACCGTTCTTAAACTTTTGAAACCACTCACGACAACTTCTCTCACTTAAGGCAGCCTCACCATATGCTTCTACAAGCAATCGATGCGCCTCAGCTGCAGATTTCTTCAAATTGAAGAAGTAAATCAAAAGTTCCCGCAAATGACGCTTATTCGGCTCAAAACTTGACATTTTCGAACACAAAAAAATATGTTATACTGATAAAAATTCACTAATATTTCAAGGTCATGTTGTTGACAGATGTCCAACCTTACGATAATGAGATTTTACATCTGACAATTTTAACCATAACTTACTGGTGGCGCCAACTTTTGTCAAACGGCGGTGACTTATTTGTACACCCAATATAAGAATAACATTAGAACAAATTGTAGCGATATAAATATCATAAAAAATTTAATTATTTAAAGTATTACATTAAATTTAAGAGTTTTTTCCTGAAGGAGTTGAGTGACACATAAAAGCTTCTATACGATGACACACACCCTTAAAAAGTGTGATTGCTCTACCTACTGACATTTCCAAAGGTTGATTGGTTCAACATATAGGTTGATAGTACAATCTAAGGGTGTGTTATGTCATAATTATTCTGAACATATAAACTATGACTATTCAGGGCTGAATGAGTTAACTAGATTTACCCCTAAGCAATGAAAAAAATGAACACTCAATCGTAAAAAGCTTCCACTTTCCAATTATCTATAACTAAGCATCCCCAGTAAGAAGACACTTGGATGAAGCCAAAGATATCTATACTCGTATATAGAGACAACGTAAAAATCTTTTCTGAAGTCTTTTTACTATGAGTGAATGTGTAATCCCAGCTGGCGTCCTTATTCTAAAATAATATTTCAAATGACTTTTGACCAAACATTTATAAGAATAAGGTAAAAAACAAATCACCATTAAAACAACAGTTCAGGATTTGTGTGTAGGAACTTGTCCAGACAGCTTTTAACGTGTTCCTCGCGGGAAGCACAAACACCTGTGATCTGATCTGTAGCATTCCTTTGTGTATTTTACGTAATGTTTAGTTTATCTCCTTTATTTAATGAGTCTCCTTAAGAGTAATGACTATTATTTATTAGAAAATTACTTGAATATCATGTTTACTTGGTGGTGTAATCAAATATCAGTGGTTCTAAACAAAATACACGTTTAAACTTAGAAATTAAAAAACGCCGAAATTGTGCCGCGCACAGGATTCGTGGAATTTGATTTTTAACGCGGTGTACAGGTTAAACTGGTTCAGTGTCACAGCACTCACTATACTATTGAAGAGCTTCTTCCAACATTTCACAACTCGGCAAAACAATGTTTTTTTTGTGGAATTTAATTTTTAAGAGTTTCGACCGAAGCTCTCCTCTCAAATGTGTGTTTTGGTGAGAAAAAAAAATTATTGACATAGTTCTGAGCAATTCTAAATAACTGCTTAAAATCTTAGAATAATTAATCAAATTTCCATAATTTCATTCTCGCTGTAGTGAAGACAATTTCGTAAACTTATAAACTAACAAAACATTTCTAGTGTCATCTGACCGAAAGCTTTAAATTCAATGTAGAGAGGTGTATTTTTTTTCAATTTCAGTAATGTGTTTGATCCATTGCAGGTCTTTAGACATTATAATTCCTAGACCCATATGAGTTGTCAATAGAATTTCGTTAATTGACCTTCGATAAATTCAAGTGCAATAAACATATTTTTTTCTTAACTGCGCAAAAACTCTATGCTTGGACTTATTTCGAAAGCTGAAGATAAAATATTCATAGTCCAATCGGGATAACAAAACTATATCATTGTGGTTATAGTGATGAACGATTATAACAAATTTTGTTTCACAATTACTTGGATCTTATAATAATCAATTTCATTGTATATGATTTTTTTTATGTAATCATAAATTTCCATGTTTGGGGCAAAACTTTTTCATGATAACAAATGAACTATCTCATCTGATTATTCTATTTAAAAATTGCACCTTGTGCCATGTTGGCTTTATTCAGCTCCAATGTAAACAGCTCTTTGGGTCAATGAGGCATCACTGTTTGTAGAATTGCGTTAGATAATGCCACACGGCACTGTGCGGCTCGGCAACAGGTTAACGGAATTTGCAACTGGCTCTTAATAGACTCTTATCTCTGTCCAACTCATTTTTGTTCTCTGATATTGAACTAGATAAAATCCACATACAAAAATAAACAAATGCTATGCGGCAAAAGTGTGATAGAAATTGGGGTTTCATTGAGAAACAATTTTGTTTTATTTCAATAAACAAAATCCAGATATTAAAATAAACAAATGCCATGCATATAGAAGTGTAATAGAAATTGGGATTTTGTTTTATTTCAATAAACAAAATCCAGATATTAAAATAAACAAATGCCATGTGACAAAAGTGTGATAGAAATTGGGGGTTCATTGCGAAACAATTTTGTTTTATTTCAATAAACAAAATCCAGATACAAAATAAACAAATGCCATGCAACAAAAGTGTGATAGAAATTGGGATTTTGTTGTGAAACAATTTTCTTTTCTTTCAATAAACAAAATACAAAAATTAAAAAATGCTAAGCAGCAAAAGTGTGATAGAAATTTGGGCTTTTATTATGTAATTCACAATTAAAATTTATTGTTTTACAATTCATCTAGTTAAACATTCTTTCCTATTTCTCATACTTCTTACCTTATTCCTCGGTCTACTCTTTCATTCTCCATTCATTCCAGACAAAAACTATATTTGTTTCGTAAGTCTTTCGGAACTTATTATGTCAATGTGGCCAAACCATCTCAAGATTCCTTTTTTAATTTTACTTATATCATCAATCTCTAACTTACAGTTATCCTTCATCCGATCATTTCTTACTCTATCAAATATTTTAATATCAGATATTCTAAGCAAGGCTCGCATTTCTAACACATTTATTCTTCTCTTATCACTCGCTTTCAACACTCAGGCCTTGCTTTAATATATGTCTTCATCATCATTATCAGCTTACATTCGTCCACTGCAGGATATAGACCTTTCCAAGTTGTTTCCAAGAAATTTTGTCCTTTACGCATTGCTGCCACGTTATCGATGCTTGCTTACGTATTTCGTCCACTCATCGCGCTTATGATCTTCTTTCATGCCTAGTTCTGCCTATTGAGTACCAACTGGAATATGCCCAACGATGGTCTGTTGTTCAGGTGACGTGCCCAGACCACTTCAGTTTTTTTGGGACCTCTATGACGTCGTTAACTTTTGTTAGGGTGCACATCCAATCATTGCGTTTGCGATCTCTCCTGTTATAACCTAGCATGCACATCTCCATGCTGCGTTGTGTTGTCTGGAGCTTTTTTCTCATTCCTACAGAAAGAGTCCATGTTTCGCATCCATATGTTAGTAGTTAGTATATGTATGATTCCTTAATTAAAAGTGTATGGGTTGAGAAATTGTTTTTCTTTTTAATTTCAATGTCTCTTCATTGCCAATCATAGGAATTCAATTTTCTTTGTCCAAGGTCAAGTTATTAAATATTAGATTGTACAATGCTGTACAGCCTGTTTGAACAGTTGTTGTTCATTTTGCTCACAATTGCTTTGTTCCAGTTCATTAATTAGTAAATAAGTAATGAGATGCAAGAAAATTTCATAGCCAACTTGATAAAAAAGATTTTTTTGTCAGCATACTTGATCCATCATGTTATTGATTTACATTTGAAATTTATCGTTAATATGAAACTATTATCCATTTTCTTTTTGTTATTAATTGATTAAGAACTCTGAGATGGTTTGGGCACATGTAACTAATAAATAAAGATTAACAAGACAAATATCATTGTCATAGCTGGGCCTCGTAGTTGAGGATCCCATCGCCATTCCAATGTCAATTCAGTTGGAAAGCAAGCTGTGCCATGTAGTTTGTTTTTTAAATGAGTGACCGTTGCATACCAGCAAACTCACCAGTTACACCGTTGTACTGCATCCGATGGCACACCTGTAGTGAGAGGATTGGAGTACACCAGCATGTTTTTTGCTCCTTTTTTTGAAAGAATTTACATATAACCGAAGTCATAGGTATCCTTATACCCCTGAATACTAGGTGTAAAAAATGCTTCTGTCATTCGAGGGAGTAGCATAGTACGGTGTTCGAACCGGCAACCTTCCGCGCGTTGCGAAGTCCGGTGCGTTACTGCGTGGTCATGCACCTCTTAAAGATGAGTGTTAGATGTGGTATAAGAAGATCAAGGAAAGTATGGTTGGATCAAGTGTACGATATTTAAAAAGAAGAAAATGTATAAAGTCAGGAATCGTAGGAGCTGTATGAGAAGGTGTATGGATGTAGAAGAGGCGAAAGATGTGTGTCGCGATAGGAAAGTCTGGAGCAAAGATTTTCCACATGTCCTTTAGGGGTGGATAAAGTGGGATAAATGTATCGCCTCGTAATGTCAAAAAATCGTCAAGTATCTCAACTATTAAATTTTTTCCTGATTCAGCCCAAGGGCAGCAGTAAAAGTGTTATTTTTATTTCCAATTTATTTAAAAAAAAATCATATTTAAGTTTCATTTCTTTTTTTCCAGATGCACTTTGAGGTTCCCATCGACTAATATCAGACTGGTATTCCAGTCTTTGATAGATAGTGATGTAGGGGGGGATGCACCAGACCCGCGGGCCTTACCCCCTCTCCGGATAAACATCCCACAGGACGAAGCTGATTCTGCACAGAGTCCATATCCTTCGCCTAATGGTCAGTATTATGCTTTTACTTCCTAGATAAAATTTAATTGTTCGGAAGTTACGACTATATGGTGTACGAGTACATCGATGAGTATAATTTAAAAAATCTTGAATTTTTGCAATATTGCATGCAGGAGTCAGAACTACTCAGTGGTCCCAAACACCTTATGTATGGTTGGAGGCCACAACTTGCTCCTATCTGATATTTTTCTAGGAGTTGTATCCACTTCAGCTGCATACTTTCCCAATAGAGTTCCTCTAGCCCTTTGGTCTTTCATACAGTTTAAATCCAGAATTTGAAAACTTGAACTTTAACGTAGGTCCCAAACACCTTATGTATGGTCAGAGGCCACGACTTGCTCCTATCTGATATTTTTTCTAGGAGTTGTACCCATTTCAGCTGCATACTTTCCCAATAGAGTTCCTCTCTAGCCCTTCAGTTTTTCATGCAGTTTAAATCCAGGATTTGAAAACTTGAACCTTGACATAGGCTCCTCTTTTCGAAATATAATTTAATATTGACTTCTGAATGGCTGGCCGCACAGTTTTTTTTTTCCAGCTGGCTATCATTGTTGTGTCCTGACTAAAGAATATACAATTCATGTGACAATCATATGGAAAAGAAAACGTTTATGTTCTTGTATGACTTTTACCATGTATATAAATCTTATCGGACTTTCTTCCAATATATTATACGTATTTGTGTTGTATTCTAGGTACAATAAGTGCTGCCAACAGTTGTCCTACAAGTCCACGGGGAGGCTCTCATCGGAGAGGGTTGCATCCGGACTTGGGACTGGCAGCCTCATATGCCGCCCTCACTAGAGACAGAGATCTCGCAAGGCCCTCTTCTAATGGATCTTCTGTACGTATATATTTCTTATTTAAAAATAATTTTACTAGAGACTCAAACACAATGTTCATCATGCGACATAGCTTGTGTAACCTTTATTGACACATTCTTGTAGCCATACTAACTATACTGAAAAATTCTCTAAGAGATCTGATGGACGACAAACGAGTTTTGTGCCAAAATCGAACCACTAATGATACTGAACAATAGTAATTGACTTCCGTAAATTCATACATACCAACCATCACATCGTTTTCCTGTCAGGGTAGGCAGAGAGGACTAAGTGCCAGACTTTCTTATATCGACACACCTTTCGCATCCTTATACAGCTCCTACAATTTTTCCTTACTTACATTTCCTTCTTTCAAAATATATTCTTGATTCAACTATACTTTCCTTGATCTTCCTCTACTACGCCTTCCGATATCAAAAATATGCATTTGCACCGAATATTATTTTGATGGCTTTTCCTTATTCATTCCTTCCCATGTGTAAATCTTCTCAGTGTGCTCTTCTTTTTCATCTTACTCAACATTAGCCTTAACCTCTCCGTGCGTACCGCCCCAACCGTGTGGGTGCCATAAAATATTGAGTCAGATAGCGTATGGCCCCGCGGTTGGGGCGCAGTGATTATTTTTCGAATATTCCCAGATTATGTCAGGATTTGGAATACCAATAACATCTATTTATGATACCACACAATTAAATCATTTATCGGCTAGTTACATGTTTTACCAACTGAACTAACGATGTTTTAAAATTTTAAAAATATCTTACTACTCTAGAGGTTAAGTTCACATTCATCTTTTATTGCTTCATTCCGTATTCTGTCATACATTATCACCCCATATATTCTTCTAAGTATAACGTGTTGTGATTTTAGTATATTATGTTCCTTGCTTCTCAGCCATGTTGGAATTTATGAATGTGTCAACATTAGAGGTCAAATTAATGTTTATCTATATAAACAAAATAAATAAAAGACATTCAGATTATGTACACGAAATAACAATAAGTCAATGACAACAGATTGATATTTTCCAATACAATATATTTGCATATGGATAACTAGAATGTTTTAATTATTATTATTTATTATCAACATTCATTTATCATCATTTTCATATAATTTTACACTGATTTATCAGTTTTTTGTCGACTTTTACACTGAATCGAAGTAATCGAATTTTATGTCAAATAATCCACTGAGAATTTCTGAATCTTTTTTATTTAGCTTTTGAATGTAAGGGATCATTCTCATATAATTTTACACTGATTTATTGTCGACTTTTACATTGAATCGAAGTAATCGAATTTTATGCCAAATAATCGACTGAGAATTTCTGAATCTTTTTTATTTAGCTTTTAAATGTAAGGGATGATCATTCTCATATCATTTTACACTGATTTATCCACTTTTTGTTGACTAGACGGAATCGAAGTAATCAAATTTTATGTCAAATAATCCACAGAGAATTTCTGAATCTTTTTTATTTAGCTTTTAAATGTAAGGGATCATCATTCTCATATCATTTTACACTGATTTATCCACTTTTTGTTGACTTTTAGACGGAATCGAAGTAATCGAATTTTACGCCGAATAATCGACCGAAAATTTCTGAATCTTTTGCATTTAACTTTTAAAACCCTTTCTACTCCATTGGCGACAATATGTCGACATAGTAAATTCCTTTGTAACTCCGTTGGCGACTATAGGTCGCCATAATGTACATTTGTATTGTTTACCCTTAAAAAAGTCTAGGTACCTATTAGAGCAGGTATATAAACACTATTTATCAGTTTTGCAAGGTCATTGCTACCATTTGGACGCATTTACTTTGTTCAACCTGTAAAAATATTAAAGTTTTTTTTCATCCTTTAAAATGGAAGAAAATTTCGAAGTAAGTGAGAGTGAAGATGAGTTTATTTTCAGTATGTATGGTGACAAAAAAAATGAAACTATGTTAGAAAGAAGTGATAATCGAAGTTCTAGTGATTAATCAGACTATATAGGGCATAAAAGACGGAAAGTTGGTGTCCTTGAGTCATCGAGTAGTAGTTGGAGTGTTTCAGCTGCTGAAGATCCGCAGGACGATGAATGGGTGGATATTTCCAATGTAGAAGATACTCCAAGCACTATAAACTTCAATATTGGACCACAAGTTTCTTCAACAGTAACATAATCTATCCAATTTCTAAAATTATTTTTCACAGACGAGTTGGTTGGTGAAATAATAAAAGAAATAAACACATACAGTACTGTGCGAATTAATGGAATAAAAGTTATTTTTTTTATTTTTTACGTATACTAACACTTATGTTAATTTTGACAGTTTTTTAGCACCAAAAATTATAAGCTATAGTTCATTGATTCTTTGGGAGCTTATATTGGTGTTTGTTGGTGGATAATTGGAAATTTTTTTTACGTTTTCTCAATGAAGCAATAATTTTTAAGTTGATTGCAAATTAAACAGTATTTTTGAGTTGGTTTACATCATGGATATCATGCCGAGGAAAAGAGAAAAGATTAAAACATTAAGTGAACACACTTGAATGACTCAGAAAGAGATCGCAAATTAATGTTTTATGAGTCAGGGCGCATTCAGCAAGATTATTAAGCAGAAAAGAGGAACAGGGACAGTTGAATCAAGGAGAGTTGGGAAATGTGGGAGAAAACTGAAGACCACTGTCCGAGATGAAGTATCTTTGATCAGAAATAGTAAGCTTAACCCCAGAAAAACAAGTTTCGAACTTCAATGAGACTTGGCTACTACTGGAGTGATGATTCATGACTCAACAGTACGAAGAAGACTTATTGAATCTGGAAGAAGAGCAATTCGACCACAGAATAAGCATCTGGAAGAAGAGCAATTCAACCACCTGATGGCGCGTGGCGACTGCAGAAAACTGGAGGAAGGCGCTGTTTTCAGATGAGACCCACTTTATCGTGCAGGGATATCGCACGAAGTTCGTTACAAAAAGTGGAGATGAAAACCATACTGCGGGTCATATTGACCAAACGGTGAAACATCCTGTGAAGATGTTCTGGGGCTGCTTTTCGTATATGGGGACTGGATCTTTGATACCAATAGAAGGAATGATGAATAGTCTGAAGTATAAAACTCTGTTGGAGCAGCACTTGAGTACAGAACTGAATAAATGTTGTCCAAATGGTGAAGCTGTATTCCAACAGGACGCAGCTCCGTGTCACGTATCGAAGGACATGCTTAATATTTCAATGATAAAAAGATAACTCTTTCAGATTGGGCTGGCAATTCACCTGTCCTTAACCCAATAGAACATTTGTGGGCGATTTGTAAATTTAGGATACGAAAATTGGACTGCACCACCAAGAGAAAGATTATAGAAGCTGTAATTCAGATGTAGTTTCGGGATGACAAAATAAAAGAAAATTGTTGAAATTTAATTGATTCCATGCCCAAACGTGTTCAAGCTGTTATAAAAGCAAAAGGAGAATATATCCTATCAAATCAAATTTATTTTATGATTGTATGTCATCATCTGTGACTCTAAATATTAATATTAAACTTTTTTATGATTTCAATGTATTTTATTCCATTAATTCACACAATGCTGTATGCAAGAACCAAACTTCAGTCAAAGGTATTGTCTAAAAACTATATATGGCGCAGATGGCGTGATGTACAAAAATATGAGTTCTGGGCTTTTATTGGAGTGATTTTGAATATGGGAACAATGCCTCTTGCTAATATGCAAGAGTATTGGTCTACTAAACGCAACTCCAGAGTTCCGTTCTTTTCTGATATTTTCACAAGATCCCGATTTAATAAAATATTTTGGATGTTGCACTTGAAGACTCAGGATCCTGGTCCTAGTAATTTAAAGACATGTATACAAAAAGCTTGTCATTTTTTGGAATACATCAATGAAAAATTTACTCAATATTTTATACCAAACAAGAATATAAGTGTCGATGAATCTGGAGTGAAATTCAAGGGGAAAATATGTTTCATAACGTACAATCCCAACAAACCTACGAAGTGGGGAATACGAATTTGTCCTGCCTGATTCTGAGACATCATATGTGTACAACATTCTTCCCTATTATGGCAGTATTGCTACAGAGAGTCTAATAAGACCAGATTTGCCTGTGAGCACAAAGGATCGAAGAGGGACTGGACTGTGTGGTGTGCTCACAGAGGAACGGCAGGAAGAGCAAAGACACGAAACATATGAGTACTGTGACACTTGTCCTGGAAAACCTAGGATGCATTTGGGAGATTGCTTTTTTCAGATATACTATAAACAATTATAAAATATTTATATAGTGTTGTTATTTTGCCTAAATAAATTAATTTATACATATATCTAATCATTTGAATGTCGATTTGCATGATACCTTTTTTATTTTTTTTTTAAATATTTTTTTTCTAAAATCTATCATTTTTGCTTGAAATGGCAAAAAAATACACTGGAATTACAGGTATGTCGTACAAAAAAAATTTGAAGAGTTGAAAGGGTTAGATGTAAGGGATAGTTGCTGCTGGGATTGGATTTATTTAAAAAGAGAAAAAAGTCAATACCTTTTTTCTGAAATTTTGATGATTTTTTTTGTCATACATTTCTAATAAAATGCTACATTTTTACTGCCTTTAACAATATTCTGGTGCAGAAAATATAAGGTGTCCCAAACGTTTTTTAAAATTCAAACATTAGTTCTTTATGGAAAAAAAATATTAGCTCTTTTCCTCTGTCTACCCCCTACACTCACACCTTGCACTTCTGACTTGTATACTCGCTTAGTCATTCCTTCATCATTCATTCTCTCCACATGTCCCAACTCATTTTAAAGCTCTATTTTTCATCTTAAAACATCTATTTTATTTTATCCATTCATTCATTTCCGATTTAGGGCACATATCTCCACAGCATTAATCTTACTTTTATCCTTTGGCCAAATACAAGTTTCACTTCCATACACCATGATGGGCACCAACACACCATTATGTATTGTTGTTCTTTATTATATTGTATATTACAAGTATAATTATTTATCATATACCCTATCAGTGTCATTAGGCCACCATTTTTTGCTTCCTATACATCCATACACTTTTCTCAATCTTTCCCTTACTCATGTTCACATTGTACATTGGTCGAGTCAATCTTTTTCTTTTCCCATTGCTTTAAAACACCTAAATCATCTCACCTCTTGGTCATTTTTAGGGTCCTCCACTTTTTTTCACAAATATCTTATATCCAATTAAAATAAACGGAAATGGAGTTAGCATTGTCTTTTATGTTAATTTCCAGGCGCCATCTTCTGGGAATGACTCTGGTGTTGGCAGCACCGGAGCGAGGGATGATGCTAAGCCCCCGTACAGCTATGCGCAGCTCATTGTGCAGGCCATTGCCTCCGCATCGGACAAGCAGCTCACCCTGAGCGGTATCTACTCTTACATCACCAAGCACTATCCGTACTACCGGACGGCGGACAAAGGCTGGCAGAACTCCATCAGACATAACCTTAGTCTTAACAGGTAAAAATGATGTTCTTTATGATTTAGTAGTACTACTACGCTTGTCTTTCTTCTGAGAATTACAAGTTTGATCCTGATTGGGATCAAAAATAAAAAATGTCCCAGTCGGGGGTTTTCCCATGCAGGTTTTTCAACTTTATAAGTTTGAAAAGTGTGCCAGATTATCTTATACAATATGCCTATTTCCGATCTATCAAGTTTTATAGATCAACTATCTGTCGAATGATAGTTAAGCACTTTGTGCATCTTTCAACTTAAGTTGATTCAAGTGTGAGCCACTGTTCGAGTCGACACCGGATCATCTTGAATGCGATTATTTAGTTTGTTGTCGTGCGCCGACCATAGTGTACGTATTTTTGATAAGGGATGATTGTAAACTTAAGACTATTGTGTTAAGTAAGATGAATAATTGAGTACGTTGAAAGGATTTGGGCATGTAGAACGAATGAAGGAAGAAAGACTAACAAAACAGATATACAGTGCAGATGTGAGTGGAAGGTGTATGCGTGCACTGAAAGAACTCCTGGGGTGATAATGTATGACAGAATAAGGAATTAAGTGATTAGGGATGAATGTAAATTTAAAGCTGATGTTTTAACTAAGATGAAGAAGTGCATTCTGAAATAATTTGGGCACATAAAATGAATGAATGAATGAGACAACAAATGTACTACAGTGCAAATGACAAACAAATGTACTACAGTGTAAATGAACGTAATACATTGCAAATGACAAACAAATGTACTACAGTGCAAATTAATGTACTACAGTGTAAATTAACGTACTACAGTGCAAATGACAAACAAATGCACTACAGTGCAAATTAAAGTGGAAGGCTTGGTAGAGGAAGACCATGAAAAGTATTTTATTTATTTATTTGTTACACATGACAAGAAATATACATAATTTGTGAAAAAAACAACAGGTAATTTAATTTGAACATACAATTTTAATGGTCTGGGTTTGTTGCCTTTCATTTGTCGTATCCCCAGTAAATAAGGCTTTTGCCTGTATCTCACTGAGGAAAGTATGGTTGGATCAAGTTAATATTTTGAAAGAAGGTAATGTAAAAAGTCGTAGAAAGAGAAATATGTATGGATGTAGAAGGGGCAGAAGAAGTATGGTTGTATATCCTGATAAGAAAGTCTGGCACTCTCTCCTTTCTGCCTACCCCGATAGAGAAACAGCATGATTGTATGTGTTTGTATTGTGAATATATTATATATTTCAATCTCTATATTAATGCTTTCTTTGATAATTTTGATCTCTGCATTTTTCTCCTCTTAGATAAATGAAACACATTGTTTTCAGATATTTCATAAAAATACCTAGAAGCCAAGAAGAGCCTGGTAAGGGAAGCTTCTGGCGCATCGACCCGCAGAGTGAAGCTAAGCTGATAGAACAAGCCTTTAGAAGGAGGCGGCAGCGAGGGGTTGCTTGCTTCAGAGCTCCATTCGGTCTCAGCTCACGGTAAGATCATTTTATTTTCATCATCCCCATAAATTTGTATCCCCACTATCACAGCACACTGAATTACTTTATTCAATGAATGTGCGAAGATTTTTCACAATTAACAAATAATGAATTAACCTTGCTGAAACTCTTTATAGATAGATATACAACTAAGCCGCTTCATGGAAAAGCATGAACTTTTATTTTTATGGTGAACATTATAATAAAAGAAAATAATAAAAAGTCAGTTTATATCAAATATGTTGAAAAGTTTATCAATTATTTGACTTCATCAACTGTTCCTCACGTATCTGAATTGCCCTCCTCTCAAATTCATAATTCAAGCTACAGCTGAATTGATTCCCCTTTTTATAATAAATTAAAAATCATCCCTTGGGATCGATAAAGTTTCATATTTCCACATTCAAAATTTTCAGAAAGTACTAAATATTTTATTGGACATTTACAATAAATTTTATTGAGTCAGATATAATTCCTAATATGTGGAAGATTCAAAATCAAGATTACATCAAGAACATACGGATGCCATAAAACTTCTTCATTCAAGTCGGTCCACAGCCTGGCGCACTTGCATGTTAGAACCGAAACTGTATCTCCATATCGGATGGGCATTAATTTTTTTGAGTCGTTCAATTGTTGACCCAAATTGCAGCAGCATTTTTTTGGTGTCATTTTGAAGATGGAACAAAATATAAAATAAAACACGGTTACTTTGCTTTATTCTTCTTTAAAGTGGAATAAAACAAAGTAACCGTGTTTTAATTTTACATTAATTAAGGAGTTCCACAAAGCGACACCAGAGTTAATTGAAGAACTATCTTGTGCTCGAACATAATAAGTTGTTTTTTCGATGCTCGATGCTTTTTTATTACTGCGAAGAAAAAAATAAAGAAAAGGATAACACAAATAAAGAAAAAGATAGTGGTGATGATGCAGTAAGTGATTGATTGTGTCAAATTAGGTTTGAAAAATTTCATAATGGTGATATCTCATTAGATAATGGTGTCCACTCTGGTAGGCCGATTACCACTGATGACGACTGAATTAAATATTTGATCTAGAATAAATAACATTCTACAACACGAGAGATTGCTGAGATACTAAAAATATTGAAAACCACCATTTACTGGAATTTCGCATTTTAATTTGATCTAAAAATACTTCCGGACATTTCAATTCATATTATATTTATGTAATATGTTATGTATTACAGGAGTGCCCCAGCGTCACCATCGCATGTGGGTATGTCGGGGTTGGTCACCCCCGAGGAGCTGTCCCGAGAGCCCTCTCCGGAGCCATATCCGCCAGACACGGTGGAGAATGACTCCTCGGGAGGCGGGGTGCAGCCTGGCTCAGGGGGTGGTCACGCCAGACACAACCCACATCCGCAAAGCGCACCTGGATCACCAGGTATGTTAGCTATTTTTTTTTCCTAGACTTCACACAAAGATTGAATGCCATAAACTGAGTGGGCTTACGTCCTTGATTGGGCTTACAGCACATGCTTTTGACTTGCATATGACGATTGTATGTCATAAATTGAATGAACTTGTCCTTGATTGGACATGCTTTTAGACTTACACGTGAAGGTTGAATGTCATAAATTGAGCGGGTTTGTGTCCTTGATTGGGCTTACAGGACTTGTTTTTAGACTTACACATGAAGGTTGAATGTCATAAATTGAGTAGGTTTATGTCATTAAGAGCACATCAACTATTTTTTATAGAATAAGAAATATTTTTAAGGGTGAATATGACCTATAAAATCAAATGTGTTTGGTAGAGTGAAACAGAACACATTTAATACATCGATCAACAATTCCCTGGACTAATTACTAAAACAACATTTGTTTGCCAAAATTCTTCTTTATTCTTCTTCAAGAGCGATACATTCATTCCGACGCTTTCCTAACTTTTCTATGCCAGCCGTGTAGAACGATTTATCTTTGGTTTCAAAATAGGCGTTAGTTTCGGCAATCACTTCTTCATTGTAGCCAAATCTCTTTCCCTGGAGCATCTTTTTGAGGTCTGCGAACAGCTAATAGTCGCTGGGGGCCAAATCTGGAGAATACGGTGGGTGCGGAAGCAATTCGAAGTTCAACTCATACAATTTGGCCATCGTTACCATCGACTTGTGACACGGTGCATTGTCCTGATGAAAGAGAACTTTTTTCTTCTTCATATGGGGCCGTTTTTTTGCAATTTCTGCCTTCAAACGGTTTTTCCCTTTTCAAGGTGATCGATGAATATTATATCATGCGACGCAAAAACTCCTGTTTATTTCGCGTAAACATTGCCAAACAGCGCTCTGAATCATCAATGCGTTGTTTTTTCTGTTCCATTGTGGGGAAACGTGGCACCCATTTCGAAAAAAGCTTTTTCATGACCAAATGTTCATGCAAAATAGTGTATACACTACCAAATAATATCTTCAGGATGTCAGTTATCTCACGCAACTTTACTTTGCGATTTTCCATCATGATTTTGAGGGGTTTTTTTATGTTTTCTGGTGTAACATCCTCATTTGGATGACCAGAGCGTTCTGCATCATTTGTGTCTGTACGACCGCGTTTGGAATCAGCATACCACCGACAAATGGTTGTTTTCGAGGGAGCAGTGCCTGGATAACACTTTTCAAGTCATTGCTGAGTTTGAACGGTATTTTTTCCCATTAAAAAGCAATGTTTTTATCAACACACGAAATGCGTTTTTTTCCATTGTTTTGAAAATAGCAAAAGTAACATCACTAAAACCACTGTAACTCAATGACACAATGTCGGAATGTCATGAAAGTTTGACGCATAACTTCTAAAGGTTGGTACTTACTGAGAATGGTATGGATTTGTTATTAGAGGCGCCATCTGTTGGTTAGTCCCGGGACTTATTGATCGATTGTTAGGTGGTTTGGACATTTGACTGAATGGCTGACTAAACAAATTTATAATGCATGCATAAGTGATAGTCATTGTAGAGGATGATTGAGAAAAGTATGGTTGGACTGAGTGAATGAAATTTTGAAAGACAAAAAGGATTAAAAGAAACAGAATGAGTTGTATTAAAAAATATGTGGATGTGGTGGAGGTGAAGGAAGTGTCTTAATCGGAAAGTTTGAGGCTCTATCCTCTGCTTATTCCAACATGGAAATAGTGTGATGGTGTGTACATAATACTGTTGTCCTAACTCAGTTTTGGTATATTGAAATATATTGCCTAGTAAAATAATGACTTCTGTGACATTGCAATAATTTAAAAATCGCTAACTTGAGTACCGCCATTTCTTTTTTAAGACATGGCACTTAACCTTTTCAGTGTGTTTCTCACATAAACATGTGTTCCAATGCCATGACCATGGTGGTACCTAATTGGGTTGATTTTAAAAGGTTGCCAAAAAGTGCAATTTAATTGCAATAAAAAATGCTTTTTTCAAAAATAACCGAACCGAACCTTTATTTATTTATTTAACACTTTTATTGCAAATACAATCTGGCGAGCTTATTGCCAGGCAGCAATCTCTTCCAACCAATCAGACAAAAGTAATTGAAGTAAGTTACGCGGTCGCATAAATCATTCAAATGACTATCCATCCCCATGAAATCCACATACGTGAGCAAATGCCCACGAACCCCACAAAGACGGACAATCACCCGAACATTCTTTTTCTTATAAAATGAGATATCATAAATCAAAAGGAAAGGAAGGGATGGTGGAGAGGAAAGGAAAAGAAAAATCAGGAATAAAACACGTTATTTTACTGATTTTTTTTATATGCTATGTAAATATTTTCTATAGGAAGATGCTTTAAAATAATGCATTAATTAATTAACCCTTTAAGTGCTGTAAGGTATTATTAGTATGGCACAAATAGACAAAAGAGAAGACAGTAAATAGTTTGAATTTTGAACCCAGATGCACTACTGGCCCATGAGTACTACAGAAGGTACAACAAGTTTGGGAAGATCTAGAAAAACGTAGCTTGACTAAATATGAATCAAATTCTGAAAGAGTGAAAAGTCTCATAGGCAAGTATGTATTATAAGCTGTATGGACATGCCAGAAGTTGTCCGAGTAAAATTAAGTGGAGATCTGTATTCTCTGCTTATCTCAATATATGGATACCACATTTTATGATGATGATGTATACCACATTTTATGATATGATGTATACCACATTTTATGATGATGATGTATACCACATTTTATGATATGATTGATGTACGAGGCGTATCCAGAAAGTAAGTGTACTGAGGCTCTCACGACCGGATGGATTTTATTTTCGACATGTTGGCTACACTTCCGTGTAGCCTGACCCTTCCCCTCCGCAACGAGACTGGTTTGAGGTCAGTACGTTGAGAAGTGTCGACGCGACAACACGTTTCGTGAAAAATGTCAACCCCATCTCCCGCCAAGTTGAATCGAGTGGAGGCCGGGCAAGAGTTTTTGAGGCGCTGCAAACTCCATGGAGATGAATTTATTTGCTCCATCGTTACTGGAGATGAAACTTGGGTTTCACACTACACGCCTGAAACCAAAAGGCAGTCTCAACAGTGGCGTCACACCTCTTCACCCTCCGCCAAAAAGTTCAAATCCACAATTTCAGCCAAGAAAATCATGGCATCCGTGTTTTGGGACTGTCAAGGCATAATTTTAATTGAATATATGCCTCAAGGGGAGACCATCAACTCTGCAAGATACTGTGAGACCCTAAAAAAATTTCGGAGGGCGATTCAGAACAAGAGGAGAGGCATGCTGACAAAGGGAGTCTGCCTGTTGCACGACAATGCCAGACTGAACTGCTCGCTTAGTTTAAATGGGATGTCCTGAACCATCCCGCGCATTCCCCTGACCTAGCACCTTCAGATTACTATCTCTTTACCTCCCTGAAGCTGCACATGGGTGGAAAAAGGTTTTCAACCGACGAGGAGGTAAAGGAAGAGGTGGAGAAGTGGACGGAGGGGTTGGCGGGAAACTACTTCGAGGAAGGCATCAAAAAGTTGATACCCCGCTTCACCAACTGCATTGAGAGGAATGGCGACTATGTCGAAAAATAGCTTACATATGTACTACGGTAACCACGTAATTTTTTTGTTTAAATAAAAAAAATTGTAACCTACAAAAATTCAGTACACTTACTTTCTGGATATGCCTCGTATACCACATTTTATGATGATGATGTATATCACATTATATGATATGATGTATACCACATTTTATGATGATGATGTGTATCACATTTTATGATATGATGTATACCACATTTTATGATATGATGTATACCACATTTTATGATATGATGTATACCACATTTTATGATGATGATGTATACCACATTTTTTTACATATCTTTAGCATAAAATATAAAAATCATGTGATATTTGAGGAAAGTTTTATTCTTATATTTTATATTTCTGGCAATCTTACAAGCAAGGAAGGAGTAATCTATGAAAAAAGATAACTAAAACTGAATTTTATACTCCCTCAGTTGACCCGTAACCCATTAAATGCTACCCTCAATAATCAAAAGCTGTCTATTTTTCTTACTTAAGTCATACTTTTCTATTGTGATGTGTGTGATAATATGGATTGTGTTCCAGGTCATGGAGGTTTGTCATACTTGAGCTCTAGTGGACTTATGGGTCAGCAGCAGACTTTGGTGGATGGACAGCGTCATCTTATGTTGCCGGGACAGCACATCACTGTGGTTACCAATGGGGCTGGTGGTGAAAGAGAAGGTAATGTACCCCTCGCTTAGTAACAAACTAACAGAGAAAAGACCAAAGCCACTGACATTGTTCAATCTATAGTCAAGCTGAAGTGGCAGTAGACAGGCAAAGAGATAAACGTTAGAGCTTCATTATACCAATATGGATACTGGACATGATTATAAGATTATATGGGCATTTGAAGAGTTCCTATAGTGGAGGTCTATGTTAACATAGTGCCAAGGGGAATAATACTGTCGTAAAAAAATATGGAGAAAATCAAATTCTCAAATCATGATAAATCTTATCTTGAGTTGTAAATTTCCTTGTTGCCTCTGTGATTGATTTACAAAATACGGCCAACAGCGTATGAAAGAACTCGCTCTGTTTTCACCTGCATATAAATGCTGCAAATATGAAGCTGATATGTAGTAACTCATGACCTGATAAGGATGTCTCCCTGTGTAAAAATAGCATTCCTGGCAATAGAGTTGATAAATTGAAGTATTTGAGTGCTATGTTTACTGGGAATGATGGTCTCAAGAAAGAGCTGCGTGTTAGAATAGGTATTCATAGTGATATCTTTTAACAAGGCATGAAGGTAATATGGGGGGACTCCTTAGTTTAGTCTGAAGATAAAATTTCGCCTGTTTGGTTCCTGCCTGGTCCTTTTTTTCTATACAACTCAAAATTTTGGTATGTTACCAAGGCCCAAGAGAGAAGACTTTTCAGTTTTGAGAACAGATGCCTTAGTCAAATGTTGAATTTCAGGCGGTATGATGACGAATGGGATAGTTCGTCTTTAGACGCAACAGCAGCGTATATTTACCACAATATGGATGAGGTGCTGGAGGTGGTTAGGTCACATTGAGGATGCTTTCTGGTAGCTGGTCAAAAGCTGTACTGTTTTATCGCTCCCATAGGCTTTGAACAATTTGATGTCCATCCTATACTACTGTGTCCCAAAAATATTTATACACACTTGGAATGATTATAAATTCAGTATTTATGAAGGTATATCTAAGATTAAAACTTAAAATTAACTTGAACAAATCTAGATTTTTTTTTAGTTATTGCAAGGGCTAAAATTGATGGCCATTCTGGTCCATGTACTACTGATAATATGGAATCGCAAACATCATGAATCATTTGTTTGATATATTTTAACATGTCAATTTTATTTTTCAGAAAAATATGTGTTAGGTTCAGGCGGCAGTAGTCTGGTCTCAATCAAAGAGGAACGTTCCATGTCACCTCCCACCAATGTTATAATACAGGCTCCACATTCGCCATACTATGGGTTAGTATTTACAATATTACAGTAAAAGTCTGTTTATTTGAAATTCAAAGGACCAAATTACACAAAAAAAAAAAATCGAATTACACAAACACTAAAAAAAAAATTTTAGGAGCTTTGAGATGTTATGGACATGTGGAGAGAATGAATGATGAAAGAATGAGTAAGCGATTATACAAGTCAGAAGTGCAAATAGACTGAAGAAAACATAACTGAATCAAGTGGACTGGATTTTGAAAGAAGGTCTAGTGAATAATAGAAGATTGTGCATGAATGTGGAGAAGAAAAAGTTGTGTGCTTGGATTATTGATGTATCCGGAATACCCGGCAATATTTTCAGTATCCGTAAATTACCAGGATCCTGCAAATATTGCTGGGATCTGGTGCCGGGCATTGGGTCCTGTGAAAACTAAAAAGAAGATATGTGAATGAAAATAAATTACACAAAATTTATATTACGAGGCATATCCAGAAAGAAAGTGTACTGAATTTTTGTAGGTTACAATTTTTTTTATTTAAACAAAAAAATTACGTGGTTACCGTAGTACATATGTAAGCTATTTTTCGACATAGTCGCCATTCCTCTCAATGCAGGTGGTGAAGCGGGGTATCAACTTTTTGATGCCTTCCTCGAAGTAGTTTCCCGCCAACCCCTCCGTCCACTTCTCCACCTCCTCCTTTACCTCCTCGTCGGTTGAAAACCTTTTTCCACCCATGTGCAGCTTCAGGGAGGTAAAGAGATAGTAATCTGAAGGTGCTAGGTCAGGGTAATGCGCGGGATGGTTCAGGACATCCCATTTAAACGAGGCGAGCAGTTCCGTCTGGCATTTTCGTGCAACAGGCAGACTCCCTTTGTCAGCATACCTCTCCTCTTGTTCTGAATCGCCCTCCGCAATTTTTTTAGGGTCTCACAGTATCTTGCAGAGTTGATGGTCTCCCCTTGAGGCATATATTCAATTAAAATTATGCCTTGACAGTCCCAAAACACGGATGCCATGATTTTCTTGGCTGAAATTGTGGTTTTGAACTTTTTGGCGGAGGGTGAAGAGGTGTGACGCCACTGTTGAGACTGCCTTTTGGTTTCAGGCGTGTAGTGTGCAACCCAAGTTTCATCTCCAGTAACGATGGAGTGGAGAAATTCATCTCCATGGAGTTTGTAGCGCCTCAAAAACTCTTGCCCGGCCTCCACTCGATTCAACTTGTGTTGGTCTGTCAGCTGTTTTGGGACCCACCTCGCGGACAGTTTCCGATATCCGAGGTTTTCTGTGATGGTTTCGTGTAGTAGAGATCTGGAGATTTGCGGAAACATTGCAGAAAGTTCATCCACAGTCAATCTGCGAGCGTCACGGAGCGCATTTTCGATTTTTTCCACAATTTCGTCAGTCACAATTGAAGGTCTTCCGCTCCTCTGATCATCATGCACAGACGTACGACCGTTTTTAAACTCGCGACACCACTTGTACACACTCGTACGATTCATAGCTTTATCACCATATGCAGTTTTCACCTCATTATAAACCTCAACCGGAGGTTTTCCCTTCCAAACGAGATAACGAATGACGCTGCGTATTTCGCACTTGGCGGGAGATTGGATTGACATTTTTCACGAAACGTGTTGTCGCGTCAACACTTCTCAACGTACTGACCTCGAACCGGTCTCGTTGCGGAGGGGAAGGGTCAGACTACACGGAAGTGTAGCCAACATGTCGAAAATAAAATCCATCCGGTCGTGAGAGCCTCAGTACACTTACTTTCTGGATACGTCTCGTACATAATTTTTTATTATTGAGAAAAAAATGCAATACAAAAAATTAAATCTCAATAATGATAGATTATAATGCTGAGATAATAATTTGTTTGCATTTCGTGTAAGTAGTTTATTCCTTCTGTCTTCGTAGATAATACCCGCCTCGCTGTACATTCGTTCGCTGGGTATGCTGCTAGGAGGTGGGGATAGGTATTGTCTAGCCCAGCGGTCGACAACCTATATGCATTGAAGTGCCACTTTTTATTTTTTTTTAGTATTGGGCATTGATGGGGGAATTTTTCATGGGGGGGGTCTATCTTTAAAAAATTTAATATTTATTTAATTACTATTATATTACTTCATTATAATTCAAGTTACTTACATGGCCCCATACGCAATATAAATTGGAGGCCCCTTTCAAAATTAAAATGAAATTTTTGGAGGTTTCCCCAAAAACGAATAATTTCATGTAAGAAAACAAGTCGTTTAATGTACAGAAGAATTTCATTATTTGTCATTCTTTTTGCCATGCCACCAAAAAACCTTCTGCTTGCCACCTAGTGCCACGTGTGCCATAGGTTGCCAACAGCTGGTCTGACCAATTTCGATAGTTTTGGATTAATATCTGTATTTTTTGACCAACCTCCGAGGTAAGTGGGTTAATTTTTTTTTCCTGATATACCCGGTACCTGACATTTTTTAATACCTGGTACATCACTAGCTTCAATAGAAAAGTTTGGAGATCTGTTCACTCTGCCATACATATGATGCCATGTTACAGGACGAATGTTACAGGGCGTGATATGTATGTAAAATGCATTTTTAAGTTTAGTGTTATCAGGAAAAATATATTTGTTAAAGAAATCAGTCAGTTAAGTGTATAATTATTAAAGAAATGAGCCATATTCACATAAAATTGATTTTAATATGAATAATTAAATATTGCAGAGGCACGTACGTGACAACCGAAGGTGGCGTAATGAAGCGCACATATTCTGGAGAGGACAGTTGTATGGATGGAGATGGAGAAGATGGTGGAGGCGACGGTGGGTCTGGTGAGCTCATCATAGAGGTGCCTCCTATGCCCAACAAGCGTATGAGGTACCGTCACGATGACTACTGAGTGCCATCGTATACCGTCATGACGTATTCGATGCCATGAGATACTGTCACGACGACTATCGATGGCCACGAGATACTGTCGCGACAATCAGTGAATGCCATGATACACCATCACGACTGCTATCGAGTGTCATAAGATGTGCTCAAGACGCTTATCGAGTGTGTGCTCACACAGCACCGTTGAAGAATTTCCCATCTGAAAAATTTACACTTTTTTTTTTAATTTTTATTTTATCAAAATGTAATTTTAAGAGACATGTCACATTGACTCAGAATTTAAACATATTCCAAGTTTTTGCCTCGATTGACTGCTATACAATTATCGTTAACACAAGTTAGGAAAAGTGTTTACATTTTTCTTATAATATTCAAGTTTATAATTTTTTTCTGTGTAAACTTAACTATAAATTAGTGTGCTACTTTTTTGAAAATTCACACGAGACTTGTGGAAATTCCACACTCAACTCTCCGCTAACCGCCTGCATCTTGTGATATGTGAAAAGTGATTGTGAAACAATTTAATTTGGACAGTAGGAATATTTTAGTGGTGACTACATTCTAAGAATGTTTTCGTTCACAATAACAGAAAGGCAATTCTCAATTTAATGTAATAGGTTTACTTATGTAAATGTATTTTAAGTATTTTTAAATAGAGAAATCTTGATTTTTGTTAGAGTACTACTAAAATTCACATAGAAGTATTTGAATATATCGTGTATAATACTAAAACTGACTTACATAATACTACACTATTTATCTCATTTTTTTTTCTTTTTTTAATATCATTTTGCTTCCAAGTGCTTTTGACATTTAATCGCAGAATTCAACTATTGAATTGTGAAACAAATGTTTGAATAATTTGCATGCATTTTATTTGGGTTAGGGTACACTTATGATACATACGTAGAAATGATACTTCAAAGCAAATTTTCCAAATATTCATTTAAAACATTTTTTATCTGGAAATTTTAAGAATATTATTTTTAGATTGTGATCAAATTGATTTAACAACGGACATTGTCTGGGTTTTCCTGTTACCTGATTTCTATGAAATTAAACAACTTTTTGAAAACATATTTAACACATTGACATACAATATTTATGAATTTTGTATTTTATTTTAGATGTTTTGTGACAAAATGACTATGTGCCTATATTTGAAGCCCAGTTTTGTTAAATATTTCATACCATACACAAAACATACTCGTTTGACTAAAGCAAACACACATGTTTTGATTAGCTGATTTCAAACTTAAAGAAAGTCTCAAAATAACTCTTGATTTTCTTTCTTCATTGCTCAATGTGATGGTAATACAATTTAAAGCGCGTTTAGTTTTCATTGGATCAATTGTATAGTAAAAAACAAACAGCCTTTTTTTTATTTCAAATATGTGTCATTATGTTTCATTTACATTTTGTTTTAGTTAAACTAGAATATATTTTAGAAATTCCAAAAATAAAATAATCTTTGATAGAAAAAACAATCTAGAAATCAATTTTAGAAAAATATTATAATAGTTTTTTTAACGTTCAAAAATCTATGTTTTGAGTGTGACACTGATGACAGCCAATATAAGATGGGGCAATAGTATAAATCTGTTTTTATTGTGTACATTAAAACGTTAAACTTATTTCCAACATCAATACATGGTGATAGGATTTGCTTGAAAATATATGAATTAGCATTGCAAATAATTGTTCAGATACTTAGTGAGATAAGCGAACAAAATACACATTTTTTTGGAATTATACCTGTGTAAAAATATAATATTGGAAAAATAAAGTGTTCACAAATAACAACTGTATATATATACAATTTATCAATGAAGATGGTTATTTTTTTGTGCAATAAAATAAAATGTGAAGGTTGTAACATGTGTTTGTTTCCATATAATTAATTCAGCTTTATTTGATCAAGTCCAAAGGGTGTTTCTCTTTTTGTGGTTGTGGTGGGGTTTTAGTTAGTTTCTAGCAATCTCCTTTCACATTGCTTGGTCTCTATTGTCTGTATATACATTTGAGATGTTTTAAAAACTGCACTTTATGACAGGGTTGTCAGATTTTGTAAATTGGTGTGAAAGGTTGTGATCTGTCACTAAACAATGTGTCATAGGACCGATGATTTACAAAGTGAACCCAGGATAAAATGAACACTGAAAAGCAATCTGCAAAATAATATCCTGCTTTCTAATTTTAGAAATAGTTCTGATTCAATAAAACCCAATATAATAAGTAAATAAAATTATGAACCAAATACTTTTTTGTTTATCAATAAAATAAGTTATATCTCCAAATATATTGTCAACATATAGTAAATTAGAATTTATGAAATATGACTACTTAAAGATGCACAGATATTTTTTATTCAGCTTATTTGAATTTTTTGGATGTTGTACTTTTTAAATAAAAAAAATGCTTCATTGAAAGTTGAATATATATTTTGGCATAGCTGACAATGTCTACACAATTGCAAGATAAATTAATTTACCTCTGTAAACCTGTTACAGGAACAAAAAAGCAAAGTATTTCTTTACCGATAAAGTTTTATTCTCGAGTTAAAACATTTAGGAAATATCCAGTTCAATCCTTCTTAACTGTTCGAGAATTTTAATCAATATTAAGTTGTTTATATGTTATTGAGGTACAAGAAATAAATATTAAAATACATGACTTAAATAAATTTAATAAATGCAATAAATGAACGAAGAATGGTCATACGTTTTGAATATGAGTAATTTTAATCATTAGAGTTTTTAAGTTTTTGATGATACTTGCAAGAGGACAAAAGTTTATATCTTATTGACAAATTTGAATTGTTGACATTACTTTTTAAGTGTCATTTGAGTTATGATCAACATGATAAATGCAGGATATATTATTGAAACGTAACGATTTGCGTGTTTCATAAAAGTATCTGATTTTTCTTAGCGACATTAACTTCTGTAATATGTTTTCCTCCTTTATGATGTGAAAGGATCAGTTGATTTATAACATTCTAAAGTTTTTATTCTTATTTCTATATTGAGAGATAAACTTAATGTTTATAATAATATGCGAGTGTAATTTTGAAATTAATGAAAAACACAAAAAGAAAATGAATTATTTCCATGATTTTACAACTTTATTAAGGCTAATCACAAATTATACATTTTTTTATAACTTATGTTTGAATCTACGATGACAATGATCAGAACAAATTTCAGAAAATTTAGCACATCAAATATTCAGTTAGAAGATTGGTTTCTTATTCATTATTTAATTATAGTCAAAATGATGAAATCCATTTATTTACACATCTCGAAGCTAGGTTTATTTTAAGTTAAGAGGTCAAATAGTTACTTGATTTGGGTAATGAATTCAAGTCGACCATTCAATTAGAAAATTTTAGTCTTTCATAATTCACAGCCTAGAATTTCGAGACCAAGATATTGTAAGAAAAAGAAACGAACCCGAGGGCTTTAATTATTTTTTCTCATGCAGTTAATGTGGATATTCCACATTCGTGAATTAGTCTTTCATAATTCACAGCCTAGAATTTCGAGACCAAGATATTGTAAGAAAAAGAAACAAACCCGAGGGCTTTAATTATTTTTTCTCATGCAGTTAATGTGGATATTCCACATTCGTGAATTAGTCATTCATAATTCACAGCTTAGAATTTCGAGACCAAGATATTGTAAGAAAAAGAAACAAACCCGAGGGCTTTAATTAATTTTTCTCATGCAGTTAATGTGGATATTCCACATTCGTGAATTAGTCTTTCATAATTCACAGCCTAGAATTTCGAGACCACGATATTGTAAGAAAAAGAAACAAACTCGAGGGCTTTAATTATTTTTTCTCATGTAGTAAATGTGGATATTCCACATTCGTGAATGAATCGCTTTTTAAAAAAAGAAATTTAAGTTTCTTATTAAATTTTAATAAAGATTTAATTTTAATGTAAAAATATATAAGATAATGACGTGTAAAGTTTTATTGTTTGGGTTCTTTTGAGTCTATTAATATATATGTTTATATATTGATGATAATTAGAAAAGTAAGCGTAAGTTATTAGATATTATGATCTTGTTACATGTAAAGATTAATAAAACAAACATCACTATTTTGAATTTTGACTTTGTAGTGTATGAAAAAAATTAATATATCTTTTGGTTCATTAAGGCATTTTATGATTTATCATTTACACGTTTCTACAGAGCAATTTTTGTATATCCGCATTTATTAATTAAGTAAATCAGATTTTTTATAAATCTGTCCTCCTTAATCATCTACTTTAATGTCCTTTTGAAATGTGTATTGTTATGTTGTAATTAAGTACAATAATATTAATGGGTAATGAAAATATTATTGAACAAATAAAATATGTACATCTCTGTATATTTTATTGTGAAATTAGAGTGTTGAACACATAATAGTGATCTTTGAATGTTGTTGATTTTTTATTACAGTATATTTTCTAAATATTTTTTTTTTTTTTTTTTTTTTTTTTTTTTTTTTTTTTATCCACTTTGCACGGATTTCTCCTGTTACACAAAGAGGGTTTGCTTCTAGCGTTAGCTTATTCGTTAGGAATAATATCAGCCAGGATTCTTCTCATACTGCTAGACGGTACCGAGAATATATCAACCGTGTCATTCAGTTGGTTCAATATCTCTATACCACGCGTGACTGAGTGTTTAGCCATGATATTCGTCCTGTAAGTTGGTATGTAGAACAGAGGGTGATTCCTTGCACGGATATATTTATTGGGTACATATAAGCTTAGTGCTTCTAGAATCGCGGGACAGTTAAAGGAACCTTGGAAAACCTTTATTAGGAATATCGCAATGGATTCTTGCCTTCTTGTTTCAAGGCTTCTATAGTTACACACCGTGAGAAGTTCGGCATGGTGAGCATATTTTGGGTAATCGCCCTTTGTTCTGTACCATAGATATCTGAGGAATTTTTTTTGTATTTGTTCTATATTGTTTTTGTATTTGAGCTGGTGAGGAGCCCAAACCGTAGATGCATATTCTAATTTGGTTCTAATTAGATAATTATATAAATTTCGGAGGATATCGGTGCTGTTAAATTCTCTTGATATTCTCATTACAAAACCGAGTAGTTTGTAACAGTCCGATATCAAACGTGAGACATGGTTAACGAACGTGAGTCCGACATCGAAGGTTACGCCCAAATCCTTGAATTCAGAAACTCTGTTTAGTGCCACTCCCTGTATAGTATACTGATGGTGGATTGGTGAAAACGATCGACTATAAGATACACAGACACATTTATTAATGTTGAACAGAAGATGATTTTGCTCACTCCAGGAGACTAGGGAGTCTAGGTCCTTTTGTAACTGTGCACAGTCCTGAGGTGAATTGATCTTTTTGAATATTTTCAAGTCGTCAGCGAACAATAAACATGTCGAGTGACTTATGGAATTTTGAATGTCGTCTATTAATATGAGGAATAGTAGGGGACCTAAATTGGATCCTTGTGGTATACCAGATCTTGCGATAAATTCCACAGAAGACTTGTTACGGATTGTTACGTATTGAGATCTTTCTTTTAGGTAAGATGCAAATAATCCAATTAGATTATCGCTGAAGCCAAGTTTGTGCATTTTCTTAAGTAATATATCGTGATCAACTTTGTCGAAAGCTTTCTGAAAGTCTGTATATATTACGTCCGTTTGTGAAAGTTCATCTAAGTTTGACGCAATCTGTTGTGTGAGAGAGAGAAGATTAGTAACAGTCGATCGTTTTGGCAAAAAGCCATGCTGGTTTCCAATAAGTCTTGTTGATACTTGGTGGGTCAATTGGTTGCACAGTACAGTTTCGAAAATTTTTGGAAGCAAAGAGAGAACAGCTACAGGTCTGTAATTATGAGAGTCTAACGGGTCTCCCGATTTGAAGATAGGGCAGACCCTGGTTGTCTTCCAGCTTACGGGAAATGTATTGGTATTTATGCTCAAGTTAAATATGTAGCAGATGGGATCACACACGTATTTCGCACAGACTTTGAAAATGTCGGCTGATAACCCATCTGGTCCGATTGCTTTGTCGGTTTGCAAGGAGTTTATGCTTTTCAGCACGTCTTCCTTAGAAATGGAATGGAGCGATATGCTTCTGCTGTCTGACGAACTGTTTAAAATATTTTTTGTGTCATATTTGGCCGCTGAATCTACGTAAACTGATTGAAAATATTGTGCAAAGTTTTCTGCAATCTTTTGGGAGTCTTCGGTTATACTGTCTCCCAGTTTCATAGACTTGAAGCTAGTTTTATTCGTTTTTCTATTTTTTACATGATTCCAAAGATTCGAAGGGTTTCCTCGGATGTCGGTCTCTATCTTGGCTAAATACTCATGGCGCGATTGTTTTATTTGAGTTTTTAATTTGGCTCTCAGCCTCGAGTATTCTAAGTAATCAGCCTGGTTTCTGCTTTGAAGATAATTGTTGTGAAGTTTGTTTTTATTTTTGAGATCTCGGATTATATCGACATTGAACCAAACTGGATAGTTGGGCAAATTTGGTAGATTATGTTTCTGTGGGACGCAGATATCTAGCGTTCCGTAAATGACACTATGGAAGTACTCTACGGCTTCGTCAATATTATCTATGCTATACAGGGTGTTCCAGTCGAAGTGTAGTAAAATATTCTTTAAGAGTAAAAAATTTGCCTTTTGGTAGTTATATGTAGGGCGGGAGTTGCGTGGGGAGGGGGGAGGAGCCCTGGGTGGCGAAGGGCGATACTTGCGACCCCTCCCACGGCCCACGCATCTCACCTGGATCTCCACGGAGAGTGTCGGATGATGTCTATCTTCCTTTACAAAGCATTCCAACGATCTGTCCACCTTGCAGTTGGTATTGCTTAAGACTAGGTCCAGCATATTGCCGTATTCGTTATTTATGTGATTGTATTGGACAAGATCGTTGGACTGAAGAAAACAGTCATAATCCAACAATACTTCCGTGGATTCATTATTCAAATTAAAATCTCCTATAATTAAAACATTTTTGCTGTGTAACTTAAGATTGTCCGAATTCAGAGAGTCATAAAATTTCTGTCGGGTTTCGTCGGCACCCGTGCACTCGAAGTAAACTACACAAATATATATTGTTGAATTGTTTATCCTGCACCTCAACCAGATGTCTTGGTCCTTTGAAATTTCTAGCTCATTTGAATCCATTTATCCACGATGCAATTTATAGATTGTTCAGCAATTGCCACGAGCAACTTGTAGGGATAGTGCTAGAATGGATGACCTACAGTGTTCATAAATGGATTCAATCATTTAATTTATTTATTTCAAGTATATATTAGTACAAAGATTGATCCGATCATCAAATTTATAATTAAAATTTTTGTTCTGTATCTATCAATGTACGAAGGTCTGATCATAAATATCCGACCTTTGGCTGAAAAAAGCGATACCAGCTCCAGTTATTTCTAACTTTACTCTCCCTCAATTTAGGCCCTTTGGAATTTATAACACTGCAATGTTAGCTCTGCAATCCTTCCATTGCTGAAAACACTATCTAAAGGGGTTTTCTAGAATACAAAACAAGGCCTGCATTATATATTTTTTTGAATTGTTTTGTCTTCAAATTGCGAATCCTTCATGGGCACCTTCAGTTTCAGGAACAGCCAGAAGTGACAGGAGGTCATGTCAGACTAATACGGAGTCTGTTAGATATGATTTGTGATACTGTATTTTAACAACATTTTTGAATGAGGTGCAATGAGTATTGTGGTTAATTTTCCAATCCTTGGCAACAAAGCTATAAAATCAAAGTTTATTTTTAATATCTCTTGGTTATTTAGCACCTTTTCATTATCACCTCGTTTTTAAACTGACCGTACAATTCCTTTATTTGTGTAACATCCATAGGTTTGTCACCAAATGCTGCTGATCCTTGTACATTTCTGCTCGAGAGACTAAATGTTGAACAGAACTTAATGTCATAATTTTCATTTAAAATTGATCTGAACAAGGGACACGTGACATACTCTGTATGCTGCTTGCCTATAACTGTATGGAGCTGTATATTTGTAAAAAATATGCGTGCGTAATAAATAGGGTTCGATGTTTTTTCCTACTGAATTACTCTTCCAAATTGACTTTGGTTCACGAGGAAAAAAAATTGGTTGGATACTTGATCGTATTTTTGCATTTTCCTTTTTTTTATTGCGTGATAGTTTCTTTTAAGGAGGGTAGTAAATAAATAAAACAAACTTATTCGAATAATAGTCATAAATATATAATGTCATTCTTAAAACATTTTTATAATCTGTATAACAAAAGTAGCACATGTGTTAAATAAATTTTTTTAAACATTTAGGAAATGTTTTTCTTTTTAGATAGCAATAAATTTTCCTGCCACACCGTCGTTGAACAAAAACATAATTTTACAAACAATATATAGACTAAATATTATATTCAAACGAGGTTTCAAAAATAATTTTTATATTTTTGCTTTGCTTATACTCATACACGTTAGAATAATTTTTTTTTTTCTTTACTCTTTTTTAAAATAATTTCACAACATTGTCAGATCAGTTAGACTTTCTTTCAGGATTAAGTTTATTATTATGAAGTGTGCAAATACTAAATAGCTCTCTTATTTAACCCTTATCTTGGCAAAGTTCAATTTATCCAAATATTAACATTTTTCTTTGGTGATTCCTTGTTATATGGTAAGTTATGAAGGAAAATTGAGGAAAAATAATCGCAACTTTTCCTTATAGTTTTTTTTTATATGTAACATCCACGTTACATTGTCAAAATATCAATTTTTATAAAACACAAAAAGGGCTATAAAATGATTCAATAATCTAAAACATGAACAACATTTACATAGCTGAATTATCAACAAATAAAATGGTTTGAATAAAATTTTCTCTACATGTAGTGATTAATAAGATATTTAGATTATTTACCCCAATTTTCAAAACGCACCCACGCTGTCCAGACATGTTGACCCGATGTCGTTTGAAAGGTTGTAGCGTTATCAATATTTATCACCAGATTTTACCACTGCACACAATAGTGCATGTATAGTATTTGAATGTGTTGCCATATTTTAAATTACGTTACAGTTTCTGTTTTTTTTAATTTTTAAATCCCTTAATTAGTGTAACACCTGTGTTAAAATGCCATGATAAGGGTTAACGAAATATTCTTCACTTCAAAGCTCTTGAAGAATTAGAGCCTCTGTGAATGATTCAGTTCCATCTTTAATAATTCTAAACTTTCTGTCTCTTCAAAACAAATTCCCAACCTGACTCGATTGCCTCACTTGCTTTATTCCTAGTTCTTCTAGTCTCTGGGAGTTCTGCTGACTACTGTTAAAGCTCTCCCAACAGCGGAAACCAACAGGTTGGAAAAACATTTGGCCGGGGCAGGGTGATTCCGGGTTCATATGAAGGACTTGTCAGTTGATCATCTAATGAAATCGTGCCAATCCTGGTTAAGAATCTGATTTCAAAATCACCTGTTTTCAAAACTCAGTAGCCATTTGCTCTGCGCTTATGACAGGTTTCAGGACTCGCAGCTATAAAGTAGTATGGGATGATGCATGCGTTGAAAAGGTGACAATTAGTCCTGAGATTCAGACAAGCTTCATGCTGCTGAATGCTGTTGCAGCCATTCTCATTTGGACAGCAAGCCTTTCTGGCAACCTTCTCCATCTTTTAGATACACACCCAAGTATTTTAAGCTCTCTTTATTTTTGTCTCTATATTATGACCTCGAGCTCAAGTGATTGAGCAATGTCTCGACAAAAGCCATTAGAAAACACTGTCATTCCTGTGTTAATTTTTATACCTAATCTGAATTAATCTTATGTATCCTAGGCCACCTAAGATCAATAAAAACATAGTTCCAACAATATTTGCCAGAAAATATCAAGTGATCTGATTTTTAAAGTATTGGATTCCCATTCGTCCTTAATTGATCTTTGGCTTCTGCTCTGTGGACATGACCAATTTACGTTAATTGTCTAACTTTTGTGTGGATAGTGATCCAACGATGTAATCTAAGGTGCCTGCAGCAACTTTCAATTCTAAGCCAAATATCTTTCGGAAGACCTTTTTCTCTAACATCGAGATTTATGAAAGTTCATGACTAGATCCAGAAGGGAACTTTACAGGCATATTGATTTGATTGAGTTAGAAGTTGTCTACATAATAGATATGGATACTGGGATCTTTGGAATTAAACAATAAGTGATGCAAGATAAAACACTACCAAATAGGTTCCTATTCAATCATGCCCATTCTCTTATATATCATATCGGTTCCTTAATATTTTTTTCTTACCTAACTGCTAACATTTAATAAGTAGTGTACTTACACCATTTTTTTAATATCCTACAATCATGTGTTTATATCAATAAGAGAGCTGTTCATTAATAAGATTCAAGTATTTTTCATCTGTATTTAATCTTTACACAAAAGGGTATTGAAACATTTTAATAATATACATTAACTATATAAATTTAAATACGAAATAAATTAATTACAATTGAATTTGAGATGAAATTAAATTTATTATTGTTGGATATGTAATTTTTAAATTAAAAAGGATTATTGAAATATTCACTAAATATTCATATGTAATTTTTGTTTGACATTTAATATTCAACAATTTTTTTGTGCATTTTTTGACTCAAAACCTACTTTTGAGATGTTAATCCTTTTTTAACTTCACGTTTGACATGCCTGTCAGACATTGACATGCCTGTCAGACATGACTGATCATGCCAACTTCACTTCGACTTCATACAAGTCGACCTTAAGTCGGAAGTAAATTGACCCTTACTTAGTATTCTAATTGGAATTTCATTAAATTTTTAATGGTTTGACATGTTGTTTTTTTATGTATGTTTTATTTCACTGGATAATAATGGTAACTTTTTTATAATAAGTAGGAAACTAATTTACCAATATAATTTCACTTATCAATTATCTTGGAAATCAAATAAATTTGCAAAATTTGCAAATAATAGTAGTATTGTAAATATTCAACTCAGACCATGTAAAAATATTGTTTGCTTATTAAATTTTTACAGAATCTTAGACGTACATTTTCTGTTATTTTTTTCATTAATGATAATTACATGAAACTCACAGTAAATGTGTAACATAAATTAACTTTTCAATAATTATATTATTAGAAAAGTTATTTAATCTCATTGATTAAATTGCATGCCATAGATGTACAGATTAAATTAAATTTGTATGGTTACTTTGAAAATTTCTAATAGTTTTTTTTTATATTTTCATTTAAATAAAAAGTTAAGAGCATCCAAATTTAAAATGTATTCTTCTTTAAATTCTATGTTATTTGTTAAAATTTATCAATTAAAAGTAATTTTCCCATGTTATATAAAATGGTCTTTGGGATGCAATAAATATGATCCAAATAACAAATTAAAATCTTATTTTCCATTTTTACTGAGAGTTTCACGATAGCGAGTGACTTAATAATAATTCAACATCCAAATTTTTATTAAGTTTCAAAATTGTTACATATTGATGACTTTTAATAGTTATACTTGAAAAATTTAGTTGTCTATTTTTAGATACTTTTACTATATAAATTCTAACACCACTCTACAGTGAAGTATCAATAATTAGACAAATATTTCACTTAGATTCAACTTGACATCAGATTTTGATGTCACAGTTCAATTACATTGTGATTTTTTCACTCATGAGTCTTGCATTATAATATTGTTTTATATTATGCAGTGAATTCTCGAATTCGCGTTTTCAACATATGTATAAGTAATTTTATTTGGTTGTATATTGCGCTTGATCTAAAACAAATACGTACACATCGAGATGAAAGTATTTGTTTTTAAAATATAATTTTTTTATTGTGTGCTTTTTTTTGAGTCTCGGTAATGTGTTAAGATTATTATGATACTAATATATAATTGAGATGAGTTCTTAATATAGTATTCAAATTATGTATTTAAAGTGTAATTTTTTTGTTCCTATTTGCAATTGTTTGGGTTTTATAAAAAAAAAATTACAAACAATTTTTTTCAATAAAACTTCCGCATTACATAGATAGATAGAGATGTTTTGTCATACACATGTAACACGAGACACAGCGAAATTCAAGGTTCACTGCATTTGTAAGATTTAGCGTAATTTAGTCAAATCAAGCTGTCTTGACTCCATTTGTAGAAGTCATTTGGATAAATAAATATTATAACTCCAAGTTTTGGAATTTTCAATGTAAATTAGTACAATTTCGAGACATTAATTATTTATTAATTTATTAACATTGGACCATAAACTCAGAGGGAAAGGGTGAGGGTTTATAAAAATATTGTAATGTTTTTAAGCTCTACGTTAGTTAAAAAATACTTTTATTATCTTTTCAATATTTGATATCTACAATGTACTAAATGAATAGTGTCACTTTTCTTTTATCAAATAATTAGAAAATCTTTTATTCCTCAAGAGAGATCTGCTTTACAAATATCAATGAATCTTGAAATGAAGAGCAAAAAGATTTATGATATTTGGAAACGTACAATTTTTGAGTTGAACACAATTTGTTTAAGTTAATCGTAAATTTATTAATAAATCGATAAATACATTTCTTATAAAAAATCTTGTTCGTATGGAGAGCGATTCAAGGGAGCAAGTCAAGTATAAATAATTTTTCTTGATATTCAAACAAATAGTTCATTGCACACACATGGCTGCTGTTTATACAATAACAATATACGTTTAGCTACTTATATCAAAATACCTGTTGTCAAAAGTAAAAGTTGACTTATGTTTAGTAACAAAGGAGAGTATTAATCCATTTATTTCTCTGTTTGCTTCGAAGCTTATTCATAAGTCTCTTATTATATAACCTCAAAGTCTCTCTGGATAGATAATTCATTAAAAGAAGTATTTGGACATGAATTAAGTCTGCATATTCAATGAAAGTTGATGGTCTCGGAATAGAATATTGGTAAACAATCCTGCCAAAGTGGACTTCTGTTAGTGTTAAGGCACTTCACGCATTACCCGCACTATCCTTTATATTACTTTTATCTTTGTTATTATGTTAAAATGAGTTGTTAACATATAAAATGTTCTCGACTCTATTGTTATATTTTTTCATAATACAAGAATTAAATAGATTGAAATATACCTATTATACATTGCATAGCCATATATTGTAGTGCCAGTTGTGTCTGTATAAGGGAAACAATTATTCATTTTCCTGAAATACAAATTCATTTAAGGGGTAAAAAGAAAAGATACGATTTTCACCATTAAATAATGCCTTTAATGAAATATACTATGCTAATCGTATTAATGAGATTTGTTAGAATGTTCTAAATATACCTTTTGTTTAAAACCCAAAGGATTCTATGTTCTATGGTTTTGTAACAATTCCCTTATCAACAAATATGTTTATTTTTTATCAACAATATACTTTATTGTGCTTATATTATACCAATCACAGTGCGGATGTTGATTGGACAATTTTTATCAAATATAAAATATTTCTTTATGGTTTTTTTCAAATTTTCAATCTATCGTAGCATTTTCATATTAATTTAATACAATATTTTATTTACCAACATTTTAGTATATACATAGCTTGAACTTTGTATAAAAATATCTGTTTGCATTTGTTAGGATTTTATTTGATTTTGCAACTCGAGAAAAAAATAATTTTTCAATATAATCAAGTTTTTTTCAAAATAATCGAATATCCACGATATTTTGTAATTTATAAATGAAATTTGTTTGAGCTATCAGTATTCTTTTAAACTAGTCATTAATGTATGAATCAAAAAGTATGTTAATTTGATGTTTTTGCAAAAAGTATGGAAGTGTGGGAAAATTGTAATTTATCCGAAACTCTTGATAAAAATTACACTTTTTGTGGTACGAGTAGATGTTACCTTACACTATCATTGGTTTGTGGCTATGGTGATACACATTTGTTATTTGTATAAAATAAAACAGGTTTGCAAAGTAAATATTTCAAAGTAGCGTAATGTCAGCTGCAAATATCTAAGATCTAAGTTATTTACTATATAAGAATTGTATCATTTTTATTCAGACAGTGCAATTTTCAAAATAGATTATGAATTTAATAAATTATCAAAATAGATTATGAATTTAACTCGCAAAAATTACAATCATGGCGTATCATACACTGGTTACAACTAAAGGCATATTATATGACGATTTACTTGGTGGTGAAGTGGTGGAATGCTTTTCTTCGCATGCTGGAATTTTTCAATTTTTTAGCTCAGAATTTTCGAGTTTTTTTTAATCATAGTTAATTTTTTATACATTTTTTTTGTTTGGAAGGTTACCACATGGCAATAAGCCTGTCCGGTTGTACTATAAACAATGGAAATATAAAACAACTAGCTATTTAACACGTTCACTGCGTATAAAATACTTAATGTCATACATAGATGCTGAAAATTCACGAATTTTTGAAAACCCATAACTTTGTTAAAAATCAAATTCTTCTTTCTATTTAAACATCATATACAAGTGTATTCCTTTGTGTCTTCAAAACACCTGAAACCGGCGACGAATCCTTATCGGGAGACGTTTATGAGTGCACTAAACATTCAAGGCTCCCGTGTCCATACAAATATTTGTATGGACACGAGAGCCATGTTCGACGCAGTGAACGTGTTAACAGGTCATGTTAATGAAAAGAAATAAGTAATACTTTTTTTATATAGAATATTGAAAAAATGGGGTAAAGAATAAACTTAACTCAACAATATTTTCTATGTAGAGAGGTAATTTATATTTGAAGATTGTCCTTTTTATGTATTCATAATTATACTACTATATTGTGATTGTTATTAAATTAATGATTTCATCATAGTAGCCTGAAAAGGATTTCTCGAGTTCATATTCCAAGTGTATCCTGAGAATTGATACAGGATAACGTAGCTATAATAATCTGCTACTTATTTGAATTAATTTGTTAAGATAGCTAAATGTATTTCAAATAAGACAATTCTCAGTTATGAGGGTGATTTTGAAATATGGACCGTAGAAATAACTTATGAAACAAAATAAGCTTCTGGTGGATCAGTATTTGTCAAAAATGGTTTTTCATACTAATGCAGTACACTAATGATTCAAAAATAGGGCGGAGGGAACAATTATTATTGTAATTATTTTATTTATTTGAAGTTGTGTAAAATTGAATTGTTTTGCAAGGATCATGGAAAGGATATTTATGTAGCATTTACAGATATATCTATTTCTGGTGAATCGGAGTTAACATGCATTGTATCTCTTTTTTTTTAGTTTGAAATTGTTAAAATCATTAAATAATGTTTTATGTATTAGATATACCTTTGAAGAAATTAGATTTCAAAAACATGTTAAACATTAGAAAGAAACTGCTTTTAAATCACTATGGTTATCATTATATAATTATCAAAATGAAAATAAATGTTTCATTTGCCTTTATGTCACATTTTGTTTTATTTTCTTTAACCATTTTGAAGTATATATAAGTGATTATTTTTTTTTATACAAAAATGATAATCCTTGGTCATCGTATAAGGCTGGATTCTCACTTATCTGCGGTCGTATTGCCTGTTGCATTTGCGTCAACTGTGAGCCGATTAGCAGACCCATATTAAAACAGGTCTCGATTTTTTATGGTGTGTCAGGTCAGATTATGTTGTTGCATATAGCTTTATTGACTATAGGTTGATTGTTGTGAAGTTTCTGCAATCAAAGCTTGTGATATAATATTTGTCAAGTGGGAATCGTCCAACTAAGTTGATAATTATCTTATATGTCAAGTCAGATTGGCTGTCTTGAACTTGAACCTTAAATCCCCGGGTGAAAGTATGTCAAGTCAGATTGGTTTTCTTGAACCTTAAATCCCCGGGTGAAAGTATGTCAAGTCAGATTGGTTGTCTTGAACCTTAAATCCCCGGGTGAAAGTATGTCAAGTCAGATTGGTTGTGTTGAACCTTAAATCCCCGGGTGAAAGTATGTCAAGTCAGATTGGTTGTCTTGAACCTTAAATCCCCGGGTGAAAGTATGTCAAATCAGATTGGTTGTCTTGAACCTTAAATCCCCGGGTGAAAGTATGTCAAGTCAGATTGGTTGTCTTGAACCTTAAATCCCCGGGTGAAATACATGTATCTTAGCAACTAGTCTATGAAAATCTTCAAGTTTTTAAAAGATACACTACTATATTCTTTATATACGAGGCGTATCCAGAAAGTAAGTACTGAGGCTCTCACGACCGGATGGATTTTATTTTCGACATGTTGGCTACACTTCCGTGTAGCCTGACCCTTCCCCTCCGCAACGAGACCGGTTCGAGGTCCGTTAAGAAGTGTCGATGAGACAACACGTTTCGTGAAAAATGTCAACCCAATCTCCCGCCAAGTGCGAAATTTTGTAAAAAGGCATGAGTTTTTGAGGCGCTGCAAACTCCATGGAGATGAATTTCTCCGCTCCATCGTTACTGGAGATGAAACTTGGGTTGCACACTACACGCCTGAAAACAAAAGACAGTCTCAACAGTGGCGTCACACCTCTCCCCTGACCTAGCACCTTCAGATTACTATCTCTTTACCTCCCTGAAGCTGTACACGGGTGGAAAAAGGTTTTCAACCGACGAGGCGGTAAAGGAGGAGGTGGAGAAGTGGACGGAGGGGTTGGCGGGAAACTACTTCGAGGAAGGCATCAAAAAGTTGATACCCCGCTTCACCACCTGCATTGAGAGGAATGGCGACTATGTGGAAAAATAGCTTACATATGTACTACGGTAACCACGTAATTTTTTTGTTTAAATAAAAAAAATTGTAACCTACAAAAATTCAGTACACTTATTTTTTGGATATGCCTTGTAATATGAAACCAGATTTTTTTTATAGAAAATACACGTTTATTGTATGAAAATGGTAAAAAATATTTTATTCAAAGTATTGCCCATCGCTAGCTACACATTTTTCCCATCTCTGGCAATTTGTGGATGTCACGCCAAATAAACTGTTGCTTTTTTGAGGCAAACCAATCTTCGAGCCATTTTCGTACATTTTCGTAAGATATGAAGAGCTGCTCAGCAAGTGCGTGTCCCATCGATGCAAATAAGTAGTAATCGGATGGAGCCAAGTCTGGTGAGTAAGCTGCATGCGAAAGTATTTGCCAACTAAACACCTCAATCATTTCCTTGACCGGTTTTGCTGTGTGCAATGGTGCATTATCATGAAGCAAAATCACTTTGTGCTGCCTCTTTTGATATTCTGGTCATTTTTCACGCAATGCTTGGTTCAAATCCATAATTTGTTGTTGGTTGCGTTCAGTATTAACGGTTTTGCCAGGTTTTAGCAGCTCATAATAGATAACACCCTTCTGATCCCACCAAACACAGAGCATTGTCTTCCGTCCATAGCGATTTGGCCTTGCAGTCGATGTCGCTGGTTTGCTTGGAGTTACCCATGATCTTTTACGCTTAGGATTCTCGAAATATATCCATTTTTCATCGCCCGTCACAATTCGATGGGGAGAAATTATTTTGTTTTGTACCTGGCGAGCAGCATTTCACAAGTGGTTTTTCGGTTTTCCTGCTGTCTTTCATTTAGTTCATGTGGAACCCATTTTCCCACCTGGATCTTTCCCATGACTTTCAAACGTATGGAGACGGCTTCTCGTGTCACATTTAATTGATCCGCGAGTTGTTGCGTTTGAGCGTCATCCTCGTCCAACAATGCTTGCAATTCGGCGTCTTCAAACTTTCCCGGTGGTCTTCCACATTCTTCGTTTCTCACATCAAAATCGCCACTTTTGAATTTTTTAAACCACTCAAAGCACTGTGATTTACCAAGAGCATGCTCACCGTGAGCTTTGACAAGCATTCGGTGCGATTCTGCAGCAGTTTTCTTCAAATGGTAACAGAAAATCAATGCTGTCCTATGAGGGTCAAAGTACAGTTTATATGTGTACTTTTTAAATCTATTATTTACTTTCTGATTGTGAACTTGCTATGAACATAAAATTTGTCAGGATGATTGACAAACTCTCAAGCTTTTGCAACTGTCATGTTCCAATCACTTGCCCAGATTCAATTTACGGCCAACCACCAAAAATATAACTAAAACAGAATTAAAGTGCATATTTATACAGTAATAAAAAGAAACTGAATTGAAAAAAAATCCAGTACACTCATTGCTTCATTATCTGATTCAAAATGACTAGGACAAGGGCACGTCATATCTCACCCTGTCTAAAAAGTAACTCTGTACATTACGTTTTCTTATTATTTCTCCTTATTCTGAATATTTATAACTTGTCTCCTGTACAATACTGATTTTGTGAATGAAGACATACAGGTGTAGACATGCAGGTCAAAACCTAATATTCTTTTCCTTATACATATACTCCGACCTCCTAAATTATGAAATCATTTTTCTACCTATTTGAAGTTTATTTTATTTAGTTAAAATTAATTTAATTTTAAAGTAAGTTGAAGAAAGGAGCTTTAAGATGGTTAAGGTCAGATTTTGATAGATGGTAATGTGATAAGTATATATAATGGAAGATTGTACATGACCAGATGTGTGAATGTAGAGGCAAAAGTTATGTGTATAGAAATGTTCGGAGATTTGTTAACTCTAGCTACCTCACAAGGGACACGGTGTGTTGATATTGTATGTATTATCTTTATTTGAGTGAATACCTAAACAATTCAGTGTTAAAAATAATTATGGAATCAATACGAAAGAATATTTTCTTTACAAATCAAACATAATAGGCTTCAGTTTTTATTCTCAAATTTGCATTGAAAATAATACGACAGTGTAGTGTAATTGAATGTGAATTCAATAAGTTATTAGTGGGCTTAGTTTTTTTGAAATAGGATCAAATTTTATTACTGTGCATAAAATGAAACAATAAGAAGGCTTTGTGGTTACATAGACGAGAACTTACTAAGTTATGAATGTAACATAACTACTTCTCTCCCTACTGTGGAATATAGAGTTGGATTGAATCATCAAAAGCGTTATCATTGAGGTTATAATCGTCATCAATCCAAAGTGCTGATGAGACTGTGATCAAATGAATTTGCTTGTCAGAAATATTTAATCATTGAGGTGTGGTAAATGAGAGTGATGACTAACAGTGTTATGAAATTTCATCAAAGGCAAATTTTATGGATTATGAAGTATTTTGTCACCAGTGTGATCTAAGAAATTGTCAAATTTGCTTTTATGTTAATTTATTAGTTTGTATTATGTGTGTATATAATCAGGAATTTATATTTATTGAGATTCGACACTTGAATATACTGGTACATGAAGTACTTGAGTGCTGGTTAGTTTTTTCCTTTAATAAGATCTCTTCTTGAATTTAATTTTATAAGAGATCTTATCAAATAAAGTATATTTGGTGAGTTTTTGCTGTCACATTTTTCTTAATTGACTAATTGAAATTTAATGTGTATAGTGCTATTTAGAGAGCAAACTCTCGAGAGCACTCCAACTATTATCGTAAGGTTAAAAATGTAACAAAATAAAACTCATAAGTTGAGTATATGGTAGTGGTTGCGGCCATTCGATTCGGTACTTCTCCCAGCATTAGCATTAAAAAAAAAACATTTAGTAAGAAAACACAATGCAGTGTTATTAAAGCAACAAATAATATTACAGGCAGTTTTAAAACTAAAGTAGTACACTACTAAAGTATTGCACGTAAAATATAGTGATAAAGAATACAGTTACGTAAGGACAAAGTGCCCTTTGTTTACCCTCTTACTCCATAACGTTGACAAACTAAACAAACCTCAATCCTACATATTAGTTTGAATATATGTAAAAAATATCAAGCAAGTAATATATGGAATTCAAAGTTAGATTATGAATGAATGCATACAAACCATTGTCATTGAAAAAAAAATGAATGCATATAAACCATTGTCATGTTTCCTCAATTATATCAAAAAAAGAGAAATGTGAATTGAATATTTTTTTGCATATAATGCCAAAATACATTTGATTGGGTTTGATGAACATATACCTAGCTTTTGGGTGTTCCAATTAAACTGTGCCAAAATATTTTTTCCTGAGAATTGTCCAATCGGCGAGTGGCTGCATTGTGGACGTTGTTTTGTTTATGTGTGAAAGGAAATTGGGAATTCATGAAACATGGCGTACATTAGTGGTGAGCAGCTCTCTTTAGTGGCAGTTCGAGTCAAACATTACTGATGTAGCCAATGATTTATTTACAATTATAAAAAATCTTGCGTTTTACATGATTAAGATGGACAATTTCAACCATAACTGATGTTCTTCATAAACACAGCTATTAATTGATGATAAACACATAAAAAAATATAATATGGCTACAATACAATTCACTGTTTAAAATATTCAATTAAACAAACCAGATCTTTCTTACAGAGAAAGCAAAAAACAAGAATAAATTAATTAAAGCTGATATCATTTACGTGTCATCCAAAATTTGGCAATAACTTATACATGAAGTAACTCTTCATTGACACATTTATGATAAGGTAATGTCTGAATTTAATTGATTGAGAAGGAACACAATAAAAATTCAAGTTATTAAAATGTATAAGACCATAAGAAATACATGGAATGTGTGATAACCAAGACATCGTAAGATGGGGTAGGTAAAGAAGACATTTTGGAGGGATCTTTTTCAAAGAATGGAGGGACTCGGATTCCCCATATAGTTTCTCATGGTTACTCCATATGAAGCCTATCACAAATAGAGGGATAGCTGGTAGTCAACATCCCAGGAAAAATACAGAAGAACAAATCAGGAATCAATTGCAAGAAGAATAAGTTATTCTGGTGCTCTCTCTTTTCTGTTTATCCCGATAGGGAGAAGGCATGATGGTATGTATGTACGAGGTATGATCAATATAAAACCGGACAAAAGTTATGCTGCCGAGACGGAAGGTATAGACTAATGCTTCTATTTGTCAGTTACGTTAAGTCTTGTGACTAAGTCTGCCAAAAATCTTTGTGCTGTGTAAATTCATATCTATTTCACAAGCAATTTTGTTCACATATGTTTTGAACCCTCTGTGATTGTTAAGATGAATGTGGAATTTGAGCAGCGTGTGAACATCAAATTTTGTTTAAAACTAGGAAAAACAGCATCTGAGATTCTTGCAATGCTTTACCAGGTTTACGGTGATGAAACTATGAGTCGAACCCAATGTTATGAGCGGTATTTTTATTTTAAAAATGGTCGAACATAACTTGAGGACGATAAGAAGCCGAGACATCCCTGTATCAGCACAAAATGTAGAATTTTTGACTTCCAACACCATGTCTACCATTCCACACCCTCCTTATTCACCGGATTTAGTTCCGTGTGACTTCTTTATATTCCCAAAAATTAAGTTGAAGCTCATGGGCGACGTTTTGTGACGGTAAAAGAGACTGAAGCTAAATACTACAGATGATACTTGACCAGCTTAACAAAAAATACTTGGTGGGAACTTTTGCAACATGGTAGAAATGCTGAATTCTCTGTTTTAATATAAAATGAGCCTATTTTGAAGGTAATACAAACCAAAATGTAAGTTTTTAATAATAAAGATGTTTTTAAAGCCAGATCATACCTCGTATATTGTTTAAATAAATATGACCAGGACCAACTCTCGGCGGTAGATTGTTCTGTATCATGATCTTGTGAGCATATACTATTTTTCTTAGCATTTGCTAACATTTTATAGATGGACAGGTAACTTTTAAAAGAAGAAGTAACGTCTCTCATTTCCATCATTAATTGATGCCAGATTTTAAAAATATGTATGTATGATTGCATATTATCAGGAGTATATTGAATTAAATTGCATTGAAATTGTATAGCAGCATTCTGCAAATTATAGGATGTGTACCACTAGTGGTACAACAGTTTCGGTTAAGTTCTACGTGACATAAACCCGAACTTCCACGAGATTTGAAATCTCTGACAAATTAAAATCTCTGACTATTAAATGTGTCGGGGGGTGGGGGGGGGGGGGGGGGGGGGTGGTATTTGCTGAATGGTTATTTTTAATTGACCAATTTATTGGGTTTCAAGGTGGAATTTATCTGTTTATGTCATTAAGACCAACTGAAGAACTAGAAGAAAGTTATAATGATTGGACTTGAGAAATTAATGTTTTTTATTTTTTTTAAATTCCATTTTCAGGAAAGGGAAACTTTATAAGTAGAATGCTGCTCTTAAATAATTAACAAAACAATATTTATATTTATCGTTTTTATCGAAAGGTAAATCGCAGTACACAACAATGCCAAAAATCTTTAACTTTTTAGATATATAGGGTGGCCACTAAAAGACTGAAGGGTTTGAAAAAGTCATAACTTGTTCATTTTCTATCTTTTTTTTTAACAGGTTATAGAGCTTTACTACCTTAAGATACTCAGCAGCACCTGCAGTACGCCATTCGATTTCAACACCTAACCACAGATAACAACAACTTTTTGAACAACTTGATTATGAGTGATGAGGCCTATTTTCATTTAAACGGGTACATCAACAAACAAAACTGTAGATTTCGGGGTACTGAAAATCCGAGGGAATTACATCACCATCAATTGCACCCCCAAAAATGCATTGTTTGGTGCGGTGTTATGGCTGAAAGAGTTATCGGTTCTTATTTCTTTGAAAATGCGTCAGTCAGGTCAGCCAGAAAGAATCAACGGGGTCCTGTATAGGACAATGCTTGAATTTTTTTAGGTCCAGCGGTCGAAGATAATCAGGAGGTATAGTTCCAACAGGATGGAGCTACTGCGTACACTGCCATCGTCATCCTGGCAGTGATGTACATCCTTAAGCCTTTTATGGACCACCCTGTATAATAGATTATCATTTCACAAGACAAGGTCTGTGATGAAGTGGTCTCATTCATTAATTACTAATTTCATATATTTATTTAACATTTTTATTGCAAATACAATCTGGTGGGTTTATTGCCAGGCGGCAATCTCTTCCAACCAACCAGACAAAAGTAAATGAAGCAAATTGCATGGTCGCATAAATAATTTAAATGACTATCTATCCTCACGAAATCCATAAACACATACGTGAGCATATGCCCACAAACTCCACAAAGACGGACAATCACCCGAACATTCCTTTTCATATAAACTAAGATATTTAATCAAAGAAAAGGAAGGGATGGGGGAGAGGAAAGGAAAAAAAACCAGGAATGAAAAACGTTATTTTACAGGGTCTCCCTAAAAATGTATACACAATTTTATACCGTGCCGTTCATTAGAACTTGCTGCAAGAATTTGTCATACCACGAATCTATGAGGAGTTTAAGGATGAGGAGAACTTTCATTTTCAGCAAGATGCTGCCTACCTGCCCGCTACCATCGTATTGTGAGGGCCTATTTTGATGAAAGTTGCATTAAGTTTAGATGTAGTATTAAATAGCCCCCGCGCTCCACAAACCTCACGCCAAAATACCTTTTCATTAGGACTTATCAAAGATAAAGTTATTGGCATAAAACCGGCATATAAAGTTATTGGCATAAAACATAAAGTTAATTAATTGAGAGCAGCCTCTGAAAAAGAATACGCCCAAACACCAAAATAAATTATTCGCAATGTTTACGATTCCACGTTGTTAGCAGTACATGGACCAGAACGGCCATCCATTTGATCATTAGCAATTACTAAAAAAAATTCGACACATATTTTCTTTAATTAGAATTTTTATCTTAGATATACTCGAACCTTAATAAATACTGAGTTTGAAATTATTCAAAGTACGTATACATTATTTTGGGACACGTTGTATTTATTCTAAACACTAAAACCTTCAGTTGAAACATTTACATCCTTACACATACTTCAATCCCAAACTATCATATGCAACTCCAATCTCATTAAAAATTATGTCTTACAACTCTTCATCACACACTCAACATTCGCATCAATCAATCCCTCACATGCCTAAGTGGGGGCCTACAAAAGGTCCTTACTCCTCTTTATCTCGTTGTTAGCCACCTTGTTACACATTTTTTCAAATTGCAAGGCACGAAATAGTAAAAATCATCCCTATCCATCAGAAATGTGCTGTACTCGTAAATTATTGGCGCAAGGAATTACACGTTCCTTTTCCCAGATTTGCTACATTGCCTCTTCTTCTATGACTTTGCCCTAACGTATTTATTGGAACATAATTAATATAATATATCATATAATGAGTGATTTAATAAATATCTGAAGGAAATCGAGTACCTTAAACTCATTGATAAGTGAATGAAGGCAATGAAATTTTTTATGATACAATTTTAATGTTGGCAAATGCGTGTTAGTTTTTTAAGACAAATAACCGTGGTATAAATGCTTGATGTACTCGTATTTACCTTAAAAAGATGACATATTATGAATTTCAGCTAATTCATTCATGCATATGAATCATTTGCGTTATCGTTTTGGTAATGAAAACACATGGAACAAAGTGGCATCGACCCATTAATCAAGTGTTTGGATTTGTAGGGAATACCTACGTCCCTAAATAATTGTCAAACATAATTTGTTGTCAAAATAAATTGTAAACATACAGGGTCAACGACCGATGAATCAACCTCTGAACAATCTACAATTGTCACATACTAGAAACGTCAATGTGTACTCACAAATAGTATTTACGCTTTGTCTCGCCGTCTCGGCAAATAAATATCCTACCCGCTATACTAGGGCACGCGCAGGAGTGAGACAAAGTATATATCGCGAGCGCATTCACTCACAACTATAAAATACCTACTTGTAGACAAATAAAGATTATTATTAACTCGACCGTTCATTGACTATTCACTTTCACTTTTATCCGCATTCCTGAGTTTTGTATTTATTTTAAATACAATACATATCAAAATCATCACGACGTATCAAATTAAGCATCACGCTAAAGATTTAAACTATTGGAGTAGGAACATAATTAGCAATTAACCATAGTACGTATTGCCATTGCTAATATGCATTAACAGACACATGTAAAAACGAGTTTGTCACCGAGCTACACCAGATTGGACTTTTTTTGTATCATCGAGAATTAACACCTAAATCATCCTATTTTAAAATGGAGTTCTAAATTATTAATATGAAATCAATTAATATGTATATTAATTTTTAATCTGTCAATAATAGTGGGTTCAAGATCCGAGTAGGACTACCCTTAAGAAGATTTTTCTCTCTAAACGGCGCTCTAAAACTTTCTTTTAATTTTTATATTCTTGTTCCCTCGTATGGTTATTTTTTTAAAGTTCGATGTTCAGGTGTCTCATGCAGCCTCAAAATTAGTTCAATGAATCTTCTTTAGTTTTTCATAAAATGAATAAATTGGATATTCTTTCACGATGTGACCATTCCTCGTGAACATAACAGGGAATCAATGAAACTCCATACTAGCGATGAGCGTGAACTGCAACCTTGGCCACTCCTTAAACAATTCAGGGTAAACCACAACCTTCGTAGCAGGTAAAATCTTTTGGAGAAGGATATTAAGAATACATACAAGGTGGAAATTTCCGACCTAGGACCGATTTTACTGTTGGCACCAGTGACTATCTAGTGACATCACATTCCTCTCCACTAGTTGCTATTTCTCGAGACAGGTTTTCAGGATCTCTTCTTGAGGCAGATTTTCAGGATCTATGACGAGTCTGAGAGGAATAAAAAACACCCACGTGCACTGATAACGTGTCGTTTTGTACCCTTTCATTCAAATGGTATCCTTCACCAAATCCATATTGAAGAGCCTGGCAGGATGACAATACTGTTTTCGGTCCCAATCCTCGAACCTTCGGGCTTAGAACCACTGGAGTAGGCATTGAACTCGCGGTTCGTCATCACACCTGTAAGATATACTGCTTGAAAAGGCAACAGAACTCGCTCACGTTACCAGACAAACTTTACCAGACTGTGAGTTTAAAAAAAATATTGTTGTAGTTACTATTGGGTAGCATTGGAAACGAATTCGAAACATCCGGGTGAAAGTCAAGCTTTTAATCAACAAGGCCATGAAGGTCGTTATTTAAACGACGTAAGAATAATGAAATTGTTAACTTATATTCGAGTTTCTATTATTATTGCCTTTTGACGTGTGTATGATTAATTTGGGTTACATTACGTTTGTAAAAGATTCTGCTTGTTTGGCCTTTCATTTCCCCCTTTCCCATCATTATCACAATTCTTAGGTTGTTTTATCCCTCATCCAATTTGTCACGTTCCGTTTCCAAAGAGCTCTTTAGAAGACATCAAAGCAAACCTGCAAAACAACTCCAATCGAATTTTAAATTTATTTTTTAGATATTTATAAACTTCAAGTGTCCAATCGATAATATGCAGGCAGAATAATCATAATTATGACAACCTCCGTGGTCTACTTGGTAAGAGGGTATTCCTTCCGGATGTTTAAATAATTAGTAATAAAATAAATAAATATAAACTTAGGCTTATTTAAAGCAACACAGTATGTACATACACGTCTACCATATATTCTGATATTACACATATATTTTATGGTAACGGAAAAGAAAATACATTTAAGAGAGATCAAATGATCTGGCCTCATCTCATAATATCCTCCCAATCGAGACACTTGCATAAAAAGTGGATTTTGAGGAAAAAAATGAAAAATATTTATAATGATGCGGTTCGAACTGTTTGTTCAATGATATTATTGAGAAACATCAATATGTAAACACCCATGATTAACCAAATATGGAAATCAAATTAATATATGATAAGCAGGTGAATCATATAAAGATTTAAATTGAAAGGACATGTCAAGAATCAAATGTTTCATTAGCAAACGCACCCCACCAATAGAGGTCGAGTCCGAAAAAAACGTCAGATGTTTTTCAGCCCACACCCTTGTGCGAAAATTATAAAAATAAATAAGCAGTTAAAATAATTATAAACTCCAAGAATATGTACAGAAATTATAAATGTATACATTCACAAGTATAAATTAAAACCTTGATTAATTTCTAGCGTAAAGAGAGAAAATAAAATGAAAAGTTTACGAATAATGTTCAATTACCAATGGTATATTTTTTTATAAAGGTCCAGGTCTGGTAAAAGTTTGTAGGAACCAATACTAGCATTTGCTGAGCACGTGTACGTGCGTTGTTGTCTTTTCAGGTGCGGTAGTGTTACTAATACGTGCATTGACGAATCATGAGTTCCGTGCATACTCCGGTGGTTTTAAAACCGAATACTTGATTAATGGGGCCGAGAACAACATGCCCTCTCGATCACGCTCTTTAAAATAGAATCACCAATTTGGATATGTTGTGGGCAATACCATATAAAAGAAAAACAAATGTCACATCTTAGTCTTTAGGATAAATATGTAAAATTTGTGAGACAACTTCCTATATATGCAAAAATAATTTCAATATCAAATTAGCTTATAATTTTTGACAGACAAGTTTGACAGACAGTCAAGTTACAGTTGATATACTTAGAAGTTTGATTCACTTCATATTTCGGTTCTGACTAGGATGTACTGGGTTTCTTAACTGAAATGTCTGTTGGTGTGCAAAAGTAAAAAATGTTGAGTTGTATTGGACACTTAGCTAAAGCGAAAAGTAAAATATATATAACTCCGGCTTTAGAAGGATTCCCAATAGGACAATACATCTTTAACATCTAAGAATACAATGTCTTGATGATGTTGTAAAATATATGCAAATCGTTAATGTTACTGACTTGGGAGAAACAGCCCTGTACCGTCCTGACAAGAGAGTAGTTGTCATGTAGATTTTATACCTGTATAGCCTATAATGTAATAACAGATGAATCACGTGGATTTATTTTATATTTTTAAATATAATAATATAAATGAAACATCAAGTCGCTTCTAATTCTTCTTCTTTCTCTTGAGTTAGACCTGTGATCAGTTACGAGTATCATCAGGACTGCCTTTCTTGAAATGTTGACTTCCAGCTGTCTTTACATCTTTTCGCAAGTTTTTCTGGGGGGAAACGTATATTTCAAGCATTGCCACGCAAGGGACTCTGATGATAACCATTCTTTCCATACGGCTTCATCAGTGTCTTCAGCAGTTTCTACTCTATCTCATAATCATTTCTACTTCACATATTTCTCGGATACTGGAGTTTTTAACCCTATATCTAAGTATTTTTCCTGCAATAGCTCTGAAAGTTTTCATTAAATGAATTCTGAACACACTTTTTATTTTTGTTATATCTATTCTAGAGTCGATTCCATAAGTTATGATTGACCTCACCAATGTTTAAGAAATGTTGACTTTATTATTTATTCTCATCTATTTACATCGTATCTTTTAGACACCCAGAGACAGCAACGGGTTTATTTATTTAACCTCTTATTTCCGTATGCAAATCACTGTAGCTGAAGAAATAAAACCTTGATGTTTGTATTCAATAACTTATTCAATAGGTTTGTTATCAATTATAAGTTGACTTCTCACTGGATTTTTTGAAAATAATAAACAATTTTTTTCTCTAAAGTAAGGCCGTATTATGTTTTGCAAGTAAAAAAGGGCACCTATGGACCAATTTCAAATAAAGTAGCGATAGTTATATATAACTAACAATAATTTCTAATCAAACATGAACTGTTTGGTTAAATAAAAAAACGATAAAAGTTATAAATAATCTCCAGCAAAGACCCTGGTTTAGGATGGAACACATCAAATTGCGACTCATTTCCTTTGTAAATCCTTGCAATCAAGTTAATTAAAATTCCGTTCCCCCGCGAGGCATTAACCGTGCTTTGTGTTGCATATCCAAACAATCCAGCTGGGAGCTACTTCCGCGCTTACTTCATTAACAATTCCACTCAAAGAATCCCACTCTACGCGTCTCTCTCATATACCATAGATGTACTCCAAACCATGAAACGGTGCATAGCGAATATGACCATGGCTGCGGTTTATCTTGTCTAGACTCGAATTAAAATATCCATGGCAGTAAATTCTACAAATTTGTACACTCTATATTGAAATGTATAAATACAATAAAAAAAAAAAAATATCACTTTCAACGAACTATACAATACTATTGATTTACAAAATTGAAAGTTAAAGCTGAAGATGTATTTTTGATGTGAATAGAAAAAGATAAAAAAAGTTATGCAATACAAAAATAATAAGGATAAAAAACTTATAAATAAAAAAACATAAATACTAAATTTAACAAGGATAACGATGTACAGACGAAGGAGGATAGATTAGAAAGAAGGATGTTGTAAAACTAGGGAATATATGCACTGTCACTGAAGAGAGATGTAATGTTTTTCAATTTTTCTATTATCTGGTAGCCAATATATAACTTGTATTATTGATAGGTATAACTTACATATAAATACTTGGTTAATAATTTACATATAAATACTTGATTAATAACTTACATATAAATACTTGGTTAATAGCTTATATATAAATACTTGGTTAATAACTTACATATAAATATTTGGTTAATAACTTATATATATATATAAATACTTGGTTAATCATTTACATATAAATACTTGGTTAATAATTTATATATAAATACTTGGTTAATAACTTACATACTATATAATTACTTGGTTAATAACTTACATATAAATACTTGGTTAATAACTTACATATAAATACTTGGTTAATAACTTACATATAAATACTTGGTTAATAACTTATATATAAATACTTTTTTAATAACTTACATATACATATTTGGTTAATAACTTACATATAAATACTTGGTTAATTACTTACATATAAATACTTGGTTAATAACTTACATATAAATACTTGGTTAATAACTTACATATAAATACTTGGTTAATAATTTACATATAAATATTTGGTTAATAACTTACATATAAATACTTGATTAATAACTTACATATTTTACCACGCGGCATTCTATAATTGTGTCGACATTATCCTACGGGTACCACAATTTTCTAACTTATCGAATTCGACGACTGGTGACAAGTACGATGATATTGTATAAAATATGCTTCTCAGTCCAGAATTCCTCTCCCACGTGTTCCTCCGTAAATTTAGATGCACGGCGTTATTACATTAATCCGCGATTCGTATTAATTATTCCAGGAACACAAAGTTATATAGGGCATACAGCTTCCATAGCTTAAGTTTCACCAATATTGATATCTTTAATGTTGGTGCGACCGGGTTCAGGATGCGTGGGGAGAAAAAGATTGATGGAGCCTGATTACTTTTTGTTTTTCTTTTTTGTGCCTGATTTTGCTTTCTTTGTGGAGTTTTATTCGTCTTTTTTTTTGTTTTTTTAATAGCGTAATCAGTATCGATACTATTCATAAGGCCTCATAAGAATATTTAACAATAAATTACGTTGTTATTAAGACTGGATATTAAAGTTTATTAAAATATAATTAAAAATTGAAACACTTTCTAATTCCAAACTAGTTTCAAGTCATATTCTACTCATCATCAACTTTGTTATTCTACTAATTACATTGATTTTCGCTACACCTGTTTCTACCTTGTTCATTCCACCTGAAGTCTCGGGATGGGAGGTAGAAACACGTGTAGCGGGAACTTTTGATGTATTAAATATACTTAATGTTTATATCTAATAAATATATAGTATCTTAATTGAAAACGCTATGTGGCTATCCTTAAATGAAATAAATTATCTAAAAAAGTCGGAAAAAAAATAAATTTTTTACCCTTTTTTTTAATTTTTTAAATTAAAAAAATAATAGAAATAAAAATAGTTTTGAATTTTTCAAGATAGGAATGATAGAGAAACATCTATCAAAGTTTCATACCAAATTTGAAGGTAATCAGTAAGATAGAACTCGAGATTTTATGTCGACCAGGTTGAAAAAAGTAGTTTCGAGAAAAACGCGTTTAAAGTTTTAAGATTATTGTCCGAGTCATTCCGGTGCGGCGTAATTGCTGCCCCATTTATAGCTATTACTTCGTAAATATTGAGAATATTTTTTTTTTCTTTTGTGGACATATTTTTAAAGGTCTTATCTTTAAGAATATGCAAAACCAACGATTTTTAAAATTTCTAGACTAGAATACCCCCTTAATTCGATTGAATCATTTTTTTTTGCATTTCAACTAAATGATAATTTCAAAATAAACAATGACATAAATAGTCTTGTGGGACTGGAATTAAAATTTAGAAGGGAGGTTCCTTTTTATTTTATTATTAATGCCGTTTACACGCCTTTTCCGAAAAAGAAGAAAATATAACCAACCAAGAATTGAATTTTCTTTTTTTCCCCCTTGTGTCTTCGGGGAATTAACAAAAGCGATATTTCACGGTGTCTTATCCAATAATTTTCCAGAAGTTCATTTTCTTTCTTCTCGAAGTATTCCTGTGGGGTGAGTGTTTATGTGAATTTAACTTATTTGCTGTTGATTTGCATCCATACTTTTAATAGTAAACAAACCAGTATTTAAAACTTTACTTATTTTATTGTATTTTTTTTAAATAAAAATACTATAGGAACTGTATATTTTTCTGTATCTTTGATTTAAAATATCTTCACACTTTGCAAAGTGTAAAATTGAAAGACAGTGATAGTAATGGAGTAAATTGTGGACTATATCCATCGAAGTATTTCAGAAGAAGGAAAGCTGTCTGCTTATATGGAATCTTGGTTCCAGCATTACATTACAAGTATGCAAGAGAAACTTGGACGTAGCAAGAAAGTGACGAAAGTAAGATATATGGAAAATAAATTAAAGCAATTCACAGAATGTGTGAAAAAATTATGTATGAGCAAAACATGAGGAAATTAGGAAAGAATTCGAATTGAAAAAACGTGCTTAAGATGAACGAATGAATTTTATATAGTTCAGTTACATATTTAGAATAAATGATTGATGAAAGTTTAAAAAATATATCGATCGTCCAGTTCATTAGTCAGACAACTCCAAATAACCTGTTTTGAGATAATGAGATAATAGATTTAATTAACATCTATTGATAAAATATATAAAACTCGGGCAAAAATGAATAGTATTTGATTAATGGTGACGATTATAATATTGCTTTTCTCATTATCTCAAAACAGGTTATTTGGAGCTGTCTAAGTAATGAACTGGACGATCGATATATCTATTTGAATAGTATATAAGCTGTGAGAAGTTTAAGAAGATCCAGAAAAATATCGTCCGACTTAATTAAATAAATTTTAAAAGAGTGAAGAATGAAAAGCCATTAAAATAGGAGTGTACGTATGACGAGATGTACGGAAGTGACATAAGTGAAATAACAATGTATGCCACGATCGAATTAATTGGAAATATATTCTCTCTAATTACCCCAATAGGGACTTGACGTGATGGTGATAATGAAAATAGATTATTTATTCCAACCACCGATTTCAAGAATTGTGATCTAACATTTAAGGTCACGTAACAGGACTACCCTTAACCATTGTTTTCTGAAGGGCGTACTGTAGGGATGGATGGAGAGAAGCCATCAAGAGCTACCAGAGAAGTCATAATGATACGACGGGGAAGAATATTATGACGTCATTTAACTTCTTCTGAAAGAAACTTGACAACATCGCGATATTATTTTTTTTCCATTTCTGAATATAACGAATCAACACGTCTTCTATTCGCTATAGTTTACATTTTACTGATGATAAAGGTGTAAAATTTTAACTGTCAAATCACCTGACCATGCATTGAGCGTGGCTGACTCATCTTACTTGTCCAGGCAGTAAACGTTTGGAAGTTAGTGGTAGTTTAACTAATATTTCTTAAATTTTATTTATATACTCATGTTTGATCTTCTTCTTCTCGTCTCTTATCGTAGGTTGGTCATCATCATGGTAATCCTTATCTTAGTCATGGCAATAACTCAGTGCAACTGCAACCAAACCGTTTCCGCAAGTTCTTAAGCCAAAATATGCGACGGTTTCTACTGCCTCGTTTGCCACTTATTTTTTCCAGGATGATCTGTTGTGGTATAATGTATCTTGTGCCCCTTGTTATGTGATCGAGATACTGCCTTATTCGAACTTTCACAGTTACCTTCGATTATATAGTATTACACTTTCGTAGTAAACGGTATATCCGGATTGGTTGTAATATCTTCAAACATACTATAAAGATGCTTAAAGGGGAAATCTAACTGAAAGCCGTTTAAAAAAACTTTGAATACCAACGGGGATTGATCCTGCAATTCACGGGCTGATGTCTTTCGAATTTAGCCACGGGGGTCGTTAAACATCCTAAGTGCAATATTGAAAATATTAATATCATGAAATAGAGTGAATAGTGGGTAATACAACCTGTTAATCGTTTGGAGTATTGCAAGAGAAGCAAAGTTTTGTGTTTATTGTAGAATCTTGGCATTTGAAAAAAGGGATGAAAGTAAAATAAATACGGTAAAAAGGAGAACTTTGCGTAGAATGGATGGAAAAAATGTGTGATAGAATAAATAATGAGGAAAATGGGAAAAATGTGGACTTAAAGAAGATTCAGTGCTTAAGATGAAGATATGGTCATTACTATGGTAGACCATGTAGAAAGAATTAAAAATGAAATATTTACAAAAAAATATCTATTAAAGTTGTATAGAAAATGCGAAATATTTGGAAAGATTAAGAAAGATACGAGTCACGATTGAATTAATCAAATTCGGAAAGAGAGATGAGTGAAAAGCCTTTATATAATAGGAGAGTTGAAGTGGAGATCTATTTTCCCTGCATCCATCAATGGCGTGATGATGATAATTACCATAAAACCAGAAAATTAAATAAAAAACCCGGGTTTACATAAACCATCCTCACACATCACTTAATGACATGGTTAGAATTAAACTTTTGTTTAACTGAAGAGTAGCTGCACGTATAAGCTAGAAAGACACGTGAGAATATTTTTTTTGATAAAAGTGGAATTAAACGTAAAATAAAATAGTAGCAAAAAAAAATCATAAAAAATAAAGCAATAAAAATTTCAATGATACTAGAGACAACTTCATTCTGGAAACATTTTTTTTTCCTTTTCAAAGGAATAATCGTACAATGTCGAGCAGTGTATAAATTGAGGCGCTCGGGCCATTGAAAATTCGCTGCCGCGACAAGTTTAGTACTTCAGCCGTTCCGGCTATTGAGAGAGGTTTCAGGCATCTGCAATCTACATAGTCGTTACTTCTGAATATCTGTTGAAATCGTTACTTTCGGGTTCATTTTCTGGTTTTGTGAAGAAAGTGAAATCTCCAAATCGTACTGTGTCGTTTAATGTATTGACAAATAACGTTTGCAGTGTTAAGAAGTTATTTATTTACGTGACAAGTGATATTATACACACATAAATTATGAAAAACAAGGCAAATCACAAGTGATAACAGTTAATTTTTCGGAGAACACAATTGATCTAGGTTTGTTGCCTTTCATTTGTCGAGTCCCTAGTATATGAAGCTTTGCCTATATCTTACTGAGGTTATAAACATGGGAAAATAAGTTGATGCTTTGGCCGATTTTTAATTATTTAATAATCAAAAACTTCGAACTTTCATCAACTTGATAAGTTGTGAGACGTAAATTATATGTATGTACCGCGCGAGTCAAGCTTTGGTGTACTTCATTATTTCAGATAAATCAAAAGCCCATCTCATAATGTCCCGCACAAATCAATCAAAATTAAAGAATTCACACAAATCTTGACTACAAGTCATCCCTCGTGCAAGTCCAAGTAATCAAACTCTTGTCACAATAAAAATCACGCTTCGATCCATTGCCTGCATTTTTCGCATCCTTTTTCCTTAATTAATTTCATGAGGTCAGACTGGAATATTGCCTTTGAACAAAATATATTCTAACTCTAAGGACGGTGAGTATTTAATCAGCAGCAATGCGTCTGCTGAACTGGATTTTTTTCTTGATGACAGTGCCAATGAATATAGTACATATATTTGAACTATAGTTGGCTGCGTTAAGGACCCGGTACTCCCTGAAAAGTTTTGCTGTAAAATACTGGGCAGAAAAGTTTATTATTTATTTTAAGTAATTAAGCGTGCCAGATTGCGCCCTATTTAATTAAATTGTATAAAATTTACGTTAAATTTTGCAAATATATTTAATACATTTTATAAAGTTAAGATTTTTATATAATATTCTTTATTAATATAAAACATGATTAAGATATTCATAGGCACAAACGTTTGTTATTTATATAAAAGAAAATATAATTGGAAGAAACTTTAGAAGATGCAGTGATGGAATAAAGAAGCGACGGTTTCAGTAATATTTGATGTTATTTTATTTATTTGAAAAAAAAAGTTTAACGGTTCTTTTATTCAGTTCTAGATTTTAATGCACGCCTTCTACGAGTATTGAATTGCGTACCCGTGCACAATTGCTGAAATATATTATTATTAGTAACAGTATGTGAATAATGTAAAGAAGGTGTATATATGTAACATATGCAAAGTGTGATATTCTGACGTCTCTGCCTACCCAGATAGGGAAATGACGTGATGGTATGTATGTATTGGGTGTTAACATAAGTTGTGTCCGTTTTTTTCCAATTTAAAAATGAGCACCAAAAGTAAAACAAAATGGTAAAGGTTATACGTCATTCAAAAGATAATTTTCTTCTCTACAAGATATTGTGTTTGCTTTTACTTTACATATATTATTTTATTTGATTACGAACCTTCAAAATGGAATATCAAGTAGACGAAAGTGAACATTTTCGACACCTCCTTATGTTCGCGTCCAATCGAGGGAATAAAGCTGCTCGCGATATTTGCGAAGTGTACGGTGAAGATGCTATGAATCAAAGGACAGCTCGTCGATAGTTTTTGCGTTTCAAAGACGGTAATTTCAGCCTGAAAGACATGGAGCGTTCCGGAATACCGGTGGACTTCGATGAGGAACGCTTAAACCATATAATTCATGATTTCGTGAGCAGTTTTATTCCCTCAATTGAACGCGAACAGAAGGAGGTGTCGAAAATGCTCACTTTCGTCTACTTGACATTGCATTTTGAAGGCATGTAATCAAATAAAATAATATATGCCACGTAAAAGCAAACACAATATCTTGTAGAACAGAAAATTTTCTTTCGAGTGACGTATAACCTTTACCATTTTGTTTTACTTTTGGTGCTCATTTTTAAATTGGAAAAAAACGGACACAACTTATGTTAACACCTAATAATATCTGGTAGCGAATCAAGTAAAGAACACTAAAATAAATAAACTATGAATAGTCAGCAAGTAGCAGTTTGGCTCACCCCTAGTGAGTACTAGTACTAGGTATTCATCAGTATAGAATATAATTCAGCCACTCTGACTCGGCTGAAAAGAATCCTGTAAATGCTTTCAGCACAGCGTATCGCGGTTTCAGCACTCTCTTGTTCTTCACATGGCGTAACGCTTCTTTTCAGTCACCGCGCGCCGCGCTTCTATGATGAAACTATTTTCTATGCCTGAAATCCTTTTGTTATTATTTTGTAGTTGAAGTATCTAAGTTTATGAGTTTATAGTAAAAAAGGCATATGTGCTTAAAATATACAAATGTCCAACGGGAATGTAGGATTTTTATATGCAGATGACAAGGTAGTGTTAGTAAATTATGAAGATGAATTTGATTAGTAAATTGTATTGAAGCTTGATTAGTAAATTGTATTGAAGCTTGATCAGTAAATTGTATTGAAGCTTAATAAGTAAATTGTACTGAAGCTTGATAAGTAAATTGTATTGAAGTTTGATTAGTAAATTGTATTGAAGCTTGATTAGTAAATTGTAAGAGCGATGTGAAGAGAAATATTTCAGAATGAATTTTACGAAATGCAAAGTCACGATGATAGAAAAGTGTGATAGGAAAAGTAGCTGTGGTGTGTATTGTGGTCTTATAAGAGTGAAAATAAATGTGAAATATTATTATTTTATATTATTCAACTGTCTAACAACAACTGGATTTAAAATTGGCATATAAGCAATGTTATATTGTATAATAGGCAACAAGCAACACGGCACAAGTCGAGCCACACAACGAAATAATTCTATACAACTCATGCCAGTCAAAATCGTATAAAAATCCATACAATGATCATATTGATTACCCAATCTATTTAGTCTTGTTATGCAAGAGTTATACAAATAATAAGTTGCATCCACTTCACTATGGAACAAAACATTTTGCCTAGTGGGCCTCCAAGGAACGGGCTATTGAAATACGAACTGATAATCTTAAATAATGTTGTAAGAACAAACATCTGATAAGTTGTAATCCTCATCACTTCCATCAACAGATCATAGTCCAATCCAGTTATTGGGATTTACAGTTTTATAATAAAGGGTCTTTCAAATTGAGCGGTTTTTTATATTAGTTTTTTTTATTTCTTGAATAAAACACACCATTTGCTTTCATTTAATTTTTTTTATTGGTCATTGAAGTATATGACATTTAAACACAAAAAAACAATATCCGCCACATGTCCACCTCTTGCAGCTCCGCAAATGTCCACTCTTTTGTTAAAATTTTCGATGACACTTTGGCATAATTGCGGTTCTAACTTACCAATAACGTGAATAATTTCGTCCTTAAGCTCAGGAATTGATTGGGGGTCATTCTTATAGACCTGGATTTTCACGTAACCCCAGAGAAAATAGTCCAACGGTGTCAGATCACATGATCTTGGTGGCCAATTAACATCACCGTTACCGGAGATTACAATACATAAAATAATTCAACAATTTGAATGCGTATTATATACGACTCCATTTTTATAAATGTCATACATTACATTTCTCAAATGTCACAAGACCCAGGCAAGTTTGCGACGCCATCTGTGTTTTGAAAGACCCTTTAGTTATTGACATCTGATAATTGTAAAATAGACCATTAATTTTAAATCACGCATATGATTGAGAATTCTTCAAAATACATCATTACTAGCTCTGAAAGGATTTTTCAGCTGGGTTCTTCGTAAAAAGTAACTTTTGTATTTTATTTATTATTTAAACCATGATTTCGTCGGAAGCTGCGTGATATCATGATATTTTTTAGATAAAAAACCTGGACATTCGATACACGGAAGTGCCAAAGAGATTGACCTCCAGGGAGTATTCTACTCAACCTTTTCTGACCCTTGTCGATCTCTAGTGACAACTTCTGAGAGAAACGTGAAAATACTCAAGTCAGTTACATAATTTTAACTTGAAAATCCTACCTACAGACATATCATCATGTCGTGTCCCTTGTGGGATACAACGGAGTAACTTGTATACAATTTAATAATAATTTATTTCAAGGCATTTTAATTAACTGCGGGAACATCAATTCTATCTTCATAAACAAATCCAAATACATTTTCATGCCTATTGGAACAAATTAAATATCCAATTTTATATATACCAAACGATGAGCATAAATATTATATATACACATTTAAGAACCATTGTGATATAAATCATTCATGTAGAACATAAATATATACAAAGTATACAGACGTTGTGGCGAAGTGGATTCTTGTTTACCATGAATATATACCATAAAACTCAAACAGTTGTTGTGATATAATGCATCCTTGTTGAATATGAACATTTACAAAATATACAACTATTGTCATATAACGCATTAGTGGTATGTAGCTTGTAAATACAGAAACTAAATATTTTGACCTTAGTGGTACGAAGCTTGTAAGCACAGGAACTAAATATTTTGACCTTAGTGGTATGTAGTTTATAAGTACAGAAACTAAATATTTTGACCTTAGTGGTATGTAGCTTGTAAGTACAGAAACTAAATATTTTGACCTTAGTGGTATGTAGCTTGTAAGTACAGAAACTAAATATTTTGACCTTAGTGGTACGTAGCTTGTAAGAACAGAAACTAAATATTTTGACCTTAGTGGTATGTAGCTTGTAAGTACAGAAACTAAATATTTTGACCTTAGTGGCACGTAGCTTGTAACTACAGGAACTAAATATTTTGACCTTAGTGGTATGTAGCTTGTAAGTACAGAAACTAAATATTTTAATCTTAGTGGTATGTAGCTTGTAAGTACAGAAACTAAATATTTTGACCTTAGTGGTATGTAGCTTGTAAGTACAGAAACTAAATATTTTGACCTTAGTGGTACGTAGCTTGTAAGAACAGAAACTAAATATTTTGACCTTAGTGGTATGTAGCTTGTAAGTACAGAAACTAAATATTTTGACCTTAGTGGCACGTAGCTTGTAACTACAGGAACTAAATATTTTGACCTTGGTGGTATGTAGCTTGTAAGTACAGAAACTAAATATTTTAATCTTAGTGGTATGTAGCTTGTAAGTACAGAAACTAAATATTTTGATCTTAGTGGTACGTAACTCGTAATTGGAGTGCAAAATCACACCAACATTTTTTTAATATCAATTTATCCAAATTTGGGTGAACTAAGTCAGTGAGCAATGATGAATTTATAACGATTATTCAGAATACAAAATATGTACTAGAAGAACAATCATGGTAAGCTTTCGCTATCAATAATTAAAATAACATTACGTTTATCAAATAAGAATACTCATTTTATATATTTGTTTGTCTAATGAAACACATATATAAAATGAGGACTCTTATTCGATATATGTTACTTGATATTATTTCAATTATTGATAGCGAAAGCTTTCTATGATTGTTCTTCTAGTACATATTTTGTATTCTCAATAATCGTTATGAATTCATCATTGTTTAATGGCTGAGAACACTCAAATTTGGATTAATTGCTATTGAAAAAAAATTTTGGTTCGATTTTTTCACTCAAATTTGTACATACTCGTACCACTAAGGTCAAAATATTTAGTTTCTGTACTTAAAAATAAGTAACATATCACGTTCAATAGTTTCCGGTCTGAAAAACTTAGAGCTTGGATACAACTCTTTTTGGGAGGTCTTATCAAAATGGAATATGAACACTGTCCACATATGGTTGAATATGAACACTGCGCACATATGGTTGAATATGAACACTCCACATATGGTTGAATATGAACACTGCACACATATGGTTGATTGTGAATACTGCACACATATGGTTGAATATGAACACTACATATGGTTGAATATGGACACTGTCCACATATGGTTGAATGTGAACACTGCACACATATGGTTGAATATGAACACTCCACATATGGTTGAATATGAACACTGCACACATATGGTTGATTATGAACACTGCATACATATGGCGGAATATAAACACTATCTACTTATGATGAACATCCCAATGGGAATCAATATGAGAACGCTCATAACAAACATGTTTCCCTTTGTTTATAGAGTATTAAAAGAGCTTAAAGTTTCTAATGTTAAACGTTTAGCTTTCTTAACATCATAAACTGGTGGAAACATGTCTGTAATAAACTTTCTCTCGTTGGTTCCCATTGGGTTGTTCGTCGTAAGAAGATCTTCATAAAAGGTTGGATACGAATCATTAAGGGGCATTTAAATAATATATGATCCAACGTTTCCTCGCAATATTCCTGAATTTAATTATCACTGTAGTAAAAGAGTGATGTTCGGGGGTTCATTGGTTCTACTTGTGTTAGTCATATACGAGGTTTGATAAAAAAATAATAAGAATTTTTATCAAAAAGTATTTATTTAATAATTGACATTAATATTCCCCCTTCATAGTAGTCCCCATAGGCCATAATACCCTTTGACCTTTTTTTTTTCAATCCGTAAAACATATTTTGAACACACTTTTTGGGATAGCCTTTACCTCATCCAGCAATATTGCCTTCATCTCGGCGGTTTAAACATGGCTCCAAAGCTATTTTGGATCACGGTCGCGCCGGCTTGTACCCATATCCGCAGCAGGTTTCCGAGGTGAAAAGCCTCTAGCTGATAGAATAATGTAGGTAAGGGAAGTTGGCAAGTTGGATCCGTAACGAGACGTGGAAGCTAGGCGGTGACCCCGGGCGCCGGTGCCAAAGCCGGATTACCGTCACCCGGTGCCTCGCCTTGGCTACCCCTCGGATCTTCCTCGTTGTGTGGTGCGGGCGTGTTCGCGCGCGTCCCGTCGTCTGTACGGCCGCCGGACGACGGTCGACTCAGAACTGGCACGGACAAGGAGAATCCGACTGTATAATTAAAACAAAACATTGCGATGGCCCTCGCGAGTGTTGACGCAATGTGATTTCTGCCCAGTGCTCTGAATGTCAATGTGAAGAAATTCAATTAAGCGCGGGTAAACGGCGGGAGTAACTACTCGTATATTTGATTGGGATCATTGGGAGTAACACTGTATTTGATTCAAGTGCATATACAATATGTAGTAAGCACATGCAAATTCAACATCATGTTTCAGTTGAGTTCCGAAACATTATATGATTTGTTGTCAGTGATTCTCCTTATAGTTCCGAAACATTATATCTCTTATAAAATAACTTAAGTTTAATGCCCCTAACAATGTCACGATTAAACTACTTCAGATATCCCTATCTTTATAGAAATGGGGATATCTGAAGTACTTTTGAAAGCATTTGTCAAACAATGAATAGATTTGATTATTGAAATAATTCATCACTTCAATCACATCTGAAATCACATTGCAAAGAACTCCCCGATTAATATTAAACATTTTGATGTACGAGGCTTGATAAAACTACAACGAGAATTTTTATTTTTTATCAAAATGTTTTTGTTTTGTCATTAATATTAATATTGACCCCTTCAAAGTAGTCCCTATAGGATAAAATACACTTTTGCCAACGTTTTCTCCAATCCGGAAAACATTTGTGGAACCCACATTTTGGGATAGCTTTAAGCTCACCCGGCGGTATTAGTTTTATCTCCTCTATGATCGCAAAACGTTGTCCTTTCAATATTCTCTTCGTCTTTGGGAACAGGAAAAAGTCGCAGGGGGCACATCTGATGAATACAGTGGCTGTATCGTCACGACGGTATTGGTTTGGTAAAAAAATCACGAATTAGTAGTGCAGTGTGAGCTGGTGTATTATCGTGGTACAAAATTCGGGAGCTTTTTGCCCACCATTCTGATCGTTAGCTTTGGATCGCCTCACGCAAATGGCGTTAAACCTAAAAAAAATATTTCCAGCTATTTTTAAAATAAAAAAATCGTAAACGTGCGCATAAATTGCATACGTCGTAAATACTTGATAGTCAAATACAAACTGCCCATCCAAACTGTACATCACAGAGTGGAACTTAAGGAAAAAAGGTGGGCTCCATCAAAAACCAACAGCCCGTAAAATAAAAAAAAATAGTGTATAATATATTACAGTATAAAAAAAAATAGTGTATAATATATTACATAATACATAATGGCTTCAGCTATTTGTAAATTGCTAATTTTAACTGTGCATTTTAAATAAATCATCGCTGGCTAAGCGCCGCCTAGTTTACTCGCATTTTTTTGGAAAAGGTTGCCAATGAAGAATATTTAGAAAATATTGCCACATCTAACATACATAGTTGCGAAATGTATCTCAATTTCATGTAATACAATTATATTTCATTGAGTAATTTCCTTTTTCGTAGTAAAGTAGGAAATACGAAATAACCTCCTTATCGTAATTGGTAGAAAATTGGGTCCCAGTCTGAATTTTTATTGTTAATAGGAAAATAATGCTATTTGGTAATATGCCCGTTAGTTTATACAATTTGCAATGAAAGTATAATCGAATAATTAATATTATAAAACATACTAAATTGTCATGTAGGAAGGAAGGAATTTTATTACCAGAAACTTACAATGAGATACCGAATTCAACAAAGGCAAATGGGTGCGAAAAATTCAGGCTGTGCATCGGAGCGTGGTTGCTTTTGCGACAGGAGTTTTGAACATTTGAGTTTGCAGTAGGGGAAAGTTGTTGTTAAAAAAGCTTTTAAGTCTTAAATATAATGTGCTTTTTTATGATTATGTGCGGGTCGTTGTGAGACGGAATTTTAATTTATCTGAAATGATGAAGTACACCAAGTTTTGATTTGCGTGGTACATACATAGAATTAATTCTCACAACTTATGAAGTTGTAAGTTTGTGACAGAGGTATTAAATAATCGGTCAACAATCGGTAAAAATCTTAAATGTATTTATCTATGTTTATACGTCCTCACTAAGATACAGCAAAACCCTAGTTTATTGGGGACACGACAAATGAAAGGTTATAAACTCAGATCTATTTAAATTACAATACATACTTATTTTATTTTATTGTTTGTCTCGTTTTTTTATAAATAAAGTATGTATACAAGTATTTGTCATATAAATAAATAAAAAAACTTGTAAACTATGTTATTGTATTAAATCAAATGTGCTCTATAAACAGCAGATCAAACAAATTAGCGACTCTCCTCTTCTAGATCACACTCACCAAGTTGACACTATTGTTTTTTTGTATACAAGTCCCTTATTGGAATGTCTCCATTGTATCTTTCGGATCTGTCAGAGATGTTGCTTCAGAGAGGATCAGAACTTGGAGGTCGATTTTATCTTAATGGAATAAATTAATTGCTCAGAGTCGATCCAACAGGCTGGGGTATTATAACAGGGGTTTTGGCATTGTTCGTTCCATAGCGTGAAATGGCTTACCTTTATGTTAGATATATGAGTAGCATGTGCAGCTTCAGTAAGCGCTACCCTTTTCAGGTGGTATTATCAAAATTTATGATTATATTATATACTAGCTGTACCCGGCCACGCGTTACTGTGGCTCAGTCTGGTTAAATGGAAAAGAGAAAGCACACGTTTCTAATATGTTTAATTTCACGATGCTTGTGGGTATATAATATTTTTGATGTCTTTCAGCCACTCTCAGTCTGTCGCGTTTATCGCCGTGCTCGCAAATGATCGCGTCACTCCAAGAGGTCAATTCACGATATGATTTGAATTCAAATGAAAGATCGATTGCACTGAAAAAGAAGAAAGAAAGTTATAACAAAAACATATAAAATTTCGAAACATTAAAAAAGGAACTGAATAATATTGTTAAGTTCGTAGACGTCTTTTTTCTTGGGGCAAGAATAGCTCGTTCACTCAGCCAATCGTGATTCTTATAATTGATTTGAATATTGGGAAATACTTTTTCAACCAATTCTTCTTTTGACATCACAAAATTGCAAAAATTATGAGACAAGGAATTTCGTCCTGGATCATATCAACCGGCACCTTTCCGTTCCCCATTTCCAGCAATTTATGTGAGAATATCTCAGCTGATCGATCGTTTTGCAGCTGGACACGCATATTTGTAGTTAATTTCAACGTCTTTACGTGTCGCCACAAAGTAAAGTATTTCAGGCAACATATAAAATTGCGAAATAACCCACAGTTCGTGAAACGATACTCGAAATATTTCAAAACAGGTTAGTTGGATATTTTTTACAAATTTAATATTAATTCTGCTAAATATACTTCCTGCGCTTGCGCTATAAAGTCTAGATTCAGCCATATTAAGATTTTTCAAGCTACTATGGCACAATGGAACTTATCCTTATTAACACAAATGTAATTTTGACGTATCTCGATTTTAACCTATTTTTCGTCTGTAATAAATACGAGTATATCGTAGAGCTATTGTTTAAAAGAAAATATTTATTATTTATTATTAAACATTAAATTATTAAATATTTTATTTATAAAAAAATAATTATTTAATATTAATTCCGAAACGTCGAAAATGCAATGTGACATAAATGTCAAGATTAGTTCGCCTGTGTCGCTGCAGGAGGCGCAAACGTTATTTTTTCTGATTTCTAAATTTTTTTATATACACCGATATATATATAAAAATATATAAACATTTCTGTATACGAATGTCAACTTTTGTCAAAATTTAAAAGCGATCGGTAGAGAACTTTCGGAAATTAGACATTTTCTATATACGAACATTTACATTTTTATTTATATAGATGAACACTTTACAAATACACTACCCTAACCTAAAGCAGAATATATTACTATCACATATTGAAGGATCTACAAAGGTTTAGTTTTTGTGGTTTTCTTACCAAATTATTTTTTATAAATATACGTGTATGCAGATGAGGGGAATTACCAATTATATTAGCTGCAGCCACCCCCTTCCTTCCCTTACGCCCAATTTGTTTTATTTTTTGTAATCTTTTAATAAGAAATTGTTCAATTCCTGAGTTATAGTGCTCTTTGCGCTCTAATATCTAACCAAATCGTCTTTTTATTATTAAACTATGAGATTAACCCGCGCTATGCACAGTTTCAGGGGTTTTTATAACGTTTTTGAAGTGTTTTAAAATATTCACAGGTTTAACTATTTACTACTCCTATAAATACATTAAATATCGATTTCTCAAATAAAATACCGCGTTACACAACAATACCACCCCGACACATTAACTGACAGCTGAATGTCAAAATTATAAAATCTTTACTTATGACTATTATTAATTGAACACGCCAGGATGTGGATAAAATAAATAATTGAAATTATTGTATATAAATGCGTCTCATTTTATTTACTAAAGTAAAAATAAATAATGCGTCATATTTTATTACTAATAAGAACTATCTAAATTATTAGCGATAATGATATAGGCGACATCTGTTTTTTGATTTCGCATTTGTTTTTCACTTCGGACGAACTTTAAAGCGTTCTTGATAGATACAGGTTATTATTATATAATTAACAAATATTTACAAGATAACTATAAGGTAAATTATTCTGTCTAAATGTTTGTTTTTGTTAAGTAGGATTATTCAGCCATCTTATTAATGGATTTTTTTGTGTATAATTATGGTAATAAGGACATGGCATAAGAAAAGACTCAGCTCACGATTAACAAGTTTAACTTTAATACATTTCGTGGAATTCCCATTCAGGGTGGAATACTGAAAGAAATGCATTGTATTCTTATACAGAAAACTTAATAAAAGTTTTTAATGAAATTATACTTGCTGGTAAAGCTTAATTAAATTTGGTCAAGTGGAGATTTCTTCCAATCAACCAGACAAAATTAAATAAAGTGTGTTAGTTTTTAGTAAACATTGTTCAGATTATTATTAATTTGTACAAAATTTCTACAAATAACAATAAAATTGAGTTGATCATATTTCAACGCAAGAGGAAAAGATGGCGAAGAGGTAAGGTAGATTGGGTATCAAACATGTAACATTGCTAATTTGAATTAAGCATTTTTTCTATCGTTTTTTTAAATTTTCCAATAATGGAGTTAGCCTAATATAATTTGGTAACTGGTTTCATAGTCTTGTGGCGGTCGCACACTCGGAACACTCTGGGCGTCCATACACACGGTCAATGACCGACGAAGTGACCTTTGCATTCCTTAGCAATGCAAAACAAACAATTACAAAGTCCACGCGCCGGCCATTCAACCCGTAGCCGGGAGCGGACCGCATTCCATACTAGAGCGAGAACGCACCACAGTTGTCTCGCCAGTTCTGTATTTGAATGATACCTACATACAACATTAATCGTTTTTGCATTCGCAGAAACGAGACGTAGGCATATCGCGAGCGCATTCCCGCGCACATTCTAAAATGATATAAATACCTACGTTACTAATAAAATTCCTCTCTTTCCGCATTGCGATCTAACGAGTTTTATTTATCAACAAATCATCATCATCTCTTCCCTTAAGGACAAGCTCCTAAAGTCTCAACGCGTGAATGGTAAAAGAGAATGTATAAAAAAAAAGATCGGTTATTTTGGCAAAGCCAGTAAATAATATCTGCTTGAGAGTAGCGCAGATTGTAGACCATGATTGAAATACGATGAAATAAGGGGAAGCGGAGCGAAAATTAAGAATATTACTGAGAAAAGAGAATACAAAAATAAAAGGCTCTATTAATAGAAGATGATACAGAGTAAAGCCAATAACCACGTGACAAAGTAATCTACTTCGTGTGACATTTATATTCCTCCCCCTATTTTCTTCATACGAGTTTGTTCCACACCTTTTCATTTCAAATGACGGTATTATTTAATACTTAAGAAAACGAGTTAGTGATTGGCATTGTACAAGAGAGGCTCATGTGAGGAAGATGGAGAATTAATAATCATTTTAACGTAATTGCTCCTCTTAGCGGGTAACTTGATTAATAATAGGGCTACGACAGTCGCCTTCGAAATATCATAATTGACTTAAGAGTGAGATATTAAATAAAAAAACTAAAATTAAGAAAGGTTTTGGAATTACGTTTGTGGAACTCCATAGTTATATTTAATAATAAATTATTTTGTAATTCCACTAAAAACATTAATATCCGTACAAGTATTGTACGGATTTTGGAAACCTGTAATGAACAAATAATTATATATTTTTTTTATCTAAGGAAAGACGTTTGTTTCACTTTGTGGTGTAATGTTTACAATTTTTTAATAAAATAAATAGAACAATTGTTTTATATTTTTGTGTTCACCAATGTTTTTTTTTTGGGTTTACTACCGGTTTCGAAGACCACCGTCTTCATCGTCAGGTGAAGATAAACTAAATTACTAAAAAAACATTTCCTGTACAAGTGTAAATATTATAAGAGGAATAAGGTAGGAGGAGAAAAGTGGGGAGATATGTGATTCGATGGTAAATGGGGTGGGAAAAAAATGAAAATGAACCTTTCGGACAGGCCAGGGTCTGGATATCCAACGGGGTGGATTTTAAATAGGAGACATATTAAGCAGAGAGCTATTATTAAAATTGGTTTGGTCAAACCAATTGATTTTAAATAGGAAACTTATTAAGCTGAGGTCCATTATTAAAATTGTTTTGGTCAAACTAATTGGTTTGGTTAAACTAATTTTAATAATGGCCCTATGCTTAATATGTTTCCTGTTTAAAATCCACCCCCTTGGATATCCAGACCCTGGCCTGCCCGAAATATTAATTTTCATTTTATTTTTTCCCCACCCCATTTACCATTGAATCATATCTCTCCCCACTGCTCTGCCCCTACCTCATTTCTCTTATATTATTTACATTTGTACAGGAAATGTATTTTTAGCAATTTAGTTTACCTTCACCTGACGATGAATACGGTGGTCTTCGAAATCGGTAGTAAACCAAAAAAAACCAGTGGTGAACACAAAAATATAAAATAAGTGTTTTGTTTACTTATTTTTCCTTTTACATAAAACATGGCACCACAAAGTGAAACTATAGTCTTTTCGAAGATTCAAGAAAGAACACTTGTTTTTTATTTTTTATTCTCCACTATAAATATAAATAATTGTTTAATATTAATAATTGTTTGATAAATAAAATGGAGTTTAAATTTGAAATCCGTTGAATACAATCAAAATATTTTCAAATTAAAAACAACCTACATCACTCGCAGCCTTGCGATGCCCCGTCTTCTAAAAGAGAAGGATGTTTTTGTTGAGAGTTGTATTTCCGGTGTGATTTGAACAAAGGGGTAGACATGAAAATAAAAACACTGTACAATGACATCAATCATTATTCTGGGTCACAGGTAACAAAAGATTCTGAAAAGAAAAAAATCTTTATAATTTTCATTCAAATCTACAATACAACAAAGGCTATCTTTGTTGATTTTTTTTATTCGTTGTATTTGTATTCTTGTCTTTACTATACCGATAGAAAGACAGTTCAAGGAAACCCGATGTAAACAATAATTAATTAGTTCGTTCGTTTGAACTTAAGCAAGATCCATTTCAACACGTCAATTTACGCCAAGAAACCAAAGAGAGAAAATTAAACAATTCGATCCTTCCACCACTCTCGCTGTTTTGGGGGACAAAAAAAAAATCTCAATTCAGTGTGATCTACATACACTAGAAGATCAAAATCTTCTTAATTTTTTTATTAATGCAACATCACGTAGTGAAAACGAAGGAACAGTTCAATGGCATACCTGAGTTTGAAAAGAATATTACATTGATGGACTTAAGGCTAGACATCACGTGAGAAGGAAAATAACTCACAACAGAGTAAATGTACTTAAAAAACTGGTCAAGGTCTGGAGAGACTCAATGTTACCAATACTTTCACAGATAACGACGAATATATCAAAACTATCCTTTGTCACCACTAGATCAGAGTTGCCAATCGGTCCAAAGATGTACCGATGTAAAGCTGAGTGGAGATTCCTTCGGAAATTTTTGACTCGATTATCATCGCAACATCACAAAATGTGATCTGCAGATTGATTCAGAAAGCCGCAAAAAGCACAAAGTTAAAGCTTAAAAGTTTTCCCCTAAAGTTTCTATGACTAGAAAGAAATTGGGTAGTCCAATAACTTGGATACATTCAAGAGGAGCCGAGGCGAGCCCTGGTGTAAGGAAAAAAATTGAATGCTAGTCTTCGCATGGAGGATCTTGAATATTGAGGTTACAACGTTTCTAACTGGGCCTATATGTAGGTTTTAAGAATTGTGCGAGAAGTTAGCATGAGCTAAATTAAGTGTCAGTAGCAATGGTTTAATAGTTAGCATTCATGCTAAGCAAACAGGCCCCATATTCAATTCTGGTGGATTCACATACATACTGGTTTTATTCTTAAAAGGTTTTACATATTTTTCTGTAGCTGATATGCTGTATATCATAAATCATTATAGTGTTGTTAAACAATGCAAACATAGTGCCACTGACTTTCCATCTGGAGCTAACATAGTGCCACTGACTTTCCATCTGGAGCTAACATAGTGCCACTGACTTTCCATCTGGAGCTAACATAGTGCCACTAACTTTCCATCTGGAGCTAACATAGTGCCACTGACTTTCCATCTGGAGCTAACATAGTGCCACTGACTTTCCATCTGGAGCTAACACAGTGCCACTGACTTTCCATCTGGAGCTAACATAGTGCCACTGACTTTCCATCTGGAGCTAATATAGTGCCACTGACTTTCCATCTGGAGCTAACGAATATACTAAAGCCTCATTCGAAATGTACCCTTTAAATTATACCGATTGGTGTTGCAAACATATTGAAGAGTGTGACCGTAAGAGTCCCATTAATCGCACAATTGGGTTAAAGAACTACTGGAGTATGCACGTAACTCGCAGTTCATCATCGCACTTTAATAAGTTGATTGTTCCGCATAGATCCAACAAGGCAGTGTATATAATAATAACAGGTTTTCTCGTGTTTGATTTGAAAAAAAGTTTGCTGTAGTCCATTAGATTGCGAACAATAAACCAATATACACGCATGCGTCTTCCATATGCATGATGGCTGTTAACCCTTGCCGATCTGTGAACGGACAAGAGTGACCAAGACGTATATTTTATTTAATTTCTAGAAATATACTGCTTGCAGGGTCTTCATACTTTATGTATTCCTCATCGAAACCTCTATGATTTGAATGATGTCATTACGAAATAAAATCATGAATAAATATCAATAGAAATGAATGATAATAAATCGAGAATTGACGAAATGTCAAAACACTCCGTATGACTCATTCTTTTTTGACAGTTAATATTTTACGAGTACATTCGTTCCAGGGATTGGTTACCAGTTTTATCAAACACCTGTGCGTTTAGTACATAGAATAGAAACAAAAGCTATTTCGTGCCCCAATTGCGATAGACTTTCTCCACAGGATTAAATTTTGATTTTATGATATGTTTGTCCTATTTTAAAATTTTGACCTATTTTCAAAGTGTTTATATTTTCCAAATGGCATATTTTATAGATTTGAATTTCGTGTTTGTTATTATATTATTATTTTTGAATTTATATATTCATTTTATATTTTGTTAATATGTTAATTATTGTCTTAATTCGAATTATATTTTTATTGCCAAAAAATACACGCTATATTTTATTGTATAATTTTATGATTTTGTTTTTAAAAGGTTGGAGACCTCTTTTCAGTCATGCGCATTCTGAACGTTGCGCAGACCGAACGACGCAGTGGGAAAATTATATTCCTATAGAAATGTCACCTCTCTGTTTCAGCTCTTATTTTATCATTTCTTACACTTATTTTATATTATTCGACATTTTATTACATAATAAAATGATGTTTATAGCTAATTACAAAAAAAAAAACTAATAGATTTTGCATAACTTTAATTTAAAACATACATTTTTACTGTACCCTCAGTGTCCAACACCGTTACTGGCGTAATTTTTTAGCACAGTAAGGGAAGTGTTAATCATGAATTGCTACATATGATATTTGTTCGTAAAGTTAACAAGTAAATTATGTACAATTCTGTTTTGGTACCGGTGTCAAATCACCCGGTACATTTCGAAAAATCTTATTATCCATAGTTAGCTCTTATTAGACATTGATAATACCCCTGTTTAAATCGAACCTCGAATTTGAGAACAAGAGAGATTTGAAGTCCCCGGTTGTCTTTCGCTCTCAGTCTGACGATGGAGTAACGGGTTATTTATTATTTCGAAACCATGCAGAAATTGTAGTATTTTCATGTCTATTTTATTCTATTATAATATATTTTTTTGAAATCGCTATGAGGATGAAGGTAACGTCTTTGAAATATGTGCCATAATGTAAGTCAACTTAATACGGCAACATTTACAAACACCAAAATAAAGTATTTGCAAAAGTTTGTTTAATATTCGTTCCTAACCACGAGGGTTATCCATCCATGAAAATAAGAGATCAAAACTCTGGGCATTTTCGCCCTCAGCCCGGACGTCCATGAGATCGTTTGATCGTGTATTTAATCCATGGAGAGGTTTATTAAGCAGGGCTAAAATCTATTCAGAAAAGTAGAAATAAGATGTTTAAGCCTCAGAGCAATATTTTATTTTTATCTCGTTACTAGTAAACTACGTTACTTAACGTTTTGGATAGAATAACCAATAAAAATAGAAATATCATGTTTAAGGGATGAAGTATAGTTGTTTGGCGGTCTGAAATCACTATTAATCTTAAAGGAGATAAATAGTAATTGTTATGGATAGTCTTCATTTAAGAGTGAAAATTTCTTTTTGAAAAAAAAAAGACACGCAATATCTAGTGGACGTGGCAGGAATATGACATTAAGTATATTAAATTTGTCATATAACGGATAACCAAAAAACACTCTTCACGCAGACAGCTCTCGTAGCGGGATATTCTACAATACGTATCCTGTACCGATGCCATCAAACAGTGGTCCATCCGCAAGCGACACATGATGGACACTTCCGTCTTGTTTATTGCATACTATTCCTGTTATTTAGTCATTTTACTCTCCCTTCTTTCATAATTTGATTCATTCAATCGAATCAGTTTTTTTGTCTTCTCAAAGTTTTTGTACCGTCTGTATTATCCGTTTAGATCATTTACTAAGCCATATGTTTCATTTAATGCAATATATATCTGATTTGCACGGGGGCTGACATGCCCCACACTAAGCGCCAATTCACTCGCTCAATATTGGGTTCGAATACCGAGTTAGAGCGCCCTAAACGCCTGTTCTTTAAACGGCGCTATATAAACTTTCCTTTTATCATTATTATTAAGCATGGAATGGAAGAATGGAAGGTTTTAGAAAGAATAATAATTTATTCTATGTTTTGTGGAGGGTGACAGTATACAATCCTCGAGACCCATTATCAAAAATATAAATTAAAAATTTATTCAGCAAGTTATATTTAAATGAAATTATATTTCAATATTTTCAATAAAAAAAATTCAGCCAATAATATTTAAATTAAATTAACATATGTGTACATTTTTGTCAAAACATGTAAAATCATACATTTTTTATCACGTATGATATTAATTTTTTTTTTAATATCACGTATGATATTAAAAACTAGCCTTTATTTATGAATTAAGTTTTTTGGGTTATGTTAAACAGTTAATAAACTTTATAAAATAATCATACTTAGATTTCATTAATTTTTAATTGTTACATTAAGAAAATGAGTGGGTTTATGTAATATCGTTTTAAATTTTATCGTTCAGGGGTGTTCAAAGGGATATTCTTGATAAACAAATCGAGGATAAAGATAGATTTAATTAAGTTTATTTTATTCTCATTCCGTGGGGTCGTGGGTCAAGCAGAATACGATATTTATCTATTTCATGCAGTCCTTTTGATAACAATTGATATTTCCACAATTAAATTAAAAAAATTGGATATTTGCTATCAACCATTTTTGACTGAATTATTATTTTTATATTTCTATAGTGTCTGAAAATTGAAAAGTTAATTCAGTAAATAAAACATTCTTGCATTTTAAAACGTCCTTCATATAGTTGATCTGAAAGAACATAAAATAACTTTTATATTAAACAAATTACTTACCTTAAAACTTAGTTATATCATAGATACTGTGGTCCTTTACAACGGGTTTATGAGGACATTAAAAATATTAAATTTTCCCGTTACCATTTGCATAAATTATTGGAACAAAAAATCGTAAAGATGTTTAAATTTTTTTTTGAAAAAATCGTATCAATTTGTTATACGTCAATACATCTTTAAAATTATTAAACTGGCTTGACTCTGTCAGCGTTCTATCATATACACAAGATATTAGGAATAATTTGAAGTTAAGCTAAATGCCTCTGTTCAGCGATGATTTAACAAGGGGAACTTCCAAGCCGAGCAAAGCGGATCCTCGTTTATTTGAAATTAAGCTAATCGCACTGCGTGTTGCCAATCCAAAGTGTTTCCCACCGAGGAAATTAATTTATCCACAGCCAAATTAAGATAGAAGAATAATCATACACGTAGTTGATGATAAGCCTCATAAATTTAAATGAGTGGCGTTGTTATGCCTGAAGAGAGGATCGTTTTAATACCTTATTTAATCTTTTTACATGCCTTCTTCTGTAGTTAAGAAAGTGACTCAAGTCTCCTTTAAATTGGTTTCACACAATGGAAGGAATTAAAGATTAATGTTCTGTTTACATATTCAATTGAATAACGCTATTTAATATGGATCATGGAATATTCTAAAGGAATTTTATGACTACTTTTTTTTGTCTTTAACGACTCATTTAAAAACCAGTATTATATTTCCAAGTTTTTTTATACATTTTTAATCCGCATATATATTTTTAGATTTGAGATTTTTTCTTTTTAGAGTTTTTTTTTTCTCTAAACTCACATTATATACAGCCTTTCTAAATAACTGATATATTAGAATAGTCAATATTGATAAAAAAACTTGGAATCAAGGATATATATCTTAAAAGCGACAATTTTTTTCCGAATTTGATAAAATTGTACCGAACCAATTAAATTAAATAAGCGAGTGTTTTCACGTTGGTAATAAAATTCAAACATAATTTTTACAAAAAAAATCATAGTTTTTAAATTTGTTTTCAAAAAAAAGAAATTCCCTTGGCCGTTCTTTCAATTCGTGATTACCAGGGTCTTCTACCACCCCTCTTAAGTGCAAGCGACTCTTGCCATATGTAATGCGTCCTCTTCTGTTCTCTTCTGAGAGGGTTCAATATCGTTTAGAAACATTGAATCAACTGAGTGACACTGTGGATATATTCTCGGCACCGCCTAGTAGTATGAGAAGCATCGTGGCTGATATTCTTCATTTCGAATAAGTAAAATGGTAGCAGAAGTAACGCAAAGAGGGCGTTACTAGAGTAATCCGTGCAAAGCGGTAATAAAAAAAACGTCTTTTACGATTCACTCGGCTTGACTTTAGAACTATCTTCCTGACTCAATCCTAGGTATTTCTCTACCACGTCTTCCATTTACACTGTGTATTTGTTTTGTTAGCATTTCTTCATTAATTCGTTTCACTTGCTTTAACCATCTCAGAGTGCATCTTGCTCAACACATTAACCTTAAGTTTGCACTCCTCCCTAAATGCTTCATTCCGTATTCTGTCATACGTTGTCACTATTCTTCTAAGTACACACATTTTTACAGCATTTATTCGGCTCTTCTCAGCCTCGTTCTACATCAACGTTTCACTCCCATATATCAAAGTTGATATTAAAATGCTGTCATGGATACCAATAATAATTACGAGTATGAAACACAACATGATTGATTGAAAGAAATTGATTTAAGGGGGAATACTACTCAAGAAATTTGAAAAAAAAAACGTTTTTTTTTTGCATATTCGTAAAGTTTAGACCTTTACGAATATGTTCTCAAAAGGCCTTTGATAATATGTTCTTAAAATTATTAATATTTACGAAGTTATAGCTATAAATGAGGCAGCAATTACGCCGCACCGGAATGACTCAGACGATAATTTCAAAACTTGGAACGCGTTTTTCTCGAAACTACTTTTTTCGACCTGGTCAACATAAAATCTCAAGTTTTATTTAACTGATTGCCTTCAACTGTAGTATGAAACTTTAATAAATGCTTTTCTTTTGTCCCTACTTTGAAAAATTAAAAAAAAAAAATTTTTAAATTAAAATATTTGACAAAAAAGGATAAAAAAATTGTTTTCAGACAGCCGCCATTTTACGATTTTTTTCTCTTTGGTACCAACAATAACGACATTAGTTTTTATTAAGAAACTGTGTATGATTTTAGTTTCAAACAAATGCGTTCTACAAATGTTTTGCGGATTAGAAAAAAACGTTGGCAAAAACGTATTTTATCCTACTGGGACTAATATAATGGGGTCAGTATTAATATATTCATGATTGAAAAAATATTTGTATATAAAAACGAAAATTCTCGTTACTTTTTTACAATTCCATATTTGTAAACTACAAAGAAAGTTGCGTTCAAGATTTAAAATAAAAAAGAATGAGGAAAATATTGATTCTTTTTGTTAATCCTTGGTTCCAGCCGGGAAATACTGGCATATTCACATTAACTTACACGCACGGATATCTCAATAAGTTTATTATGTGAGTGTATCCTGTTCGTTTCCCTTTTCTAATATATTCCCAGTAAGTGATTACAAGTCTCCCATTCTCACCGTTATTCTCAGTATTTACACGCGCGTTCCCCTCGATGCGAGAACTCTCCCCGGAGTAGGCGCTTCCACGTCGGAAGCGGCAGTAAATTCAGGATGGGAGTGCACTGTCAAGAAGACTTCGTATCCCTTCACGATGTTGTAGAATCCTGGGGCGGACTATCTAAGTGGGATATCGTAAATTTCAAACACGTCATCCTGTTGGGACTATATTTTAGTAATTTTCACTTTATTTATAAAACTATGTTCTTATTATTTTAATTTTATTGTTGTTCTATTAGTCGAACGATATTCTCATGAACACTGTTTCCCTTTCTAGTAGTATTATAAAAGCGCTAATAGAGAGCAGTGCTTTCATTAAAATGAAGCCTCTCTTTACGAGCCAAAACATGAGCGTAGAATTGAGAATGCGTATGGTTCACTGTTACTTCTTCTCAATTGTCCACTTTGGGATGTGGGCGTGAACACAAGCAGGAAAAATAACGTAGGACCGAAACCTTTGAAATGTATGTCTACAGATGTGTCTATCTCAATATTCCCTGGACAAGTGATTTCTCGCATATATAGGATGGCGCAACAAGAACTGCAATATTACATTTAACCTGTACACCGCGTTAAAAATCAAATTCCACGAATCCTGTGCGCGACACAATTTCGGGGTTTTTTAATTTCTAAGTTTAAACGCGTATTTTGTTTAGAACCACTGATATTTGATTACACCACCAAGTAAACATGACATTCAAGTAATTTTCTGATAATAAATAATAGTCATTACTCTTAAGGAGACTCATTAAATAAAGGAGATAAACTAAACATTACGTAAAATACACAAAGGAATGCTACAGATCAGATCACAGGCGTCTGTGCTTCCCGCGAGGAACACGTTAAAGTGAGTTCTACAATCTTGTACCACTGCATCATTAATTTATAAGTTATTTAGACGACGTATGTTCATTATAAATATTATACGTTTGACAGCTGAAAAATTACGACAAATTTAAAATAACATATCTTGTTGCGTCATTTTATGAAATAATAACTTGGTTCAATGAAAATCGATATGGTAACATGATTCAAACTTTTTTTGACATCAATTGCACGATTTAAACTTGGAAAATATCCAACAGGATGGGGGCTACTTGTCATATCATTGATGAAATTAAATGTTCTCCAACCGTGTAATTTTTCATCGTTGAAATGTGAATTAGCCGCCACGATCGTGCGATTTAACCACTTTAGATTTTTTCTCTAGGGTTATGTTAAATCTCAAGTGTACGCCAAGAATCCAAAAACCATCGATGATCTTAAATCCAAAATCACTTGTGTCATTGCAGATACACGTATCCGTTTATTTGAATCCGTTATTGAAAATTTTGCTCTAAGAGTCGTCATTTGAACAGGTAGTCATTTGGCCGACATCTATTTCACACATAATTCCTATGTGCACCTATTACATTGATATCGATAAACATGAACATTACAAAAAAAATGTAATTTATTTTTATCAAACACTGTTTATTCCACTTTTTTGAAAATAGTGAAATAAACAGTGTTTTATAAAAATAAATTACAATGTCTTTAAACCTCCACAACGTTAATGCCTTAACTATAAACAACATTACAAAAAAACTAGTTTTTTTTCTCTCCTTCATTGATTGCAACTCTTGTTGCGCCACCCTAACCGCTAACTGATTTAAACGGTGAAAGTTCACAAGTTACAGTATCACAAGATACATAATAATAACACAACTAATAAAACACCCAGGGAAAAATAAATGTCTAACCAAGTAGAGGAATACAACGCATCTTTTGGCTTAAAAACTTACTGAAGTGGTTTGGGAATATCCATGAATCAATCCTATTGAAGATGAGCATCTTGGACATATTTGTATGAGTCAATACTTCAAGATCTTCTTAACGAACGAGACCTCGATGAAACATTATATGGTATAGGCTGAAGTTCTCTTCGTTAATATTGAGAGTCAGCTATGACTTTCGACAAGACGTAGAAGTTGGCTTGAAAGCGACCAAAATCATCCAATATTACAATATTTATTCATTATCTTTTTCATCATTTTCCTTCTTCACGTGGTCCATTCTGACACTGAAACAACAAGCTACCGGCTGCTTTAAGACAAAAACAAGCTACCGGTTGCCACGCGTTGGCTTGCTTCAAACAGCGACTTGAAAAATATAACATCTCTTTTGAAGGACAACATGTGTTTCTTCATATGTGCTATTTTTGTGTCCTTTCCCACATTTCTTTTCTTTTCCAAGTCTTAAATGGCATTTGCAGTTTTCACTGTGAATTTTTTTTTCAATGCTTTAAATTCAAGTCGGCCTAAGTTTTTTTTTATTAAAAATAATGTTTTAAACTCTTCTCCAGCAATGGACTGTAATGTATATATCTCCTGTCTAGTTGGTTTTATGTAATTAATTCGCCATTTGTATAAAAATAAATAAATACAGGTTTATTGATAGCAACATAGTATGAACCTGTGCATATATGAATACTATACATTCCAAAGCCGCACATATATCTCAAGAAGATAAATAGCAGAAAATAAATAAATTTGGATAAACTATTGAAAGGTCTGAGCTCATTTCATATAACACCCTCCCCCCGACCGGGGGGGGGGGTGTTATATATCAGTATGAGACGAGTCTAGTCGCGAGGACATCAGATGTTTTTCAGTCCATACCCTTGCACGATATTTTTCAATAAAGAATTTAATTGAATAAACGTAGTTATGATGGTGTTTTCTATATTATTGTAAAGAGCTTAAAGATATAACATCGCATCTAAAAAATCAAATGAGCTTTTAAATTTTAAAACTTTCAAACAGATCTTCAGTATAACATACTGGTTGTATTTAATTTAAGGCTGCTATGAATTTAGAATTTATGAATTTACGAAATAAATTGTTTTCTTGGACTATATGAAATATCTTATTTTCCCATAAGTCCCGCCCCGCTCTGGTGAAGCTAAATGTACTATTTTGACTGACGGGCATGAAAAATTGAAACGAATTTTTCAGAGAAAAAATATAATTCCTTAGACAAATATTTAAGACCAAAATTTATCGTTTTATTACAAATATTTTGAAGTTTTCATAAATGTTTCACGATATAAATTACTATATTTTTTTAATGTTTTAAAAATTGTAAATTTTTGTAAAATTTAACTTTTTTATACATTAAATAAAGAGAGAACTTTTTAATAACTCGGGAATAAGAACTACATATTGATACGATGAATATATTTAAGAACTACATATTGATACGATGAATATATTTAAGAACTACATATTGATACGATGAATATATTTAAGAACTACATATTGATACGATGAATATATTTAAGAACTACATATTGATACGATGAATATATTTAAGAACTACATATTGATACGATGAATATATTTAAGAACTACATATTGATACGATAAATATATTTAAGAACTACATATTGATACGATGAATATATTTAAGAACTACATATTGATACGATGAATATATTTAATCTTGATGAATATATTTTTAATGTTAGTTTCAATCAATAACAAAATCATTAAATTTGTTTACTTACTTGTTAACAATAAAAAAAATCATTTGTTTCGTCAGAAATATTCTAATTTATTATTAATGTAAAATTCCCACGTGTATACATATTGAAAAATAAATAAATATTGATTAATTTAACGTATGCAGAAAATCATTTTTTTCTTCCTCTTTCAGTATGTACGAGTACAGTATACCCCGGTGGGTTTATTGCCATGCGACTAAAAACTAGGTTAACAATACTTTTTAAAAGAAATTGGGTAGCAATGAGAATTCAATCCACATCCCCAGGTCGAAAGACAGGCGTCTTACCAAATTCACAGCCCAGGTCGAAAGACAGGCATCTTACCAAATCCACAACCCCGGATCGAAGACAAGCGTCTTACCAAATCCATAGCCCCGTTCGAAAGACAAGCATCTTACCAAATCCACAGTCCCGGGCTGAAAGACAGGCGTCTTACTAAATTCACAGCCTCGGTTCGAAAGCCAGGCGTCTTACCAAATCCATAGCCACGGGTCGAAAGACAGGCGTCTTACCAAATCCACAGCCACGGGTCGAAAGACAGGCGTCTTACCAAATCCACAGTCCAGGGACGAAAAACATGCGTCTTACCAAATCCACAGCCCAGGGTCGAAAGACAGGGGTCTTACCAATTAGACCACGAGAAACGAACCACGAAGACCAGAATACTAAATAAACTAGAACCACTCGAAATGTGGGTTCATCAGAGATACTCAGAATTTCTTGGTTTCACCGTATCTCAAACACTGACTACTGCGTCGAGCAGGTGTAGAATGAGACCTCGTAAATACCAAAAAATGGTAAAATATTGCCTTTGTGGGTCATATATTGAGAGGAGAAAAATATCAATTCCTATATTTTATATTGATGAGCATAATCGGGGGTCGACGTGGAATCGGTAGAAAGCGCCTGTCTTGGTTATGCAATATTTGTGATTGGACAGGTATTCAGACAGTTAAGGTGCTGTTTCGTGCCGCCCGCGCCGAAGACAGGGATATTTTGTCTAGAGTGATCGTCAACATAAGGGGGACCAGACATGGTACATGAGAAAGAAGAAATACTTGCTTTTCCATTCTCAACCTTTTAGTTTTAATTATCAATAAACTACTTTTGACTTTTTAATTTGTCGTTTTAGTTAGATTAAAAAAAAACATCAGGATTACAACGATTTAATCAAAACGACAAGGGTTCCGCTATTAAACTCGGCGTCGTCGTTGCTGGAACTCATAGTCGAGGATCCTATCGCCATTCCAAAGCCAATTTAGTTGGAAAGCGAAGCTGTGCCATGGAGTTGGCTTTTTAAGTGAGTGAGCGTTGCACACCAGCAAACTAACCGATATACTGGATACGACGACATATCTGAAGTGAGACAACCGGAGCACACTGATTTAAAAAAAATTGAAAGAAAATATATGATCGAAGTCACAAGTATCCCTATACTCCCGAATACTAGGTTCGGGGGGGTTCGAACCGGCAACCTTCGGCACGGAAGTCCAGCGCGTTACCGCGCGACCTTCACCTCTGCGATTACACTACATATGTTATATATTGGAAATCATTGATACGGAGCTAGATCCTAGATCAGAAATACATATTATTTAATTCGATTGTTTTAAATTTGAGAATTTTACGTTATTTGAAAGTAAAAATCAAGTTTGTTTTATCAAACACTGTTTATTCTACTTTTTGTAACGGTATAACATTACCGGTTTGAAGGCTTTAACCTCATCTTCAGGGGAGTACAAACAAAACTTGTTTGTGCTCCCCTGAAGATGAGGTGAAAGTCTTGAAACCGGTAGGGTTATACCGTTACAAAAAGTGGAATAAACAGTGTTTGATAAAATAAATAACAATGTCTTTAAACCTCCACAACGTTAATGCCTTAAATGTAAAAAATATAAAATCAAGTATTTTTAACTGATTGTTACCGAATTTTTCTAAATTATCTTTTAAACCCCTGTTCTGAGTTCAGTTACTAATGATCGAAATTGTGGAGAAGTTAAAAATATCCTGCGATTCCTCCCTCTACTGGCTGCTACGTCAGCCTCTCTCGCAATATCCTTCCAGGACAAGCTTGTTGCTCATCCTCTTCCTTCCGGCAGCGGGTGATGGATATGCTACCGATCAACGGATCAATCTTTTCTACAAGAGATACATTTCAGTGCAACGCAGGATTACTTGATAAATCTTGGGATGAGAATTGAAAATTGCAATGGATTACAAAACATAAAATGCACTAAGAAAGAGGAAACGGAATCAGAAAACTTCTAAGATATTATTCTTTGAGTGTTAAAATGTTGTTACAATAAATGTATTAATTTTATTTTATTATAATGTACGGTCTTTATTCGAAAAATTAAAAAGGTTATAAATGTAATAAGATGTTGGAGTGTGCATGAATATAAATACAACATGTCATACAAATTATAAACATTTACATGAATCACACACAAATGAAATAACAGAAAGCAGTACACAGATGCAAATCACCTATCATTCATAAAATACAAACTTGGGACAGGTCAACGCTCAAGTAATCCAAAGCTATAACATATACACGTAAAAAGACAAAAATTTGAGAAAATAAAAACAAAAGTATATAAACAAATTATTCATCCATTCCAATACAAAAAAAAAAACACATCGAAACTTCAATATATTATGTTACACATAAATTAACATAATATATTGAGATATGTTTGAGAGAAACAAAGTAAACGAAAAGAAAGAAAAAAAATCAACGCCAAGGCTTGAAGTATCGTTGATTTTTTCGTGTTAATATTGTACGAGTATATACGAGTATATAATATTATCATTAACTATGCCATCGCCGTCTTTGTAATAATGACTTGCGCTAAGCTCAAGTAGACATCGTTTATTAGCTATCTCAGTTCAATGTTCTTCTTTCTTACGTTGTCCTTTACTAGCCATGTAGTGAGTCTCTGAAACCAGTTATCAACTAAAATTAGACTTTCTCCGTGATTGGCATGTTTTAGAAAGTGATTGAAAAATTCTTAATTTCAAGTAAGTAATGCTTTATCACTCTCGATTTTCCTATTATATTAAGCATCTCTTCCTTTTTCCTTTGATTCATAATATTTCACTTTCGTTATTGTTATTTGTACTATTCATGATTTTTGTACAAAACAACAATAATTTGAATAATTTTTGCAAGCATGTAACTTATTTTATTTAATTTTGTCCGGTTGGCATGAAGAGATTGCCACCTGGCAATAATCCCGTCAGATTGTTATAGAATAAAGTGTTAAATAAACATTTTTTTTTAAATCATACCCATAATGAGTTATTAAAAACCAAAAAATATCAAAAGAAGAATTCGATTTTGGGGTTTGAAAAATTTGCTGTTTTAAACTTATTCTCATCCTTTAATTATGTTTTAAACTTATTCTCATCCTTTAATTATGTTTTAAACTTATTCTCATCCTTTAATTATGTTTTAAACTTATTCTCATCCTTTAATTTTGTTTTAAACTTATTCTCATTCTTTGATTATGTTTTAAACTTATTCTCGTCCTTTAATTATGTTTTAAATTTATTCTCGTCTTTTTATTATGTTATAAACTTATACTCGTCCTTTAATTATATTTTAAACTTATTCTCATCCTTTAATTATGTTGAAAACTTATTCTCGTCCTTTAATTATGTTTTAAATTTATTCTCGTCTTTTTATTATGTTATAAACTTATACTCGTCCTTTAATTATATTTTAAACTTATTCTCATCCTTTAATTATGTTGTAAACTTATTCTCGTCCTTTAATTATGTTTTAAATTTAATCTCCTTCTTTGATCATGTTTTAAAATTGTTTTCGTCCTTTAATTATGAATATGATAGTTTTTCTCTATCACACACATATTTTTCTCAAGTGACCGCCACATTAGTGTATTAGTGACATCTGTTAGCGCGAGCATTACTTTCAAAATGATATCAACTGAGCATCGGTTTCAATGTGATATCAACTTTCCATTGTTTTGAATGTTTTATTTCACTTTGTCTTCAAGAGCCTGCATTAATACTTATTCCTTTAGTTACATATGTGATACTTGTGAAAAAAAGGCATCGCAAAATAGCAGATTTTGTAAAAAAGCGTATCATGCCTATTTCGGTATGAAGCTTGGAAATGTAAAAAAAACATTATTATTATTGTTCTAAGGTAACGTTAATTATTAAATAAATAAAACGTTATTAATTAATAAATAAATATAATGTAACGTTAATTATTAAATAAATAAAAAAAAAGACTCAAACACCAAGTTAGTCACACGTCAAGTCACACTAAGGGTGAAAATAATTAACTTCCTCTTGCTATTCCAATGATATGGCGTGAACTAATACGCCTCATACGGTAAAAGCTTTCAATACTAAGAATAAAAAATATTTTTATTAACTTTAAAAAATGCTGAAGATTTATTTTTTTCCTTTTTGAAAATAAATTTGTTATCTTTCATCCAGCAATTGGCACTAATCTGCATACCTCTTTTCTGGTTGGTTGAAAGAGATTGCCGTTTGACAATAAACTCGTCATTTATATATTTATCAAGTATCTAAATAACTGTACGCGTGTAGTGTGTAATTTAATAAAAGCGCTATTCATATTCATCAATATTTCGAAACCTTGATTTTTTGAAAATCTAATAAATGAGAAAGTCAATTAAAAGGTTTTTTCGATTTATTTTCCCCAAACCCAGTTAGTAAAGGTTAATAAACGTTTTAGGGTGTACGCAATGATTAATGAATATAGATTTATTGTTTTCAAACAAACGAGTTCTCTCTCATTCACTAATTACTTTAGTGAAGGTTTATGTACTATACTCGTACATTTACGAGTAATATTTTATAAGCATTATACAATCCACTTCCACTGTGATAGATGCAATGATGCGCCGCGCCATTAAGTCATTCTTAGCAGGCATGTTCAGCATCACATCTCGAATGCATCTATATTTTATACAATTTTTGTCATTAGTATCCAGATCTTTCCCATACAAGAAAACGGAGATCAATTAATGCATTTGCCTTTTTATGGATCATTACTTGTTTACTGCAGACCTCCGAGTTATACGACAAAGTTGTTTTTCTTAGAATTTCAGGTTCATAATCCCCGTCATCTGTTTTACAGGATATGTAAATTGCTTCACCATTTCAAGATTCTGGAGAGTGTTTGTTGTAGAGAGCTGATTTCCCTCATCAAAAATCATAACTTTCTTGAATCTTAGAAAAAACGTTGGTTTCCCTTTTGCGGTGTCATGTTTATAATTATTTTAATAAAATAAATAAAACATTTATTTGGTGAACTAAATTATGTTTTTTTCTAATTGTAGTAGGTATAAGAGATGGTGAGGGTGTCATGTATCTACCACAGCACATGTTAATCTTATCTTCTTATCTCATTCACCCTCAATATATTCAATGTACCATTTGTCTAAGAACCTATTTGGCATTATCTGTAACACGGTATAATCACCAAAACCAATGTTATCTTATCCACATTCAAATAAATATTATAAGTTATATTATACCCTTGTCAAGCTTATCGATACTAACCATGTTCTAAATTCTATAAATATTAGCGCTATCATATACGTGTCAATTTAACTTCAATGCATTATATTAAAGTTATCTTCTCGTCTGCCCAAAATCAATAAAGATTAAATATCACTAAATGGGTAAGCTGCGACGAGATAAATCACAGATATCGACTTGACCTTAAAGGGCAAACATAACATGTCCAACGCATTCTTTCTTAATCTATTGAAGGGTCGTGGTATAATTATCTTTGCTTTAAATAGGAGGTCATATCTGAGGCAGCATCACTATTCTTAAAGCCGCTACTTTGTAAAGATCATAGCTGTTACTATTTATGTAATACTGTTAATATTATACATCAATGTAATTCAACCTTCATACAAATAAAACTACACGTTGAAATTCTAAAAGTGTTTTCGTTGCAAAAGGCCATAACAAGGGGAGTAGTGGCTAATAAGAGGAGGGGGGTAACAGGCATCAAAATTGTCTTTTGAACGGATAACATATTTAGCAGAGGATTGTAATTGTAATTATCTTGATTGTTTACAATGTTCAAACTTAATTTAAGGCTTTTTTTAATCTCGAGAATCTCTAAATTGTCCAGTTCCATTTCCCCCTTCCCCTGACTCGTGTGCAGGCTGCACGCCTTACGAGGAAGACTTCCGTCTTGGCCGGTAGTGAGCTCAAATAAAACAGTCGTGAATACAATATAAAAAAATAAGTGATGTATTTTATTAAAAATTTAATAACTTTAAACAAAACATAAATTCAGGAAAATAATCCACAAACAGAGGAAAAATAATTCTCTTAGCAGATTTCATTTCCTTTCATCAAAATCAGAATATTTTAATATAATATATCTTTGAAATGTTTTTCATAATACGTTTATTCAACGGTCATGTTTTCAAAGGTCAAAATTTAATTATTTATTTAATGAGCTCAGTAAAATTTGACGGCCTTAATGCCATGTGAAAATATATTTATTACCCGAATTAATTTAAGCATTTACGCCTGACCTCGTTAAAATGTTATGTTTTAAGGTATTTTCTTTATATAATATTTGAATACTTGTATTTATGAGCATTTCGTATTGAGAATATGGGAGCGGCACTGTTGTCAGGCATATGAAAATATTTAATAGGTTAAAACATATATCATTACTCGTAATATTAAATATTTTTAAAATTCGAATATTTAAAAGAAATAAAAACAACGAACAAAACTGTAGAACATTTAAAAATATTCATGAGAACCATGTTTAAAAACATGTATTTACGGGCATTTCATATTGAGAATATTGGAGCGGCACTGCTTTTAGGTATATGAAAATATTTAATAGGTAAAAACATGTCTCATTAATTACTTGTAATATTCAATACTTTTAAAATTCGAATATTTTAAGCAAAGATAAACAACGAACAAAAGTATAACATTTAAAAATATGTTATGTATGAGAAACATATTTAAAAACATGCATTAACGAGCATTTCATATTGAGCATATGTGAGCGACATTGTTGTTAGATACAGGATATATTTAAAAACATGCATTAACGAGCATTTCATATTGAACATATGTGAACGGTATTGTTGTTAGATACAGGATATATTTATCACGTTAATACATACATAAATACAAACACGCCACCTCCCTTTTGACGTTAACAGAGAGGAGAAAGCACCAGACCTTACTATCGTATACATATATTACATACCTTTCAACTCTTCTATATCCATACAACTTCTTATACAGCTCATACGATTTCTCTTACTTTTAACATTTACTCCTTTTAAAATATCATACTTTCCTCAGTGTTTCTACCACGTCTTTCACTCACATTTGCACTGTATATTTGTTAATATTTTTTCAATCATTAATTCCACGTACTCAAACCATCTCAGACTGCTCTTCTTCATCCTACTCAACACATACGCCTTAAGTTCACATTAATTCATAATCACTTCATTTCGTATTATGGCATAAATTGTCCTCCCAAATGTACTCTTTTTTTTACAGCATTTATTCACTTTCTACGTCCCCGTTTCATTCCCATGTATTAAAGTTGATACTTAAATACTGTTGATTATTATCTTCACAGACTGATCTATCCGGTCTAAGCATATTTGTTTTAGTGCCCCATTGCCTTTGTTTTCTATCACTACACGTCGTTTGATATCCATCGCAGTTCTTCCGTCATCTAAGAAAAAATACTACCTAAATAGCAGAATCCTTCAACTTGCTGCAATCTTTCATTGCTCACCTGTATATATCACATTTACTTCTCCTTTCACATTGCTCACCTGTATATATAACATTTACTTCTCCTTTCACATTGCTCACCTGAATATATCACATTTACTTCTCCTTTCACATTGCTCACCTCTATATATCACATTTACTTCTCCTTTCACATTGCTCACCTGTATATATCACATTTACTTCTCCTTTCACATTGCTCACCTGTATATATCACATTTACTTCTCCTTTCACATTGCTCACCTCTATATATCACATTTACTTCTCCTTTCACATTGCTCACCTGTATATATCACATTTACTTCTCCTTTCACATTGCTCACCTGTATATATCACATTTACTTCTCCTTTCACATTGCTCGCCTGTATATATCACATTTACTTCTCCTTTCACATTGCTCACCTGTATATATCACATTTACTTCTCCTTTCACATTGCTCACCTGTATATATCACATTTACTTCTCCTTTCACATTGCTCGCCTGTATATATCACATTTATTTCTCCTTTCACATTGCTCACCTCTATATATCACATTTACTTCTCCTTTCACATTGCTCGCCTGTTTATATCACAATTACTTCTCTTTTCACATTGCTCACCTGTATATATCATATTTACTTCTCCTTTCACATTGCTCACCTCTATATATCACATTTACTTATCCTTTCACATTGCTCACCTGTATATATCACATTTACTTCTCCTTTCACATTGCTCACCTGTATATATCATATTTACTTCTCCTTTCACATTGCTCACCTCTATATATCACATTTACTTCTCCTTTCACATTGCTCACCTGTATATATCACATTTACTTCTCCTTTCCCATTGCTCGCCTGTATATATCACATTTACTTCTCTTTTCACATTGCTCACCTGTATATATCATATTTACTTCTCCTTTCACATTGCTCACCTCTATATATCACATTTACTTCTCCTTTCACATTGCTCGCCTGTATATATCACATTTACTTCTCCTTTCACATTGCTCACCTGTATATATCATATTTACTTCTCCTTTCACATTGCTCACCTGTATATATCACATTTACTTCTCCTTTCACATTGCTCACCTGTATATATCATATTTACTTCTCCTTTCACATTGCTCACCTCTATATATCACATTTATTTCTCCTTTCACATTGCTCGCCTGTATATATCACATTTACTTCTCCTTTCACATTGCTCACCTGTATATATCATATTTACTTCTCTTTTCACATTGCTCACCTGTATATATCACATTTACTTCTCCTTTCACATTGCTCACCTGTATATATCACATTTACTTCTCTTTTCACATTGCTCACCTCTATATATCACATTTACTTCTCCTTTCACATTGCTCACCTGTATATATCACATTTACTTCTCCTTTCACATTGCTCACCTGTATATATCACATTTACTTCTCCTTTCACATTGCTCGCCTGTATATATCACATTTACTTCTCCTTTCACATTGCTCACCTGTATATATCACATTTACTTCTCCTTTCACATTGCTCACCTGTATATATCACATTTACTTCTCCTTTCACATTGCTCGCCTGTATATATCACATTTACTTCTCCTTTCACATTGCTCACCTGTATATATCATATTTACTTCTCCTTTCACATTGCTCACCTGTATATATCACATTTACTTCTCCTTTCACATTGCTCACCTGTATATATCATATTTACTTCTCCTTTCACATTGCTCACCTCTATATATCACATTTATTTCTCCTTTCACATTGCTCGCCTGTATATATCACATTTACTTGTCCTTTCACATTGCTCACCTGTATATATCATATTTACTTCTCTTTTCACATTGCTCACCTGTATATATCACATTTACTTCTCCTTTCACATTGCTCACCTGTATATATCACATTTACTTCTCTTTTCACATTGCTCACCTCTATATATCACATTTACTTCTCCTTTCACATTGCTCACCTGTATATATCACATTTACTTCTCCTTTCACATTGCTCACCTGTATATATCACATTTACTTCTCCTTTCACATTGCTCGCCTGTATATATCACATTTACTTCTCCTTTCACATTGCTCACCTGTATATATCACATTTACTTCTCCTTTCACATTGCTCACCTGTATATATCACATTTACTTCTCCTTTCACATTGCTCGCCTGTATATATCACATTTACTTCTCCTTTCACATTGCTCACCTCTATATATCACATTTACTTCTCCTTTCACATTGCTCGCCTGTTTATATCACAATTACTTCTCCTTTCACATTGCTCACCTGTATATATCATATTTACTTCTCCTTTCACATTGCTCACCTCTATATATCACATTTACTTATCCTTTCACATTGCTCACCTGTATATATCACATTTACTTCTCCTTTCACATTGCTCACCTGTATATATCATATTTACTTCTCCTTTCACATTGCTCACCTCTATATATCACATTAACTTCTCCTTTCACATTGCTCACCTGTATATATCACATTTACTTCTCCTTTCACATTGCTCACCTGTATATATCACATTTACTTCTCCTTTCACATTGCTCACCTGTATATATCATATTTACTTCTCCTTTCACATTGTTCACCTCTATATATCAAATTTACTTCTCCTTTCACATTGCTCACCTGTATATATCACATTTACTTCTCCTTTCACATTGCTCGCCTGTATATATCACATTTACTTCTCCTTTCACATTGCTCACCTGTATATATCACATTTACTTCTCCTTTCACATTGCTCGCCTGTTTATATCACATTTACTTATCCTTTCACATTGCTCGCCTGTATATATCACATTTACTTCTCCTTTCACATTGCTCACCTGTATATATCACATTTACTTCTCTTTTCACATTGCTCACCTGTATATATCATATTTACTTCTCCTTTCACATTGCTCACCTGTATATATCACATTTACTTCTCCTTTCAAATTGCTCACCTGTATATATCACAGTTACTTCTCCTTTCACATTGCTCACCTGTATATATCACATTTACTTCTCCTTTCACATTGCTCACCTGTATATATCACATTTACTTCTCCTTTCACATTGCTCACCTGTATATATCACATTTACTTCTCCTTTCACATTGCTCACCTGTATATATCACATTTACTTCTCCTTTCACATTGCTCGCCTGTATATATCACATTTACTTCTCCTTTCACATTGCTCACCTGTATATATCACATTTACTTCTCCTTTCACATTGCTCACCTGTATATATCACATTTACTTCTCCTTTCACATTGCTCACCTGTATATATCACATTTACTTCTCCTTTCACATTGCTCACCTGTATATATCACATTTACTTCTCCTTTCACATTGCTCACCTGTATATATCACATTTACTTCTCCTTTCACATTGCTCACCTGTATATATCACATTTACTTCTCCTTTCACATTGCTCACCTGTATATATCACATTTACTTCTCCTTTCACATTGCTCACCTCTATATATCACATTTACTTCTCCTTTCACATTGCTCACCTGTATATATCACATTTACTTCTCCTTTCACATCACTCGCCTGTATATATCACAGTTACTTCTCCTTTCACATTGCTCACCTGTTTATATCATATTTACTTCTCCTTTCACATTGCTCACCTCTATATCACATTTACTTCTCCTTTCACATTGCTCACCTGTATATATCACATTTACTTCTCCTTTCACATTGCTCGCCTGTATATATCACATTTACTTCTCCTTTCACATTGCTCACCTGTATATATCATATTTACTTCTCCTTTCACATTGCTCACCTCTATATATCACATTTACTTCTCCTTTCACATTGCTCGCCTGTATATATCACATTTACTTCTCCTTTCACACTGCTCACCTGTATATATCACATTTACTTCTCATTTCACATTCCACATTCAATTATAAGTAAGTATCAATATTTTTTACTATTCGAATTTAAAAAAAAAAATGAAAAAAAAAAACGAATTAAATTGTTTAACATTAGCCTTTTTTTATTAAATAATGTAATATATTGTACAAATATTTGTCAAGGCAATACCTATATACAAATTTATTACTCAACTAATCTTATTTATATATTATAATTTATGAACTTACTTAATCTTATTTTCCTACATGTCATTTTATTTTTATTTTTTATAATCTTAATATATGATTTCTTAGAAATAATTAACACCTACATACTACTTATAACTAGATAAAAATTCTAACAACTAATTATTTAGCAAGAACAAGTCCACTCGTTCAGGCTACTTGTATTCCATCACATTCACTCAGACCTTGGTCGTCCCAGCTAATACTGTAGGTGGACTAGTCAGGCAACATATAATGCTTCGGGAGCTTGTGCTTATAACGGAAGGGTAGGTCGGATTTACTCTCGTAAGCCCCCAGGGCAGCGACTAAGGGATTGCTGGGATTGTGTTGACTTTTATAGAACTTCACGCTCCAAGCGAGGATGTGGTGTTGTAGGGTTTATTCTCGCTGTTCGGCGTGAAGTCGGGTAAGGTTTGTTCTGGGATGGGTGTTAAAAGATATCTTGAATGCCTTGTTCTGCACTCGCTGGAGTTTCAGGTGATCCGTGTTGCTTTCACTACCCCAAACGGGTGCAGCATAGGTCAAGATAGGACGAATAAGGGTTTTATAGAGGATGAGCTTATTTTTGGGCGAAAGGAAGCTGCGTCGATGAAATATCGAACTGATAGCCCCGATGTCTTTGTGACCCGACCCTTCTGTCTGATGGTATTCAGATGGGTTTCCCACGTCAGTCACCGGTCGAGGGGCAGGCCGAGGTATTTAACTACGTCCTGCCACTTAACTAGGCAACCGTCGATGAATAAGGGCAACGACGGCACTCTTTTCTTGATTTTGCTGGAGAACATGATAGCCTCAGTTTTGGCGTCATTGATTTAGAGCCTCCAGTCCTGGTAGTATTTTTCAACCTCTTCGGACACTAATTAATTCTAATGTTTTAAAAAATATTATTGCTTGGGTGTATTATTTACACTAAATGCAATATAATGTCGTATTAGTTCAGACAGATGGCGCCCAAAACGTTATAAGTCGATTAAACACTTACTAATCTTCATTTTTTATCATCGAAAACATAAATATACCACAAAGTTGTTCAAAAAGTTCATATGAACACTGTGTCCATTGTAATGGACGCCAGGTCTGAATGTGTTAAAAATGTATGAGAAGTAAAACGTTTATTTACGAGCATTTCATATTGAGCATATGGAAGTGGTACTGTTGTTAGGCATATGTCAATAAATATTACGTTAAAAGTGTCTAATTACTAGAATTTTCATTTTTTAATATTCGACTATTTAAAATGATAAACAAATAAACAAATTTGTTTTGAAAAAACTTTTTTCGTTGATAAAGCTAGAAAATTACTATTTTGAACGAATATCGACCTCTTGAGATATGCCTAATAATTTACTTCTCTAGAAATCTACCAACTCTGCAAAATATCTATTCTTAAAATAACGTAAGCAATTTTTACTTAAAACTATACGAGTATGTAAAAATATCTATTCTTAAAATAACGTAAGCAATTCTTACTTAAAACTATACGAGTATGTTAAAATATCTACTCTTAAAATAACGTAAGCAAATTTTACTTAAAACTATACGAGTATGTAAACATCTATCTAACTAAACGTGGACGTCGAGAATATGTTTGATATTGAAACGATATTTCATGATTGATTTTCAGAATCAGACTCTATAATCGAGGTGAAATGCGGGTTACACTAACTGTGAAGAGGTTAAATTTAAACCGCAATTTAAAATAAAAAAAATTGCCTGTCAAAAGTTTCTCTGTAACTTTTTCTGTAATCTAAGGAAATGGAAGTCATCTATTCGGTCTAGATGTGAGAATAATCGTGTTCATCAGACACACTCATTACTCGCCGGAGTAATGAGTGTGTCTGATGAACACGATTATTCTATTGGATGGGGGTTGGCTCTGTTAACACAGTTGTTAATTAGACGATGTGCTTTCATACTCGTTCTATATGTATGTAAACCAGAGATATTCATATCACTCATAATTTAAATAATAGTCTCTAAACCTATGGGTCGCGATCCAGAATAAGGTTAGTTGGCATTTTGAATAGATCACGAAATATTTTCAACAATAAAAATATTTTAATATTTTTATATACAGTAACTTGATAACCGCGCAATATATTGTACATTTTTTGATATTTCAGAATATAACGAAACCATATATCGGCTCTAGTTGACGTACTTTTGAGGGAAACGGTTTAGTTTAGTTAGATTTCATCACCAACGTTATTATAGGGGAAAAAATAAGCTCCCACCCAGCGCGATCTACACTAGAAGATTAAAATGTTCACTGTTGGCTGTGCTAAAAAAATCCGCCAATCACGGTGCTGGACACTATGCGTCCAGTAAAAAATGTATATTTTAAATTAAAATTATGCAAAATCTGCTAGGTTAATTTTTGTAATTAGCTATAAAAATCCTTTTATTGTGAATTAAAACGTCGAATAATCCAATAAAATATAAGTTTTGGTCACTCGCAATCCATCACAGGGAGGCAAGTGTTAACCCGAGGTCATGTAGGAACGAAGAAAGAACTGCGCAAAAAGACTACGATCGAAAAAATGAGTAATCATGACGAACCTAAGGATCAATGTCATGGGAGAAGAAAGATGACTTGCAGTGCAGTAAATATACTTACAAAGCGGCTTAAGGCCTGGAGTTTAAACAACCTAGTAATTTTCCAGCATTTCCACAGAAAACTTCAAAAGTAAAACTATCATTTGATGCTACTAGTAGTTCGGAGTAGTTATTACTGAATCGATTATCATCTCAGTACCACAAAATGTAACCTGCAGATGCCCGCAAAAATAACAACGGCGCGTGACATCGTATGGGGTTAATCGAATTACATTTACACCCGTTGACAACGCACGGGCTTAATCGACGTACCTTTTGATTTTGTGTACATTTTGACCTTGAGCTTATGCGCCAATAAAGAGGATATGATTGGAAAAACAAATTTTCGGTAGACCGGACATGTGATACGTATAAGCTCCCAAAACGCGTATTGTACTGGGAAGTAGTGGGCAAACGAAGTGTTGGTGGGCAGATAGAGCGATATAAGAACAGTCTGTGAGAGTCGATGACTTTGAGCGGGGAACTTAAGGACTGTGAGCAGGTGGCTCAGGACTGCGGAGGCTGGAGAGCTATTTGTTCTCGGGCTAATGGCGTCTCAACGACTAGACGTGTGAGAAAGAGTCAGCGTACTGAAAACATTTTGCAGATTTGCCAGATTTATGTCAGATTTGCCTGGCGACTCAGTAGGATTCACATGCTTGTGAAATCAGCAGTAGAGAGTGTGCATTCGGCTATTTTCTTACAGAAGATCATATTATGGAAGGGGAAGATCAGCTCAAAATTGACGTTGGAGTGGTGAGAGGATCCTCGACTATGAGGCCCAGCAGCGACGTCGACGATACACCAATCAAATATGAGAGTAGAGGTATCAAATTTATCGTAATATCGCCAGACCATACGATAGACTTGGCCAGTATGGCATCTGTCTATATACGCGCTAACTTGTTAAGGCAGGACATTTTTGGACTTTTCGGTAAATTATTAACTTTTATGTTATTATTAAGATATATGATTTATTTATCTGTTATATGCGTATGTTAATTTCTGAACCTTACATTGAGCTGCGATACCACAACTAATATCCTAAACTAAGCCACGGATCAAAAATGTTAAGAAACACTGATTTAATTAAACCTGATATTAAAAATGTTCACCCATTAGCAATGATTTTAATCTGAAAAAATATAAATTGCTAAAAATACACATACGAGTAAATAGATATAAAACCGTGTTCCTTGCGGAGTTTGTAAAGAACAAAACAAAACACACATTGAACAAAACTCTATATTTTTCTTTCCAGACATACTACACATACACGTATACATAACATACATACATGAATCTCATCAGGCGTAATACTCGTATTGAATTATTCGCGTTTCTCACTTTACCTTCTTTCGAAATTGTGTTCATTTGATCCAACTAAATTTTCCTTGGCCTACATCTGATTTATTTAATACTTCAATGGAAAACAATCTGAGGGGTTTATTTCCAGGTGGCAATTTTGTCCAGCCAATCAGACAAAAGTTGAAAAAGGAAGTTTTATGATCGCAAAAAATATTCAAATCATAATTCATCAATGCATGATTTGCCAAAATGTTCGTTAGTTTTTAAAGTTAAGAAGAAAACAAATTTCTTTATTAACCTTTCCCTTCCTGTGCTAAAAAGAGACGCTCGTTCCGGTGTTGTGTATTCAATACACATCAATAACATACACATGTAAAAATGAGCGATTTAAAATAAAAATATTCATAGTCAATCGCTTAAATTAATTAAATTTGAAGTCAAAAGTGATAATAATTGAAATTTAATTGCTGAACCATTGAAAAAAAAAACATCGGACGACGTTCACAAAACGGGCGAAGCGACCACCTTGAACGAAAGCCCTCTGGCTACTGAGTGAGAGAAGTGAGCGAACTTAGATTCTATTTCTTCTTGCATTCCCATATACTGAATTAGAGTGAGACGTAAATAGCGTCGCTTCCTCACCCATAGCGGTTTTATAGAATGAATATACCTACGTCACACACTTGCACCCGTTTGATTGTATTGGTGAATTTATTCCCGATTTTCACAAAATATCTCTGATGAAATATCTATAAGTGCTAATTATAATTAATATTATTTTTTCATTCAATGCGTAAATGTATTACGGAGGAATACCTAAAATCTGAACCCAGTATTTATTATATTTATAGAGATATTAAAGTTTTTAGAAGCAATGTGTACTAGTTACACATCACAGGGAAGGAAGGGTTAAGAATATTACATTTATTAAACAATATATTCTCTATCTAATTCTACTAGCTTGTTTTATCTTTCAGGCAACTTTATATAATAATTCCATTCTCTCGGAACTGTTTGTCTTTTCGAGCAAAGACCAGGTAACTTTTGCAGCTGGATATAATTGACGTGTGTGAATCACTTATTATACTTTTTGAAATGAATCATTACGGGTGATGAATAATATATACTTTAACATAATGTAAAACGGCAAGAGATCGTGGAGGAAGTGAATTGAACCAGTGCAAATCATACTTAAGGCCTGTCTGCATCCAAAGAAGGTGTTGTGTCTATGATGAGATTGGAAGGATATCTTAAATTGTAAACTTTTTTCGGAGATCGAAACGATTGATTCAGACAAGTACTGCATGCAATAAAACAAATTGAAGACATTGATCAATACAGAATATCCCGAATTAGTTAATAGAATGTGAGTTATTTACCATCAAGACAACGCTGGATAACATGTTTCTTTGGTGACCCGGCAAACATTATTACAGCTTGATGATTTTTTTTTGACTCACTCGTCGTATTCCCGAGACATAGAACCTTTTGATTTCCATTAACTTCACTCTTTACAGAATTCTCTTAATGTACACAAATTTGATTTCCTGGAGGACTGCAAAAGTTACCTGCTCAACAAGACATAAAGTTCAGAGAGGATGGAATTATAAAGTTGTCTGACAGATGAAAGAAGATAGCAGAATTAAATGGAAAATATGTGGTTTTATAAAGTTGATATTCTAAATAAAGAAAAATATGTGGTTTTATAAAGTTGATATTCTAAATAAAGAAAAATATGTGGTTTTATAAAGTTGATATTCTAAATAAAGAAAAATATGTGGTTTTATAAAGTTGATATTCTAAATAAAGAAAAATATGTGGTTTTATAAAGTTGATATTCTAAATAAAGAAAAATATGTGGTTTTATAAAGTTGATATTCTAAATAAAGAAAAATATGTGGTTTTATAAAGTTGATATTCTAAATAAAGAAAAATATGTGGTTTTATAAAGTTGATATTCTAAATAAAGAAAAATATGTGGTTTTATAAAGTTGATATTCTAAATAAAGAAAAATATGTGGTTTTATAAAGTTGATATTCTAAATAAAGAAAAATATGTGGTTTTATAAAGTTGATATTCTAAATAAAGAAAAATATGTGGTTTTATAAAGTTGATATTCTAAATAAAGAAAAATATGTAGTTTTATAAAGTTGATATTCTAAATAAAGAAAATTATGTGGTTTTATAAAGTCGATATCTTAAATAAAGAAAATTGTTTTCAGTTTGACTTTAAAAGCAAACGAACTTTTTGGATAGCATAATACGAGTATATAGTCAAAATATAAGTAAGATAACAATCAAAGGTAAATAAAAGGAAGGGATGGTGGAGAGGAACAGAAAGTCGGGAATGAAACATGTTACATTAGTGACTTGAGATTAAAAGCTTTTCAATCCGTTTTTAAAACATGCCAGTGATGGAGCGAGTCTAATATTAGTCGATAACTGCTTCCAGAGTGTAACTGCATGGACAGTGAAGGATGACGTAAAAAAAGAAGTGCGATGCACTAGTGAAGTCAATAAACACTTTGCATGAGAGTATCGCAAGTTTATGATCGGAAAGACGGTGAATATTCTCAGCGAGATCAGAGGAGGTGACGTGACAGGATATTATACCATTGTGACAATATGTGCATTTTGCGTCGATCTCTCGCGTGAAGCAATCGCGTCGATCTCTCGCGCAACTAGATGAGTTGAGGTCCTTCTGGTATGAAATTGTGTGATCATATTGTTGAAAATAAATCTCGCGTGCATCTAGTTGAGCTCCTTCTGGTATGAAATTGTGTGATCATATTGTTGAAAATAAATCTCGCGTGTATCTAGTTGAGCTCCTTCTGGTATGAAATTGTGTGATCATATTGTTGAAAATAAATCTTAGACAAACATTTTGATGATGCTGTAATCGGTCCAGCTGTTTCTCCGTAGTATCCAAATAATAAACATCAGCGTATTTAAAAATCGGAAAGAGCAGAGATTGTATTAGCAAAATTTTAGTTTAAGTAGGCAGGAATCTTTACAAAACTTGAAGAGAATAAAGACTGAGCTATTGAGGGCGTTTTCCACGAACACTCCTATGTAGTTTAAGTATGCAGGAATCTTTGCAACACTTGAAGAGAATAAAGACTGAGCTATTGAGGGCGTTTTCCACGAGCACTCCTATGTAGTTTATGTAGGCAAAAATCTTTCCAACACTTGAAAACAATAAAGACTGAGCTATTGAGGGCGTTTTCCACGAACACTCCTATGTAATTTTCATGTGTGTTGTGCGTTTAAGAAGTCGCCTAACCTAGTTGATAAGATGCCTGTCTTTCAGCCCGGGGATTGCGGGTTCGATATCCTTGGATATCTAGTTTTTTTAAAAAGTGCTCGATTGCTGTTGATATCACATAAAAATATATTTCCCTTCCCTTTTCACGTTTAATTTTGATGCTTAGATACGGTATATTTGCGGGCTGATTAACTAGGAATCCTCGTTTTAGTCAACCAGTTTGTCACATGTGCGAATTATATACGTATTTTCGTTACAGAAAAGAACATTTAAAACAAACCCTTGAAAATATGAAATTCACACTTTTTCCGTTTAAGGAATAGAAATAAACAATAATTGCATTTCAGCACCATGAACTATGGTTAGTAAGATTTTCATCACTATTTCTTAATGCCCAACAACACTCTCTTAGATTTAGCCGTGTCCTGTTAAAGAGGCTATTATTTCAATGTCACCCCTCCCATGTACATATTACAATTAGAAAAAAATGTATTTTAAACATAACTTAGTACAACTTTACCTGATGAGGAAGACTGAGGTCTTTGAAACCGGTAATTAACTCAAATAAAACATAAGTGAATACAAAACAAATTTTTTATTTAGTTTGTGGCGGTCGCACACTCAGTCGCACACGCGGTCAATGACCGATGAAATGACCTTTGCATTCCTTAGCAATGCAAAACAAATAAGTCCGAAGTTCACACGCCGGTCATTCAACCCGTAGCCGGGAGCGGACCGCATTCCATGCCAGAGCGAGAACGCACCACGTCTGTCGCGCCGGGCCCGTAAATAAAGTATCACCTACATACGACATTAATCGTTTTGCTAATGCAGAAACGAGACGAAGGATATCTTGCTCGCATTCCCGCACACACGCGGAAATAGTATAAATACCTACGTTTACTAATAAAAACTCTTCTTCCGCATTGCGATCCAAAACGTGTTTTATTTATCAACAAATCATCCTCATCATCTCTTCTCTCTAGGACACATAGCCTAAAAGTTTATAAAAATGTATAAACATGACATCACAAAGTGAAACAAACGTCTTTTATAATATTCAAGAAATACAGTGTATAAATTCATTATACTCGTACATACGTAACGTTGAAATACAAAAAAAAAAATTCTACGAAACACGGTACATTTAATAAAGAAAAATTAATGATACTACGAATAATTCTATTTTACTCTCAGGGGCTAAAATACAATATGGTGTGCTTATTTTTATATAGTTGACATTTTCCAACCAAAAAACCATCGGACCAAACCGAAACCTTGAATTTTAAAGCATTTTTACACCAAAATTTCCGAAACATTAATATGAAAAGTGTTGTGAAAACACTTTAAATGAAAATTCACTGTAATTTCTCGAATCATTAGGCCCGCTATTTTAGATAATAGTGTAGTGTGACGATTCACGTTTCACAAACAGGATTTTTATTCTGGAGTATGTGAATAATAAGATTTAACAAGTCGATAAAAAGACAAAACGAGTTTCTCACTAGGAATCATACAATATACGAGTATTTATAACAAAACGAAGGAATAATTTAATCATAATATTATACAAATATTATCTAGAAAGTGGGTCAACTTGTGTATTTAATAATCGAGATCGTGAAATTTTTTTATGATGGCAATTTTTAAATCCCTTTTACAATCAATATCGGTATAGTGGAAACATTCAGTATAATTACGTAATGATGCTAAAAGCCTCCCATTTTGTAGATATAGAAAAGCGCTTCACTAGACAAGGTCTTAGACGAAGTGGTCTCATTCCTTATTCACAAATTTCATTCATTAAGTACAAGTTCACAAAGATGCTAAAAGCCTCCCATTTTGTGGATATAAAAAAGCGCTTCACTAGGCAAGGCCTTAGATGAAGTGGTCTCATTCCTTATTCACAAATTTTATAGATTCAGTACAGATTCTTTAGAAATGGGATTCCAGTCTGGTTTTCATTAAGGGCCTTTTAAAACAGCTTTCTGGTTGGATGGAATAAACTCGCCAGGTTAAATAAAAAAAAAGTACACAATGATGCTAAAAGCCTCCCATTTTGTGGATACAGAAAAACGCTTCACTAGGCAAACCCTTAGATGAAGTGGCCTCATTCTTTATTCACAAATTTCATATATTCAGTATAAGTACACAACGATGCTAAAAGCCTCCCATTTTGTGAATATAGAAAAACGCTTCACTAGGCAAAACCATAGATGAAGTGGTCTCATTCCTTATTCACAAATTTCATATATTTGTTCTAAATACCAAAACACTCAGTTGTCACTGTCATACTCTGCATTCATATCTTAACACACACATTTAAATTCCAAGCTATCAAACATACAATTGTAACCGCGTTATAATCTCAATAACATTATCAAAATCATGCCAAACAATTCCTCTTACGTTCGTGTCAGTTATTCAGCCATAACCCTCTGTGGAGACTTCGAAAAGTTCCTCAGTCCTCAATTCCCTACTATTAAAGAGTCACTATATGGTTTTTTGTTTTGAAGATACGATATTACAAAAGTAAATTTACTCATAGTAAATACCTAATTGTATTGTATTGTAATAAGTTTACTTGGACTTGATTCCCGTTTTATTTAAAAGGTTCTAGCCCGGTTTTCAATTAAGGATTATTTAAACACTTTTTTGTTTAGTTGAACAATATTGCTACATGGTAATAAAATCAACAGGTTGTATTTTACACAACGAAAATAAAATTCAATATAATAGAATATATTAATTTTTTAGCTGTATTAAAAAACATTATTTTTTTATTGTTAAAGAGGGTCTAAGCAAGATAAAGGGAAAATATAATTTGCTCACGTAGAGAGAATAAACGAAAAAAGAGTGACTCAACTAATGTATGTGTCAGAAGTGCAAAATGTGCGTCATCGAGGTGGTCCAAACCAAGGAATTTTGATGACACAAGCAATACTTAACGAACGGCTAATGAATTTAGAAGTTTAAATGAAAAGACATCTTAATTGATAATGCTCAGCTCATAATTTAACAAGCTAGCTAGAACACGTTCATTTTAACCTTCTGATTTTAATTGATAATGCTCAGCTCATAATTTAACAAGCTAGCTAGAACACGTTCATTTTAACATTCTGATTTTAATTGACAATGCTCAGTACATAATTTAACAAGCGAGCTAGAACACATTCATTTTTGCCTTCAGATTCTAATTGATAATGCTCAGCACATAATTTATCAAGCGAGCTAGAACACGTTCATTGTAACCTTCAGATTCTAATTGATAATGCTCAGCACATAATTTATCAAGCGAGCTAGAACACGTTCATTTTTACCTTCAGATTTTAATTGATAATGCTCAGCACATAATTTAACAAGCGAGCTAGAACACATTCATTTAACCTTCAGATTTTAAAGTATTTTTGCAACCTTTTTATCTGAGAATTATACGAGCAGAAAAAATGCATTAGATGCGAAGATGATAATGAAAATGGAGTTATGTCACGTTATATAAAGGTTTCGTTTTGGGAATCCATGAATAGATTAAACAAAAATCAAGTTTGTCAACCCTGTAGCACTTTCCGGGAAAATACTTTCAACAGCAATGTACTCGTATATTAAAAATGCTGCTATGAAAAATTAGTACAATAAAACTAACACATTTTCATTAAAAATGATGGAATCGAGGGTATTTGTACAACTTTTTATTATGCTATACATTTTTTTAAACTTTATTTATCTTTCATATTTAGTACAACGAAATTTCAGCTAACGAAATATTTTTATAGTCATGAATTTCATTGTGATGGGATTTAACCTATGATATATTCGTAAAATATGATACCAAGAGACCAGCTGTCTTGACCCACTTAGAGAGCTCTGAATATACTCCTAGAAAGAGTGGCTAGATGCAAGGAGAACATGCAGAGATGGGGTTTCTTTATCAAAAGAAGCATTGAATGTGATTATGGGATTATACGAGACCCATCATACATGATAACAGAACCTGATTGACATGAATAATAGGACAATACGAGTATCTGTGGCCTCCTACTGGAAATATGTGGCATAAATGAAAATTGATGATCGGGACATTATACAAACGAATAGAATATATTACGGAAAAACAAAAAATGGGGAAATTGAAGAGAAACTAAGCACAGTTTGGCTCGAAGGATATTACAGGACGGTCGCACCCCATACTACCTTCCAGGAAGGAAATGAAATATACCAGGATCCGCACCGCCGCGCCCTTTCATATTCAGAGTGTAAATTTCAAGTCTAATTATTTATTGAAGCGAAGAAAAGTAAATTATTACATAGTAGGAAAGTAAACTTTACTTTTTGTCGGCAGTGAGTGATAAAAGTAACCGTGGATTTTATTCAATTCTTGGAAAGATTAAACTTTTGCGATTAAACCATCGCTGGCAAGAATAATTCACTTTTTTATTCATTGAACTCGATAAACTTTCTTTGATAAGTAATTTTTAACCTTATTACAGTGCTTTTGATTTATTTTAATTTTAATTGTAGCATTCTTAGTCATGTTAATGTAAGCGTTACTATGACAAGTTACGAGTATTTTGGTTGAATTGAAAATTGCTCCAGCATTTGAAAATGCCTTTAAAATAACGCATTGACTGATTACTGAAAATTGCCACAGTGCGTTTAAGTTAAGATGAATATTTTTCAATAGCATCTTTGGTTAGAGTAAATAAAACAATTTTACTAATCATACGAATTTAAAAGCAATAATGTTAGTTCTATTTAAAATACTTCATAAAAATTCTTAGGATGCTGTTTCGGCTTTTATCAAATATTCTAAAAAATCTTCCTTTAAATTTATAAAAGGTTTCAGCTTATATCTAATATCCTAAAAAAATCCTTTCATTTATCAATATTTGATAAAAACCGAAACCTTAAACAAAGGTTTCGGTTTTATCAAATATTCTAAAAAATCTTCCCTTCATTTTGCTCAGTTGACAAAGGCCTTATTAGCCGAAATGTTGACCCTCAGAATTTTCAATAGTTAATAGAACTTAAATAAGTATTTCTAATATTTTATTTATGGGGTTCTGTAGTCTTAATGCTGTGGTATTAAATAAAATAAAAAACAAATTAAAATTTTGTTTCGAAATTTCCCATCAACATTTTAAGCATTTCCATTTTATGTTTCCATCTCAATGCGGAATGTGTTAAAAAAAGATAGAAAAAATATGAACAAACAAAAGTTTTTTTTGCAGTAAATTAACAAAAAAAAGAGAAGGCATAATGTAAAGATAAAATTCGAACTATTTTTGTGACTAAACTTTTTAATTTAAAATATTTAGTGAAGTAAAATTCAATGGTCTGTTTAATACATGATTTCAAAGGATAAATAATTAATCCTTTTTTAACTTCACACAATGAAAAATCCTCAAAGTACGAACAAACGTAGATTAAAGTTATTCAAACACACATTTCAATAAATTGAGGCGCGAAATCGTGACACGAACGAACTGGTGTCAAGTAAACAAAATTGAAGGCAATACCGAGCGAGACATTGCGTAGGTGTCGACTCTATGTTACATAGTATGTTATATTATAGTCTCTCGAATACTATTATTTTCTACCAAAACTCACGTTGAAAAGTGACAAAACTTGTGATTTGGGGAGGTTGTAATTTAATATAATTAAAACTTCCTTTGTGACACGTGTCCAAGTTTACACTCACGACAATCAAAAATAGGGTTAATACATTTTGAAAATAAATGCGATCAATGCCTGGTAATAAATTATTTAATTTATATGTGATATCAAACAAGATATAACAAAAGGTAAAACAACTTTTGATAACAGCAGTTCTTAAAACGTGCTTTCATTGAAACAATCTAAAAATGATAAAATGTCTTGGTACAACGGTTGATAATGATTTGCGTAGAAGCGTTCTATAATTTTTTTATGAGATGCAGCTGTCTTTTATACTATCATAAAGGGATTTAATCGGCCTAATTTGATAATTATCTTACATCGTTATTATGTCGTAATAATCATTTTTATGTCATGCTCAATGCTGAGCGTCATGGTGGAAATGGGACCCTATCGCTGGAACTTGATACACCATACGTTTCTGTCTGGAACTTGATACACTATATGTTTCTGTCTGGAACTTGATACACTATATGTTTCTGTCTGGAACTTGATACACTATATGTTATGTTTCTGTTCATCTTTTAAAGAATCTTCCTTTTGCTCGCGATCATCAGCTTCCACAGACTTTCGATATTCTTTCTGGTAACATACTCAAAGTATTTTAGGATTTTTTTTACATGCTATCGACAGCCTGTATGTAATCCATGGGTGGTAGAAATGTTGGTGCACCTTGCGGTTCATGGGGTACGGAGAATTTGCCTCCAACAACACATCTCGAGGGCATTTATCGTGTTTCTTTTTATCGTTTATGTTTCCACTCCATACAGTGCAATGGAGAATTTACAGATTTTGGTTTTTCTGTCTATAATATTCTGGTGAATAGTAATAGCTTGTTATTGATTATTGGCAAATCTGTTTTCATCGCATACTTACAAAAATTCCATCTGAAATAAGTTTGTTGCAATTAAGACCTGCTATAGTTCGGAAATTCTAGGATGAGTCCTGTGACAGCTAACAAATTTGCCCCAATACAACCTTACGTAATGTATTTACCTAAATAACTCGCTATTTATTAGAATTAAGGCTTATATTAAAGTTGATAAAATAATTAAAATTACTGAACATCGTTACAAGGTTGTATTGGGGCAAATTTGTGAGCTGTCACAGGACTCATCCTAGAATTTCCGAACTATAATTACAATTTACTCTTGAGTTGATATTTGATTACAAAACAGCGTTTATTAAGTCATATATTTGTCTTTTAGGTCTATGCGTATTTTTTTCTATGACAATCTTAGTTTATCTGTATATGTGCGTTTATACATTTAACAATATTTACACATATAATTGTGTTTATTATTGTATTAATTGCTTATTTCTAATAAAAACATCTGGAGTCCTAGGCCGGGCTCGCCCTCCTATTGATGCGAGTGTTTCTCGGCTTGGAGGATGTTACGCAATGAGCCCAGCTATTTTAATATAATATATCAAAATCATATTATGATTCTCTCTCAAATGTATATTCTTCTCCCATTGTTTTAATATACGAGAATATCTATAATTTCTGAATATATACAATATTTATATACCATGTTACTATCAATAAAACTATTATTTATTTGAATGATTTTTTTGTGGGAGGTTTGGTCACTCTGAATCTATAAAGCAGTTAGATTTGTTGGAGGCATCCTTCGTTTCTTGGGTCAGCAGTTCATAATACGCCTAGGGGTAAGTCTCCCTAGGGGATGTCGGCTGTTTGTCCTTAGACTACACCTGTATTTTGTACCCTAAACCCATTTTGGGCTGGTACGGCTTCGTAACCAGACTAATTAAAGCGGTTTAAATTATTTTCATAATCGGTGAAATGAAGATGCTAATATAATAAATTAGAGAGAAATCTAACCTGTTATATTCTTACAAATAGAAATACGATTTTTTTACGAAGTATATTTTTATCTTTGAGAAAAAATAACATGACGTGCCTATATTTGACTGGAAAGTGCGTTAGATGTGTACCTATCGTTGTTATATAAACCAAAATTATATACGAGTAGTATCAACGATAATTTCACATACATTTCCAAGAGGTAACCTTTTATTTAGATACTAGCTGTACCCGGCCACGCGTTGCTGTGGCTCAGTCTGGTTTTTGAACACGAACTGTTTGAAAATTTTATATTTATTATTTAATATTTAATTATTTATTATTTAATATTCAATATTCTAAATCAAAATGAAAATAAGTCGAAATCTATATTGCGTGTGTTGCCGTCACGTTCAACAGGAGGCGCTCCCATTATTTCGTGTGTTTTATATACTTTTTGAAATGCAACTGTGTAGAAAAAAATATAAATAAACATGCTTGTATACGAATGTAACTTTTTGTAAAAATTTCAAAGCAATGAAAAATAAAACAAATAGTTAAAAAATTAAATGAAAGAATCAGAAACGTCGAAAATGCAATGTGACATAACTGTCAATGAGAATTGTTTAGTTTGCGTGTGTCGCTGTAGGGGGCGCTCCCGTTATTTCGTATGTTTTATATACTTTTTTTATATACAACCGTATATAAAAAAAATATATAAACATGCTTGTATACAAATGCAACCTTTTGTCAAAATTTCAAAGCAATCGGCGAAGAACTTTCGGAGATTAGAGATTTTTAATATACGAACATTTACATTTTTATTTATATAGATTTTGAATTAAAATAATGATTTCATCATTTTCGTATACTAAAAAAATTAATTCATTCACGTTATTTTGTTATGAGCTCAGTTCACTTCAACTCGATCTCACTATCACCCATTATGAGGGACAAAATAAGTCCCCATCCAGTGCGATCTACACTAGAAGACCGAAATCTAATTTTTTAGTATGGGCGTGATGTCATTTTGTCAAGGATAAGTAAATATTTAAATGTACTCTTCATTACACACCTAAGAGTGAAAATAATAGTAGCGACGACGGATTTTGTTTCCAACGTCTTGGAATGAGATAAATGACTCCAAATGCTGTAAATATACTTATAAATGTCCGTTTCTGGTGTTAAATTCAATTTTCATAATTATGATAAATTTGTAAGAATTTTTAATTCACTATTTGAACTCAGGGTATTTTGTTTAAAAACGGATTGATTTAGTATACACTTGGGTCTGTTTTTATGCGGATCTTTTTTATGCGATTTTGAAGTTATGCGATTTTCAAATGTAATGGAACCTATCCCTTATTTTTGTATGTAGGTCAAGTCTTTTTTTATGCGAATTCGCATAAAAAAATCTAAAATTTAGACTAGTGCAGGCTACAACCGTTAAAGTGTGATTGTGTATAGGGCGATGGGTGATCGGAATTGTTTTTAACTCTGGCAACTCATCCACACCACCTAGCGCTTATTGGTCACGTGCCTTATTGTTTAGACAATAAGGCACGTGACCAATAAGATTATATTTCTAATAAAACAATTTGATCACAGAAGGATGACGAAATTAAGAACAATTCTAATTGTAAGGAACCCTTGCCTTCAACATCCGTATTTAATGAACTGGTTATTTCATCCAGTGATGAAAGTGATCTGGGCCAAGTTCATAAATCATGCCGATTATTATATTTTAGTGATGGAAGTTCTGCTATATAATATGTTCATAAATATGTGTATGCTGACTGATAACAATAAATTGTACGATTAAGATAAATATATATTGTGTTTTTATTTTAATGATTTTTTTATAAACTTTTTTTATGCGATTTTCGGTACATTCTATCATATTGATTTGAAGTTATGCGGTTTTTAAAAATAATGGAACCTATCCCCCAGTTTTGTATGTAGTTCAAGTCTTTTTTTATGCGAATTTTTTTTATGCGACTCCCCGTGGAACGTATCTATCGCATAAAAAGAGACCCAAGTGTATATTCTTTGTTAAATTATATAGCCTGCACCATTCTGCAGACGGGCTGGAATAAACTTGGATTGTTTTATTCCTTGAATCTTGGATTCCACAGTTACAACAAACTAAATTTAAGCACTTTTGAGTTGAATTGGTTCAATGGCATTACGATAATTATTTATTCCATGTTAGTGAGTCATCTTCCAAGCACTAACACGGTACTATTGCTTACAGAAGAAGAGCATGCGTCTAGTCTGAAACGTTGAGCAATCAACTGGAAATACAATACAATATGAATAAATACTTCATAATTAGCAGACACTATGAGAGCAGCTTTGGACTGGCAAATCGGTTAAGACCGGTCCCAATTTTTGATGTCCGTATTGTATTATGATTTTTCTTTTCCTTTCCTCTCCACCATCCCATCCTTTTCTTTTGATTGATGATATCTCACTTCATATGAAAAATAATGTTCGGATGATTGTCCGTCTTTATGGGGTTCGTGGGTATGTATATTAGGTGGGTATGTAATATGTATATTAGGGTATCCCTTATTATGTTAAAAAAAAATATATTTTTTTCACCCCCTAAATATTTTCCATTTGGTTAGATTTACCAAAAAAAAATAATTTAGTACAATAGGATGACATTAACCCGTGCCGACTTAAGCGCCAAATTTGAATGTTTGGAATTATAGGTTTATTAGTTCTAAGTCAGTAATTGAATACATTTTTACTCTTTACTAGTGATGGATAGCTTGTTCGGAGTTTCGGTCCAATGGTAGGACACCTTACTCCTTCATCGTGTACTATGGTTTTAAGTAGTCTTAATTTAAATAAAAAAAAAATAGATATTATACATTCATCAATAAGACTTAGAACTAATAACACTATAATTACAAACATTCAAATTTGGCGCTCAATTTAGCACGGGTTAACGTCATCCTATTGAGATAAAAAAATGTTTTTGAGTAAATCTAACCAAATAAGAAATATTTAGGGGGTGAGAGTAAAAAAAATTGCAAAATTTTAGTTTTTGACAAAATAATGGACACTCTATTTTATATGTATGCTCACGTATGTGTTTATGGATTTCGTGGGATGGATAGTCATTTGAATGATTTATGCGACCACTTGCTTCTTTTACTTTTGTCTGGTTGGTTGGAAGAGATTGCGGTCTGGTAATAAGCCCGCCAGATTGTATTTGCAATAGAGTGTTAAATAAATAAATATTAAAAATACAACACGACTCGACATATCAACTGACGCGGAATGTTAAAATAACACATATTAAATTGTCGTACATATAAATAAGTTATTTTAATTATTGTTGCGCGCGCCTTATTTTATTTACAAAAATGAAGAAAATAAAAGTGCGACATCTGTTATTAAAAATTGGAATTATCTAAATTATTAACAACAAAATAGTGTGCTATTAGGGTGGCATATGTTTTTAAATTTTAAGTATTTTTCACTTCACAGGGCTAGTGAAGTGAAGCAACTCACCTGGTTAATTGTTATTATAATATAATAATACTCCAACCTTTGTATAACTTGAGTATGTTCACGTTACTTCCTTCCCGAATACCCGTAAGCACCTGAGGTGGCGTCCTCCAAGCCCAAGGTACTCGTAGTGGCGGTTAAGGGTAGGAACATGTGATTTTGACTCGTATATAATACACCCGCGCTAAGCACCCGAACACTCTGCAGGAATGTCAATAAACCCATTAGATGAGGGTCTAGTAGACTATTCTGGGTCTTATCTTTGTTTGCAGCGTCACCATTAGGGTTATTGCTCTAACCTTATAAATATTTAAGGAAACGAAACGATATTTTCTAAAGGAATAATATATTCACAATATATTTTTCTTAAATGTAAAAATTTATAATCTAATTGTTTAATATTATTGTTTAAGGTAAAATAGACCCGCAATTATGTATGGCTCAGAATGCTGGACTATGTACAGCTCCTACTTTAGGCAACTTGAAACAGCAGAAGTGCGAATGCTTAGGTGGTCGGCAGGAGTATCACTGAAAGATAAAATTAAGTGCTCACGCATTCGTGGTAGCCTGGGGGTCACTGACATAAATAGTAAGCGGGAAGAGTGACAGCTGAGATGGTACGGGCACATAAGACGGAGACCATCATACCATACTGTAAATCAGGCAATGTCTGTGGATCTTCCTCGACAGCCGTCCAGAGGAAGACCAAAGAACTCCTGGATGACCCAATGCTCGAAAATCCTGCAGATAAACGGCCTAGACGAAAGCGACACCCAGAACCGAAGAATATACTATATAGCCTGAGAATGAGAGGAGCCGACCCCAACATCCTATCTAGGCAATGAGTTGGGACAGTGCCAGGAAGAAGAAGAAGAAGGTAAAATAGCTTTATATTAATAAATGTTGAAGTAATTTGACTTGAATGACTGGTAATATTAGCAGGATTATGTTATGTTATATTGTGTATAAAATACGAATTAGTTTCGTGGGAAACAATAGAGAAGAGCCAAATAAATGCTGTAGAAATGCATGCATTGAGAAGAATACATGGAGTGACAATGTATGATAGGATACTGAATGAAGGGATAAGAGATGAATGTGAACTTAAGGCTGTTGTGTTAAGTAAAATTAAGAAGAGCACGCTGAGATGGTTTGGACATATGCAACGAATGTATAAAGTATAAATAATAAAACAGATATATGGTGCAAATGTGAGTGGAAGGCGTGTGAGAGGAATACCAAAGGAAGTATGGTTGGATCAAGTGAATTATGTTCTGAAAGAAAGAAACGTAGACAGTCAGTGAAATTGTAAAAGTTGAACGGATGTAGAAGAGGCTAGGAATGTGCGTCAAGATTAGAAAGTATCATATGGCTCTCTATCCTCTTCGCCTACCCCGATAGGGATATGGTTTGATGGTATGTATGTATGATATGTATAAAGTATAATCTAGCGGGCTTAATATCATGTGACAATTGACCAGAAATATGTTATAAAAGAACCAGTGTGAATGGAATCCGCCACCCCCGGTTGGAATAAACGTCTTTCCAAATTGGTCATTGAAGTCGATTATGCTGATTTTGTAAAAAGCAATAACTTATTTTTGTCCAAAACTGATAAATGCAAAATTGATTTGTGGTTTGCACGATAATATGAAGGTGTGGCGGTCGTCGCACATTCAATCGCCCACTCGGAACACTGTGGGCGTTCATACATACGGTCAATGACCGATGAAGTGACCTTTGCATTCCTCGACAAATTTAAATAAACAAGTCCGAAGTTCACACGCCGGCCATTCAACCCATAGCCCGGAGCGGACCGCATTCCATACTAGAGCGAGAACGCACCACGCTGTCTCGCCAGTTCCGTAAATAAATTGTCACCTACATACGACATTAACCGTTTTGCTAATGCAAAAACGAGACGAAGGATATCTTGCTCGCATTCCCGCACACACGCGGAAATAGTATAAATACCTACGTTTACTAATAAAAATTCTTCTTCCGCATTGCGATCCAAAACGTGTTTTATTTATCAGCAAATCATCATCATCTCTTCCCTCAAGGACTAGCTCCTAAAAAGGTGACATTAAATTATTAAATCAAAAATATTTACATATAATTTTGTCTTCTGGAAATTAATTTGTGTTTTGAGGTTAGTAAGATATAAAATCGGTTCGGGGGTAAATTAATTATGCAATTTGATTTCAATAAAGGGATTCACATTTCCATCTGCTAAATTAGGAAATGGCATCCACTTATAGTAAAGGGTTGACAATTCGGTTCCACATTATGATACCATGGAGGAGAATACTAAAACACTTTTACGCCAACCCTTAGCTGCACGCAACTTGTGGTCAGCGAAACTAAAAAAAAAGCCCTTTGTTCTGGAAAATCTACAATTGTACAAATTACACATTTAATTATTTAGAACTGTGTCAGATCTCATTAATATGTTTGAAGATAAATCATTGTGATTTATTTCATTTACCAAGAGTTAACTCGTCTTAATATGTGTCTATCTTTTATAATATATCGGGTATTGATGAAGTTCCCGAACCTGATAGAGATGAGTCATCAGAGGCTATGGAAGCCCCCTGATGCCCTTGCGGTCGGGCTCGCCCTACATTGGTGGGGTGTATCTCGGCCGTGGGAATGTTTGTGGGATGAGCCCGGACCTTTTGGTGTACTCTCTCTTGAATGTGTTTTTTTCTTTTTTTCTTTTTTTGTCATCTACTATATTTATTTTCTGTGTTTATTTTTTTGTATATATTCCTGTTTCTACGTGTTTAAGGGTGTGGGCTGAAAAACATCTGGTGTCCCCGTGGCTGGGTTCGCCCTATATTGGTGGGGTGTATTTTGGCCGAGGGGATGCTATTAGATGAGCCCAGACCTTTTGATAGCTTCTGCGTCTGATGTATTGTCTGCAATTTATGTGTTTTTAGAAATGTTATTTAGGTGTGATCTTGTACATACTATGTTGCTGTCAATAAACCTAATATTTATTTATTTATTTACTATGGGAGCCACGATGTTCTATCATGAGCAGCGGCGGCCGTTCCCGAGGTGCGTTGGCGCGCTGAACCGGAGAAACAATTGGCAATATAGAGAAATAGTCTCACAGTTGACTGTATGTATCTGTCTGCCTTATATGAATCTGCGTTTCCGTCCGGTGCATAATCGAGATCTTTTCAGTATGAATTGGCAAACTTGGCCGGTCAATTTGAAAGGAATATTTAAAAAAAAATTATTTGAAAATTTTTTGAATTTTCACTTTAATAAAAATACTCGTATTATTTGTCAGTATTGTTATACATATTTAATCTATACAAATATTTAACATTTTTGGAAGTCATGTTTGCGATATTGCTCAGCGCACCAACGCACCCCGAGACCAGCCGCCGCTGGCATGAACTACACAACAGGATAGAGAGGAGTTATCAGATGCTATTATGGGAGCCACGATGCTCAGTCATGAGCTACACGACAGGAAGAATGTTTGAATTCCATCACTTGTTCAATATAATTGAGATAGATTATAAATTGGCTACTTACTAGAGTTTTTGATACGGTCATATAATATGTTTGTGATGAACAATGAAACGTTTGGAGCACATTTTGGAAGTCGTTTTTAGATTCTTCAACGACTATTGCATCGTCAATATAGCGGATGATACTAATTAATGTTCACTCTGTTCTGTAGGTCAGCTTCAGTGACGCAACTTCTACAATTATTTTATCTTTTATTATAACATATAGGGTTGCAAAACAAGAAATGCCATTTTAAGTCAATAAAAAAACAAGTTTTTTTTAAATGTTCATATATATTGGTATCAATGTAATAAATGTACATGGGAATTATGTGTGAAAAGTGATATCGGCCAAATGGTCTCCTCGGCTCCAGTTACACATGACGACTCTTGGAGCAAAATTTTCAATAAGGGATTCACATATGTTGGATTAAAGGTCATCAATGGTTTTTGGATTCTTGGCGTACAGTTAAAATTTAACATAACTCCAGAGAAAAAAATCTAAAGGATCGTGTGGCCAGTTCACATTTCCACGACGAGAAATTACACAGCCGGAGAATTTTTCCTGCAATAAAACCATTGTTTCTTCAGCAGTATGACAAGTAATTGTTGTAACCACATGTTTTCCAAGTCCAAATCATTCAATTGATGCAAAAAAAAAAGTTTGAATCATATCACAATATCGATTTCCATTGACCGAAGATATTAATTTCATAGGACTGCGCAACAAGAACTGCAATTTTAAATTTGCCGCCATTTTTCAACTGTCAAACGTATAACAATTTATAATGGACACATGTACGTCATTTACATAACCTATAAATTGATCATGCTATTGCAGAACTTAATTTAAATTTAAAATTGTGTTTCTTGTTGCGCTACCCTATTATTAAAGACGAATGGATTAAAAACTGTGTCTCTGTCTTATTCCAGTAGCAAAAGTTCTCCACCTGTTCTTATTTTAATGTTGCTTTTAGTGTTTATTCCTTTTACTTATATATTTTGGAACTATTTAAAAAAAATTAAACCTTTCTTGTCGGTTGCACATTTAAAACGTATATTTTTATGAGATCTTTTAGTTTATTTCCCGTTTATAAATTCATTCTTTTTAAATACAATTCATAAACGTTGTGTACCACTTGTCCCCTTCTAATACATGCCTAATTCACTTTGGCCACGCGGGACTCGGGCCCAAACTGTAATTGACTAACGAAGAACTTATAATTGCTTGGGCAGGATTCCGTGACCGGGAGCCTCGCTTTAGGATTTCACTGAAACTCGTGTGGAAAAACTTTTTCGACTTATTTTTTTCGGTTCGTAATCTGTTCTATATTAAACGGGTCTTTATTGTTGTGAAGGCGTTCAACTACTTAATGTTATAGGCCAGTTTTTATAATGAAAAATATATGTCGTCGTTTTCAAACAAGGTTTTTTCAACTGTTGGTTTTAGAAACCTCTTATAATTTCCTTTTTTTTTTTAATTATTAAATACTTAAAAAAAAAACTTATATATGACGCGATTTATATATGAAGATTATGCTTATAATCGTATATGACGCGTTAAGCTTAAAATAAAATAGAAAATTCTATACATTGGTTTCTGTATTTCGGAATACATTGCATTGTTTACACTTCTCGTTATATACAGTGCACCTTGCGGGTTTATTACCACTTTGCAATGTCATCCAATCAATCAGAAACACGAAGTGACAAAAGCACTCTAAAATCTAAAAACAGATGTCTCCCAAATAGAAAATTACTGTCGATAATAGTTAAGATAGTTCTAATTTGTGATAATGGAGGCACGAACTTTCATAATTTAATTATTACCATTTATTTTTAATCATGAATATTCTTTTAGTTTAATATTCCGTTGCCAGTTGATGTATTGGAGAGGCATTGTTGTGTTTAATTTGATATTTTATTTAAGAGAGTAGTATAAATTACTTGTAGGAGTAGTGAGTAGTTAGTCCAATAAGTATTTTTGAAGGCCAAATTAGTTTTTGTTTTTTCTCTTTTTTAAGAATACATACATACATTTTTCGTTTGTTCTCAAGCACCGTTTTATAACATAACAAAACAGGAATGTTACTTAAAAATAAAATCGTGCAAAGCACGTCTTAATTGTCTATTTATGTTATATAAGGACTTCAATTAATTTTTTTCAATGTGATTCAATAAATGACAATAATAAAATATCTAAACAGGTATTGGATGATACCCTGCATATGCAAGGTGTGAGTACTGCGACAGTAGCCACACTTAAGACGATCCAGGGTACTGGGCACCGAATATAACTTAGTTCTGAGTTAAAAAAAAACATCAATTGTCATAAAAGTTTCCGGTCTTACTCGTAAGTAATACAACCTTTTCTTTGTCCATACCAAAATATAACGAGTTCTTTCGCCTTTTAAGTTAGATAAATTCCCATTAAATGTTCTCAAATACGCAATATTGTCTAATCTTTGTTATTCAGGAGTCTCTTGGGTAAACTAATGAATAAAAATACGACGAACTAACCGCTAGTCTGTGAAGTGTTTTAGGTTGGCCAACGTAATTAAGAAGAGTAGGCACCCAAATTTGGAGTGAGTTCTTGGGAGTGTTTTTGCTTATTAATTTCCGTTGAATCTGTGTCACGGTACGAAAACTTTCATTTCGCCCCGAGGGATTTTACGGGTCAAATCCTTAATATTTTATATAATAAAAGTACCTGGAGGATGTAATTAAAATTACTGGTAATAGTAATGGATTCCACTAAATGTTATAATATTTCCACTAAGAACACGCCCAGGACAGTAATGATTTTTTTTTACATTGAATGAAGATAAATAAAATTGGATATTTTTTTTATTAAAACCTTACTTATATAACATGTTATACCTTCTGTCTTTAACCAGGAACAAACGAACGACGTCCGAATTATTTTCAACCTAAAGAAATACCCAAATATCGTACCAGACTTGAATAAATTAAAATAAGGCTGCGAAAAAAACCTCCCATGTTCTGTCATTCCCTCTTTGGGGTTCAGCAATTCAAGTTGAGTGTTTGCATGAAAAATTCAATTATCTTTCTGAACATGGGCTATCCCTTCAATCTGGTGACAGTAAGAACCTTTTTATTTCAAAGCATCATAAATGATTGTACACGTCATCTTTTGTGGTTCACTCGGCTCGCCTATGGAACTATCTTCCGAGTCCAACGCATTACTATCAATTTTTAAGGAAAAAATAATAAAGCAATTTTTTACAATAAATCAAAATGTTTCTAGCTTATATACACTAACCATCCTTATGCCCATTTTATCAAAATGTTTCTAGCTCGTATATTGGTACAACAACCATCCTTATGCCTATTTTATCAAAATGTTTCTAGCTCGTATACAATAAACATCCTTAAACCTATCTTATCAAAATGTTTCCAGCTCGTATGCAATAACCATCCTTATGCTTTTTTTTATCAAAATGTTTCTGACTCGTATACAATAACTATCCTTATGCCTATTTTATCAAAATGTTTCTAGCTCGTATACAACAACCATCCTTGTGTATATCATTTATACATCGTCCCTTTTTACACCGGTTCAAAAATTGTTAGCTAGGTATTTAAAATTCGTTCAGTATCACGGACCCACCCAGATTCAAATTTCGAATTACTTTCGGAGAGAATCCAAGTATTCCTCACTCGCTCTCTTGTATTCAAAATTCAATTCTCGTATTCTTGCTTTGACGACAACCGCCGTACGGGCTTTGGCCTATTTATATTATGATATTATTATTATTATTATTATTGTAGGTGTGGTAATCTTAAAACACTAGCGACACTGGCTCAGACCTAAAAAAATAATCAGCTTATTTCGTTTATAGAAAATATATAATAGATTTTATTATTAGTTTTAATATTCCGATTTAACGAATAATTAAATGTTGTATTTTTTGACTCATTCAATTTTTTTTGTATGCCTCATAAATTCAACCCACCGTACGTTCTTCCAATGTGACATAAAAGTTTGAAAATAATTATAACATTTGAAAGTTACCTTCGGATTGAATTCATAACCGAGGTTTCGAAAATGATGTGGGTATTTAAAACCTCAATTAACGGAAAATTCCAAATAAGAATGTCTTTTAAATTCTTGGTAATTTTACAAAATAACTAATCTTGAAAAAGGGATGGGAACAAAATGTCAATACAGTTTTATTTTACATATGTTGAAGGAAAGTATTTTTAATGATATGCTTATGAAGTTTTTTCTTTCAAAGATTGTAAAAATAATATGTGATAACGTCTAAGCATTTTTTTTCACGTTTACACACATACTTAAAAAAAAATATACCCGGTACTATATGATAGTATTTGTGTTGTAAGTGTATTTATTGACAACTTTTCGAGCTTTTTCTTTAAAAGCTTTCTTTTTTTTGAATGTCAAAACTCCCTTTATCCTACTCGGCATGTAATAACGCCTGCCCTATTTGAAGAAGATCGAGTCACGCTAGCCAGGTGGATGTATCCCTGAATGATACAAGCCGACAGATCATTGTTTGCCTTCAACCAGCTGCACTAAATAAGGATACATCGGAGGGAATGCTGAGAGGTTCAATCAATTGAATGACCTTAGATATCCTATGCCAGTCTTTAATCCTTAGGTTGAAACCCAGATACAGTTTCATTAAGGTTACTCAGTCTGTGAAACAACGACCTACTATTGATAGGATGAATTAATAGAGAGGAACATTGCCCTCCAGCGAGTAGATTTTCCATGTAGCAGAATTGGCATCTGACTCTGAACTGCCCTAGGAAACTGGGAAATCTTTGAACTGGTCCTGTATACCACCAAAGAGAGCATATTAAAATGGGGAATGTTACATGATTGATTTACTATCTGTATCTGTGGTGAGGAGTTGATCATTACACACTTGCTACATTACCCGAAGAGTTCTGTATCTTGCACCGAAGGGGACTTGATTGAGGAAGAGAGGACGTGGAACGCCTAGTGCTGCCTAGGTGGTGGAATTCTGGCGGAAATAGTAAAGTGCCATTGACTCGAAAAATAAAGAAGAAAATCGTACACTTTTCAAAATTCAGTAATCCCTCCATTTACATGGAATCCATTTACACGAATTCCTTTTAATGAGGATTATACTGTTTTTCTTATTTCAATTAAGATTTAAAATGTATAATAGTGAAATCATGAAATTGATGAAAAATAAAAAGTGGATAACAATATCTTTCATATAAAAATATTACTATTATTTTCGAGTGAAATCAATAATGTGGATATCCCTACTGTTAATTAAAAATACCTTCGCACGTATTCAGTTTGATGAAAAATAAATAGTCGGAAAGAAAATACATGAAAACATAACTATTATTTTCAAGTTAACTAATAATAGGGACATCCCTACTGTTAGGTAAAAATATCATCGCAAGTATTCACTTTGATGAAAGATAAATATTCGGAAACAAAATATATGAAAACATAACCATTATTTTGAAGTAAAATCAATGATAAAGATATCCCTAATGTCAGGTAAAAATACCATCGCACGTATTCACTTGGATGAATAATATATAGTCGGAAACAAAATATACGAAAACATAACTATTCGTTTCTAAGTTAACTAATAATAAGGATATCCCTAAGGTAGGCTTTGGAGCTATCAGAAGTCTTTTCAGAGAAAACGTCGCCTTTGGAAAAGGATCATGATTATGCCTATCTTGACGTCTGGTGTAGAGAAAATCTTTAGGGAAATACTATCTTAAGGGAAATATCACCAACATTTCCATTCCTATAGGATAAGCTTTCTTTCGTCGACCTCCTTGGTTTGTTATACGACGTCTGGCAAAATTTGAGGTTTTATATTTTGTTCCCGAAGGAGACAAAATAAAATTGTTCTAAAATAGTTTCCTTATGTTCAGTCCATTTCCAACTTTCGAATTTCAATCGTTAAACGTAATTTAAAACTTTCCAACATTAACAAGTGGTCTAATAAAATTTAAAAAATTATCCCTTTTGTTTAACAAGTCCTCTTAAGACAACACCAATTAAATATAAAAAAAACATATTTTTCTCGATAATTAATGATATAAAAATGTTTATTGTAAAGGGTTTATCGCATACAGGACATGTGACAGTAGGGGCTAAAAATTTTTTTTTAAAATTTATTTTGTGGCTACATAAATTCAGAAAATATATTTAAGTAAATGCATTTTATATATTATTTTTACACACACACACACAAACACACACACACACACACACACACATATATATATATATATATATATATATATATATATATATATATATATATATATATATATATATATATATATATATATATATATATATATATATATATATATATATATATATATATATATATATATATATATATATATATATATATATATATACTATTACGCTATTTTCCTGTCAGGTAGGTAAAGAGGGCAGGAAGCCAGACATTCTTATCTCGACACATATCCTTCGCTTTCTTTACATCTAAACACTTACTCATAGAACGCCTACAATTTCTCAAACTTATAGCTTTTAATTTTTTCAAAATACCATTCACTTGATCAAACCATACTTTCATTGGTCTTTCTCTTACTTCATCTTCATCTAACATTTACACTATATATTTGTTTTGTTAGTCTTTCTTCAGTCATTCGTTCTAACTCGTATATACACAAACTATTTTCAAATTCCCTTCTTCATCTTACTAAACACATCTTCATCTTACTAATAACTTCATTCCGTGTTTCACTACGTGAATTATTCTCATTGCAAGCATTTCCATAGTATTCATACGGCTTTTTTCAGTCTTTTTCGACGTCCACTAATCAATCCCATTCATCAAAGATTGCACTAAAATACTTTTGCCGACTATCATCTTAGCAGATTTTAATACTGCCTGGTTCTAGAATATATGTTTTAGCACCCCATTGACCTTGTTTCCTATCGCTACATACCGTTCGATGTCCGTCTTAGATTTTCCATCATCTGAGAAAAAATTACATAGCGCCATATACAGAGCGAATTCTCCTGAATGGCGCGCAAAAGGATGCGCTTTAGCTGCCCTTATCTATCTCAACAGAACTCGTATTTCTCCTCCAATTAGTTATACCCATTGTGTGGCACTTCTTTGTCACCCATTAACTGAGAGCATACTGTGATCTACTAGATTACACTGTTGGAACTCATAGATTAGATTTCTGTCGGAGCACAATTTATTTTAAAAAGAGCTGTAATCGAATTTATTTAAAAAAAATCATTAAATGCCAAATTTTCTAGTCGGTAGGAAGAAATTGCCACAAGGCAAAAAGCAATCCAGGTTATACTGCATACAACGATGTGCAATACAATACAATATAGTATAAAAAAAACTAGAGTTCTTTACTCCTTTTAATTTTTATTGTTTTCCTGAATATCGCCTTAATTTTTCTTTCACATTTTCAATCACGTGATTTTGGATATTAAAATATTTTATCTTTTGTTGTATTGAGTTTATATATACGTACATAGATTGAGGGATTGTAAGAAATTTTCGATTTTTTAAATATACAATAGATTCAATGTAAATAAAAAAAATAGATTCAAGGGATATGTGGATATAAAAAGTTAGATTCAATGGATATCAATCTTAATTTGAAGATGCGCTTTTAGACTGTTACATGTTACGAAACAGTATTTTACAAGTCAATATTCTTTTCGACACTCATCCATTTGTCATACACAAATATCATGACCTAAACCTTTTGATTCCCAAATAATGACAATATCTCCGATATTGTTTTAGGGAGGCGTTGATGTATACGGAATGATAAGAGAGGTGTTAGGGATTTATGGAGCAATTGTGGTATTTTTTTAAATATATTTCAGATATTTGAAAAATCTTGGTCTTACTTGTAAATGTTACTCGTCTCACAACTGAAAAAAAAGAATATGGATCTATGGTTTTTAGTTATATTTACGGTATTGAATATAAATATTTAAGAATAACTTGTTAATGAAAAAAGGAGGTAAAATTAATGGTTTAGTAGCATAAAAAAATTAACCAAAAATTTTATACTATACACATTTTTTTATCATGTGTATGTTATAAAAAACTAAACACATTTAAGTAATGCAAAGGGGCTTTGACTTATCCTAAAATATTTAAAGAGGGCAGTGAACCAAAATACTCGTAGATTAGGTAATCCTAACCTAAACGAACAAAAGTAGAATATATATTTAAAGAGGGCAGTGAACCAAAATACTCGTAGATTAGGTAATCCTGACCTAAACGAACAAAAGTAGAATATATATTTACGAGTAAAGAGGGCAGTGAACCAAAATAGATTAGGTAATCCTGACCTAAACGAACAAAAGTAGAATATATATTTTATTTCAGTCCCTTTAAAGTTTTTGCAAAAGTATTTATTTTCAAAGCAATTAAATGAAATGGTGGTGTTAATTTACAAAAAATATATCTTACAAATCATGAATTTAACTCTTACAAGTCGTAAGCATTTAGATTTGGGTCTTCAGTAATCTAATATAATCTCTTAACAATAAACTAAGGGTGCTTCCGCAAGTTGCTTCCAATGGTTGATAACAATTCTGTAGATTAAGTCCCGGCATCCCTGGCCATACTAATCGCATCTTAGTAAACAAGAACTAGTTAAGGGATGGATAGTACTAATTGTTGTACCGATGATCCTTTTTATTAGGGGTTGCAATAAAATTTAAAGCCTTAAAGAAATTTTGATTTCTTTAACATTAAATTGTAAACTTAAGTAACTTTGCTCTTCTCTTAAATAAAAATTCACCGTGATTAATTGTATCTTAAAGCTAGTCCATGGAAAATAAATGAAAATAAACAAAAAATTGCAAGACCCTTGAATCATAAATTTTTAATTAAACTTTTAATCATTAATTGATTTACTTGGATTCGACTTTGTGATTTTCCTGATAAGGAAAATATGATTTTCTTGAATTGTTGACCTAAATTTTCCTGAATGAACAACTTGGATTTGACTATATTTTATTATTTTTATTTTTTAATTTTACACATGACAAGAAATATACATAATTTGTGAAAAAAAAACAACAGGTAATTTAATTTGGACATATAATTTTAATGGATCGGGGTTTCATTTGTCGTGTCCCCAGTTAACTAGGCTTTTGCCTGTATCTCACTGAGGACATATATCATGAAAAAATAAATCGATACTTCTTTCCGATTTTTGATTATATAAAACCCCGTTGCACATTCTCATCAAACTGACAAACAGTGACACTCAATTACACATTTAACACATAACGCAAATTGACAATCAATTACACATATAACACATCACGTGTTATACATCACGCGAAATCAAACTCCTCACATTTCATCTTTCCAGACAGACCAAAACCACTCGCCCCACAATGTACAGCACATAATCATAAAAATAAAAAAATATAAATATAAAACAATAAAAAACACCACACTCAAGAGCTCACACAAACCTGTTCCACAAGTCATTCCTCTTGTAAGCTCAAGTATGTTACTCAAACTCCTGTCGCAATAACAGTGTTCGTTAATGCCACTACAAAATTTAAGTAGTTCTTGTGCCAATGATATTTTTGCTATATATTTTCCTAACTCGAGGACCTAGATTTGAGTTTATGATTTTCCTGAATTGATAATTTGGATTTGACAATTTGATTTTCCAGAATCGATGACCTGGATTTGAATATACGAGTATATTTGAACTGAAAACATTAAGAGACGTAGAATCTTCATCGAAGATAATCGTTTGTACATTATATTTTATATTATACGTTTGTACATGATATTTTATATTATACGTTTGTACATTATATTTTATATTATACGTTTGCACATTATATTTTATATTATACGTTTGCACATTATATTTTATATTATACGTTTACACATTATATTTTATATTATACGTCTGTACATTATACTTTATATTATACGTTTGTACATGATATTTTATATTATACGTTTGTACATTATATTTCATATTATACGTTTGTACATTATATCTTATATTATACGTTTGATTGTGATATATTTTATATTATACGTTTGTACATTATATTTTATAATATACGTTTGATTGTGATATACTTTATATAAAAAAAACTAGTTTATTTGTTATGTTGAAATGTAACTGATTCGAATATTATATTACAATGACCCAAGTCAGAGGAAAAAAATCTTAATTATAAAATATATGTTTGAAAAGAAGTATTTACTTTTAGTTTAATATTCTCGTGTTTTAAAAAATATATCAGATTTATAATATCTACGAGGGTCTTGTCATTTAAATTATATATTATAAATATTTTGCAAACTTAATTTTAGAGATAACAGTAAACTGATTGATTAAAAATAACACATTATTTTGATTTTGAAGACCATTTTAACCGAGTGCTGAGAGTCTATACATAGACGTTTTATATTATTGAAAAAAGTATCCAGCAGTAAAACGGTTAAGTAAGGATTATTAAGAATACCAAATCATTTCAAATAAAGTTAAGAAAAGCAATTGAAAACAATCAAAATGGTTTAACCAATATTACTTAAAATAAATGAATAACTAATACAGCACAAATAAGAGAGTAGACTGCCCTCAAGGGCGCTCTAACTCAACGTATTATATCAACTAGATTCTCCAGCGTTCTTCCACCTTCTTACACCTGCGGACTGAGGAAAATAGGATAAATCTTTTGTTAACCGGCTTACGCCTACGACAGAAACCAAAACCAGGGTAAAAAGGATTTTATTTATTAAACCCAATGTTATAAAATTTGAATGAATAACCACATCTACTGCTGCTAAGAGGCTAGAAAATTTAATATACGAGTACATGGCTGAAGCGTTGATTCTGTATGATGAAGCGCTGCAGTAACATCCATTAGATTTCTCTGTTTGGTTTTTATTACTAACATAGCTAAAAAGCTCCATTGATACAAATAGTTATTCTAAAAAACGAACAGTTTGATAGCTTCATATATATATATATATATATATATATATATATATATATATATATATATATATATATATATATATATATATATATATATATATATATATATATATATATATATATAATAAAAATAAAAATACATCTCCACAAAACCTCGGAAACCTTCCGAATCGGTAAAGGAGTTCGTCAAGGAGACACTATTTCCCCAAAATTATTCACAGCTACACTGGAATACATATTTAAAAAACTAGAATGGGAAAGTAAAGGGCTGGCGATTGATGGAAAATACCTGAGCCATTTGAGATTTGCAGACGATATCGTTATATTCTCGCAAAACCCGATTGATCTTCAGCACCAACTGCAAGAATTGGCAGAGGTCAGCAGGGAAGTTGGTTTAAAAATGAATATTTCAAAAACCAAATATATGATGAACGGCTTTGCTACCCCAAAACCAATAAACGTAGATGGAAAACCGCTAGAACTTGTCCAGGAATATGTGTATCTAGGCCAACTTATTTCCTTTGTAGGTGGCATATCGGAGGAAATAGCACGAAGGACAAAACTGGCGTGGAGCTCATTTGGACGTTTGAACAACATCTTCAAAAGTAATCTCCCAATATCCTTGAAGCGAAGGGTCTACAACCAGTGCATTCTTCCAGTACTTACGTATGGCTGCGAGACATGGACGCTCACAGTAAAGAACACGCAAAAGCTCCAGACCGCACAAAGGGGCATGGAGAGATGCATGTTAGGATATACTAAAAGAGACCGTAAACGAAACACCTGGATTCGCAATATAACAAAGGTAGAAGACGTTATAAAGGTGTGCAAAAGAATGAAGTGGCAATGGGCCGGACACGTAGCCAGAATGTCAGACTCTCGATGGACATCCGAAATAATCCAATGGTATCCAAGAGGCATAAAGAGGCCTAGAAGAAGACCGAAGGTACGCTGGATGGACGAAATCAAGAAGCATGGCAGCATCACGTGGCATCGGCGAGCAAAGGACCGAACTGTTTGGAGTCAACTTGGGGAGACCTTCATCCAGCAGTGGATCGACCCTGGTTGACAATGATGATGATGATGATGATATATATATATATATATATATATATATATATATATATATATATATATATATATATATATATATATATATATATATATATATATATATATATATATATATATATATATATATATATATATATATATATATATATATATATATATATATATATATATATATATATATATATATATATATATATATATATATATATATATATATATATATATATAACTTAAAGATCTGGGTGTCTTGTTCCACAGCGATCTCGCATTTGGTCCTCACATAGCAATTATGTGCAACTCAGCTTTTAAAACTCTAGGATTTGTAATGAGAACTAAGTCGTTGGAAAACCAAATGGTGCTCAAAACTTTGTTCAATTCATTGATCCGTAGCAAACTAGAATACAATCTTGGGTAACGCCTGCAGCTCTATCAGTTCATTTAGATATACGCTCTTGGTATTTACAAGATTGTTGTCTTCCCTTTAAATATCTCGAAAACCAGACAATGTCCGATTCAGAGAATCGTAATGAACGCATTCGAGCCATAAACAGATCAAAGTCTACAGTATTGAATGCATTGCTGAAATCCAGTAGACATAACAATGTCAGCTGCTTAAAGCTCATTCCACGTCTCACGTCATCCGTGATATTGACCAGTGCGGTAGTGGTACTATGTCCCGGACGAAATCCTGACTGCAATGGATTAAACAATTCAAATTGATTAAGGTGGGAGTCAATTTGTATATGAACCATTTTTTCAATAACTTTGGATAATGTAGGCAGAATAGATATGTGCCTAAATCTTTATATGACGTGGGTGAGTCAACTTTCGGGATCGGAATAATTAGAGCCCTCTTCCATACACTAGGAAAGCTGCTAGTAGACAAAGAAAAAATTATAATAACGGTTATGATAGGAAGAATAGCATCGATAATGAAGGAGATGAATACAATCGAAATATTGTCGTCACCCATCGCTTTTGAGGATATAGTCAAAAGAATACGACGAACCTCACCTATATCAAGATTCCGAAAAGTGGAGCTCAGGAACATTGGGTCGAGACATTACATGAATTTTTCGGAGAGTGTTCTCCTTTGTGTTAATGTCTAAACTCAGTGATGGTGTTGCAAAATGTCTGTTAAGATTATTAACATCTAATGTGAAGTTACCTGAGGTGTCCGAGGATTTGACACCCACCGAGTTCAGGATTTTCCACCTTTTTGCAGGCTGACAGTTTTTAAGGGTGTCAAAATAGTGTTTTCTTTTTGCATTCCGACATAATTGTGTACATTTATTGTGAAGTCATCGAAAAATCTCCCATAGTTGATCATTGGGACTAGATTTGAAGTTTTTTTTCGCTTTGTCACGTCTTGCCATGTTTTTTTTAATGTAGTCAGTCAGTCATGGGGCAGGTCTATACTTTAAGTAAGTAAGTTTAAGTGGAGCGTGTTTGTCGCAGAGCTCTAGCAAAAACGTGTTGAATAGATTAATTTTACTATCCATAGTATCCAATCGTTCGATGGCCAACTTCGCTTGCATCGGAAAATAAGGCGTCCCTATCGACGCGTCCAAAGCTTCTCAGGAATTTCCTCTCTTTTGAGAGTTTTGGAGCGTGGTTGATCAGTGAGATATATATCAGATCATGATGCGAGAAGCCTGGAGCATCAATTTGTCCATGAGTGCAAACTGCAGAGGGATTTGAGGTAATTATTAAATCTAGAAGGCTTTGGGAATTTCTTGTTACATATGTACAGTTTAGGGGCATTATTGAGAGGTTCATTGACTGTACGATTCTCAGGAATTTATCAGATCGGCCGTAATTTTTTTAAGGCACGTATTGAAATCTCCCATTATGAGAGTGGTATTGAAATTAGGAGTATGATCTTCAAGAAGTTTTTCTAACTCGTCAAAATAATTATTATTAGGAGGACAGTATATTACTCCGATGAGATATTTAATGAAGTTGTAGTGAATGGATATGAATAAATATTCTGGGCCTCCAGAGTAAGGAGCTTGGGATTGACAGATGATAGAAAAATTTATATTATTCCTCAAATATATGCAGACTCCTTCTCCTATTTTCCCCACCCTGTCTCGCCGAACTAGATGGAATCCTGGAAGAGAAAAAAGTGAGTTTGATAGTGATGGGTTCATCCAGGATTCGCTAACCAGCAGAGCATGGACAGGCTGGTCATGAAATGAGGTGAGCAGCTCAGAATAATGGGCGGGTATGCTTTGACATTAAATATTTGTTCAAAAAAAAAAAACACAAAATAAACTAAAACAACGAAAAAAAAAAACAAGCTCAGAAACAAAAAGCCAAGAAACAGCAAATTTATTTCACTGTCACGCGTCGTACCCCTGTCTAGTTGATTGAAGGTCACAAATAAGAAATAAAAACAAGCATAAAATTTGAAAAAAAAAATTACAAAAACTTTAGAGACTTACAATGCAAGTCATTAAAAATACATACAAATACAGACAGAGAAAAGGAAAAAAGAAACAAATATAATAGTAACACTAAACGTAGTTCAGGCAAGTGAAAGAGAGAAAAAAGAAAATATGAATATATTTCCACAGCTACAATTAAATCAATAAGAGAATACCTACATTGAGTGTGGATTGCCTCAAGTTATAAAATGGAAGGTGTTATCAAAGAAAAAAAAATAGCAATAGATTCATAAAAAAGAAAACAGCAGGTAAATATTGGCAAGTCAAAATAATAGGGTAAAAAAACAGTTTAAAGGCAATATACAGCGGCAGGAACATAGCTCAATAGCACAGTGGGTAAAAAAAACAAACAAAAAAAAATAAAAAAACAATGAATAGTTTGAGTCACTGACATTTGTTCCCGCCACCAAAAATGTAAGGTATGTTATGTACCGAGCGCGAGTATTGCCATAACTAGTTTACTGGGTGAAATAAAATCATTTTAAGAAGACAACTGGAAAAATTAATCAGAAATTCAAAATTTGGATAACTAACCATGAATAAATTATAATAGAAGAAATCAATGGAAAGTGGATGAAAAAAAAAACAAAAAAATTATCTGAACTTTATAAAAGATACTCCACAATAGTCAGACACAAAGAAAATATTGACATTTGTTCCCGCCACCAAAAATGTAAGGTATGTTATGTACCGAGCGCGAGTATTGCCATAACTAGTTTACTGGGTGAAATAAAATCATTTTTAGAAGCCAACTGGAAAAATTATTAAGAAATTCAAAATTTGGATAACTAACCATGAATAAATTATAATGGAAGAAATCAATGGAAAGTGGATGAAAAAAAAAAAAAATTATCTGAACTTTATAAAAAATACTCCACAATAGTCAGACACAAAGAAAATATTGACATTTGTTCCCGCCACCAAAAATGTAAGGTATGTTATGTACCGAGCGCGAGTATTGCCATAACTAGTTTACTGGGTGAAATAAAATCTTTTTTAGAAGCCAACTGGAAAAATTATTCAGAAATTCATAATTTGGATAACTAACCATGAATAAATTATAATAGAAGAAATCAATGGAAAGCGGATGAAAAAAAGAACAAAAAAATTATCTGAACTTTATAAAAAATACTCCACAATAGTCAGACACAAAGAAAATATTGACATTTGTTCCCGCCACCAAAAATGTAAGGTATGTTATGTACCGAGCGCGAGTATTGCCATAACTAGTTTACTGGGTGAAATAAAATCATTTTAAGAAGACAACTGGAAAAAATATTCAGAAATTCAAAATTTGGATAATTAACCATGAAGAAATTATAATAGAAGAAATCAATGGAAAGCGTATGAAAAAAAGAACAAAAAAATTATCTGAACTTTATAAAAAATACTCCACAATAGTCAGACACAAAGAAAATATTGACATTTGTTCCCGCCACCAAAAATGTAAGGTATGTTATGTACCGAGCGCGAGTATTGCCATAACTAGTTTACTGGATGAAATAAAATCTTTTTTAGAAGCCAACTGGAAAAATTATTCAGAAATTCATAATTTGGATAACTAACCATGAATAAATTATAATAGAAGAAATCAATGGAAAGCGGATGAAAAAAAGAACAAAAAAATTATCTGAACTTTATAAAAAATACTCCACAATAGTCAGACACAAAGAAAATATTGACATTTGTTCCCGCCACCAAAAATGTAAGGTATGTTATGTACCGAGCGCGAGTATTGCCATAACTAGTTTACTGGGTGAAATAAAATCATTTTAAGAAGACAACTGGAAAAAATATTCAGAAATTCAAAATTTGGATAATTAACCATGAAGAAATTATAATAGAAGAAATCAATGGAAAGCGGATGAAAAAAAGAACAAAAAAATTATCTGAACTTTATAAAAAATACTCCATAATAGTCAGACACAAAGAAAATATTGACATTTGTTCCCGCCACCAAAAATGTAAGGTATGTTATGTACCGAGCGCGAGTATTGCCATAACTAGTTTACTGGGTGAAATAAAATCTTTTTAAGAAGACAACTGGAAAAAATATTCAGAAATTCAAAATTTGGATAACTAACCATGAATAAATTATAATAGAAGAAATCAATGGAAAGTGGATAAAAAAAAACAAAAAAATTATCTGAACTTTATAAAAAATACTCCACAATAGTCAGACACAAAGAAAATATTGACATTTGTTACCGCCACCAAAAATGTAAGGTATGTTATGTACCGAGCGCGAGTATTGCCATAACTAGTTTACTGGGTGAAATAAAATCTTTTTAAGAAGACAACTGGAAAAAATATTCAGAAATTCAAAATTTGGATAACTAACCATGAATAAATTATAATAGAAGAAATCAATGGAAAGTGGATGAAAAAAAACAAAAAAATTATCTGAACTTTATAAAAAATACTCCACAATAGTCAGACACAAAGAAAATATTTTCCGAAAGACTTTTGCATACTGATACTGAACCTCTTGCAGTTTTTAACGTTACCACATTGCATAATGTATAACATCCAATAAGATCGAGTTAGAAGACTTGGAAATTGAGTAAATAGAATTTCAAAATAGTTTCGTATGAAAAAATAAATTAGTGCTTGGCGATCATCATAACTGTCTTGACATTTCAAGTAGCAGCTCAGAACAAAGATATGGTATCACAATAAAACTACAGCCATAAGTTCTTCAATTAAGATGCGCATCTTCTTCATCCACTTCTCTCGTCTTAATGTTTCCCCTGCAATATCAGTTGAAGAATCTGATATTTCTCGACTCGTACTAGATACGAGTATATGTTAATACGAGTATATTCTAACTTTCCCTTTTGGATGCTGCATAATACTTTTCTAATTTTATTCATAAATAACATATCATACTCGTAATATAATACTTATAAGGTAAGTTTTTTACTAATTGGAATTTATTTTTGAATGTTCTTTTCGGTGACAGAAACTATTTAATTGACACATGTGATAAACTATTTGACTTAAAATAGGAATTCCTAGTTAGTCAGCCAGCAGGTCGACGGAATCTGAGCATAGATATTATAAAGTATGGTGGGGGGATTGCAAATTATATTTTTCTATTATTATTGAAATGTGTGTATTTAAACTGTAACAAAAAGATATTAAAAAATAAACCAACACATATATAACAAAAAAAAAATGAAAGTGACACCACTACATAAAAAATATTAAACCCTGGAAATGAATTCCTAAAATCACTTACCAAAAATAATAGTTTAAATAAATTGTAACCTTAAGAAACAGAATCATGTCAAATTAAGTCTTTTTTAACTTTAATATTTATTATTCCCAAAAGAGTTTTTCTTCTTATTATGTTACATTCTATAATATTTGACAAAAACATTCTCATGAAAACGACAAATATTTTCTTTTCATTGAAGGATCCTTCGTAAATATTTACTTTTACGTAAATTAAGAGTTTTCCTCCACTGTGCTCACACAACTTGATATTTTTTATATTTGTTCCTTCATATTCTCTCGTGATAGCAAAATATCTGATTTATTTATGAAATACAAAATCACAAGTTTTTTGCCATAACTAGAGATTTAACGAAAAAAATAATTTGTTCGTGTCCTTGTTACCTTGATTTTGCAAATAATTTTGATTTGCTAAAAAGTATTTTTTTAAAATGATTTGTATTATATTAATTCAGGAGTACTTAAGAAAATGTTACAACCACTTTCAGTATTGCATTGACTTACGAGGAGTGTATTTTGAATAAAAGATAATGTAAACTAAAAATAAACAATGTTTTTTATTTCATTTACCGACAGTCACCTTTCCTATTGGACAGACTGTGTATATATAAATTTATTATTTGGTGATCACTCGAACCAAAATATCACACATCTAATATATGTGTTAATTATTTTATATAGCAATACTTTTATGGCGGGTTTTATTACAAGGTTTTTATTTTTTTTCCAAAATGTTCCTTTGCCTCATAGCGGAATATTGCGACTCGATCCCACCCAGTGGTTAGTTAGTGTTGCTATAATCCTCCTAAACTTACAGAACTTTTTCACTTATTCGTTTTTCGGCCCTCGCTGGGAATTAAGGCAGAGAATGGTTATAATAATTTCTTATAATGTTTATGTCGGCGAGTCTTGAAAACACTCTCAGAAACTTTCTGATAATCCCTGGTCACGTATAAGGGAGTTAATTAAACATCGCGTCTTGGATCGAGAGGTCAAGAATATAAACAAACTAGATTGCTTCTTTAAAAGAAAATATTTCCATTGATTGAAACAAGAAAAGTTTTTTTATTTATTTGAGTGTTTATTTGCCAAACAAATTGCAAATTATATTATTTAAAAATATTTCTTAATAAATCATTTTGTTATTTTACTAATAACATTTGTCCCGCAATTCTAGAAGGGCTAAGTTTATATGTAACTAATAAATATAGCCGTGCATGGAATCACCTTCCGTTCTAAACACCAACTTATAGAACGAATATCATGGCTAAACACTCAGTCACACGTGGTTTAAATATATTGAACCAACAGAATGGCACTGTGGATATATTATTGGCACCGCCCTTGCAATATGAGAATAATTCAGGCTGATATTCTTCCTAATGAATAATTTAACTCTAGAAGCAGACTCTCTTTGCCAAACAGAAAAAATCTGTGCAAAGTGGATAAATTTTTTTTTGTGGTTTGCCGACGAGACCTCCACCATGACCATCACGCACAATCAAAAGATAAGTCTTTTCAATTCTTTTATACTTTGACGAAAAAAAGAACTTGACACGTAACCAAATATATGATGAACAGCTTTGCTACCCCAAAAGCAATAATTGTAGACGGAAAGCCGTTGGAACTTATCCAAGAAGGGGTGTATTTGCGTCCATTTATTTCCTTTGCAGGTGGCATATGGGAGGAAATAGCACGAAGGACAAAACTAACATGGAGCTCATTTGGACACTTGAATAACATCTTCCAAAGTAATCTCCCAACATCTTTGAAGCGAAAGGTCTACAACCAGTGTATTCTCCCAATACTTACGTATGCCTGCGAGACATGGACGCTCACAGAAAATAACACACGAAAGCCCCATACCGCACAAAGGAGCAAGGAGAGATGCATGTTGGGATATAATAAAAGAAACGGTAAACGAAACACATGGATTCGCAACTAAACAAAAGTAGAAGACGCCATAAAGGTGTGCAAGAAAATGAAGTGGGTATGGCAGGACACGTATCCAGAATGTCAGATTCTCGATGGACGTCCGAAATAATCCAATGTTACCCAGGAGACATAAAGAGGCCCAGAAGAAGACTGAAGATACGCTAGATAGATGAAATCAGGAAGCATGGCAGCATCACATGGCACCAACGAGCAAAAAGCCGAACTATTTGGAGTCAACTTGGGGAGACCTTCATCCAGCTGTAGATCGACCCTGGTTGACAATGATGATGATTATGATGACTTGTATATATTTATATATCTGATGCAAGAAGAGCTGTTTATCAACTATGCGGGGCATGGAGGTCGTCACAGAACATTTATTTTAAATCCTGATTCGATTTTCTTATAAATCATGTATTTTAAACATATGCATACAATAATATTAATATATAAAGTAATGTGATCCTTATTTTCAGTTAAATTGTAAATGTTGAAACGAGTTTTGCTCGACAAATCTTCATCACGCGTTTCTGTAGTGATCACCGACTGTTGAAAATATGCCAAAAGGGAATCCCCTGTTCAACAGAATATCAGCAGTTGACGACAAATTTGATACGCTTCGGTTTTTACTTATAAAAGTAACCACTGTTTGCTCTACTTACAGACATCCCGATCAAAAGGTTATCTCATGTATATTAGGCATTTATTTTCAAAGCTTACGTAAAAATATGTTTAGGGTTGCCAAATTGCAGCAGAAAACAGAAATTACCCGATAATAGTTGAACTCCCAAGAATTCGGCGTATAGATTTGAGTATTTTCTGATTAACATTAACCAGTGTTTTTAAGTGACTTCTTTTTTAAGGAGGTGTGACAACACTGAACATTATACCAATTAGCGATAAAATATATTGGTTTTGATATGTCGACCCTCATTTATAAGTTTCTGGTTGGTAAGTAGAGATAAGGAGTCAATCCGTAAGGTTGCTTTGCATAAAATGATATTATTTCATAATATCCATCGCTTTAAAATAAACTCAAATTGTGACCCGAGCAATAGTCTTAATATTGTTGTTATAAACTGTAGACTCTTAAACCTCTGAAAAATAGGAAAATAATAGGGTTCAGTTCAATTAGATTCCAGCCCCACTCACTCTGTTATAGGGAAAATAATAAGTCCCCATCCAGAACGATTTAAAGTAAAATATCGAAATCTACTTATTTTTTTATGAGAGCGACGCCACGTAGACAGAAAGGTTATATTCAAAGGAACTCTTTTACTGGTGACAACACAGCTAAGTTCGAGAGGATAGTTGGTGGTCCTTTACAGTGAAAAAATAATCTCCAGATGCAGTGGAGGGAGTCTCTTTCTATAAGCCTTGGCGATAGCCATCAGCAATCACCATTTACCATCGATTATCATCTTTTTGACAAATGAAAGACAACTTGTGTGGGCCCTACACATGGCTGCATGGCACTCAATGCCCAAAAAACTGCATTGTTGCATAATCTGTTCGTACAGAATGATATGCTTCATATGGGCTTCACCAAGCACACAACAGTTATAAACCCCTTTCTCGTATTCAGCAGAGACGATCCATAGGCAATGTGGAAGTTAATTCCTAGGCCACGATCGATTGTTATTTTGAGATTAGTTGTCTCCCGCACGACATGGCCACTTGTTACTGAAAAGAAAATTACAGGAGCGCATGCAAGAGGCCCGATCCGTTCAGCAGCACCCTGCTGGTTTTTTGCGAGGCAAAATTGGTAAGTTATTTGTCGATTCCTGGTAACCAATTTGAGCCAAACAAACCATCAAGAGGCTCTTGATCGAGAGCTAATGTTAACTTTGATCAAAATCAGGCCATCATCCGCATAAATCTGAATCATACAGCCTGTGTGCAGAAAAGTTTTGATCGATTATCCATAAAGAGCAAGGAGCTTCAGTACCAGCAGCTTGTACGTCTTCTTTCACTATTGGGTTCCTAATAACAAGCAACAGTTCCACCCTATTTGGCTCTATCGGCTGCTGTTTGCTCCCAGTTGTTCTGAGTATTAAGAATTTCATGCAGTACGTCCGTATATCTCCTGTGCTGACCACCGTGACTCCTTTTGCATGAGAACATTTCTTTAGAGTCTGTACTCAGGCATACAAGCCACGTGTTCAACACACGCAGGCGTGCACTCGAAAATTCATCATTTTATACTCTATGATACCATTGAACCTTCATTATTTGACTGAGGTGCCAGTGCTGACATTTTTGTAGCGTCCTAATATGTCGTCAGTAGGGAATCCATTATCGTATCCGTACATCAAGGATGGTATGATAACAACTTCACAGGATAGTAATTATCAAACGCTCGCTCACGAAGAGCCCAGAATGTCTGGGATATTGCGTTTAGTTTATTCAGAATCTCGTCATCTATATTTGCTTTGCCATTCACAAAAATTGACACCGATTCTATGATCTGTCCATTTACATTGATTTTTGGATGGAAGTTTTTGTCGGATAAAATCTTGGTCTAAGAAACATTTTATTTGAGAGCAAGTAATTCTTAGGCCCACATATAATATAGGTATCAAGTATTTGTTGCAAACTTGAGTAAAACAAAAATTCAGACCGCAGTCGTCAGTTTATTGTACGTCTGTGACATATATAGTAGTTTTTGAGTTTGCGCAAGAAGACGACATAGATTAAAGAGTCCTGCATCGTGTATATAGCGGATGTCAACACGTCTGATTTCCGAATATCTATTTACGATAATTGATAGAGTTAAGACGATTTTTTAAAAGAAAATGGGGGCAGGACGTTGTTTGTGAGCAAAGGGTACTATATACGAGAAAGCGATCGGACGAGATTTGAACGAGGTTGTTTGTGTGCAGACTTTTACATAATTTTCGAAAATTTGTGTGGTATGCTCAGGTGGTTCATAATGGCTTGCAATGCATTTTGGTATCGAAGGCTTTGTAAGATTGAAGAAAACGATGGGCAAGGATATTTTTTTCCAATATCCAATCAATGAAACGCATTTAACTACACATTCTCACTTTCTCGAGTTATCAGATGGAAATTTGACCGTTAGTTTTCAAAAATGATGTTTGTAAAGTACAAAATTAGAAGAAATAAACAATCGAAAGAAACATTGAAATTAGTTGAGTGGTCGTTAAGTCACTCAAATACAAACAAACGTATTAATTAATGCTTTAATGTATTTGTACAGATAAAAAAAATGAAATTTTAGATAAATTAAACCGTGTTTAAAAAAAAAACAAGATTTTCGTTTGATATCGAAACCCTGAAATTATTCTTATATCGTATAAATACGCTCGACCGAGCATATTTGTCACCACTTTAGTTCATTTTATCGATTTGGATATACTAGGGACCTACTTGGGGGACCAAAAACAAAGGTAAATAAAATTAATTATCATATACTGTCTAAATTCCTTGATTATTAAAAAAAATATAAAATAAGTTTTGAATCATTGATTTATTAAATTGGAAATCGAAATAACATAATTGTATTTATTTAAAAAGCGCTTTTGAGATACAGTTTTAATTTTTTTTTTAAATAATGCTAAATATTTACAATATAATAAAAAATGTAATATTGTTTTTTGGATTTGTAATTTGTTTTATCAAACACTGTTTATTCCAATTTTTGTTACGGTATACCCCTACCGCTTTCAAGGCTTTTAACTCATCATCAGGGGAGCAAAAACAAGAATATAATTTATTTATAATGAGATATAAACAGTGATTATAGCTTTATTTTATTATTATTTATTAAATAATAATGTATCCGATACTTGACGTAGTTTATAAGTGTGTTCGAATATTTTTTTTAAAATATTTAATAAATCAAAAGTTTATTTTTAGAAATAAAAGGCCATAAATATTCTTTGTAATTTATTTTTATCAAACACTGTTTATTCCACTTTTTTGTAACGGTATAACCCTACCGCTTTCAAGGCTTTTAACTCATCATCAGGGGAGCACAAACAAGAATATAATTTATTTATAACGAGATATAAACAGTGATTATAGCTTTATTTTATTATTATTTACTAAATAATAATCTATCCGATACTTGATGTAGTTTAGAAGTGTGTTTGAATAATTTTTTTTAAATAGTTAATAAATCAAAAGTTAATTTTTAGAAGTAAAAGGCAATAAATATTCTTTTTAATTTATTTTTATCAAACACTGTTTATTCCACATTTTTGTAACGGTATAACCCTACCGGTTTCAAGGCTTTCACCTCATCTTCAGGGGAGCACAAACAAGACTAAATTCTGTTCGAACTGGTACCGATATACACGCTTCAACGGTTGGGGGCTGAGGGGTGAGGGAGGCATGGGACGATTTCGGCCAAGAGCGGAGAGATTTTTGGGATATAACTGCCTTAACTATAAACAACATAATGCCTTTACTATAAACAACATAATAAATGTTAATGCCTTAACTATAAACAACATAATAATTATTCTGTTTACTTATTATATGATATTTATTCATAATTAGCATTTTAATAACTAATTAACATTGGTTTATTTTCTTTTTACAGATGACTGTAAACATTCTAACTGCATTATCAATTTTTATTTTATTTTGGGCAGTTAATGCTAACAATATTAGCCTACTAACTACTGAAAATTCTTCACGGGTAAGCATCTATGATTTTATTCCGTTTTTTTTTATTGTTGATGAAAATGGAGACACAAAATAAATCGACCACTTAAAAACTGAAATAAATCACATTCAAACTTTACAGAATAATTTTTGTTTGTTTTATTTTACATGGTTTTAAAAATTGGCGTTTTAGAATATTTTTCACGTGCGTCGGTATTCCAGTTTTTGACACAGTAAATTGTTGAATTCTCTTTTCATTTCAGCTGTTAGAGCTTCGATTTTAGCTTTTTCCGTTTACCATATAAAAGTATATTTTCCGTGCTTTTATTATTAATTAACGAAAATCTTACAATCATTCCATGTGATCCAGTCTTTTTCTTAATCAAGTTATGTATTTAAGTCGGACATAGCCGCGGTAATGGTTACTTGCGCGTGAAAATCAAAGTGGTCAGAAAATAATCAATGGTAAAAAGCAAACTTAACGAACCCAAAATTTCTCGCTATTTACCAAACGTTCTTAAAACTTTTTTGAGAGCGCGTGCTATTATTTATTTCTACCATGGACGTTGTATTGTATATTAATCTCACTTTTAGTGTATCTTTCGAATCTGTGTCTGAGATATGTTCACCCGGAGAGAAGTAGAAGGCTTTTGTTTGTTTTTAAAATTGTCATAGTTGTGATAAGTTCATTATTATCTCTAGTTTGTACTGTGTTTTAAGTGGCTTAATGTGGTTTTGTGGCAGTTTTTTATCAAGCTATCTCAGACGTTACCACGCCATCTCAACTTTGATCTACCTAATTTTGTGCGCCCCATCACATCGGTGCAAAAAGTCAGCGTCCTGCATGTATAATAAGTTCCCGAGATAACACTGTTAGCAATTTTTATAATTGTTACTACCTCTGTTTCCCCCGCACCTCTGTTTCCACGCACCTCAGTTTCCACGCACATCTGTTTCATCGCGCCATTGTCGTAAATTAGACAATATATTCTGCAGAAAGCCTTTCTCTCAAAGGTATCAAGAACTATTTTGCCCACTTTGTAAGTGTCCAAGTCTTCGGTGTGTAAGTTATCACAGGTCTTAGCAACGTTTTATAAAGTTGACTTTCTATGTTTCTGGAGAGTAGGCGAGACTGAAGAAAGTGTATAAAACCAAAACAGCATATACGAGGCGTATCCAGAAAGTAAGTGTACTGAGGCTCTCATGACCGGATGGATTTTATTTTCGACATGTTGGCTACACTTCCGTGTAGCCTGACCCTTCCCCTCCGCAACGAGACCGGTTCGAGGTCAGTACGTTGAGAAGTGTCGACGCGACAACACGTTTTGTGAAAAATGTCAATCCAGTCTCCCGCCAAGTGCGAAATACGCGGCGTCATCCGTTATCTCGTTTGGAAGGGAAAACCTCCGGTTGAGGTTTATAATGAGGTGAAAACTGCATATGGTGATAAAGCTATGAATCGTACGAGTGTGTACAAGTGGTGTCGCGAGTTTAAAAACTATCGTACGTCTGTGCATGATGATCAGAGGAGCGGAAGACCTTCAATTGTGACTGACGAAATTGTGGAAAAAATCGAAAATGTGCTCCGTGACGATCGAAGATTGACTGTGGATGAACTTTCTGCGATGTTCCCGCAAATCTCCAGATCTCTACTACACGAAACCATCACAGAAACCCTCGGATATCGGAAACTGACCGCAAGGTGGGCCCCAAAACAGCTGACAGACCAACACAAGTTGAATCGAGTGGAGGCCGGGCAAGAGTTTTTGAGGCGCTGCAAACTCCATGGAGATGAATTTCTCCGCTCCATCGTTATTGGAGATGAAACTTGGGTTGCCCACTACACGCCTGAAACCAAAAGGCAGTCTTAACAGTGGCGTCACACCTCTTCACCCTCCGCCAAAAAGTTCAAAACCATAATTTCAGCCAAGAAAATCATGGCATCCGTGTTTTGGGACTGTCAAGGCATAATTTTAATTGAATATATGCCTCAAGGGGAGACCATCAACTCTGCAAGATACTGTGAGACCCTAAAAAAATTGCGGAGGGCGATTCAGAACAAGAGGAGAGGCATGCTGACAAAGGGAGTCTGCCTGCTGCATGACAATGCCAGACCCCACACGGTCAACGCCACGAAGGAACTGCTCGCCTCGTTTAAATGGGATGTCCTGAACCATCCCGCGCATTCCCCTGACCTAGCCCCTTCAGATTACTATCTCTTTACCTCCCTGAAGGTGCACATGGGTGGAAAAAGGTTTTCAACCGACGAGGAGGTAAAGGAGGAGGTGGAGAAGTGGACGGAGGGGTTGGCGGGAAACTACTTCGAGAAAGGCATCAAAAAGTTGATACCCCGCTTCACCACCTGCATTGAGAGGAATGGCGACTATGTTGAAAAATAGCTTACATACTCGTATGTACTACGGTAACCACGTAATTTTTTTGTTTAAATTGTACCCTACAAAAATTCAGTACACTTATTTTCTGGATATACTTCGTATTTGCCCACTCTTATTAATTTTATCTCTTATGTTTTTGAAATTTATCTGGGTCTCTAAGAACACAAAACAGCATATATGTTAAAAATGATACGTACCAATGTAAAGCTCATAAACCGGTCTTAAACTATGTGTGCAACTTACAGGCTTAAACTATGTGTGCAACTTACAGACATAAATTTCATTTGGACTTAATTCACTAACATTCCCATTTTATATTCTTTTCTTCCAGGTCAGCTACATTGAAGATGTTTTAAAAGCAAATATGTTTTCATCACTGGCCAATGAAGTTATATTGACATCACAATTTCCGGGCACTGTAGAAGTGTTAAAAGAAACCTTCAGAAAGAATGATTATTCGAGTAGACGTCCAGTCGGCTATAGTAATTATGACGATAATATTAAAATAATCAATAATATTAAAACAACACGAGGTAAATATTACGTAAAATTTGAAGGAAATAATGCTTTAAAATTAACACCTGAAGTGGAAACATTGAACACGCAAGACAGTGACAATATTTTTGAAAATTGGACAATACAAGATTCACTCGACATTAATGCAGATAATGGTTATCTAAGAATTGGAACGAAATTAATTTTAACGAATCCAATTTACAAAAAATATCGTGTTGTTAGCCATTTTAACGGAAAGTTATATTTTATTGGTTTTGACGGTTATAATAATACTGAAAATACATTTTTTGCGACAGACTTATCAAATGCTCATAATGATGACGTAAATAACCCAATAATTCTTGGAGAAACCGTCAATTTGAACTTTGAACCTCATTTTATAGGGCTTGACCAATTCAATGGGAATATTTTTATTAGTTCAAAATACGAAATCTTCATTCTTGAAAAACTTCATTATTACAAGGATTTAAACGGTTTAGTAAAACCTTATTTTCAGAATCCTGAAAATGCACAGTTGGAAAAAGCTTTACTCGAAAATAAACCATATTTTGTTCCGAATTTAAAATCACACGAAGAAGAATTCTCCACACCAAGTTCTGAGATATACGAGTATTAATAAAAATGTATCTATATTAATAAAAAAGTATCTAAAAAGTATCGATAATCAAATATCTTTTCTTCTACAGGGCGTGTTAACAATTATAATTTAATATATGAAACCTTTGGCTAGAAGATCTGTAATTATAAATTAAGATGTATGGCAAATATTTTTATTATTTAATAAAGCAATCAGTACACAAACTTTTGCCAAAGGCTAAACCCATATACAAATGTATTACTTAGGAACTAAACCCCCAATCTAATTTCTATATTATACGAGTAACTATAAGTGAACCCTATTTTAATTTCCTACGCGTAATTATTTATTTTTAATAATCTTAATATCTGACTTCTTAGAAATAATTGAGACCTGACCTATTTCTCAATATTTTCATGTCCAATTGACAAAACATATAATTAAATTTTACATTATCTGCTCAAAGAGTTTTCCAATGGGCTGTTCAATATAAAGCTTTCATCATTACGTCATTCTGCCAAAAAATATTCTAAAAACCAACATTAATATATAAAGAAAAGAAAGAGGGACCACATTCACAAAACATTTAAAATATATTTTAGCATATTATCTAATAGGTTATTATTTTTAATCTCTTGCCGAATAAAATGAATCTTTTTCATGTGTATGTATTGTACTCGTAACAGGAAAAAATAAATATATATTTTTACATCTTAATCTGCCATTTTTCTCCCCACTGCTGAGTGAGGGCATCCCTTGTACTTATACACCTGGTGAATTAGTCAATACCTGGTAAGTTTTGTCGCATAAGAGTTGGCTACCTCCATTTTTATCTTATAGATAGGCTATCTTCTTTTTTTCGTTCTTGTTGACAGTTAACCTAAGGTGGTATATGTGGGTTTACTTTTTATTTTGTTTTCTGCCATTCGTTTTTTTTTATTATTTATTATTCAATCTAGATATGCGGGGGTGTGGGATGGAAGCCCCCCGGTGCCCTTGCGGTTGGGCTCGTCGTACATTGGTGGGCTGTATCTCGGCCGGGGGAATGTTTGTGGGATGAGCCCGGACCTTTTAATGTCTTCTCTCTTGAATGTATTTTTTTGTCATCTATTTATTTTCTGTGTTTTTTTTATCTTTTTGTTCTACGTGTTCAAGGCTGAAAAACATCTGGTGTCCCCGTGGCTGGGCTCGCCCTATATTGGTGGGGTGTATCTTGGCCGGGGGGATGTTATAAGATGAGCCCAGACCTTTTGATACCTTCTGTTTTTTAATGTATTATTTTTTTTATGTGTTCTTGAAATGTGTTTAAATGTATTATGTGCATACTTTGTTGCTATCAATAAACCTGCATTTATTTATTTATTATTTACTGTCTGCCTTTCAGCTTTGGAGGACACCTGGTAATTTTGATTCAGCATAGAAAACTTTAATTTTAACCAAATGGGTATACTTGGTGAAATATAAAAATGTCTGAAAAAAAAATGTTTTTTCACAATTTACGTAGAAATGCTAGAAAAATACACACTTTTTGGTGATTTTGTCTATAAATCGCTCGATTTGAAGCAAAAATGTATGTTTGTTAAGTACTCGTACAACAGTATGATTGAGTTACTTAGCATTATGTATGTCAAAGAACACTTGTACGACAATTTTATCGATATGAGATGTATTTGTAGTTATATAGTATAATATAGCAAACACGCAAAAAAACTATCAAAAGTTAACAAAGAGTCAGAGATTTCCGCTAAAATGTGTGTTTTGTCTCAATTTACGCTAAAATGCTAGAAAAAGGCACACTTAATGATAATTTTGTCTTTTATCGCTCAAAATTTGGTTAAAATGTACGTTTTTTAAATAAATAGTACGCTTTAGTTATCTTAAATGTATTATATGTTACAATTTTTTTCTCTAATTATGATTTTATTCACAAAACATGTATTTGTAGTCCCAAACCCAAGATTTTACTGGTATACTTTCAAAAAACCAGCCAGCAAGAACACAGCACTAGTTGATTTACAAGTGCGATTTTCGAGTATTTTTATACGTTTCCGAATTGTTATGAAACAATGCTTGTGTGATATATACAATATTCACGGGGCTACTAAATTAAGTACTCTTTTAAACACATTTTTCATCAATTTCCCAAACAGAAGATTTTCATGAAACACAACAATACCATCCCGACATAATAACTGACAGCTTAATGTCAAAACTATAAAAAAATGTCAAAAGTATAAAAAGTTGACGTTGGAGTGGCGAGGAGATCCTCGACTACGAGGTCCGGCGACGACGACAAAAATACAGTAACTATTTATTATGTTGCTAGTCTGCCTTTTCACTGACCTTAACTCCAGTATCGAGCACGCTGATTGGAGCGAGTGCGCATTCATTCAGATGTATAACTTATTAGACAAAATTCAAATGATGAGGAAAAAAATTGATTTGAAAATACCTTAAGTTAAAACCGCGTAAAACAAACTGCGTTAATTGAGATATGTATGTACTGTTGAATCGATTAGCAAATATTATTTTTTATAATTTTTAACTGTAATCTTTGGGATTTAATATTATATTTGCGTGTATTTTTTTTTTACTACCTGTGTCAGTAATGTCCTAACAGTGCCAATTAAAAAAAATAAAGTCATAGGAATCCTTATATTCTCGAACACTAGGCGGAAAAAGTGCTTGTGTTGTTCGAGGAAAGTAGCACAGCGTGAAGTTCGAACTGACAATCTTCTGCACGGAAGTCCACTGCGTTGCCGCGCTGCTATGCACTTCTTTCTATTTCTTTGTATATTTTACGTATGATACATACCATCACACCATTTATCTGTTCGGGTTTGCAGAAAGGAAAGAGCGCCGGATTTGTCTATCTCATTACACGTCGTTTGCTTCTGCCACATCCATACGCTTTTTCATCCAACTCCTACGATTTCTCTGAAATTCTGCTTTTCCTACTTTTAATATATCATTAACTTGATCCTACCACAATTACCTTGGTCTTCCTCTACCACGCATTACACTCACATTTGCACTATATGATATTGGGTTGTGGGTTTCTCAGTGGTTAATGGGTCTCTTATTTGCTTTTTTTTTTCTTTCTTTTCTCTCTTTTCGCTGGTGGTGAATCGGGGATTGCGCGTACGTGTTTGTGCGTTATCTTCTCATTCATTCTTTTAAAACTGCTTAACTATTTCAATGTATTACTGCCTAACTATTTCAATGTTGTTTCAACTATTTCATTTCCCATTTGTCATTTTGTAAAATTTGGACTCCTTTGAGGCTTTTCTTTTTTTCGTTCTTGCTGACAGTTAACCTGAGGTGGTATATGTGGGTTTACTTTTTAGTTTGTTTTCTGCCATACGTTTTTGTTTTTTTTTTAAATTCTTTAATATAGATATGCGGGGGTGTAGGATGGAAGCCCCCCAATGCCCTTGCGGTCGGGCTCGCCCTACATTGGTGGGGTGTATCTCGGCCGGGGGAATGTTTGTGAGATGAGCCCGGAACTTTTAATGTCTTCTCTCTTGAATGTATTTTTTTTGTCATCTATTTATTTTCTGTGTTTTTTTAATCTTCATGTTCTACGTGTTCAAGGGTGTGGGCTGAAAAACATCTGGTGTCCCCGTGGCTGGGCTTGCCCTATATTGGTGGGGTGTATCTTGGCCGGGGGGGGGGAATGTTATTAGATGAGCCCAGACCTTTTGATAGCTTCTGTTTTTTAATGTATTATCTTTTTAATGTGTTCTTGAAATGTGTCTAAATGTATTATGTACATACTATGTTGCTATCAATAAACCTGTATTTATTTATTTTGTCAGTCTTACTTCATTAATTCTTTCCATATGCCAAATTATCTAATATTGCACTTATTCATCTTACTCAACACATCAACCTTAAGTTCACATTCATCCCTTATCTCTTCAGCTCCGTATTCTCTTATAAATGGTCACCCCATGTATTATTCACAATGCACGCGCTTCTACAGAATTTATCCTTGCATTATTTTTTCACGTTCACGTTTAACTTCCATTTATCAAAGTTAGCATAATAATACTGTTGTGGACTAACATCTTAGCATACTCGTATATGATATACTGCCTTGTTCGAAAATGTATGGTGTAGTATCGTATTGGCTTTGTTTCCTATCGTTACCGTTCGATATTCATCCTAACTTTAAAATTATTTTGTGTAATATATTGTACATCACGCCTTTTCCCTGTCGGATTAAACAGAGAGGACATATCGTCAGGCTTTTCTATCTCGACACATTATCCTTAGCCTCTTCCACGTCCATTCACCTTCTCATACAACTTCCACTATTTCCTTTACTTTCTACGTTTCCGTCTCTCAAAATATCTGTACTTTTATAATATGATTTTTTAAATATTCTGATTTGAATCACAACCTTAAGTCTCGTTATTTCATGATTTATGAATATAGACTAGTGAATGTATACATTTCATGTACAATCACTATCGAGCCACAGTTGGATGTAATCGGCGAGGGTCTTATTGTTCAGGGGTGAAGACTGCCGCCTTCTGATCCTGCTCCAGCACGTCCCCGCAATTATCATAACTCAAGATCGAGGCAAACGAACACTAATAACCTCGGACCACTTGCTTCTGATGTAGGGATGGAAGCTATCCTTGAGGCGAGAGATAGACGAGATAAATCACACAAATAGACATTTTTATTTTTACGACAGGGATAACCAAAACATGTTTAGACCGTGTGTATTCTTGAAGTACATAATTCTTAGCTATCAAGGTTTCATTTGAATTTGTTGTAAACTGAGATATTTACAATATCTTTGTGCCACTTTAATTGAGCTATTAAATTTAGTTTGATTAATTAAGGCTTTGCAAAACGATTAAAGAGGGTATTCTACTCTAGAAATTTGAAAAAAAGGTTTTTTTGTGCGTATTCTTAAAGTTTAGACCATTAAGAATATACTCTCAAAATTTTTTTTTAAATTGTCAATATTTACGAACTTATAGCTATAAATGAGGCAGCAATCACGCTACACCGGAATGACTCGGACAATAATCTCAGAATTTTAAACGCGTTTTTCTCGAAACTACTTTTTTCGACCTGGTCGACATAAAATCTCAAGTTTTATCCAACCGATTGACTTCAAATTTTGTATGAAACTTCAATAAATGTTTCTTTACCTTGGAAAATTTAAAAATATTTATTTTACAATTTTTTTTAGATTAAAAAAATTAAAAAAAGGGTAAAAATATTTTTTTCAGACAGCCGCCATTTTAAGTTTTTTTTTCTCTTTGGTACCTACTACGAGTACTGGTATAACGACATTATTTCTAATGAAGAAACTGCGTATGATTTTTATTTCAGATTTACGAAAAGGTTCCAAGCATGTCAACCAGTTCACTCCTTTTTTTACGACAAGATATAAAAGCTGATAACATCTTGAATTTTCATTTTTTTTTTCAAAAACTTTTTTGTACATTCTCAAATCATCCATAAACAAACTTAAAAAAATGTGTACGAAAAATATTTAATTTTTTTATATTTAGTCTAAAAAAAAAGCTAAAAATTCATGCATATAGAGTAAAATACTCCCTTAACTCTAATGTATCCACCGTTAGTGTACACAACTTCATACGAGGAATTCTTTAAAATTTGACAGCTTTGAATTGCAAATTTTCATTCATTCGTTCCGCGTGCTTTCTTATTCAACACATCAGCCTTATGTTTACATTCATCCGTAATCATTTCAATTCTGCATTCTCTTAAAAATGGTCTCCCCATGTATTCTTCCCAATGCACGCGCTTCTATAGTGATAACATCAAGGGTAGCAAAGATTACAAAACGTGTGCCCATTTAAATGCAAGGAAGCGAAACTTAAACTTAGCAAAAGAAGGGTGAAAGTAAAATTAATGCTGAGGATATACTTGCACTAAGGAAAATTTGTGGATTGTTCATGTATGAAAACCTGTCCAAACGAATTGTGTCATTCACTATCACTATCTGATAGGAAGTTACCTTTATAAAATCTGTATAAAAGAAAGCCTTACATATATGTATAGAATGGGTTAGGAGACCCACGACCATATTTTCTTGGAGTGTCCTCTGCGCACCGCAAACAACCTTTACTCAAATATAAATATCCCGCGTCCTTTCATACACCTACTCACACTAAAATCTATATTCATTTTTAGCCACATATCTGAATTTACTATCTTTAATTCTTTAAATATTTAGAACTACAGTAGTTGTATTTATTTTCACACTGCTTTTTTTCCTTCCAATCGTTATTGCCACAAATCATCCACTTTATAGGATGGAATGCCTAATTAATTTACATATAATATTATACGAGTATAATAATGTATGAAAGAAAAGTTTGCATTACTAGATGTATGGCTGTGGAGGAAAGTTATGTGCTTGGATTGAAAATATCGGAGATCTGTTTTTGCCTATCCTGTAAGGGATACAGTGTGATGATTTGTATTTATGTATAAATGAAGATAGAATGAATGAAAAAATATGATACCCTGTGAATGTGAGTTAACGGCGTTGTAGAGGAAGGTTGTTGGACTGAAGGGATCGAAAGAGATGAGATAGTGTATGAGATAGTTTCTCCTCACAGCCCACCCTATTAGAGAAATTAGGCGATGGCAGGTATGCTTATGTGCACCATTTTTGGAAGGTCTTATAAAAATTTATTATGTTTTATGAACGCTATATATGTAAAATATACGAGTACTATATTAAATTTAAAAACGAATGTGTTACTATCACATATCGGATGATCTACAATACCTATAGAGGTTTCTTTGCAGTTTTTTGCACGCAATCACTATCTTGCTATCCTTGTACTTAATTTGTGTGCGTTTATTATATTTATTTTGTAATACTTTAAATCTGTCATAATGGGTTTGAATCTTATTATATTGAGTTTGAATCCTATTATAGTGAGCTCGAATCATTTTATTATGACACATTTTTACTTCTACGTGTAGTATTTTTTTATTACTTAAGGGTAAGTACGTTATTAATAATATTTTCTTTATATTTACGATACGATAGGCTTCGCGATCGACTATGATTGTCAGCCATTTTGTATTTGTATTGTAATGTATTACAGTTTTATTGTATATAGTACAACCTTGCGGGTTTATTGCCATGTGACAATATCTTTCAATCAACCAGAAATATGTTAAAGAGGTATTAAGTGAAAACAAGACAGGAATCCTTTTTAAAAAAATTTGGGTTCCAGCAGGAATCGAACCCGAAACCTCCGGCTTCCTACCAACTAGCCCACGGAGGTCGTCAATATAATGAGGGTAGTAGACGCCTGTGAGTGTATTGGTTTATTGTGTGCAAGCTTTTGTATTTCAGCAAGTACATTGTCTTGACATGTGTAAAAATGCCAATGGAACCCGCAATTTTTGGATTGAACGATTGTTTTCCTACCAACTACGCCACAAAGGTCGTCATATAATTGACCACCGCGTAGTTCACCTGGGAGCTTGTGTTCGGTTCCTGGTGGCACTGTTGTTTATATATTTATATCAAAACACAATTTTTATGACGAATGATGATAAATCTAATAGGGGTAAGAAATTAAACACCCCGAGGCATTTTTTGAAGATTTCTCTCTCTGGTTAGTGTGCTTAGAAGTATTGTATAATCCTACGCGAAATTCGATCCATTAGCTACGAGAATTTGAGATATTAAATTTAATTATGAATCTATTGTTTCAATACTTTAATAGGCATATTTTGTTTTCTCCCAAAATTTAATTCGTTACCCTGATTTGAACCGCGTTATTTTCGATATTCCGTTTTAATTTAACCTTTAGGATAAATACTCGTTAGTAATTACAGACCAAAACTTATACTTGTGGTCTTCACATTTACTCAACGAATACCCATTTTCAGAATAATAAAGGCAAATATATTTAATAGTTATTAATATACAATAGTACCGTAGTTATTTCAAGAATGTGCTTTATTCACCATTCAAAGGATTTTTCGGAAGAACATTTTATCAGTTGAGTTCTTGATAAATAATTTGATTTTCAATATTCAATATGCCTCCTTAGTATCTTCGTGAACAATTCCACATTCCCACAGAACACGGACGTCCTCATGGATCGGGCGATGAGAGATTTCTTAACATACCAATTACATATTTTCATTTGCGGTCCATGTAGCGCGGCTGTTAGTTCTACAGCCGCCCTGTTGAACAAACAGCAGCGCTGTAAAACTAACAGTATTCTAAGATTTATCAGTTTGAACCATTAATACTCACGGTCAAGAGAGAATCGGAAAAATATCGAATGAAAACGTAAGGCTAAAAAGGCTGAGACTCAATAATGTAGCAAAACGTAATGCTAAAAAGGCGGAGACTCAATAATGTAGCAAAACGATTTATATACAGAGTAAGATAATTATTTAAGGGACCAGAAAATATATAATAATTTATTAAATTTAAATTGCATACCATTTATTTAATAATTAATGGACAGTTATTTTTTTAAGAGGCTGTAATTTGTTTCATCAAACACTGTTCATTCCACTTTATGTAACGCTTTAACTCAACCAGTTTCAAGGCTTTCACTTCATCAATAGGGCAGCACAGATAAGTCTTGTTTGTGCTCCTCCAATGATGAGGGGAAAGCCTTGAAACTGGTAGGGTTATACCGTTACATAAAGTGAAATACACAGTGTTTAATTAATCAAATTACAATGTCCTTAAACCTTCAGAATGTTAATACTGCCTTATCTATAAATATTATATTTTTTAAGATGAAAATTTTTGTAAATAAATTAAGACAAAGCTAAGTTTATCATCACTGTTGGATCAAGCTTGGATTTCTCGAAGTTTAAATGATAAATTCAGCAGAACTGAATCTTGATACCAATTCACAATTTATGAACTGTAAAAATAAAACGTCTTTTCATCTAGAAAAAAAACAAAAACACTTTTATTACTAATAACAAAGGACTATTTAAATTTCAAAAAATTGTGGACTTCAAAAGAAAATGCATCAAAATATTTTAATAAAGTATGGCATGCCTGTGTTATATAGTACTTTATGCATTAAGATATAGTCGATCTAATTTCTTATGGGATTTGCTACGTGTATTTTCAAGATGCAATCTCCAGGTTAAATCCTCGTTAAGGCATTTTCAACTAATTATTTGAAATTATAAAATCGTTTTCTTGATAGAAAATTGTAAATTCCAATTGTTATTGGAATACGCCTGTATTGTGAATAGAAATAAATAAACATAAAAATTATTAAAATCTATAAAGAAAATATCATTTTTTATATTTTGTTTGCAGATTTAAAATAAAGAAACTAGGTCCTAGTAGGAAAACTTAGTCAAAAGTCCTTTTTTCAATAGTTAGGTTTCTTGCCAAGGCAACGTGAGTTCTAAATTAAATTACTCTGAGACGACGACAAAACTTTGGAAGCGCAACTTAACTTCCATAATAAGTGCACTATGAAGAAGTTGTGTGCTCCTGCTGCTGGATGGAGCAGATTTTTACTTTTGGAGAAACAATGTGAAGTATAAAAGTTTTAAAAAGTATGCTTTTCTTATACGAAACTAGAACAAGGTCTGAAAACTGCATTATGTCGTAATTTATAATATTTTTTTTTCATCCATATGGTACCCCTTAAATCCAAACTGGCGCTGAATAAGTTAAAATTTGAACATGTTTTAAGACTATTGAGTAGAGATTTTAGTAGTGATTGAAAACTACTGGTTTTTATCATGTTGAAGTTTTTTTAGGCTCGACTAGTTTTGATGCGTCAATCGGGAGACATCCTCATTATAGAAAATGTTATCATTAAGCTAGTGCTTCTGTGAGAATGACGACTTCAAAAATATCTGTGGTAAATATATGCTTGGTGTTGCCATGTCATTTTCAGGTATTGTTTTATCGTTGTTATGATACATGACACTAATTGAAGAGCATTCCCGAGACACGAAATTGTCTTCGACCCCATTAATCGTGCTGTACCTGCCTGTATACCTACCTAAATGAATTGTCAAAATAACGAGTGAATTGTCAAAACACAAATAAATTAAATTAATTATTGTTGATCATAAACATACAGGGTCATTGACCGATCAAGTATTCATAGATAGCTACACATCAAGAACGGCGACAATGTTTACTATTTTTATAGTACCCGCGATTTGTCCAGTCATCTCCAAATATAAATAATTAACCTACCGCCAATTTACGTGCCAGAGCGAGACGGAGCATGTAACGCGAACTGGTTCACCCATTTGTATAAAAGACCGGCGCTCCGATAAATAAACATATATTCGTATTGTCATTCAGTCAACTGTCAAGACTTTGTTATTTATTTACCTGCTGTCCACTTATCGATTTATATCCGCATTCCTGAGTCCATATTTATTGATAACAAATCAAGATCATCATGACTTATACAAATAAGCAATCCGCTATATTGATGATTCTGTACGAGAAGTAACGCAGAATCAGCTAAAACGAAGATAACGATGTCGATATCAAGATCATCAGCACGTCCTAATAGGACACATGCTACACTGATAGCGACCATCGTTACAGTGCCTTTCGGGTTAAGCGCCACTGGAGTAGGCACGGAACTCGTAGTTTGGCACCGCACGCTTTGGCGATACAATCGCACGTAATACTTGTATACATCTAGGGCATTTGAGTTTTGCTATCAGGCTTGAATTTTTTTTTGGTTCCGTCGGAAGTCGAACCCGAAATGCTATAGCTGCCAGATGTTATTCGTTAAGTACTAGTGAGTTCGAGTCCCGATTTAGAGCGCCCTTGAAGAGAGTTTGCTTCCTAAATGATGCTGTATAAAGTTATCCCTTGAATTTGAATTGAATAGCAAAATGAATATTTTAGAAGACGATAATATTAAAAATATCTAATAGAGCGCGGTATTATGACAGGGTTAGTGCCCTTGAGGAGAATCTGCTCTCTAAATGGCACTATTTAAATTGTTATTTTATTATTAACATTCTCATGATCGTTGCTAGTTCTGTGGCGTGGAATAATCTACCTCTTAGTGCTAGAAATATTGGTGGCATTTGCAGCTTTAGAAAGTACTTGAAGGCTTTTTTAATCAAATTTTATAATTGTATATGAACACTTCACACATATGTCGAATGTGTTACAATCACATATTGCAAACTTCACCTGTCTAATGTGTTACAATCACATATCATAAACTACACCTGTCTAATGTGTTACAATCACATATTGCAAACTACACCTGTCTAATGTGTTACAATCACATATTGCAAACTACACCTGTCTAATGTGTTACAATCACATATTGCAAACTACACCTGTCTAATGTGTTACAATCACATATCATAAACTACACCTGTCTAATGTGTTACAATCACATATTGCAAACTACACCTGTCTAATGTGTTACAATCACATATTGGAAACTACACCTGTCTAATGTGTTACAATCACATATTGCAAACTACACCTGTCTAATGTGTTACAATCACATATTGCAAACTACACCTGTCTAATGTGTTAAAATCACATATTGCAAACTACACCTGTCTAATGTGTTACAATCACATATTGCAAACTACACCTGTCTAATGTGTTACAATCACATATTGCAAACTACACCTGTCTAATGTGTTACAATCACATATTGCAAACTACACCTGTCTAATGTGTTACAATCACATATTGGAAACTACACCTGTCTAATGTGTTACAATCACATATTGCAAACTACACCTGTCTAATGTGTTACAATCACATATTGCAAACTACACCTGTCTAATGTGTTACAATCACATATTGCAAATTACACCTGTCTAATGTGTTACAATCACATATTGTAAACTACACCTGTCTAATGTGTTACAATCACATATTGCAAACTACACCTGTCGAATGTGTTACTATTGCAAAATTTTCAAATGTTCCTTTGTAGTTTTTTATGAACATATGCAAATGCGGGGAAGTACCTAATCTTATGGCCGCAGACATTACCTTCATATCCTTACATTTGACTGATATATCTATTATATTTTTTTGTCAAATTTTTAAACTGTCAATAATAGTGAGTTCGAGTACTGAGTAAGAAAACTCCTTGCGAAAAGTTTGATCTCTAAACAATGCTTTACAAACAATTATTTTATTAATAGTCGTATTTACCTATAGGATGGAAATACCCTATAGTATATATTATAATATGATATTAGGTGTACAAATAAGTTTCCGCCGTTTTTTATCAAAAATTGGGCATTTATTGTGAAAGAACGGAACCTCATGTTTTATTCGAAGTATTGCCCATCGCTTGCCACTACCTTTTCCCATCTTTCTGGCAGCATACGGATACAGCGTCGGAAGAATGCTTCATCTTTTGAGGCTATCCACGAATCGACCCAATTTTTGGTATCTTCATATGATGTGAAGTGCTGCTCAGACAGGTCATGCGTCATCGATCGAAACAAGTGAAAATCAGAAGGAGCAATGTCTGGTGAATACAGCGGGTGGGGTAAAACTTCCCAATTGATTGTTTCCAAAAAGGTTTAGACCGGCGCCGCAACATGTGGACGAGCATTATCATGCAGGAGAATAATTTTGTCGTGTCTGGAGTAGCAGTGGGCGCGCTTTTCCTCGAGTGCTCGACTCAATCTCATCAATTGTGCTCGGTAGACAGCCCCAGCAATGGTTTCGTTCGGTTTGAGCAACTCATAATACACGACACCAAGCTGATCCCACCAAATACACAACAAGAGTTTTTTTCTATGAGTATTTGGCTTAGCTGTAGATGTTGAAGCATGGCCAGGGGTTCCCCATGATTTCTTCCTTTTTGGATTATCATAGTGGATCCATTTTTCATCACCAGTGACTATACGGTGCAGAAAACCCTTTCGTTTATGCCTGGCAAGCAGCATTTCACATGTGGAAAATCGGCGTTCAACGTTTCTCGGTGTCAGTTCATATGGAACCCAATTTCCTTGTATTTGAATCATTCCCAATGATTTCAACCTATGTGAAATTGCTTGTTGAGTCACTCCTAATGTAAGTGCAAGTTCTTCTTGCGTTTGGCACGAATCTTGATCCAATAATACTTCCAATTCCGCGTCTTCGTACACTTTCGGCCTTCCGCTACGTTCTTTGTCTTCGATGTCAAATTCACCGTTCTTAAACTTTTGAAACCACTCACGACAACTTCTCTCACTTAAGGCAGCCTCACCATATGCTTCTACAAGCAATCGATGCGCCTCAGCTGCAGATTTCTTCAAATTGAAGAAGTAAATCAAAAGTTCCCGCAAATGACGCTTATTCGGCTCAAAACTTGACATTTTCGAACACAAAAAAATATGTTATACTGATAAAAATTCACTAATATTTCAAGGTCATGTTGTTGACAGATGTCCAACCTTATGATAATGACATTTTACATCTGACAATTTTAACCATAACTTACTGGTGGCGCCAACTTTTGTCAAACGGCGGTGACTTATTTGTACACCCAATATAATTTGGCGTGTTTAAATTGTACAATAATTCAAAAGCCCGATTTTTTTAGATATAAATATGTCATATTTTTTTTTTGACATAAATGTGAGTCGGACAATTGTCGTATATTATGTTATTTTGTTAAAAATGTTTGATTTTTTAATAATTATTTTATTTCGATAATTATTAATTATTGATAATTGAACTCAAACCAATAGGTGTAAGCCTAGAAGTTTTACCGCTATACAAATGAAGACGTCTTTTTTAAAAATTAGAATTTATAAATACTAGTTTTTGGTAATGTTGTCGAATCCATTTAAAAAAAAAATGATTATTACGTTTTTTTGTATTGAAAAATATAAGGATTCGGTAAACTGTGTAAGTCAATGACATAATGTAATTAAATTTCCAAGAATTACCATATTTCACATAAAATATTGAAAAATTATTTTCTAAGCATTTAAAAATTGAATTGGAGAGATTACGCACTTGTCAAAAAATAATTGAATCACTGTAAAAATGATCTAAGAGTATAAAATTGTGTGTAAAAAATAATTTTCTCTGTAAAAATTATAATTTTTCAATTTCAAAACTTAATTTAAGTAAAGTTTCGATTTTTAAAAATCCTTGTAAGACTGAAATATGTGAACACTAAGTAACGTGATACAGTGAGGTCCACTGGGTCCCAGAGTGTTAATCGTCTAAATGAAGTTGATCGAGCGAACAGACAAGTCCATCTCGATCGATGTTTTGGAGTGGCTGATCATGAAGTATGGAATAGATTTACATTGGAGTAAAGATGATTTGATAGTAAAGAATTATTTAAGATGATTTTAAAATTCACTCACGAGATATATACATTAAAATGTAAATGCCTTTTAGGATTTATTTATCGAGCCTCGCATATTTCATGCGGGATTCGATTTGCGTGATATATAAATATTTAATGGAGTCTTCATTTTATCTACTTGAGAGTATGCAACGGGATGTTGTATAATCAATAATCGAAAAGAAATATCAAATTATTTTTCCATCTTTATGTGCTCTCAGTGAGATAAAGGCAAAAGTCTATTTTACTGGGGACACGACAAATCAAAGGCCAAACCAAAGCCCAAACCAAAAGACAAACTAAAACCTCGAACCATAAACATTGTGTATTTCTAAAAATTCGAAACTATGTTACAGGTTGTTAGCGACATATTCAGGCGACATGTGCTATATTTTTAGCTGATTTACGATATACAGATCTTTTATCATGTGTATTAAGAAGACATGTTACATAAATCTTGTGAACAGTATTGAGCTATGTTTTTTTTCTTCAGATAATCAATTCATGATTAATTCGAATGTTTCTTACAGTTCGTCTAAAACGGGTCTGGTTAGATATTTTAGTTGAAAGGGCCGCATTGAAAATTAACTTATTTTGACAACAGGAAAATCTAACATCTACCGGAGGTTTTTGTTGGATATTATCAATAGAATCACTTTATAATCAAGATAACCTTTATTCATAGTATGTATAACATTTGTGTAATTTTAGTACATAGAATAATGCTTTAAAATACTATGAATACTTCATTTGGTAATTTTTTAATTAGATCCATAAAAATTCTGTATTTTTCGAAAATTTCTTATCATATATATTGTAAATAAATAAAAGTAAATAACTTTTTTCACGTAATCTGTGATTCTGAAACATTAAAGAACGTGGCCCTGAGACAACATTGTCATCGGCTTCATTTATCGAGTCCTTGGGCTTTAGTTACTCGAGTTAACACGGATATTACGGTTCGTCGTCACCAGACTGAGTCCGTGTGTTTTAGAGTACCATCGGGAATCGAACCCTAAACCTTCCATTGCAGTCTTTACCAACTTAGCCAGAGAGGTCGTTACGCCTTTGTGAGTATCTTTAATCACTTAATGGCGCCAGAATTTTTTTTAAGATACGATAGTAGTTTCTCTAACTCAAATCATAGTATTTAAAATGGTATTTAAAATGAATTTTAATTTTGCATCAAGATTCCACATGTGAGCTGAAACAATAAATTTGGCATTTAACTATCTCATTCCTGAGACCAAACCATTGCAAAAAGTCTTAAAAACATGTTCTTAAACAGAGAAACCTTTTAGTTAGACACGCTGTTATCTCTAATAATAATTTTAATCCATTTTCTGTCCCCCGGTATACACCCTGGAGTGGAACAACCCACTGACTGGATCCAGTTACTAAAGGCCTGTTCACATATATTCTATTTGTTTATTTACTAAAAACGTATGTGCCCTTTACAAACTAAGATAAGTGTCCTTTATAAACCAAAGCAACATATATTAAATAAAGATCAAATATCAATAATAAAAAAAAATCAAGACAATTCAGTGCATTAAATCAACTTTTTGTTGTATAAACAAAGCTGAAAAAAAATATTCAAATGAAACATGAATTAAAAATACAAAAAAGAATTAAGACAAAGTATAAATGGAATTATCAGTCTTCCAGTTAAGATATATGATTAAAGAAATCCGTTGAAGACAACATCTACTCGTACATAAAATATATACACCAAACCAGATATGAAGATATCCAAAGGCTGTATTTTCACGATTGATGAAATACAAAGTGAGCAAATTGATATTGATATATTTGAATTGTAAAAGGTTTCGTGTGTTTCTTACCCTACTTAATGAGAATAGGTAAATTTACAAAAAGGATACGATTCAATATTCACTCTTGAGATGCACAATTGTATTAATTTTATTGTTTTCGAATTACCAATTTCTTCGATTTAATTTAATTTCAGATAATTATTTATATTGACTGAAATTGGTTTCCACGCTACTGCTAAACACTTTAAAAACATCTTACATATGTAATTCAATAAGAAAAGCTAATAATACTGATTGCCCAATTATAAATGGAGTTTAATAACTGATAAATGGAGTTTAATTTACTTGACAACTTATATCGGCCGTCATTTGAGTTTGTTCTATTTCGACAGTCGAGAAGTTTAGATATGGCAACATTGATATGTATTGCTTTATAATTCAACAACTCGATATCATTATTAACAAGTCTACGATTTTTTTTATGAGAACATCATAATGAGCGACGAAGCCCATTTCGATGTTAGCGATTATGCCACCAAACGAAAATGTCGCTATAGGGGCACTGAAAATTTATACGTGATCTATCATTGACAGTTATAACCTCCAAGACGCTACGAGTTACGTTGTATCATATACGAGTACTATACATGAATAGCGGCTGTTACAGTGCCATGATATAACTTTTCATCACATCAATTGGATGAGCATAGTTTGGAAAATAGGTGCATATTGCCATACGGTTCAACACACCAAAAATGTGTTAAGAAGGGCTAAAATAAAAACCAGACTGGGAGACTTTTAAAAAAAAAATTATGTACCATTACCCCCGGGTAATTAAACCCATTAACCTCACGCTAAAAGACAAGCAACTTACTAACAAGGCCATAGAGTTTGTTATTTCTTTCTTTAGAGATGTTTTTCATCTGTCTCCTCCAACATTTTATTGGTTTTTTAACATGATACTACTACTCGGTTTACCCAAATTTTTGTTGGGTATCATGGAATATCAAAAAGAGAGAAGTTCTTAAGATGCTCAATCGATGATCCGCCATCACGGATCTCGAAAATATCAAGACCTTAGCATAATGTTCAAAGGTATTCATCACGGATCTCGACAATATCAAGACCTTAGCATAATGTTCGAAGGCAATTATCACGGATCTCGACAATATAAAAACCTTAGCATAATGTTCAAAGGTAGTCATCATGGGTCTCGACAATATCAAGACCTTAGCATAATGTTCAAAAGAGATCAACGACCCTGCATATACACATACAAATTGTTAAGGTGAAAAATAGCTTACATTTTCTTGATTGACATTTTTTTTAAATATATCGGAAAGTTATTTACGGCCTCGGGAATTGATGTTAGTGCCGTATTCACGAACTTAAATGAGCCTTACCGCTCGCACACGGAAAGGCCCTGATTGAATTAATTTTCCGGTATCGACATCTTCCATATCTGGGTTGATAAATTGAAGATTGAACTCCCTAATAAACTTCATAGGTATAAAATTTTATAACTGCACAGGGAAGCATAAGTATTATTGTTCCTGTTGTCATTAAATGGATTTTATTGGGTTAAACGTAAAATAGGTAAATAAGCATATAAAAAAAACAGACATAAATGTTTTGAGAAATATTCATTTTACTAAATTTTTGTACCGTGTGAACGGGCTCTAACGACTGAAGAAACAACGTTTGCTTGACCAATTACGCGAGACTTGGAGTGCAGAAAGCTATTACCGGTAAAAACTTTACTAAGATTACTTAAGGCGTCCCTTTCTGCGTTGCACTCAGGGCCGGAGAGCACTCGGTCAGGCCCTGTGATTAAGTGCCTCTTATGGTACACATCTCTTGAGGGAGTCTTGAAATTATAAATTTTAGTATTATGCAGCTATACTTCATATTCTTTAAGCTTAGTACTTAATAATGATTTGATCTTAATCAATCTAGTAGTAATGTTAAGATCCATAACTCATTGATTGGAGGGCCACATTAACATGAATTGTAAGGTGGGCAGGATCTAAAATGGGGCACACATCATTTTGTGTAATTAAGAATCAATAAGACTAGGTTTCTATCTTAAACGATTTTTTTAATATGTGCAGCCGAAAAATTTTAATCATCAAATAACAATTAATTATTGTATTTTGTCAAAACGACCGACCCAAATAAATCCATCCAATGGACCGTTATTTGAAAATTTCTAGTCTAGAGAGTGCCTCTCAATTGTATGAAACCCAAGAGGAATCAAAAACTTTTTGAAAGTTGAGCGAATCCAAGAGAGATTTCTACGACAGCTTTATTGCAGAGTAAAGGTCAATGGTTCTATCCTATATTTTTTAAGGGTATGCTTTGATATTAAGTCTTAAGCGTAAGAAAAGATCTACGTATTTTTTTTATTTAATAAATTTACCTATAATACTATAGCTATAGTGTTATTATATGGAGTGGAATCATGGACCATTAAAGTTGGTAGTATGAACCGACTGGAAGCATTCAAAATGTGGATACACCGGAGAATGCTACGGATATCCTGGACGGATATGATCAGCAACAAAAGGGTTCTTCAAAGAGCCAAAGTTGATAGAGACCTGGTGACTAATATTAAAATCCGAATGGTGTCCTATTTGAATCATGTACTTAGAGGAGAAAAGTACAAATTGCTGCACCTGATCATCCAAGGCAAAATAGAGGGTCGAAGAGGTGTTGGCAGGAAGCAAATCTCCTGGCTCCGTAATATATGTGATTGGACTGGTATAAGGAGCGTTGGGGATCTTTTTTGGGCTGCCGGGGACAAAGATGATTACTCTCAGGTGAAAGTCAACGTTGGGGTGACCTGACATGACACTAGGAAGAAGATGATCTATAATACAAATATTAGCCAAAGGTTATATTTATATACAAATTTATATCTAAATAACAAATCAAATTTATATACGAATATTATAACTATGAACTAAGCATATTTTAATTTTCTGCTTGATTTTTTTTATGTTTAATAATATTTATATTTAATTTCTTATAAATAGTTAAAACCTACATACCAACTTATAACTAAATAACAGTTCTTACAAGTGATTATTTTTTACTAATTATTTAGCACGTATGATACATGCCCACTAATTCAGGCTACTTGCATTTCATTACATTCACTTCAGACCTTGGTCCTCCCAGCTAATGTTGTAGGTGAACTAGTCAAGCAACAGTTGATGCTTCGGAAACCTGTGCTTAAAATGAAAAGGTAAGTTGGAGTTACTCTCGTAAGCCCCCTGGGCAGCCACTAGAGGATTGCTGTGGTCCTGTTGGCTTTTATAGAACTTCGTGGTTCAAGCGAGGATGTGTTGTTGGAGGGTTTCTTCACGCTGTTCGGCGTGAAGTCGGGAGAGGTTTGTTCTGGGAAGGGTGTTGAAAGAGATCTTGAATGTCTTGTTTTGCACTCGTTGAAGCTTCAGGTGATCTACGCACAATAGTAAAAATAGCGATTGCTTTGATAGATTTTTATTTAATGTACCGGATAATTATTTACGACGTTGTTAATTAAGATTGTTTTCGGTGCTGAATTCTCAAATTGAGCTATTAAGAGCATCACTTCTCGCAATACTTGCTGAATGAATTTTTCGATATCGATATCTTCCATACGGCGGTGAATTATCAAGAATTGAACTCTTTAATAGGCATAACTAAACCACTTTGTAGGCATAACTAAACCACTTTGTAGGCATAACTAAACCACTTTGTAGGCATAACTAAACCACTTCACGGTTTTTTTTCCTGTTGGGAACACTATGCATTTTTTATGTAGTTTAGTTACACCTGTACCAATTGTTAAATAAATTGTTGTTTAAAGACCTCTAGCGTCATTTTGTGGAACTCCATAATTGGTTGTTTAAAGAACTCTAACGTCACTTTGTAGAACTCCGTAATTAGTTGTTTAAGGAACTCTAGCGTCATTTTGTGGTTCTCCATAATTAGTTGTTTAAAGAACTCTAGCGTCCCTTTGCGGAACTCCATAATTGGTAGTTTAAAGAAATCACGCGTCACTTTGTAGAACTCCGAATTAGTAGTTTAAAGAACTCTAGCGTTACTTTGTGGTACTCCATAATTAGTTGTTTAAAGAACTCTAGCGTCATTTTGTGAAACTTCATAATTGGTTGTTTAAAGAACTCTAGCGTCACTGTGTGGAACTCCATAATTAGTTGTTTAAAGAACTCTAGCGTCACTTTGTGGAATTCTATAATTAGTTGTTTAAAGAACTCTAGCGTCACTCAGTGGAACTCCATAATTATTATATAATGAAAACACGGTTACATTGTTTTATTTATTGCAAATCACATTTCTCCACTTCTAGCCCTATTCGCCCTTAGTACCATAAACAGCAAATATTATAGACACGTTTACTATTTTTTGCCATAAACAATGCACATAATGATTCTTTTTTTTTTAAAGAAGTATGACCGAAGTCATAACTATCCTTAAACCTTCGAATACTAGGCGGAAAATGTTCCTGTGTCATTCGAGGGGAGTAACACAGAATGAGGTTCGAACCGACGACCTTCCGCACGGAAGTTCAGAGTCTTACCTCGTTCAGACCATACAAATCAAATATACTTCAGTTCTTGACAACTCGCCTGATGATGACACAACAAGCGTTGAAATGCATCGTGATTAGCTATAAATAAAGTAGAATAAAACAAAAGAACGTGTTTAAATTAAAGTTAAATAAATAACTTAGAAACTATGTAATAGGTTTTTACCTTTATTAGGTTAAATAATAAGGTTGCAATATTCTTTACAGGTTATTAGGCTAAATTAAGTTGATCGAGCGAACAGACAGGTCCATCTCGATCGATGTTTTGGAGTGGCTGATCATGAAGTATGGAATAGATTTACATTGGAGTAAAGATGATTTGATAGTAAAGAATTATTTAAGACGATTTTAAATGCACTCACGAGATATATACATTAAAACGTAAATGCCTTTTAGGATTTATTTATCGAGCCTCGCATATTTCATGCGGGATTCGATTTGCGTGATATATAAATATTTAATGGAGTCTTCTTTTTATCTACTTGAGAGTATGCAACGGGATATTGTATACTCAACTATCGAAAATAAATATCAAATTATTTTTCCATCTTTATGTGTCCTCAGTGAGATAAAGGCAAAAGTCTATTTTACTGGGGACACGACAAATCAAAAGCCAAACAAAAGCCCAAACCAAAAGACAAACTAAAACCTAGAACCATAAACATTGTGTATTTCTAAAAAATTGAAACTATGTGACAAGTTGTTAGCGACATATTCAGGCGACATGTGCTATATTTTTAGCTGATTTACGATATACAGATCTTTTATCTTGTGTATTTATGTAGTACGGCGCTAAGAAGACATGTTACATAAATCTTATGAACAGTATTGAGCTATGTTTTTTTTTCGGATAATCAATTCATGGTTAATTCGAATGTTTCTTACAGTTCGTCTAAAACGGGTCTGGTTAGATATTTTGGTTGAAAGGGCCGCATTGAAAATTAACTTATTCTGACTACAGGAAAACCTACCATCTACTGCAGATTTTGTTGAATACTATTAATAAAATCACTTTATAATCAAGATAATCTTTATTGTAGTTTCAATATGTAAAATTATGCTTTGAAATAGGTACTATGAACACTTGATTTGGTAAACACGAGGAGTTCTCTGTTTACATCGTCGGATTTTTTTTGGCTTCTTTTAAGGCTTCTTCTATTTTACATATCGTCAGCTTCAAAAATAGGGGCAATAATGGTGGTTTAGTGGGATTGTCACTACTTAATCATCATCACCATCACGTAATGCCCCCATTGAGTAAGGTAGAAATAATAGATCTCCATTATATTTTATACTGGTACACAGATTTCTCTTCTACCACGTCCATACACCTATTTGTGTTATCTCCTATTATGAAAGCTTAAAATTTTCATGCTTTCCTCTTTCAAATTTTGATTAATTTGGTCATGTCACATTTGTCTAGGTCTTGCCGAATTTTTTGTACCTTTTTTACTACTTTTATACAATATTGTTTTTTTTTAATCTATTATAATTCATTCTTTCTACGTGGCTTTTAAGCTTCATCTTAAGCAGTGCTTATTCTACGTGGCTTTTAAGCTTCACCTTAAGCAGTGCTTATTCTACGTGGCTTTTAAGCTTCACCTTAAGCAGTGCTTATTCTACGTGGCTTTTAAGCTTCATCTTAAGCAGTGCTTATTCTTTTATTCCACATTATTTCCCAAGTCGTACTTTTAATACTAGCTATGCAGAATGTAGCAGAAACACGTTAGGCGTTAGTTCAGGCGTTATTGATGCGAATTATGGTAGAATAATGTCCTTGAGTACCACGTACTTTACCATTATAGCCATTTTTTAGCATGGAGTGGTAAGCATTGTGCGTGCGTGTTTGAAACGTATTTTTTAAAATGTCGATTCTATCATCGCAAAGTAAAGATGATTTCGTACGCACTTTAGACTAGGTTAAAACACTACAATTCCTGATAGGAAATGCATTTTTTTTTAAATCTGGCGAGCTTATTGCCATGTAGCAATCTCTTCCAACCAACCAAAAAGATGTTTTTATAGGCCCTAAGTGTTAACCAGACTGGAATCCTATTTTAAAAAATCTGGATTCGAGCGGGGATCGAACCCGCAACCTCCGGATCGGTAGACAAGTGTCTTACCATCAGGCTACGGAGGTCGTCTGCCGGATATTGCTATGGGATGTAAATTATACAGTCACATATTTGACTTTACAAAATAAACATGTGTATCAGATTAAGAAAAATATAGAAAATTGATAAATGCCAGAAAAAAGCACACTCATAAATATCCCCTCCGATTAACTGTCAGCGAAAAACAAGGACAGCCGATAGGAGTCCAAATTTTATCAAAATAAACGACAAATAAAAAATAATGTTCATATATACAAAAGACGTTACAAAAAAATTTAATAAATTATCAATAATATAAAAATTAGTAGCAAGAGAACGGTCACACACAAGCCCAATTTCACCGCAAAATCACTGATTATTTAGAGCATTTCTGAAGGTGCAACTATTCACCTGCTCTTTCAAGGGTAGATAGTTGTAATATGAATATTAATATGTACGAGTATTATGTAATATTAAAAATGTTCCCCTTACATAATATGTATTATGTAAGAAACAAATGTTTTTTTCTGCCTCGGGCGCTAAAACATCTAGTTTTGCCACTGCATACAGCTCCTATGATTTCCCTTACTTTTTACTTTTCCATTTTCGAATCTGCTTTATTTCGACTAAATTTCCCGCAAGATTCACATTGGGAATTTCTCCCTGTAAAAAGTGATTGGGTGACGTTAGGGAAAAACTTAGCTTTATATTATATTATACTCGAATAAACGGTTGACAGTGACAAACTCAAATGTCATAAACAATGGAATCGGATTTCTTCCTGTTTATCCAACGGCGTGGAGACGTATATAGAAATATACGAGTATATATATAAACCTTTGTGCTATGGAGAAAAATCGTATCGAGAAACGACCTATTCGTTGTTGTTATAAGGATGTTTTCAATGTTATAAGGATGTTTTCAATGATTTATTCGTTGTTGTGGGAACTGGTCTTAAGGATGTAAACAACATATTTAACGATCGATTGGTCGTTGTGAAACTGGTCATAAGGATGCCTTTATTAATGTTTTGAACAATCGATTTGTTGTTGTGAAACTTGCAATAAGGATGCTTTTAATGTATTTAAAGATAGATTCGTTGTTGTGAAACTGGTTATAAGGATGTTTTTAACGATCGATTTGTCAAAGTTGTGTGAAGTTTTTTTAAGGATTTTCTACGTTTTCGAAATATTTTTTAAATTTAACAATTTAATGGTTTTATATTAATGAATATGATATTTTAAATTCCTTCAAATACCTTTCTTCTCTTTACTTCAACGTCTGACTTCAGAAAACATTATTTTTTATTAACGCCTTATCTATATGTATCATATGAACCATTTTTCTTTATACATACTATACATACCATCGTAGACAGAGAGAACCGAGTATTCATCTTTCCTATCTCGACACACATATTTTGCCTCATCCAAATCCATACACTTTTCCTTCTTCCAAAATATTACTCAATTGATCTAACCATACTTTGCTAGGTCTTTTTCTACCACACCTTCCACTCATATTCGCACTGTATATTTGTTTTGTTCATGCTTTTTCATTCATTTGCTTTTATGCCCAAACCAATTGAGTCATCTTCTTCGTTTTACTTAATACATCATCCTTAAGTTCACATTCATCTCTTATCACTTCATTCCGTATTTTATTATAAATTGTCATTCCATGTATTCTTCTCAGTGCATGCGTTTCTACAGCATTAATTCGACTCTTATCAGTCTTTTTCCACGTACACTTTTCATTCCAATAAACATTTCAATATTTAAACAGATTGTCCGTGATCGTTAACTAGTGAACTAATCTACGAGTATAGTTAACTTTCTTAAGCATACCTTATCACTTACTTCCATATTCTGGTAGGTATTCTTTTAAGTTCACACATTTCAACAGTATTTATTCCACTTTTTCAGTTTTAAGTTCCCGCAGTTCAATAGTATTTATGCCGTCTTTTTCCAGGTCCACATTTCACTCTCGTACTAAAAAAATGGTTATAAAATACTGTTGTGGACTATTTTACCAGATTTCGATACTGTTCGGTTTGAGTGATAAATTGATTTTATTTTCGATCGCTACTCGCCATTCGGTTTCCCTCATAACTATTCCATGAACTGAGAAAATATTGCCTTAATATTATCTCTTTTCATACTTTAAAATGCCTCCAAATACCTTTCTTCACTTTATTGTACATCCGGCTTCAATATCTTCATATTTATACATGTAACGAGTGAATGATTTTACTTTCCAGTTTTTATCCTAACCCTTTTGATACTATAAAATACCTCCTCATTCTGCTTCAATATTCTCCTTCACTACACATATTATACATTTTTAATCACGTCATTTTATATTCTATTACACATTGAGGGGTCACATATTCTCCTGAATGTTATGACATGTACACATCGTTCCTACGAAATTCTGAAGGAAATGTTTCTACGATTTTTTAAATTAACTCTTTTATTGACTCTGATACTATGTGTATAGCACAAATATTTAAATATAATAAGTACCTTATCTTTTATTGGCTCTGATACTATGTGTATAGCACAAATATTTAAATATAATAAGTACCTTATCTTTTATTGGCTCTGATACTATGTGTATAGCACAAAGATTTAAATATAATAAGTACCTTATCTTTTATTGGCTCTGATACTATGTGTATAGCACAAAGATTTAAATATAATAAGTACCTTATCTTTTATTGGCTCTGATACTATGTGTATAGCACAAAGATTTAAATATAATAAGTACCTTATCTTTTATTGGCTCTGATACTATGTGTATAGCACAAATATTTAAATATAATAAGTACCTTATCTTTTATTGGCTCTGATACTATGTGTATAGCACAAAGATTTAAATATAATAAGTACCTTATCTTTTATTGGCTCTGATACTATGTGTATAGCACAAAAATTTAAATATAATAAGTACCTTATCTTTTATTGGCTCTGATACTATGTGTATAGCACAAAGAATTAAATATAATAAGTACCATATCTTTTATTGGCTCTGATACTACTCATATGTGTATATCACAAAGATTTAAATAAAACAAGTACCTTATCTTTTATTGACTCTGATACTACTCATATGTGTATATCACAAAGATTTAAATAAAACAAGTACCTTATCTTTTATTGACTCTGATACTACTCATATGTGTATATCACAAAGATTTAAATATAATAAGTACCTTATCTTTTATTGGCTCTGATACTATGTGTATAGCACAAATATTTAAATATAATAAGTACCTTATCTTTTATTGGCTCTGATACTATGTGTATAGCACAAAGATTTAAATATAATAAGTACCTTATCTTTTATTGGCTCTGATACTATGTGTATAGCACAAAGATTTAAATATAATAAGTACCTTATCTTTTATTGGCTCTGATACTATGTGTATAGCACAAAGATTTAAATATAATAAGTACCTTATCTTTTATTGGCTCTGATACTATGTGTATAGCACAAAAATTTAAATATAATAAGTACCTTATCTTTTATTGGCTCTGATACTATGTGTATAGCACAAAGAATTAAATATAATAAGTACCATATCTTTTATTGGCTCTGATACTACTCATATGTGTATATCACAAAGATTTAAATAAAACAAGTACCTTATCTTTTATTGACTCTGATACTACTCATATGTGTATATCACAAAGATTTAAATAAAACAAGTACCTTATCTTTTATTGACTCTGATACTACTCATATGTGTATATCACAAAGATTTAAATAAAACAAGTACCTTATCTTTTATTGACTCTGATACTACTCATATGTGTATATCACAAAGATTTAAATATAATAAGTACCTTATCTTTTATTGGCTCTGATACTATGTGTATAGCACAAAGATTTAAATATAATAAGTACCTTATCTTTTATTGGCTCTGATACTATGTGTATAGCACAAAGATTTAAATATAATAAGTACCTTATCTTTTATTGGCTCTGATACTATGTGTATATCACAAAGATTTAAATATAATAAGTACCTTATCTTTTATTGGCTCTGATACTACTCATATGTGTATATCACAAAGATTTAAATATAATAAGTACCTTATCTTTTAATATTCAACTCTATATGTTACTTGAGTGAGTAAACAATATTTTCCCTTACAGTATTGCTTTGGTATTTTATAGAAATAGTTTTTATTAAAACATCGACACACAAAAAATGTAAAAATTTACACAAATAATATTTCCATGTACAGACAGGGAAAGTCATGGGAACCTGACAATCTTCAAAATGAAATAATCAATATAAAAGGTAACTTAAATATTTATTTCTTGAGTCTTAGAAATGACGTTTGTTTCACTTTGTGGTGTAATGTTTATATTTTTTTAATAAAATAAATAATTAATTTTTTTTTATTAACAACTGTTTTATTTTGATTCACTACCGGTTTCAAAAACCTCCACCCTCTTCGTCGGGTAAAGTCGAATTAAATTATGTCTGAAATACAGTTTTTCTAATTGTAATATGTATAGGAGAGGGTGAGGGGAGAACTCACTAATAAGAGGAAGGGAGAAGTGGCTAATAAAGGGAGGGGAGTAGGCAGACGTCAAAAGGAAGTATTTTGAAGGGGAAACATATTTAATAGAGGACTAATATTAAAATATACTTGATGGTTTATAATGTTGAGACTTAATGGAAAAGTAAATTTATTTAAGCAAGAAACTATCAAAATGTTTTGGCTCTTCCCATAACATATTGCCAAGCGAGATATATTCATCTGACATCTTACGGATATACCGTAAAATCTTTTGATTTATTAGAGTGTCTTTAATAATAATAAAAATAAGACAATTCATATTAATTTAGAGAAAATATTCTCCTCAAATGTGCTTCTCGTTTAGTGACAAATGTCATTTAAAGAGTCGAAAACTTCACGTTTTCTATCTAGCTTGCGCCTGCACTAGCATAATAATAAATTCTCATAAAAATGTTGGAAAATGAAACTAGCTCAAAAAAACATCAGAAATATTTAATGTTACAGTATATTTTTTTGCAAATGTAAATGTTGGATAAACGAGTTCAAAACATGAAAACACACGTGGAAATATTAATTCTTAAGAAACCAAATGACATATATAATTTTTAAAATGACAATATTCATAAATCCAGAATCTGAAAATCAATAAAGGTAATAAAAATCATAACATTAATACTTATACTTTATTATAATTTCATTAAAAATAGTATAATCCGATGGGCGTATAGCAATGTTGCAATCTTTTCTTATTAACTTCGAATCTCTAAAAGAGGCCTTAAAATAAAATAAGACTAAAATCTTTTTTTTTAAATGGATATTATCCAAACCCTTAAACCCCGGGCTGGAATCTAGGCGTCTTACGAAGTTGACTATGGGGGTTGTATAATACTAATGTAGTTTATGTAGATACTTAGTTATTAAATTGATTAATTAACAAAGACAATATGATTTGATCGGGATTATTAAAAAAAAAAATTAAACAAGATGATTCTTACGTTTTTATTTTCAGAAAATAGGCTTTCATTTCATTATTTCGTTTAAATCCAAAGTAAAATTAATGTAGTCTATTTGCTCGAACTCTCGTTCTTATTGTTTTCAGGAATCTGATGAAATATTCTACGATACTTAAATTTTCCATTATTCCCTATAAAAGGCCTGCCTAATAATATAATTAATTAGAGAAACCATAAACTCCACTTTGCTAGACTAATTAATATAAAAAAAAACTTTTTGATAACAAAACAAAATATTTAAAATAAAAGCTTAATTATGTTAACTAAGCCTTAATTTAAACAGGTAATACACTTAGTTTGTCTATTTAAAAAAACGGAGGGACATTTATGCGGATATTGTTTTTTTGTGTTTAAATATCATTCATTCAATTACCAATAAAAAGTTTTTTAAAATCAAAGCAAACTGTGTGTTTTATTTAAGAATTAAAAAAAAATAGAATTTATAAAACCGTTCAATTTGAAAGACCCTTTATATAAAAAATGATCAATGAATAGATAAATAAAAGAAAAAAGTACAAAAATCACAATCAAACGAAATACAAATTAAATACTATCATAGTCAAATTACACCAAGAAAGACAAATTAAATCCAATCATAATCACATTACACTAAGAAAGACAAATTAAATCCCGTCATAATCACATTATCCTAAGAAAGACATATCAAATCCCATCATAATCACATTACACCAAGAAAAACAAATGAAATTCCGCCATAATCACATTACATCAAGAAAGACAAATCAAATCCCATCATAATCACATTACACCAAGAAAGACAAATTAAATCCCATCATAATCACATTACACCAAGAAAGACAAATCAAATCCCATCATAATCACATTACACCAAGAAAGACAAATTAAACCCCATCATAATCACATTACACAAAGAAAGACAAATTAAATCCCATCATAGTCACATTACACCAAGAAAGACAAATTAAATCCCATCATAATCACATTACACCAAGAAAGACAAATCAAATCCCATCATAATCACATTACACCAAGAAAGACAAATCAAATCCCATCATAATCACATTACACCAAGAAAGACAAATCAAAGCCCATCATAATCACATTACACCAAGAAAGACAAATCAAATCCCATCATAATCACATTACACCAAGAAAGACAAATCAAATCCCATCATAATCACATTACACCAAGAAAGAGAAGTTGAATCAGAAAAAATAAATTTGCTAAATATCATTGACTGATTTATGTATAATGTATATACATACTCGTAAACAGAACTCGCAATCTACAGGATGAACAAAGAGGGAACGGCAAATGTAATCCTTTTACATTAAATAATTTTGACCCGATTTGAGTGAAACAAGAATGCTGTGTTAGTTATTGATAATATGCCTTTTAATTGACTTGGTATTTAATTGATTTGGTATTGTAGAGATCCAATTTTAAACAATATGATTAAACACTTAAATATAAAATAAATCTTCACGATAAACTTACATTAAAGTGACAGACCTGTTGTGCTTTGCACAAATAATTTCAAATTGTACTCAATACGTTGTTTATCGAGTTTATATAACTAAATATTTTACAATCTGTCAATTAAAACTAACATAAAATGGTCCACTTCTGTTAAGATTCAATCCAGAGATTGTAAAATATTTAAGAATAGTATAGTATTGTGTACAGTTTGACAGTGAATCTGTAAAATATTTTAGAATAGTATAGTATTGTGTACAGTTTGACAGTGAATCTGTAAAGCGAAACAGGCCTATTTTGTATTTAAGTTTATTGTGTAAACTTTTTTAACAGTAAAATGTTTAATATTTCTATTCAGTAATTTAACTACTATTCGCCAGACTAAAGACAAAATTAATGCTGCTTCTTATGTTTGGACAGATATTTATATCACTTCGCCAAATTAATTATAAATAAAATAAGTTTGGTTCAAAAATCTCGAAACTACAATACTTTTAGAGATCGCAGTCTCTATGAGTAGTTAATGTCTACAATGTGTTTAAATAATAAAACCCCGAGACAACTTTTAGAGATCGCAGTCTCTATGAGTAGTTAATGTCTACAATGTGTTTAAATAATAAAACCCGGAGACTACTTTTAGAGATCGCAGTCTCTATGAGTAGTTAAAGTCTACAATGTGTTTAAATAATAAAACCCCGAGACTACTTTTAGATATCGCAGTCTCTATGAGTAGTCAATGTCTCTAATGTGTTTAAGTAATAAAATCCCGAAACTATTTTTAGAGATCGCAGTCTCTATGAGTAGTTAATGTCTATAACGTGTTTAAATAATAAAACTCCAAGACAACTTTTAGATATCGCAGTCTCCATGAGTAGTTAATGTCTACAATGTGTTTAAATAATAAAACCCCGAGACTACTTTTAGAGATCGTAGTCTCTATGATTAGTAAATGTCTACAATGTGTCTAAATAACTTTTCTAGAGAATAAATATGAAATTTAATAAATAATATGATATATTTTTGATAAAAAATGATTGATTGTTTTTTTTCGATAACAAATTAAATGTTTTCAATTTTCTATCAATTTCAGTGTAAATAAACAAAAAAATATTGAAATACCTTTTATAGTATTTTTCTTTCAACAAAAAAAAAATTAATAAGCAAATATTCTAATTTATGTGAATCTATAAAGCCTCCAGTCTCGAATTATCGACAAATTGACTACAATATGCCTTCGACGAGTCCTCCGATTCTTTGGGCACATTGATCGTGACCATTGAGACAGATTGGAGAGGTTCCTGGTAACTGGAGCCGCGGAGTGTTAGGATTGACCGAGAGGAGTCCTCAGAGGCTATCATGGCAATCACGATACTCAGAGCTACATGACAGGATGATGATGATGGTAAAGCGTTTTAAATTTTTAAAAAACTTGAACAGTTTAAACTTTGATGTTCTCGAATGCTATGGTTTTGATACGTTGTTATTGATAATATGAAAATATAATAAACTCATAAAATGAAGGCAAAATGTATAGGAATACATGAATATATTTAGACATGTTATGCCTTTGAAAATAAAGTAACAATACACCTAGAAGCGATGTCACTTTGCTAAAATCAAAATCTTGTATGTAGGTTTCTTTGAATTTTATCAATTCCCAAAACATCAACATATCTCTTTGATATCTTTTACATCGGGAAATCTGGTCTCGGGGGAGAAAACACGAATTTACTTATCGAAGAGGGTATACAATTGAGAAAAACATGTGTGGTAAATGTGTGTAATGAAGAATCTGACTTGAATTTAAATGAACTTTCAGATTTAAAAAAATGAAAAATCTCACAGTAGTTGTATAACATAAAACGTTTTTTTTTTCAAAATATTTTTAAGTTGGTCCAAATTTAAATCAAATTTAAACTTTCTTCAATTACGAAAAAAAGTTTTGGGTTTAATAATAACAATAATAAATATATGTTTATTGAAATCAACATAGTATGTACATACACATATTAAATACATTCCGAAATCGTACATATGTCTCAAGATAAATAGCAAAAAATACATTTAAAAGAGAAGCAATCAAAAGGTCTGGACTCACCTCATAAATGTAAGGGTGTGAGCAGAAAAACATTTGATGTCCTCGCGACTGGGCTCGCCCTATATTGGTGGGGTGTATCTCGGCCGGGGGTATGTTACGAGATGAGTTTGATAGCTTCCTTCTTTGAGACCTTACGATTGCTTCTTTTTTAAATGTTTTTACTGCCATTTATCTGAGATATATGTTATGTGCGATTTCAGAATGTATTTATATATGTACATAATGTGTTGCTATCAATACCTATATGTATTTAATTATTAACTAAATAAATAATTCGGACCCTCTGGCAAAATCATGTATTCTTGAATACATCAACATTGAAAACATCTGTGGCCTAATTCGTAAGACGTATGTCTTATAACTTATCTGTTGAGTGTTCGATTCCCCTAGGATTCAGTTTTTATAATTGACCCCAGTCTGGTTTTCACTCAAGACTTGTACAACACCTTTCTGGTTGGTTGGAAGACATTACCACCATGACAATAAATAAGCTAGATTCCAATGAGCACATCGAAAGCGCAATAAAACGCAAATTATTTAAAAATGCTTCTTATATGGTATTTACTGTTTTCCAAGCATCACCTTCAGAAATTATTGTAAGTTATTGACTCAAAGTTATCGATATATTCCTGGGATAATTGTGTAACCTATATCATATAAATTTAATTGAAATAACAAAAAGCTATGAAACTTCAAGAACTCTAACGTTAAAGTTATAGGTGGGGTGTGCAGCTTTAGGAACTAATTGAAACAACCCTTCTTGGGAGGTCTTATCAACATTTCTGAGTGCCCTTGAAAATAGTATTTTCTAAATGTCGTTATATACGAGTAAATTGCAATTATATTACATACGCACCACCATTTCGGGAAAGGCAGAGAGGGGATAGCGCTTAGCTTTCCTATCGTGACACACATAATATTATGCATAGTTTTAACCCATACACCTCCTATGATTTATCTGACTTTTCTTCTTTCAAAATATCATACATTTCATACAACAATACTCTAACCACTGCATCCTATATTAAGTGATATATTGTGACCCCATGTATTCAGGTATCTCAAGGATAATGTGCCATTTTAATGGTGACAAAAGTTTAATCATATTCACGTATTTGGCTCATATTGCGGTCTTTATATTTCCCTAATTGACTTTAAAAAAAAAGTCAGACTATCCCATAAAATGTCCCTGCGCACCAAATAACCCTCTCCTTGTTTAATAGTGTCCAATGTAATTCATGAGAATTTTCTGTGGACCAATGAATAAAATTTTGTTTATTCACAAAATCACATAACTCAAAATTTGGTTCATCAGACATTCATAGATTGTCAATAAAGTTAACATCTTGCGATATACCATTTCTTCACAAAATGTTCTGGTTTGAGATCACAAGGCTTCAACTATCGCACCATTTGAATCTTATAGGGGGAATAACGCAGGTCTTGGTGTAATATTCTTCTTAAATTTCCACTGGATAAATTCATTGCAAAAGCATGCCGTGCCACTAAACGCCTTGGATTCCAGTTGACTGTAAGCGCAGCATTTTTTTTATCGAGCACGGCTCGTTCTTTTTCTACTTGGAAGCTTTTTATTGAGCGTCAATCCAGTTTCCTCAAAATTAATAACACAAGTTTTGATTGGATGTACAGATGGCATAGGATCGTGGAGCGTTTAATTGACATTTCAGCAAAATTTATGCCATGCAGTCTGTAAAAAAACTTTATTTTTGAAAATGCATTTTACAGCAAACCCCTGTTGTGATCCAACGAGTGTAAATATTTACGAAAATTGTTAAAAAAATCATGCTCAAAATTTATAAATATGTAATTAAATAAATTTAATGAGTACGATTCGCTCACTTTATTTATTAATACCGAAACCTTAGCAAATAGTGCTTTTATAATAATATAATAATTAAATATTTATTTATTAAACGTCACTCGTTTTCGAACAATTTTCAATATTTTCTACTCACGAATGAGGCATCGATTTTTCCATGTAACAAAAATATTGGAAAATGAAAACCGATAAACTTCTTTGAAACATTTTATTTAAAAATATTCTGTAAATATATATTTTTTTAATTTAGAGATGTTACGAACATATTTACGAATTATTCACTATCAGATATTGACATTCCAATACACAGTAATATTCGTACAGAATCGAAAAAACAATTAAATTAAATGTCTCTCTTTGGAATCATATCCGCATCAGCCACAAAATGCCAGAAACAAATTGCGATGCAAATCTAAGGCCTCAGCCACAGAGGTAGGAGCCTCGCTTGGTGCTTAGAGGTACGCTGCGAGCTAGGCGACATCTCCTAGCAAACCAACCCACCGCATACTATCGCAATGGCTACACCGCACGCTTCGCGCAACGCTACATGACGATTAGTCACTTAGTAAGTCTCCTAGCGAACATACGTGCTGATTAATTTTATTGTGTCACCAAGTGATTTTACAAGATGGCGGAAGTTTTAATAACAGCTGTGTACAAAAGGGACCCTTTGTGGAACCCATCGAGCAAATTATACAAAAATGTACCTGTAATAAAATCACTTTGGAATGAAGTTGCACAGGAAGTAAATAAATATGGTAAGTTGTAATGAAATTGGTTAGTTTTGAGAGTGGCATCGTTTGTTGACTCAACCACTCCCAAATGGCAAATGAATTTGTGTGAAGCATTTTGGTGTGGCCAAGCATGAAGTCGCCTATTAGTCACATAGCACCTAGCGAAGCACTTTTGTGTGGCCTTAGCCTAACAAGATCTACATGTCTCTCCCCCCCACCCCTCTGACCTTTTCTTTTTCTTGGCCAATGAAGATCAAAATGGATGCGAATCATATTATCAACTATACTAACAAAATATCTTGGTAGAAATTATTGGTAACAAGTATAGAAATGTTACTAGTTTAATATATGGTAAACTAAATGGTTTAGCATGAATGACAGGATGCATGTACACTAATTTCTCCCTCTACTATAAAAACAGAGAAAACCTTTACTAAACAATGACCTCAGTTTCTTTTGCTGGACTCTTTATTTAAATTTTTGATTTATTATAGTTTTCTGCATAATCAGTCAAAGTTATGTTCTTTGTCCATAACATATCATACCCATACCTTGCACAACGGAACCCATACCTTGCACAACGGAACCCATAACTCGCACAACGAAACACATGTTCCTAACAAAATTTCCGTAAATAATAGATTTTCTGTACATCGAATATTTTTTCCACTTAAATATATATTAAATGTATATTACGTGTTCCATGAAGAATAAAAACAATGAAGTACGAGTATTTCATAAAAGTTTGGCGAGTATTCTGATATGCATGTGTGGAACAGAGAAAATATAAACATATGTCATATAAACATAAAGAATTAATAATGAAGATTTAAAAGATTCAGAATTAATTAATTGGGAAGAATAAACTGGAAGGAAATTTCCATCCAAAACTTGCTGCTTTACATATTTTCTTGTTTCGTCATTTAGCTGTTTAGAACACTTACAATAAAATTAATTTTTCGAGAAAATTTTCCACTTCACCCTTCACCAGGATCATTTTCAATCAGGATTTGAATTCCGTTTTCGAAATTTGAAAAAAGCGTCGACTAATTTCGTCAGTGTTTATTCTCGTGAAATCATAGTATAAATAAGCCAAAACCCATACGACGGCTGTCGCCAAAGAAAGAATACTAGAATTGAATTTTGAATATAAGAGAGCGAGAGAGGAATACTTCGATTCTCTCCGAAAGTAATTCGAAATTTGAATCTCGGTGGGTCCGTGATACTGAACGAATTTTAAATACCTAGCTTACAATTTTTGAACCGGTGTTAAAGGGGACGATGTATAAATGATATATATAAACAAATTTTACATTTATGAATATATATTTTCATAAATGTAGAATTTGTTTTACTTCCGTGAATATTTCACGGTTTGCAACTAGTCATAGTATAAATAGGCCAAAACCCATACGATGGTTGTCGTCAAATAAAGAATACGAGAATTGAATTTTGAATACGAGAGAGCGAGAGAGGAATACTTGGATTCTCTCCGAAAGTAATTCGAAATTTGAATCTCTGTGGGTCCGTGATACTGAACGAATTTTAAATACCTAGCTTACAATTTTTGAACCGGTGTTAAAGGGGACGATGTATAAATGATATATATAAACAAATTTTACATTTATGAATATATATTTTCATAAATGGAGAATTTGTTTTACTTCCGTGAATATTTCACGGGTTGCAACTAGTCTTTGTATTGTCTTCGGTGTTGCTTAAGGACGGATGTTGGTCCGTTTCGCGGAAATTCCATTTTTTAAATATTCTGTCTATCGAATTTGTTTTTCATAACACGAATTTGTCGATTGTTGTCCAATTCCGCTATAGAGAAATTTCGTAAAGCGAGGTATAAGTGTATTTAGTATTATATTTTATATTGTGTTTATTTGACGAATAATTTGAGGAAGAAACTGTAGCAATGATTGCATGAAAAAAAATTCATCCAGCCATATTTTCAAATCAACAAGAAATATTTTAAAGAAACCTTCAGCAAAAATAAGACTGGAACCCTTTGGGTACCAGCGGGAATCTAACCCGTAACTCCGAGGCTGTAAGAAAGATGTCGTAAGCTGTAAGAAAGGATAATATGAAATTGAAATAAAATCAAAAATGATTTCAAAAGTTTTGTTGAAAAAGTTTGTTACATAATTTGAGGACATAAAAAAGAACTTTTTGCTTTAGCTACTCGTTTGTCAGGAACAAGAGTTTTAGAGATAAAAGTTTGATTTTTTCCTTTCATCCTATTTGAAAGTCTCCATGTTTTCAAACTGTTTTTTTTAATATGGCATCCTTCTTAACCCTTTTAGGTTGTAACAGAAAAACTTCGTCGATAACACGTGTACGTTTGTTATAAAAATCGTAAGATTAGTTTGACAATTAAATGAAAAAAATATTCGGTAATTTAAAAATCTCTAGGTGGTTTATAGCTCGATTTGCAAAGGTTTTTTTTAAGGTATTAAAGGTAACTAAAAATCTTATTGATTTGATATAAAAATTCAGCACCTTAAAAATCTCGATCTAATATGGAAAGATTATAATCGACCGAATTATTTGACTGATGACAAAAATGGATATAGCATTTCTAATTTTGTCGTCTGTTAAAATTTTTCTTGAGCATCAGTCTACTTGATTTTAATACTAATAATTATTGTTTATTTCAGCAAATGTGTCATACATACGAGTATGTTTGTCTCAGATTTATTTTTTATCTGAAAAAGTGCAATTTCGTCACTACATACCAGAAGGAGTTAATCTGGTTGAACGTGAGAAATACATGCAAAACTCAAATACTGTCACCATTTTATAGCATTCTTAACTGTCCCGCCCCCTCCTCTAATCTAGCCGAATTGCCCATACCAACGAAGTTGTCTTTCCATTATTTTTAATCTATGATGGTGACATTATTCGTGACCAAAGAGTGTTTGGAGACGCTTGTGGTCACTGGAAGAGTGAAAAAACGATATATAACAGGAAGAGTCGTAATGCGTTGAACTGACCAAGTAAGTAGCGCAACAAGACTACTCTTAACCCTTCCTCCCCTGTGATGTGTAACTAGTACACATTGCTTCTAAAAACTTTAATATCTCTTTAAATATAATAAATGCTGGGTTCAGGTTTAAGGTATTCCTCCGTAATACATTTACGCACTGAATGAAAAAATAATGATAATAATAATTAGCACTTATCGGCCTCATTTTTGTGAAAATCGGGAATAAACTCACCAATACAATCAAACGTGTGCCAGTGTGTGAAGTAGGTATATTCATTCTAAAAACCACTATGGGTGAGGAAGCGACGCTATTCACGTCTCACTCTCACTCTACTTTGGTATATTGGAACGCAATAAATAGAATCTCAGTTTGCAGTTATGTTTCTTCCTTCGAGGTATAACATATACAGTGTTAGTCCGTCTCAACTTTCAGTAGCTCTAGGGCATCCATTTGAGGTGGTCTCTTTGCTCATTTTGTGAACGTCGGCCGAGGTTTTTTTCATGTTTTTTAGCAATTAAATTTCAATTATTATCACTTTTGACTCCAAATTTAATTAATTTAAGCGATTGGCTATAAATATTCTTATTTTTCCGATTTTGAATCACTCATTTTTACATGTGTATTGAATACACAGCATCGGAACGCGGAGATTTTTTTAGCACAGGAAGGGAAATGCTAACAACTGCTCTTCGAACAAGGGAGTGCAGGGATGGATGCAGAGGAGTTGACAAAATCCAAGAACCGACATCCTTAATGTGTGTGTTTGCACCCCCCCTGAAGTCCTAGTGAATTGAAGGACGTTATTTCAAGTACTGCATTTATTTTTTGTGCTAAATAATAAGAAATATATTTATTCAAATACATTTTTATGAAAGTTATTTAAAGTAATTAAAAATAAAAAAAAAACGCTCTTGTGTAAAAACGTCTTAACTGAGATAATCTAGCTTGCTCTATGCACGCCGATATACTCGGTATGTGTGTGTTCAAGAGAAAACGCACATATGAATAAAAAAACAACTCGAAAATATTTTCTTTTCATTTCCATTGTACCCAGGATCTCGGTTTTATTCTGGTGATTATTCTTATTCCATAACCCCAGGAAGGACGAACGTGTGCCAAATATTGTGGACAAAGAACACTTTGGGATAAAGGACAGAGGGTGGAAAGCCTGAGGGCAATTGCCTGGCGTTAGCACGGTAGGTGGGGACTTCGGAACAAACCTATCGGATTGAAATTGGGGGCTTCATTGAAGATACGTCCGAAAAAGATGTTAAAAAATCAAAATAAATTGTTTACGGAAGAAAAAGCAAGAATACATAAGATTATACGAGTATCTAAAAAACTAAAGAATGTTGAATAATGACTCTTTGTGCGAATTCCATTTTGTTTGTGGATAAAATATTTGAAGTTTCATTTTTTGAAACAGTTATTTTGAATTGTGAAACTATCAAAAATTTATTGCTAAATATTAACTGCAAACAGTTGAAATTTACAAAGTAAACTAGAAAAGTGTCAAGTGGTTATAACTAAGTACAGACGGGAGTTTTGGGCCCGATTCCCAATAGTACCGAAAATTTATAAAAAGGGTACCCGTCTGTTAAGAGAACTCACCCGTTATGCCATGTTTACACGAGCTTAGTACTTGTCATTAGTACTTATCGTTTGTACTAAGCTGCTTAGTGACAACAAGCATATTAGTACTAAGATTTACTAATGCTTAGTACTAATATGCTTGTTTACACGTGGATACAAGTGCGAGTGAGAAGTACTGATGACAAGTACTAAGCTCGTGTAAACATGGTATTAACGACACTCGCACACGTTTAGTAAGTTAGTCAGTGTTGGTGTTTTTACACTTGTGTTAGTGTTGCCAATACACAAAATGATGAACCGCGAGTTCCGTGTCTACTCTAGTGGTTTTAACTCGAAAGTTTAATTACCAGGGTCGAATATAACACTATCTCTCAGCTACGCTATACAATATGCCCTTATCACCATCTTGGATATATCAAAGGGTACGTTATAAAATAAGAAAAATCATAAAGTGTTCCCTTTGGGGCAGACAAAAATGACTAATCTCCACATTTTTCTATCCGGACCCATACATCTTGTCTTAGTTCTCTTTTGTGTGTCATACTTCTTAATTTTTCATTTATCAAGATTTCTTCAAGTATCACTTTCCATTACTTTTTCGTTTTATATTCATATCAGACATTTATATTTGTTTTGTAAGCCTTTTGAAGTTCATTTTTTTCAATATGGCAACACCACTTCAAGATTCCTTTCATAAATGTATCTTTAACGTCCGTTTCTAACAGATATATTTTATCCGATCATTCTTTGATGTAATGTGACATTATGCATTCTATAGGAATTAATAAAAATATTTTTATATAATATTGCAATTTATTTATTAACAATATTTCCCGATCTCATGTTTGAACGTGATAAACTCGATTTGCGTGATAAACTAGATTTTCGAGATAAACTAGGTTTGCCTCGGTTCCGTATTTTCACGTGATCGACATCCCTTCTAAATGTGACATATAAATATTTCCTAGATATCATATTTAGAATATGACATCTAGGAAATATTTTTATAAACAATTCAACATTTAAATTACAGTTTCTTGATTTTTTACATGGATAATGTCCTAGATAATGAAAATATGTATGAATTGATTTATAATGGAGACTCCACCGTCGCGTTGTGAAGTGTCAAATATTGACTGTGTAGTGAAGTGTCAGATATTGACTGTGTAGTGAAGTGTCAGATATTGACTGTGTAGTGAAGTGTCAGATATTGACTGTGTAGTGAAGTGTCAGATATTGACTGTGTTGTGAAGTGTCAGATATTGACTGTGTACTGAAGTGTCAGATATTGACTGTGTAGTGAAGTGTCAGATATTGACTGTGTAGTGAAGTGTCAGATATTGACTGTGAAGTGAAGTGTCAGATATTGACTGTGTAGTGAAGTGTCAGATATTGACTGTGTAGTGAAGTGTCAGATATTGACGATTTTGACATTTGAATCTGGAGACCAGTTTTTTATTTATTTAAAAACAAATATTTTACACATGACAAGAAATATACGTAATTTGCTAAAGAAACAACAGGTAATTTAATTTGGATACACAATTTTAAAGGATCTAGATTTGTCGCCTTTCATTTGTCGTGTCCCAGTAAACTATGCTTTTGCCTGTATCTCACTGAAGATATATAGCATGAAAAAATAAATCGATACTTCTTTCCAATTTTTGATTACATAAAACCCCGTTGCACATTCTCATTAACCTGACAAACAGTGACACTAAATTACATACAAGTATGTATACATCACGAGAAATCAAACTCCTCACACTTCATCACTCCAGACATACCACAACATTCATCCCAAAATATTTTTTTTTACACATGACAAGAAATACATGAATGGTTGAAGTAAAATAGGCACTAAGTACCAAAAAAAAACCAAAAAAAAACTAAGTATGCAGTTTTGTTCTATATGTCATAAAGAATGACATATAGAACAAAACGGCACTATAACTTGCGAAAAAACAACAGGATATTTAATTTCGACATACAATTTTAATGAATCTGGGTTTGTTGCCTTTCATTTGTCGTATCCCAAGTAAACTAGGCTTTTGCCTGTATCTCACTGAGGAGCCCACAATTAGTCCCCGAATTCAAATAGAATAAGGAATTTTCAGGATCCTCCTAACGAATTGACAAAGAGCATGTCTAATCAGGTGTTGATATGCATTTCACAAACTGGCAAAAAATAACAATTCATTTATAACTTGCAAGGTCCTTGCAAAAATTCATTTATAACTTGCAAAAAAGGCATTTGCAACTTGCAAGTATAAGAAAAAAAGTGAGATCCGGTACATGTGAATCAATTTGATGTGGCTCTCTAAAAAAATGAATGTTGGCAAAATTATCATATTAAACACAATTATTTGAGTAGTTCAAATAAAAGGTTTTCTTAATATTTACTTAGATATAGCAATTTAAGTAAACCATTTAACACTTGCCTTACTGTGCTAAACAATTCCGCCAGCCACTGTGCTGGACGCTCAGCATCCAGTGAAAAATGTATGTTTTAAATTAAAATTATGCAAAATCTGCTAGGTTGTTTTTTGTAATTAGCTATAAAATTATTTTATTATGAAAGTCCTGGTCACTCACTATCCATCATATGGTGGCAAGTGTTAAGTAAAAAATCCGAAACCCTCAAAAGAAAGCCGGACACTGGGATAGGTTATCATGATTTTGATCAGGTCTTAAAATTGACATCGTAGTGCCAATATACCACGTACACTTTAGATGTGGGTGGCCCATAGTAACGTGACACCAGTCTTATGACGAACCGGGATCATTCCACCTAAAGAGAGACTCAGGATAGGAGGTAGAAACACGAGTAGCGAGGATTGATGTTTTTATTTGAAGTTTCACAAAGTCAAAGCCGAAACCTTTGATAAAATATTTTTTAAATATTTGAGAATGATTAATGGCGAAAATAATGCGCAGTAATCCTCGCTTTTTCCTGGTAAAACTTTTATATATATATATTATACAACACTTTTCTACGTTACCATTCCTAGAAAATCCCTTTCCAGATAACGAAATTCCTCAGCTTCTTCTTATCTTTCATTGTTCACCCAAACGTTTATCATATATGTTACATCTTTCATTGTTCACCCAAACGTTTATCATATACATCTTTCATTGTTCACCCAAAAGTTTATCATATATGTTACATCTTTCATTGTTCGCCCAAACGTTTATCATATACATCTTTCATTGTTCACCCAAAAGTTTATCATATACGAGTATGTTACATCTTTCATTGTTCACCCAAACGTTTATCATATACATCTTTCATTGTTCACCCAAAAGTTTATCATATACGAGTATGTTACATCTTTCATTGTTCACCTAAACGTTTATCATATACATCTTTCATTGTTCACCCAAACGTTTATCATATATGATATACTTTAATTGTTCACCCAAACGTTTATCATATACATCTTATCACCCTTATCTACATTCAAGAATTTTGACGTAGTTACAATTTGCATACATTATTTCTACCAACACTATGCAATAAGCTCCATTTTCCGCCAATATCACTATATCGTTTGCATTACATGAACCATTCGTGACCAAATCTGCTATTTCCGCCAATATCACTTTACCGTCTGCATTACATGAACCATTCGTGACCAAATCTGCTATTTCCGCCAATATCACTATATCGTCTGCATTACATGAACTATTCGTGATCAAATCTGCTATTTCCGCCAATATCACTATATCGTCTGCATTACATGAACCATTCGTGACCAAATCTGCTATTTCCGCCAATATCACTATATCGTCTGCATTACATGAACTATTCGTGATCAAATCTGCTATTTCCGCCAATATCACTATATCGTCTGCATTACATGAACCATTCGTGACCAAATCTGCTATTTCCGCCAATATCACTATATCGTCTGCATTACATGAACCATTCGTGACCAAATCTGCTATTTCCGCCAATATCACTTTATCGTCTGCATTACATGAACCATTTGTGACCAAATCTGCTATTTTTACGCGCATAATTTATGTTTAATCTACCTACATACATATATAACATCATGCCGAATCCTTTGCGGGCTAAGCAGAGAGAACAGATCACCAAACTTTTCTATCCAAGCACACAACTTTCCCCTCCTCCATAAGCACATACTTCTGTTATTTATACTTCTCATTTTACCTTCTTTTAAAATCTGTTATATTTGATCTAGCCATGTTTGCCTCGGTTTACCTTTTCTACGCACACTTTGCACGTCTGACTTATATAATCGCTTAGTCTTACCCTAAAGCCTTTTAGAACATCTTACTTAAAATATCCATTTTATTCATGCATTAATCTCCGATCCGTCTTCTTTCATACATTGAGATTCTACATTTTTTTCTAAGTACCCGAATATATATTGCATTAGTCTTAGTTATGTTCTTTTTTTGCCAAATAAAAGTTTCATTTCCACATGTCAAGGTGGAACCCAACACATTATCATGTATTGTCAATTTTGCTACTTTTGATGTAGCGGAGTTATTGTATATTTAATTAAGTGCTCCATTTATTTTGATCCCTGTAGCTACCCTTTATTCAATGCCCCTTTCGACTCACACATTACACGTAAATACATGCATTTATTACCTAGATAATAAATGATTTAATAAAATCTATACATTTAATTTTTGTCTTCTGTTTCACACATTGCCTACAGGTACAACAACTAAAAATCTCATCTCTTTTACACTTGATACAAAATATTCAAAATAAATTATATAATCAAATGCGAAACCATCGTACATGGAAGGGATTATAAATGAATTTAAGAAAACCCAAGGAATTTCAAATATGTTTGTAATGCAGACTTCTCTGTTTTTCCTTTAACGATTTCATTTCTCGTTCAGCTGACAAACACTCGGAATTTCAATATACAGCTGGTCTTCTCAAGTTCCCGAAGAAATCGGTATTCATTTACAGCACAATTTCATTAGTGTGCGCCAACTTTAATAAACTATTGGATGAATGTACGAGTACATCAGCTGGATAACTGTTACTAAGAATGGCGCCATGATTTGAGAAGTTTAGAAACATGATCAATTCCTTATATATTACTGTTTCGTAATACTTGTAACCCCGAGAGTGCTCCCAATACGTAGATAAGGAAATAAATTAAAAAGTTTTTGACCATTTATTTATTTGTAATGTACTCAAATTATAATTTTGAGTGCGATTGAATATAAAATCCCTTGTTACAAAAAGTATGGGGATTTATTAGAATCATACACAAAATAATACGAGCACAAGAAAGCAGTACGTATATGCATACTACCTACTATGTATACATATAATAGAAACAAGAGACAGGCCAAGGCTCAGGAGATACAAGGCCTAAACACGCAAAATAAAATTAAAAATACATTTGAAAAATAAATAAAAACTAAAATATATTCTGATTGATCCATGCATTAAAAAATGTATGGCATAACTTCTACGTATTTTTAGAGATCTCGGAGTTTGAGAGGAATAAATTCAACTAGAAGAAAAAAAAATATCAACGAGAGTCACGCCGTGACATCGGATTTATGGTTCAAATAAATAAAAATGCTCACTGAGAAAACTCAACGCATCTAGTTTTCTCTCAATATGCCCGGCACTGCAGCATAATCATCACCTAATCGGTGAAATCTGGATATGGAAGAATTTGAAAAATAGTTCTACAAATTTCGTACCTGAATATATCCTGCAGTCTCAATCTTTTAAATCAATTTTTGTAACTTTGAACCGTCAATTATCCCATTTACTATTTTGAAAAGCAGGATCAAATTAATCATCACTTTACGATCGGAAAGTGTCACCAAATTCAGACACTATAACTACATAGTATAGTTTACATTATTATTTCTAAGACCGAGCCTATACCTACCTTATCATCATTTCTAAGATTGAACCTATATGCAAAATAAGACTACAGTTTGAGTAATCAATATGGACATTGTATGGATTTTCATATGGCTTTGACTACTTACAAGAATAGAGTGAAGAAGTTATTCTTGTCGGGATGAACTGATTGAATTGTACGGATTTGCATTATTGTATTGTTGCTGTTTTTTTTCATATTGTAAAGTTTTCGAATTGAGCAGTTATTAATTCAATTGTTTTTAATTCTTGAATAAAATACACAATTTTCTTTGATTTCAAAAAAACTTTTTATTGGTTATTGAAGTATAATGTATGACATTTAAACACAAAAAACAATATCCGCCAAATGTCCACCTCTTGCAGTTCCATAGATGTCCACTCTTTTGTCAAAATTTTCGATGATATTTTGGCATAATTGCGGTTCTAACTCACCAATAACGCGAATAATTTCATCCTATAGCTCAGGAGCTGATGGGGGGTCATTCTTATATATGATACCTGGTATTTCACGTAACCTCAGAGAAAATAGTTCAACGGTGTTAGATCACATGGTCTTGGTGGCCAATTAACATCACCGTTTCCGCAGATTACAATACATAAAATAGTTTAACAATTCGAACGCGTCGTTGTCCTGTATACGACTCCATTTTTATAAATGTCATTACACTTCTCAAATTTGTAAGACCCAGGCAAGTTCACGACGCCATCTGTGTTTTATCTAAGAATTAAAAAAACCGCTCAATTTGAAAGACCCTTTATAAACACTGCTTACATATCAATGTTAAATTCTACATGTTATTGTTTTTTTAATCTTTGTACCATGAAGGTTATTTGACCGTTGAAAAAGATAAATAAATAAATATTATGAATACTAATTATTAATTCAAAATATATCATCGGGTTTGTGGTTACAATTTTAATTATCTGTAACGATTTCAACTTATTTTCATCTTAATTTGCTAGAGTTGTCCGAAAACTTCTAAAGAAATTAAGTTTTTTTTTAAAGAAATTATCTTGTTATTTTGTCAAAAACTTATTTTGTTATTCAGAGAAAGTTTCGTTATCCGAATAAAATCGCCAGTCTGTGATTAAAGATTTCCAAAAAGGAATTCTTTAAATGAGTATTTTCCGAGATAACTTTCTCAAATGATACGAAGCATGAAATTTTCCATTTAAACATAAACTTTTTGCAATCTTTATCATTTCGATCCGTATCTATTCATTTAATTTTTTTCCGTCTTGTTTTTTCGATAAAAATCTGACGTGTGAACAGAACGTGCAAAAGAAAACTACAACCTTTTGAACATCATTATGCAATTATTTGAAAAACTTATGAGATGTTAGAAAAAAAATGTCCACTCTATTTTAATGTTCCGGGATTGGAAGTGGTGGTCCTTTTTTTTTAAATCGTTAAGAGCAAAATTTCTAAATGGTTTTGATATTCTGTGGTATGAAGCATTTGTATATTTCTGAAGTCGTTAAGATAAATATCCACTTGTTTTTAATGTTTCGATATTTGAAGTGTTGATCCATTTCTGAAATCTTTAAGAAAAATATCCACTTAATTGTTGGTTTCCAGAGTTAGAAGTGTGGGTCTATTTCTAAAATAGTTGAGAAAAAATATTCATTTGGTTTTGATGTTCTGGGGTAGAAATATTTGGTCTATTTCTGAAGTTGTTAAGAAAAAATATCCACTTGTTTGTAATGTTTCAAGGTTGGAAGTGTTGATCTATTTTTGAAATCTTTATGAAAAAATATCCACTTGGTTTTCGTGTTCCGGAGGTTGAAGTGTTGGCCTATTTCTGAAATAGATTTGAATTTGATGTTTTGAGATTGGAAATACTGGTTTATTTCTAATATTTCTAGAGAAGCGCCTGATAGTCTTTAAGAAAAAATACCCACTTGTTTTTGATGTTCCGTGATCGGAAGTGTTGGTCTATTTCTGAATGTCCACGTTTACTTATATGAATATGAATAAACGTAGAAAAAAAAACATGGAACCTTAAACATATTCAATTTACGAATATTTTGAATATGATTAAATCATTGGATATTATTAAGGTCTAAAATGTCTTTTTGTATCGAAATTCGTAAAAAATGTATACAAAAAAGAAAATAGATTTTAACAGCACATTTCAAAAGTAAGTAATAATAAAAAAAATGAATTTCAAGGGACGTGAAAAATTAAACACAAGAATCACCGTTTAACGTTACGCAATCCTATAATAAATACCACTGGGAAAAATATTTGAAAAGAAAATAAAAAAGCGGGAGATAATATCCAGCATATGGGAGAAGCGGAAGTAAAATAGATATTCGAGGGCTGGTGATAGAGAGCTTATGGTGACAAGTGGATGTTTTGTTCATCTCTACGAAATTGGACCAACTTTACTTTGTTAGTCATTTGTCTGACAAAAAAGTATCCCAACTAACGATCCATATAGAATTTTATTTTATACTAACATGATTTTATTTGAATGTATAAGGCTTTCAGTGTTATAATAATAACTAGGTGATTAACATCAGGCATCATACCTTTTTTTGGTAGCAGTATTTAAACAGAACATACTAAACACCGAAGGCTTTCTTGTCAATAAGCCATAAAGTCAGCTGCATAGCAACGGGGGAGAAATACAACTATTGTGCATTGGTCACTTAATTTAAAAGGCCGTAATACTAGAAAAAAACAACATACTTTGAACTTTAAATTATAGTTAAAAATAAAATTTACTTTCTGTATTACTGTTGCATTATGCATTTCCCTGTTAACAGTTTAATCTGGCGCATTTATTGCCATCTAACAATATTTTCAAACCAAGAAAAAAAACTTTAAAATGTCGTTATTGAAAGCGTCTTTTTAAAAAAAAATTACCGGGAATCGAACCCAGAGTTGAAAGTCAGGTGTAAAATTTTAAGCCAGCAAAACTCATGTATTATTTTGTTAACATTTTCATCTAATATTAACTGGTCTTTGCAATATTAACTTTTCCCTTATTATAATCTTTGGAATTGTACGGGTACGAAAGAATATTTCAACTCCATAAGGGGAATTATGTTTAGTTTATTTTTTCCTTCAGAATTCCTTGAATGTAAGTGACATAGGCTGAATACATAGAATGGGTTACTTTTGTTATTTTTCATACCATACAATTCATTCACTGACTTTTAACGAAAAGAAGTGTATGAATACGTAAATACAGAATTTACTAAAAGGATTAGATTTTTTTAGTCTAGGTAAAAAAAAAATAACGTTAACGTTTGGAAAATTGTTTTCTTATAAAGTAAAATAATTATAACTTACACTACCGGTTTAGAGTATGCAGGTGATACAAATCCTATTGTAAAACTGATCAATCCGTTCGCGATAGACGACATGAATCCTCTCATACAAACAATCTGTTCGTGACACTAATGTAGACTTCAAGTTTGACTCTTTAACATGTCTGCATCATCAATTTGAATACGTTGAGGGCTACTATATGAATTAAAAATAAACACACAGCTCACTAGTCCATAAATTGAAGACTACATGCTCCTATCAACACCTGATTGATAGGTGATATCTGCTGTCTTCTACCGGAACCACGTGCCATAATTCACAATTGAAGATCAGGAGACGGAAATTAATTATTAATTTGACTCTTTAACATGTCTGCATCATTAATTTGAATACGTTGAGGGCTACTATATGAATAAAAAATAAATACACAACTCACTAGTCCATAAATTAAGACTACATGCTCCTATCAACACCTGATTGATGGGGTGATATCTGCTGTCTTCTACCGGAAACACGTGCCATAATTAACAATTGAAGATCAGAAGACGGAAATTAATGATTAACTTGGTTTTATAGGTTATAAGGCAAAATAGAAAATTGTTTAAAGAATTATAATACAGTAAAATCTTTGATATATGGAAAGGAAATAAAACTGCTTGTCATATCCACTGTGTAAGGTTTGAGCATCCGAAGTTTTTTAGTGGCATTTTGATAGTCGATGTACAAACTTTTAAATTAGACAAGTTGATCAGGTTGTCTGATTTAAAAATTCCTGAGTAGTTGATCCATAATTCATTAATTGCAGTATGTTTACTAACGCGTTGACAATGTTATCACACAAGGAACGGCAAAAACACTCACATTTATCTAGCTCGTGAAATAATTGTTACCAAACGAACTCTGGAGACTAGGAACATTTTTATTTTATTTTATAGGTACCATCGAGATTCGAACACGAAACTTCCTGCTTGATAAAGAACGTCTTATCATGTAATCTAAGGTCAACTTGGCCAAATAGCATTATTAACTGTATTGCAAAAATGATATTGTGTATTGATGATGCAGATTTATTTAATGTTATTACATTTAACGAATAATAATAATATTAATAAATTCACAATTTAGATAGCGCCGTTTAGAGAGCAAAGTCTCCTCAAGAGCGTTCTTATTCAGGATTCGAACCCACTATTATTGACAGAATTAAAATAAAACAAATAAATATATATACACACACACATCAGTTGAGCATAAGGATAACAAGGTCGTAGCTGCGGCCATTAGATTAGGTTATTCCCCGCATCTGCATATGTTTAAAAAACATATTTGGTAAGCAAATCGCAGAAGACTTACCAAGGGTAGACGAACTATAAATAAACCTGTGTAGATCTTTTGATATGTTATATAATAATGACACATTCGGCTTTAGGTGTAGTGAAGTGTATTATGTAGTGTAAATAAAACATCATAAATTTGTAATTTGTTTAATCAAACAATGTTTATTCCACTTTTTCTAATGGTATGTAACCCTACCGGTTTCAAGGATTTCACCTTATCATCAGGAGAGCACAAGCAAGAATGAATTCTGTTTGAACTGGTACCGACAAAACTACCCGAACTGGTACCGACCAAAACTACCCGAACTGGTACCGACGTTACAAAAAGTGGAATAAACAGTGTTTAAAAAAATAAACTACAATGTATTTAAACCTCCACAATGAAAATGCCTTAATCACAATTAATATTTCATAAATTTGGATAAAACCTCGCAAAGAGAGGTGTCCTTAAGCGTTTTCTAAAGCTGTATACGCCACCAGACCAGCAATGACATTGCTAATTGGAAACTTTAATGATGAATATTCATTCAATTGTATGGCGCCTTTCAATATATACGTATTGCTGGTGCTGTTTTATTCAATGTTATTAAATTAAATTGAAATAGTGACAAAACATTAACTCATTCGTACAGCTTCTTTCAACATATACGTATTGATGGTGCAGTTTTATTGAATGTCATTGAAACTGAAATAGTGACAAAATATTAATTCATTCGTACGGTACTTTCAATATTTACGTATTGATGGTGCAGTTTTATTAAATGTCATTAAATGAAATTGAAATAGTGAGAAAACATTAATTCATTCGTATGGCATCTTTCAACAAATACGAATTTATTGTGCAGTTTTATTCATTGTCATTAAATAAAATTGAAATAATAAATGATAAAATATACATTTATTCGCTTGGTATCCTTCAACGTATGTATCGAAGAGGCAGATTACACAGACATGAACGGAAATAAGACAGGAACGTTTAAACGATGGGACCATCACATATTTTTAAGAAGGAATACGTATTTTATATTCTTAACAGAAACCATAAACATTTTATATTACTGAACAGAAACCAAAAACATTTTATATTACTGAACAGAAACCATAAACATTTTATTGTGAACTAAATAATTAAATCATAGACACAATTTACATACAAACCGCATTTTCTCGGTGGATTGGCTTTAAAAATAGCAAAATTGACCGTGTTTCTAGAGTAAATCAGGATAAATGACGCTTGAAACCATTTAAATTGACCAGAGGTAAAACATTTTGAATTTGTACCATAACGAGCTAACAATATTAAGTTACTTTCACCTTGTAATGAGAGAAAGTAATCAGCTTTTTGAGCGATCTTCTTAATTATCGGAGAACATTACAGATTCTAGCGTAGAGCCTTCAAAGAAAACAGAATATTTACCATTTTCCCCTCGAGTTTATTTAAAAAAAAAATACTTTTTTATTATAAGGAAACTTTAATTCGTAAATTAAATAACATTAAGCAACAAGTTTGAAAACTTATATCAGTTTTTTTTCTTTACTTTAAGTTGACCACGAATATATGATCTAATGTCTAATCCTTCTTGCCAGGTGGCGTGTTACTGAATATCATGTTTTCTCTCATGATAGCATTTGAGGATTCCTCTCCATCCATATTTTCATTCCGCGGCTTGAAGGGCAGTTGTTAAGGGTGGTCCTTTTGCGTCTCTCACTTGGTCAGTCCAACGCAATGGGGCTCTTCCTCTTTTGCGTCGTTCTATATAAGTATGACATTGTTTAAATCACTTCTAATTTTTAAAATCAAAACTTAAAGTGCATATTTAAAAATATAATGCATTTTGGAACTTTTTCTATAACGATAGCGATAGGAAACACATTCACTGGAGTACTAAAATATACATACTCGAATCAGATAGTATCGAAATCTCTAAGATGGTAGCCCATAGTAACATTGTATTTTGGTGTCAATTTTTTGTATGGTAGTCAATGTTTACGTGAAAAAAGGCTGTGAGGAGCCGAATAAATGATGTGGAAATATGTTCTTTGAGACGAATACACGAAGTGACAATGTATGACAGAATATGGAACGAAGTGATTAGGAATGTATATGAACTTAAGACCGATGTGTTGAGTAAGATGAAGAAGAGCATTCCGAGATGGTTTAGGCATGTGGAACGAATGAATGAAGTAAGACTAACAAATCAAGAAAATTATGGTAGGATCAAGAGAATAATATTCTGAATGAGGGAAACTTAGAAAGTCAAAGAAATCGTAGAAGTTGTATAAGAAGGTGCATGGATGGATGGCACCCCGTCCTTTTACCTACCCTGCTAGGGTAAAGGCGTGATGGTATGTACGTATGTTGTATAACGGGTATGGTTTATACAATTTTCAACGCAAATAGGTATAATTCAGATCTATTTTGTAAATGAGAGACTACTCTTGAGCGTTGAAACCTTCTTTATTTTTTAAAAATTGGTTCCACTGTTATGTTATTTTTTACATTCTGAAGGAGAACTATTTTTATTTTAATTAAATCTTTTTAAAATTCCTGTAAATACAATAGTTTTGACCATTTCTACTAACTGATAATATCCAGGCACTATAAGACAAGTATTATACATTGTTTCAAATCTGTGGAGAATATCAAGTAAAAGCCAAAATTTGAAAAACTGGAGAATTTTTATTTTATTCGTCTAAATATTGTTTAGAATCAGTTCAATTATTTAATGAAACGTTTATTGATCCAATCCAATGGATCTTTTAAACCTTATGATTTTTTAAATACATTATCTATAGCATATATAAATGGAAAATTTTAGGTCCTACACTAAAAAAATAAGCTTGACGTATTTGAAAATCTAAAAACATTTTGATTGTAACAGATAATAAAAAGACACCAGTTCAAAAAACATTATAATAATATAGATGTTTAAAAAAAGCACTAGTAAAATAGTAATAAATTGTGACATTTAAATTTTTTAACATTTGAGTATATTAATTTTAGTGAAATATTTTCTAAATCTCTCTAAAGTTGAGGTTAGACCCTTCTGTTTTATAGTTGTTGTATTTTATAACAGCTCGATCCTTTTCTGTGATAGAGCTGTAAAAATTTATATCTTTGGTTTCGCTATCATGCTACCCGCAATTGGTACCGTCGAAATGAAATATCTCCAAAACGTTTATTTCTTGGGTTTCATTCTGCATCAGATTACAAAAAGGGTATACAATAAATTTGACGACAAAATGTGATGAAAAAGAGAGGGTTGATTCACATTAAAATTATATCCTTCACATTCAAAAACATCTAATTTTGAATTTGTAGTCAATTTAAATGTGGGTTTTCGATTGATTTTTTTAGTTAAATAAAATAAATCAAACACTTTTTGTCTTTTTGTTCACCACTGTTTTATCGAGTAACCTGTTTTTCATAGTTCACGTTATGAACTATGGTAAATTGATGTTCTATAAGTTTTCATATCAAATCAGTATTCTATATGATGAAAGCATGTCACATGTGTGTTAAGGTGGTTTGAATTTTTCTCCTCTCAACTTTCAGTGTCTTTGCTATAGGTACTTTGGTAAACAATACGATACGATATAAGACTGACAAGTGTGCAAAAATTAGTGAGTTCGAATTATTTAAATGATTGTATGATATGAAACAAATTTTTGAGATGTTATTGAGCAACTTAATGTATGCCCTCTCAATGCCCTATGTTTTTTGAGCTTCTATGAGTATGGATATATTTCTTTGACTCAGTCAGTGATGACCACCGTGGCCTGGTGGTAAGACACTTGTCTGCCGATCCGGAGGTTGCGGGTTCGATCCAAGCAGGAACCCAGATTTTTTTAAATAGGATTCCAGTCTGGTAAACACTTAGGGCCTATAAAAACATCTTTCTGGTTGGTTGGAAGAGATTGTCACTTGGAAATAAACTCGCTTGGTAAAAAAAAAAAAAAGACCTTTTCGTAGTCCACAAAGGCTAGGTACAGAGGAAGTTCGTATTTTTCACATCGTTCTTATTTCCCGCAGCACTTGAATATGATCCATGGTACTGAAACCCTTCCTGAATCCAGCTTGTTTTTTTTTATTTTCCGCTATTTTTATACTTCACCAAGTATAACCATTGGGTTAAAATCAAAGTATTCCATGCTGAATCAAAATTACTAGATGTCCTCGAAAGCTGAAATGCTGACAGTAAATGGAGGTAGCCAACCCTTATGCGACAAAACTTACCGGGTCTTTACTAATTCACCAGGTGTACTAGGGGTGCCTTCACTCAGTAGTGGGGAGAAAAAAAGGCAGATTAAGATGTAAAAATATGTATTAGTTTTTTCCTGTAACTTACAATACATACCTATGAAAATATTAATTTTACTAGGCAAGAGATTAAAAATAACAGTTTATTATATAATATGCATTTTAAATATATTAAAAGTTTTGTGAATGTGGTCCCTCTTTCTTTCTTTTATATATTTAAGTTCGTTCTTAGAATATTTTTTGGCAGTATGACAAAATGATAACAGCTTTATATTTAAGATCCCATTGGAAAACCCTTTGAGTAGATAATGTAAAATTTAATGATATATTTCAGTCAATGGAACATGAAAATATAGAGACACAGGTCAGGTCTCAACTATTGCTAAGAAGTCAGATATTAAAATGATTAAAAATAAATAATTACACGTAGGAAATTAAAAAAGGGTTCACTTATAGTTATAATATAGAAATTAGATTAGTTGTTTAGTTCCTAAGTAATACATTTTTATATGGGTTAAACCTTTGGCAAAAGTTTGTGTACTGATTGCTTTATTGAACAATAAAAATATTTGCCATTTTTCTTAATTTAAAATTACAAATCTTCTAACAAAAGGTTTCATTTATATATTTATAATTGTTAACACGTCCTGTAGAAGGAAATATATTTGATTACCAAATTATATTTTGTATGAATAAGTTTAACAATATACTCGTAATCTGATTGAGTTAATCTTCTTCGAATAATCTAAAACCTGATAAATAAAGTTTTGATCCACGGAAAATGGTTTCTTCCAGCTGTTTATTAAAAATAAACATAAAATAAGGGTTTCTTAAACGTTCGAAATCCTCATAATAATGAAGTTTTTCAAGAATGAACACTTCGTGTTTTGAACTTATGAAAATATTTCCATTGAATTGGTCAAGCACTATAAAATGAGGTTCGAAGTTCAATTTGACAGTTTCTCCAAGAATTATTGAATTATTTACTTCATCATTATGAACATTTGATAAGTCTATCGCAAAGAGTTTATTTGTAGCATTATTATATCCGTCGTAACCAATAAAATATAACTTTCCGTTAAAATGGCTAACAACTCGATATTTTTTGTAAATTGGATTTGTTGAAATTAATTTCCTTCCAATTCTTAGATAACCATTATCAGCATTAATGTCGAGTGAGTCTTGGATTGACCAATTTCCAAAAATATTGTCATCATCAAGCATTTTCAAAGCTGCCACTCCAGGTTTTAATTCATGAACATAATTTCCTTCACATTTTACATAATAATGACCTCGCACTGTTTTAATATTACTGATTATACACGGATTATTATTATTATCGTACAATCCAAGTGTATAATCATTCTTTCTAAATGTTTCTTCTAACATTTCTATAGTGTCTGAAAATTGTGACGTCAATACAATTTCATTACGCTGTGATGAATACATATTGGCCTTTAAAACATCTTCTATGTAGCTGACCTGCAACAAAATAATATAAAATGGGAATCTCAGTGAATTAAGTCAAAATGAAATTAACATCTGTAAAATGTACATATAGTTTAAACTTGTAAGTTGCACACATAGTTTAAGCCTGTAAGTTGCACTCATAATTTAAGCCTGTAAGTTGCACACATAGTTTAAGCATGTAAGTTGCACACATATTTTAAGGTTTATGGGCTTTACATTGGTATATATCATTTTTAACGTGTAGGTTGTTTTGTATTCTAAGGTTCTCAGATAAATTCTTCCAAAAACATAAGTGAAGAAATAAATAATAGTGGGTAAATATATGCCATTTTGACCTAATACACTTTCTTCAGTCTCGCCTACTGCATGCGAAGTGCGGGGAAACAGAGCTGCATGAAAACAGAGGTGCGTGGAAACAGAGGTGCGTGGAAATAGAGGTGCGTGGAAACGGAGGTAGTCACAATTATAAACTGTGTTATCTTGGGCACTTATAATACATACATGATGCTGACTTTTTGTACTGACGTAATAGGGCGCACAAAATTAGGTAGATCAAAGTAGAGATGGCTAGGTGGTGTGATAGAAAACTGCCGCACATTGGGTATCCATTTTGAGAAAATACTGTTGAAACCAATAAGGGGGCAGATAATTTTTCAGACAGTCCTGAGTTGTGGGACTTACAATGATTATAGTGAGGAAAGAATAAACGACGCTCTTACTCGGGATTCGAACCGGATATTGCTGGCTGATTAAAAATATTACAAAATAAATATAAAATAAGTTGAGTGGAAGGATAGGAAGTAGTGGCTGCGGTCATGAGGTACTTGACCTCTGGAGTTGAGCATCAAGATGTATGAAGCTTTTAATTCTGCAAAGCAACTTGCATCTCGTTCTACTAATGAGGCCATGTGTTTTCTATATCTCAATGTATATCCATAAAATTTCCACAAAATTATCAAAGATTATTAAATAATTTTAAAACGATGACTGTAATTTATTATTACTACTGCTTTTTGTATCTTCATGTTAGTTTAAGATAAAGTTGTATTATTTGTCAATAATTTTAAGTACTTGTATAACCTGTCACATGTTCATTTGTATATAAAGACGCTGTTGTGTCGTTAATTAATAAAATAAATAATTAAAAATGGTTTTGTCCATGTGGTTCTTAAAGCTGCACACGTCACCCATATATCTAACACTAAGAGGCATACCATTGACGTCATATGTTCGTCAACGCCGAAAGCTGTATTTATTACACCGCCCTACGATTTTCGGATCGATTTGGAACAACCAAATTATCATATGAAGAAGAAATTGACCTACTTCTCTCCGGGTGAACATATCTCAGACACAGATCCGAAAGATACAATAAACTGAGATTAATATACGATATAACGACCATGGTAGAAATAAATAAGAGCTAGCGCTCTCTAAAAAGTTTTCAGAACATTTGGTAAATAGCGAGCAATTTTTACTATTGATTGTTATCTGACCACTTTGATTATCACGCGCAAGTAACCATTATCGCGGCTATGTCCGACTTAAATACATAACTTGATAAGAAAAAGACTGGACCACATGAAAGATTTGTAATATTTTCATTAAGTAATAATAAAGAACAAAAATAATCTTTTATGTGGTGAACGGAATAAAAACTAAAATTGAAGCTCCAACAGCTGCAGTGAAAAGAGAATTCAAGAAGTTATTGTATCAAAAACTATAATACCGACGCCGATTCATTTTGTGTCTCCATTTTCATCAACAATTAAATAAAACAGAAGCAAATCAAGGATGCTTACCCGTGAAGAATTTTCAGTAGTGAGAAGGCTAGTATTTTTGTTAGCATTAACTGCCCAAAATAAAATAAAACAGAAGCAAACCAAGGATGCTTACCCGTAAAGAATTTTTGGTAGTGAGAAGGCTAGGATAACTTTTAGCATTAACTGCCCAAAATAAAATAAAACAGAAGCAAATCAAGGATGCTTACCCGTAAATAATTTTCAGTAGTGAGAAGGCTAGTAATATTGTTAGCATTAACTGCCCAAAATAAAATAAAACAGAAGCAAATCAAGGATGCTTACCCGTAAAGAATTTTCAGTAGTGAGAAGGCTAGTATTATTGTTATTGTAGCATTTACTGCCCAAAATAAAATAAAACAGAAGCAAATCGAGGATGCTTACCCGTAAAGAATTTTCAGTAGTGAGAAGGCTAGTAATATTGTTAGCATTAACTGCCCAAAATAAAATAAAACAGAAGCAAATCAAGGATGCTTACCCGTAAAGAATTTTCAGTAGTGAGAAGGCTAGATATATTGTTAGCATTAACTGCCCAAAATAAAATAAAACAGAAGCAAATCAAGGATGCTTACCCGTGAAGAATTTTCAGTAGTGAGAAGGCTAGGATTACTTTCAGCATTAACTGCCCGTAATAAAATCAACAATGCAGTTAGAATGTTTACAGTCATCTATAAAAAGAAAACTTATGTTATTTACTTATAAAAAATATTTATAAATTGGTTATTAAATTATGAATAAATATAATATAATAAGTAAACAATATATTTAGTTTCTTTCATTTCTAAAAATAAACTTTTGATTTATTAAATATTATATAAAAAAAAATGTTTCAAACAGACTTATAAAATATGTCAAGTATCGGATGCATTATAATTTTATAAATTATGATAAAATAAAGCTATTATTACTCTTTATATCTCGTTATAAACAAATTATATTACATTTTACATTTACGTATTTAAAAAAAAAATTAAAATTTTATCTCGAAAGGGCTTTTTTAATGAACACAATTATGTTATTTCGATTTGAAATTTAATAAATCAATGATTCAAAACTTATTTTATAATTTTTTTATAATCAAGGAATTTAGACAGTATTTTTATTTACCTTTGTTTTTGGTCCCCCAAGTAGGTTTCTAGTATATCCAAATCGATAAAATGAGCTGAAGTGGGGACAAATATGCTCGGTCGAGCGTATTTATACGATATAAGAATAATTTCAGGGTTTCGATATCAAACGAAAATTTTGTTTTTTTTAAAACACGGTTTACGTTATAAAAAATTCTTTTTTTTTTATCTGTACTAATATTTTAAAGAGTCAATCAATACGTTTGTTTGTATTGTATTTGAGTGACTTAACGACCACTCAATGTAACACTAATTTCAATGTGACTCAATTATTCCTTTCTTCTAATTTCGTGCATTACAAAGATCGTTTTTGGAAACCAATGGTCCAATTTCCATTTAACAACTCGAAAAAGCTGAGAACATGATAAAAAAAGCGAGCCGTTGTTAAATGCATTTCATTGATTGGATATTATTATAGAAGAAATTACGCTTGCCTATCACTTTCTTGGACTTTACAAAGGCCTTCGATACCAAAATGAACTGGAATGTACTGACCCCCATTCTCTTTAAAAAAAATCGTCATAGCTCTCTTTCAATTATCGTAAATAGAAAATTAAAAAGCAGAGTTCTTGCCATCCGCTATATGCACGGTGGAGGACTCTTTAATTTATGTCGTCTTCGTGCGAAAACTCAAAAACTATATGTCACCGACGTACAATACTTTGCCTCGCAAAAAAACCAGCAGGGTACTGAACGGGTCTCTTGTATGCGTTCCTGCTATTTTCTTTTCAGTAAAAAGTGGCCGTGTCGTGCGAGAGACAACTAATCTCAAAATAGCAATCGATCGTGGCCTAGGAACTAACTTCCACATTACCTATGGATCATCTCTGCTGATACTAGAAAGGGGTTTATAACTGTTGTGTGGCGCTTGGTGAAGCCCATGTAAAGCCTATAATTCCGTACGAACAGATTGTTCAGTATTTTTGGGCCATGCAGCCATGTGTAGGGTCCACACAATTAGACTTTTATTTTTCAAAAAGATGATAATCGATGGTAAATGGTGATCGCTGATGGCTGTTGCCAAGGCTTATAGAACAGGACTCACTCTACTGCACCTGGAGAACCACCAACTATCCTCTCAAACTTAGCTGTGTTGTCACCAGTGAAAGAGTTCCTTTGGATAGTTCCACCTTTGTCTCTACGTGGCGTCGCTCTCTAAAAAAAAAAAAGATTTTGATCTTCTAGATAAAGTCGTTCTGGATGGGGACTTATTATTTTCAATATAACAGCGTGAGTAGGGATGGAATCAAATTGAATTGGAACCTATTATTTTTCAATTTTTTAGAGGTTTAAGAGTCAATTTATGCCCGATTGGTGATTACACATACTACCGTTTATAACAACAATATATAGATTATTGGTCGGGTCACAATTTGCGTTATTTTAAAGCAATGGATATTATATAATAATATCATTTTATGCAAAACAACCTACCAGGTTGACTCCTTAGCTCTACAAACCAACCAGAAACAAATAAATGAGGGCTCAATTGAAAACTAGACTGAAACCCTTTAAAAAAATAATGGAATATACCATGTGTGTTTTGTCAACTAGGCTACGATGGTCGACATATCAAAACCAATGAATTTTATTGCTAATTGGTATAATCTTTAGTGTTGTCACACCTCCTTAAAATAGTAGTTACTTAAAAACACTGGTTATTTTTTTATCAGATGATGCTCAAATCTATACGTCGAATTTTGGCGAGTTCAACTATTATCGGCTTATTCCTGTTTACTGCTGCAATTTGGCAACCCTTAACATAGTTATACGCAGACTTTGTAAATAAATGCTTAAAATACATGAGATAACCTTTTGATCGGGATGTCTGTAAGTAGAACAAACAGTGGTTACTTTTATAAGTAAAAACCGAAGCGTATCAAATTTGTGGGTAGTCAACATACTTGTTAAGTTCTTTTTTTTTTCAAAGTATAAAAGAATTGAAAATACCTATCTTTTGATTGTGCATGACATGGTCATGGCGGAGGTCTCACCGCAAACGTCACAGAATACTTTTTTTTGTCCACTTTGCACAAATTTTCCCTGTGTCATAAAGAGGATCTGCTTCTAGAGTTAGCTAATTCATTAGGAAGAATATCATCCCGAATTCTTCTCATATTGCAAGGGCAATGCCAAGAATATATCCATATTGTCATTCTGTTGGTGCAATATCTCTATACCATGATATTCGTTCTGTAAGTTGGTATGTAGAATAGAAGGCGATTCCTTGCACGGCAATATTTATTATGTTGTTTATAGTTAAGGCATTAACGTTGTGAATGTTTAAAGACATTGTAATTTATTTTTATCAAACATAAAGTGGAATAAACAGTGTTTGATAAAAATAAATTAAAATATTTATTAGGTACATATAAACTCAGTGCTTCTATAATTGCGATACAAATGTTACTTTCAGCATTAACTGCTTCTATAATTGCGGTACAACTCATGACCCAACCAGACACTCCCTCTATCTCACGTTAGGCTCAAATCTTTCTCTTTTTCGCTCACTCACATATAAAGTGACGGGCGTGCGTGAGACATAAGGGACCCGCGCCACGTATGCGTAATAGTTCACCAAGATGAGAAAATATTTTTTCAGTAGTTCAGTAAAATGAACTACATCACTTGTTCATTAAGTTGGATAATCTATTGTTTGCTCAGTGCATGGAAATCTATTTTAATACATTTTCAAACAATTAATGAATTCTGGCCTGCGTCTCACAAAAAAATGTTCGCGTATCGCACACACCTGGCCTATACCGCTAGGGAACAACGGTAAGAGGTAAGGAATATATAAATGGATGTAGCTGTTGTTGCAGGTATGAAACGGAGATGCATTGCCTTCGAAAGGAAAATAAATTTATTAAATGTGAACTTTGGTCGGGGAAAGTGCTTACCGAGAAGTTACCAAAGATATTCGACAACTTTTGACTGAGAAGCTCCGACACACTAAAAAGAAATAAATTTTAACTTATTTACAGATATATCTAAAAGCTGGAAAAAACAAAGTCAACGACAAAAGAGAGAAAAAATCAACGGTAGTCACGCCGTGGTATTAAATTTATAGTTTAGACATACAAACACGCTCTTTAAGAAAACTTTTCAAGGCATTAAGACATCCATTAAATATGTCCAAGACTGCAGCATAGTCATTATCTAATCAATGAAATCTGGGTACGGGAGAATTCGAGCTCTGCATTTCTCGAACTGAAATATAGTATATATCCTACAGTCTCGTACTTCATGAAGAAATTCGTAAGTTAATTAATTCTAGTAACTTCGGAAAGTCGACTATCCCATTAACTATTTTGAAACGTAGGATCAAATCAAACGTCAGTTTACGATTGTAAAGTTTTATCAAGTTAAGATGCGATAATAACATTCTATAGTTTACATAATTATTTCTAAGATCGAACTTAAACCTAATGTGACGCAAAACTCTGTTCTACACCCTCTTCAGAGCGTTCGAGTGAACTGCGCAATAAGAAGTACAGATACTGAAGTTGTATTCCAGTTTACTTCTTACCTGAGTGCATCTTGGTTGCGTGTAGTCTATGGAATTCCTTCGAATGTCTCATTATGAATTCCAAAACTCTCAAACAATTTATAACAATTTACATTAAAAACATTATCTGTTGCCTGACTAGTCCACCTTCAGTATTAGCTGGGACGACCAAGGTCTGAGTGAATGTGATGGAATACAAGTAGCCTGAACGAGTTGACTTGTTTTTACTAAATAATTAGTGTAAGAATTGTTACCTAGTTATAAGTAGTATGTAGGTGTTAATTATTTCTAAGATCTCATATATTAAGATTGAATAAATAAAATAAAATGATATGTAGGAAAATAAGAGTAAGTAAGTTCATAAATTGTAACATATAATTAAGATTAGTTAAGTAATAAATTTGTATATAGGTATAGCCTTGACAAGTGTTTGTACAATAATTTACTTTGTTTGATAAAAAAAAAAAAAACATTAAGTACGTTTGGAATGAACACAATGAAAAATACGAAACTATTTTCATAATTATTCATCTGCAAATGAAGAAAACTGCAGTTTTAATTCATGAAATTTCCATCAAAATGAATTCATTGCAGACTACTACCAACTTCTTTAATGATCTTGTGTAGAGCAATGAAATTTTCGATCACATTACGCCCTGCAGTCCAGCGCAGTATGAGGGGGTGTTTATTATAGGGGTGGCTTCGCATTACTTACGCGATACTACAGTCAGCCTAGTATGTGACACTCGCTGACAAGTTTAATTACTTACGAGTATATAATGACAATTCAGTGTGGTGACTACGAGTATGGTAACAGACGGATTAAATAATTAAAATATATTTCGGCACATATGTTTGTAGGAATTGAATTAACGGATCATGTTAGGATCATTTGTGAATTGGGCTGCCAAAAAGAAACATTTTCAGGACCTCAAAAAAAAGATGATTAAATGGAGATATATAAAACTGAAAAGTGTTGGATTATGATATCAATTTCATCACGCAGTGTTCTAACAAAAACGATCAACTCGTGAATCCTCCAAAATTACAATAAATTATCACGGGAAGTGGACCTCTTCCGTCAAAAACCTTCTTATTTCTATTACACACATGCATACGCAATCTCCCTGTCAAGGTAGGCAGAGAGGACAAAGCAGCAGGCATTCCTATCTTGACACAAATCTGTGGTCTCTTCCCCATCCATATATACGATTACTTTAACTAATTTACGTTTCCTTCTTTCTGAATATCATTCACGAGACATACTTTCCCACTTCCTCTCACACGCCTTTCTGTTTTGTAAGTCTTTCTTTATTAATTCGTTTGTCACTCCGTGTATTCTTCTCAATGCACGCAATTCTTCTGTATTTATTCGACTTTTTTCAGACTTTTTCAAAGTCTACGTTTTACTATATCAAAGTTGGCAGCAATATATAACTGTGGAATAATCTTATTGTATTATGATACAGTCGATACTAAATATACGATGCGGTATTTTTTTACGCAAATACAAACGCTAAACCCAGGTTCTATCTAGCCATGTCTAGGTTGTATAAGTCGTTTTGGGAAAAAATATTTATACGTACTGCCGGGTAGGCAGAGAAGACAGAGCACCCGACTTTTGCATCTCGACAAACAACTTTTGCTTTTTATATATTCATACATCTTCTCATACAACTCCTACGATTCTCGGAATTTTCACATTTCCTTCTTTCAAAACATTATGTTATACACTTGATTCAACCGTTATTTTATTGGTCTACTATACCACGTTTTCAATTCACATTTGCACTCAACATTTATTTTGTTAGTATTTTTTCATTCATTAGTTATACATACCCCAACTACCTCAAAGTGCTTTTCTTAATCTTTCTCAATACATCAGTTTTAAGTTCACATTTATGTCTAAGCATTCATTCCGTTTTCAGTCATATATTTTCTTAATCTTTCTCAATACATCAGTCTTAAGTTCACATTTATGTCTAAGCATTCATTCCGTTTTCTGTCATATATTTTCTTAATCTTTCTCAATACATCAGTCTTAAGTTCACATTTATGTCTAAGCATTCATTCCGTTTTCTGTCATATATTTTCTTAATCTTTCTCAATACATCAGTCTTAAGTTCACATTTATGTCTAAGCATTCATTCCGTTTTCTGTCACATATTTTCTTAATCTTTCTCAATACATCAGTCGTAAGTTCACATTTATATCTAAGCATTCATTTTGTTTTCCGTCATATATTTTCTTAACCTTTCTCAATACATCAGTCGTAAGTTCCCATTTATGTCTAAGCATTCATTTTGTTTTCCGTCATATATTTTCTTAATCTTTCTCAATACATCAGTCTTAAGTTCACATTTATATTTAGAATGCAATGACCGTTTAGAGATTGAAACAGCCTTTTGTCCGCGTTTTAACCATTGTTTTTTTTCATTACGTTTGAATAGAAAACTCATTTCTCATCACCAGTCACTAAGTCACAAAGAAATGGGCTTAATTGTTATTTTTCTTGCAATAATCTGCAGATGCTGAGCCATTGAGCCATGTTGCGGTCGGTCAATGCGTGTGGGACCCAAACACCTTTTTTTTAATCTTGCCCAACTTCTTTAGGATCCTCTGAGTACTGGACTAAGATGTACCGACCTTTTCCGATAATTTTTCAATGGTCAGCATCGGATCGTCTTCGATTGCAGACTAAAGGGCTGCTTCATCCACCTGGACGGGTCGTCCACTTCGAGGCTCGTTTTCCAAACTCAAATCACCAGATTAAAATTTTTTGAACCATCGTTGGCATTTCCTGACATTCAATATGTCACCGTAAATCTCGCAGATATCCATCGTAGCCTCTGTCGCTTTCTTTTTCAAATGATATTGAAAAAGTGTATAGCTCCGCAGATGTTGTTCCGACGGACACGTCTCTTCCACTGTCTTCAGAGGGATAAAAGAAACCGTTTTTTTTTGTCTCAAGGCCACGAGCAGGTAGCCGCTTCACAAGAGAAACTTATAACACGTCCTTACTGCCTAACATACTGAAAGAGACTATTTTAAAGATCGCGCATCAACAAAAACGACATTACTTATGGGTACCCCTATTATCTAAGCAATTCATTCTGTTTTCTATCATATATTTTCTTAATCTTTCTCAATACATCAGTCTTAAGTTCACATTTATATCTAAGCATTTATTTTGTTTTCTGTCATATATTTTCAGTCTACGCATTTCTATAAAATTTATTTGGCTTCTTTTAGTATTTTTTCACCTTCACGTTTCACCTCACGTTTCACCCATACACCAATATGGTACTTGAACACTGTTATGGACTATCATCTAAGCAGATTTCAGTGCCCTTTTTTTTATCTTTACAAGCGTTTCGACATTTCTCGCAACTTTTCTTCTAACTGAAAAATATTACCTTAATAGCTAAATGTCTACTCGCCCTAAGCTTACATTGCATTCCTTTATATCGCATTTTTTTTACCTTTCAAACTTTTCTATTGCTATGATTTTGGATTTGCCAATATTCATTCTCAGATATTTCTCTTCCCACGTCTCATGCAATTTATCAGGGGAAAAAAATATTTAAACCTTTATTTGATTAGGAAAAAGATTTCGGTTCATCTGGTCACTCCAGTAGTGGTGTAGTCAAGCCTAGCGCCAGACAGCCGTAGCCAACATTATGTCCCCTCCATTAGCCTGTAACGGTGTTATCACACAAGCGTCGGACATACTTATACAAATAGCATGTGAATTTTTCCACAGTAAGCAAAAACCCAGCGAAGGAAAATTCTTACGAATATTATTTGTTTCCTATTATTTTGAGCTATGTATTTATTAATATAAAAACTTCATTGTACAGAGAACAATACAGCGGTGCAATTTTATGTAGCTGGAAAATCATTGCTGTAGCGAAACGCGAGTCATTAAAAATTTTCAAAAAAATATGAGGGAATGGCAGGACAGTTAAGGAAAATGAAATGACAATACGTAAGTATTTTGATGGATCCTCACATTCAACTCGTTTAAGAATATTTGATAAGGTATGATAAATCGTTATTTCTAAGGTACGAGTAAAATATGAAACGTACGCAAATATGATGTGTTCATATAAGTTTGCTCAGGTGTTCCTATGTATCATTTAGATCAGCGGTCGCCAAAGTGGTGGTCCGCGAGAAAATTTCGCAGGTCCGCAGAGAAATGTGGACATTATTTGCAATTTTTTAATCCACAGCAAACCAACCCAGAAAAATAAATGACTTGCACGGATGAACGATGCAAGATGCATTAAATCATGACAATCTCGTAAGACGTGTAGCTAGCTGCATTGCACATGTTTAGTCTTACTCTCGCCTCGTTTCGCACTCTTCTAATGTTTCACAGTACGGCTCTTCTTTATATATTTTATAGGTAATATTATTCTCTGTCCACGCCCCCGCACGTGGACGCACTCCAGAAACATATCGTCGAATCCCTTCATTATGCAGAAATTTGCATATATTCGTCCTTTTTTCTATGCTCTCTGTTCATCTGCGCGTTCACTCTCCTATTTGCGCCTATTAGTGGTCCGCCTGCGCGCCTGCCTGCGCCTGTTAGAAAATATTATTAGTGGTCCGCAAAATTATGAATTTAGTGGTCCGTGAGGTTTTAAGATTTGGCGACCTCTGATTTAGATAATTTACATCCACAAAGTTAATGTCAATATTCGTATCATTTAAATAATATACATTCACTATATCAATTATTGGTAAAAGCGGAGACTTGAAAATGTGTAATGATAAGCTTTATATTTATATATCTAAACATAATATTATGGCAAACTTTTGAAAATATTAGTAGGGTGTTGAATTTTTTTTTATAAAGCTAACATACACATATTGAACCCGATTATATCAAGAAACATAATATACAAGGCTTAAAGAGACATTATATACAACAGGAAGAAAATAAAAATTAGTAAATAAGATTAGTTAGTCGAAACATTTAACTCCCATTACTTAGAAATCTAAATATGCTTTTTTTTTTAATCATTTCGGACACGATGAAGATGTGAATATACGAGTCCCTTTTTAGAAGGGACAGCCCGTGACACAGAGGAAGAACACTTAGCAAGTAAAATCAATTTATTCCCAGTCTAAATATGTCAATATTTCTGTACTTTCAATAGTTGTCAAGAAAATAACATTAATCTTCTCTTATATATATAGAAGGATTAGGTGTAGCTTTCGTCATCAAATTAATACGCAAATCGTTTTTGAATCATCAGACTGAAATATTGAAATGAAATCTATTTGTTTGATGTCACTTCCAAATGGCGTTTCAGTCCAACTAAAGGAGTAAACAGTCTTCGTAAGATGAAATTTTACTGAAGACCTTTCAATGTTCAGCGAATAACAAATATCTAGAGTGCCTTAGTATTGAACCAATATATTTAGGAATCCTGAATATGCCGCGAAGTAATCAGGTTTATACAAGCCATGTGAAATAAAGTTTATCTGATCGGTTAAGTAATCAAATCTAAGTTATAAATATGGGGGATTCTAAGGCTATGTTATTTTCTTCAAGAAGTTATTTGTGATTAAATCTATCCAAAACATTTGAGAAAGCATGACACACGTAATCATAATCTAAAACTCTCGAAATATAATCATTAAATATTTCTATGTTTGATTCAGTAGACCTTTTTTCATAAAGCCATGTTGACCTTCAATAATTTTAGAATCGATATAGGAGTTTAGTATTTGATCCAAGATTGTCTTTAAGACCTTTGCTATAGAAGATAATATGGAAATAGGTATTTAATATTTTTTTTCATTCTTGGAGCCAGACTTATGATTATGTATCTTGTATTCTTCCACTCGTATAGGAATTTAGCATTTTATAAAAATAAGGTGAATCTGTAGACAATGCGTTCAGACGTTTGTTCACATCCTTTTAAAAATAATATAAAAATGCCATCGGGATCCAACGCCCTCGAATTCTAAAGTTGACTATTTGATGTCATTATATTACGAAAGTATAGCATATATAACAAAGAATAGTGTGTTGATTGAGTAGTTTAATATTTGACAAAGATCTGTCATGTAACCGTGGTTAATGAATATTTACGTAAGTGTACATGTTCACTGGATCAACTACAAAAGTCAATATGTGGCTTGGGTATATGTGTGGATTGCTGTGTGTTGATGATATGGTAGTGTTTGCAGATATGTTTCGATGGCTGCAAGTTGATGATATGATATTGTTTGCAGATACTATATGTGTGGATTGCTGTATGTAGATGACATGTAGTGTTTGCAGTTCTATGTGGATTGCTGTATGTTGATGATATAGCAGTGTTTGCAGATATGTGTGGATTGCTGCATGTTGATGATATGGAAGTATTTGCAGATATATGTGGATTGCTGTATGTTGATGATATGGTAGTGTTTGTATATATGTGTGGATTTCTGTATGTAGATGACATGGTAGTGTTTGCAGTTCTATGTGGATTGTTGTATGTTGATGATATGGCAGTGTTTGCAGATATGTGTGGATTGCTGCATGTTGATGATATGGTAGTGTTTGTATATATGTGTGGATTGCTGTATATTGATGATATGATTGTGTTTGCAGATATGTGTGGATTGTTGTGTGTTGATGATATGGGAGTGTTTGCAGATATGTGTGGATTGCTGTAAGTTGACGATATGGGAATGTTTGCAGATTTGTGTTGATTGCTGTATGTTGATGATATGGGAGTATTTACAGATATGTGTGGATTGTTGTATGTTGATGATATGGTAGTGTTTGCAGATAATGAGGATGAATTTCAGAATCTGATAAATAAATTGTATAAGAGATGCAAAGAGAACGATCTGAGTACGAATGTTTCGAAATTCAAAGTCAAGGCAATAGAGAATTGTGAAAGTGAAAGTAAATGCGAAATATGGGTGAGTAATGAAATACTCTAGATTTAGATGAAGAATTCTGAAGCAACGGCGGGTATCAACAGAAAACAAAGTCAATGAGGGAGTAAAACTTATGTACTCGAACCGGACAGTATCAAATTAAGCTATGATCGAAATCAGCTTGGAGTCCACAACAGTATTTATGTATCAACTTTGACGTAAGAGAGTGAAACGAAGAGTAAAAGACTGAAAAAAAAAAACAAATAAATGCTTTACTTAGAAGTAAAAAAAACATGGGGTGACATAGCATGACATAATATAATGAAAGCAGTAATAAGGGATAAAAGTGAATTTAAGCTGATGTATTGAGTAGGATGAAAAAGATCACTCTGAGATGGTTCGAGGACGTGAAACGAATAAATATAAAAAATAGACAAAACAAATATAATATGTTATATACGAGTAGTATAGTACCCGGCGGTAAGTAATACACATCGGGCTTAAGAAAGATACTGTTGGTTTGTAGAGCGTTGATTCTATCACATGGTCTGTTAGCGCATCGTGCGACAGAGACGACACTCTACAAAGTGACAGTCTCTTTCTTAAGCCCGATATGTATTTCTTACCGCCGGGTACTATACGTATATGAGTGGAAGGCGTGGTATATGAAGCTCAAAGAAAATATATTTCGATGAAGTGTATATTTTGAAAAAAAGGAAATTCGTAGAAATCGTATGAATGTTTGAAAAACTACTTTTGAATTTGCCCCTAAAATACAAAATTACTTTTCAGACAACGCAATACATTGAAAAACCGTAACTTTTTTTCTGAATATTTCTTCTTCTTCTCAGTGTCATGTCAGGTCCCCCCAACGTTGAGTATAACTTAAGAGTATTGTCCCCGGCAGCCCAAAAAAGATATCCAACGTCCTTTATGCCAGTCCAATCACGTATATTGCGGAGCCAGGAGATTTGCCTCCTGCCAAAACCTCTTCGGCTTTCTATTTTGCCGTGGATGATCAGGTGCAGTAATTTGAACTTTGGTCCTCTAAGTACATGACCCAAGTTGGACACCTTTCGGATTTTAATATTACTCAGTAACTTTCTATCAACTTTGGCTCTTTGAAGAACCCTCGTGTTGCTGACCATATCCGTCTGGCACAACGGACTCGAATACAAGTTGCACAAGACGGGCATTCCCCTTAGACTTGTGCAAATCATCGCATCCTTTTTAGAAAGTCGCTCCTTCTCCGTCAAAATAGACGGTATAAACTCCTCCCCTCGCCCCATTCTGGCAGGTGTGCCCCAAGGTGCACTCCTGTCCCCCATCCTGTACAATATATACACGAGCGATATGCCCCAACTTTCTAACACACTCTGTATCACCGCGCAATACGCCGACGACACAGCCTTCCTCTCTTCTTCAAAATACGAGTCCGATTCCCACAACAGACTGCAAGACTTCATTCCCGTTCTGGAGCAATGGTGCACAGAATGTAAGATCAAAATAAACAACCGCACCGCAGTCCGCTTTGCACGCAAATGTATCGAACCCGTCAGAACTCTTAAACTCTTCGGCCAGAGCATCCCATGGACCAAGCACGTGAAATACTTAGACCTCACCTTAGACAGTAGCCTCACGTGGCGCAAACATGCCCTCATAGTA